>CM031605.1:35643844-35648844 GCA_018398815.1 Conus ventricosus
CACCGGGTAATGCTGGCACAGAAGGACCAACTCGACGGGTTTCGAGTCTCTAGGCCATCTGCGGGGTTAAAACTGATTCTTTCCTTCCTCCTTCTAGTGAGTGCATACTCTTGTTCAAAACACATGACCAGCACCTTACCAACCCTTATTAAACTATCTCTCATGGTCACTTTCACCCAATGACCACCCTTGTTTCTTGAATGAGTAATAACTCACAATTTTTTTTGGGGACGCCCGCTACACTAGTCAAGCCACATAAAATATTCTTCCTTTTTATTGTGGCAGGGGGAAATGATTCATATCACTAAACTACATGTGATGGAGCGTCACATCCCTTTGATGTGGGCTACTTCACATACAATATTATCAAGGGACTGACTTTTGGTGCAAATTTTCACTTGAGGTTTTGCGTCCACGTCCCGTTTTTCTCCAATTTTAATTTTTCTAACTCAAACTGCCTTATCTTCTCTCTTTTCTCTTTCCTCCTTTCCTCTTTCCCCCTCTCTCTTTCCCTTCTCTTTTCTCCTCTTCTCTTTCCCGTTCTCTTTCTCTCTCCTCTTTTCCCGTTCTCTTTCTCTCTCCTCCTTTCCCGTTCCCCCTCTCCTCTTTTTCCCGTTCTCTTTCTCTCTCCTCTCTTTCCCCCGTTCTCTCTCCTCCTTTTCCCTTTCTCTCTCCTCCTTTTCCCGTTCTCTTCTCTCTCCTCTTTTTCCCCCGTTCTCTTTTCTCTCCCTCTTTTTTCCCGTTTTTTTTCCCTCTCTCCTCTTTTCCCGTTCTCTCTCTCTCTCTTGCCTTTCCCTTTGTATTTTCTGACCTCGATTACACGGGGCCAGTTCTCATCTACATATGCCTTCAGTTCCGGACCCTTTATCCAAAAGCTTTCCTTCTTCTATGAGGTCCATCTTTTTCAGCGGACCCATTGTCTCAGCACCTTCTTCAGTCGACATTCTGAAGCTATCTAACCCTCGATCAGCTAGTTAATAAAAACCACAGTAACAAGCGAAAATATCCAAAACGATCACTTGTAAATAAGCAATCAAATAGTTGTGCTACACACAATCAACCTCAACAGCAACCAAATCAAGCAAGTTCAAATACAAGGCCCAGTAAATGAATTAAAAAGATCAAAAACATCAACACATGACTAACGTCTTTCCAGGTAAGAAAAAAAAATCTAGGTTTCCAAAATTTAAACGACAAATTTCAAATCCCTTGCAATTGAACAAAACCCAGAATCAAAATCACTTATGCCTCATTTATGTTCATCCCGGACGCCAGCCCCCAATTTGTGAGGGGTCTCTGACGCTCCCCCTCGTTATTAAAATATGATTTTCATATTCAGGGATGCGGGGGGGTTATAGACAGAAGTATTTACGCTTTCACAAAACCAAAATGCGCTCTCGCATGGGCACACGCACTCTGTCACTTCCCATCGGCCCGCACAAAGGTGACGGAAACCAATAACATTTCATAGAAAATATTAAACTTTTATTCAACTTGACTCCGAGCCCCACCCGTCACTATACAACACAACTATCTGTATCAACAACAATGTAAACACATACAGACAATTTCATAAATCGCATCCCCTGTTCTTTAGTTATTCTTACTTACCAGGAAAGACAATATTCCACTATTTTGTTTGCACACTTATAACCTTTAAAACAAATAAAAAGTCCATAACTTGCCAGCATTCCTTGATTGACCGTCAGTTTCTCTCATCCACTGTACGACCACGAGCTGAAGCTGCCCACACTGTTGTGTCCTCCCGATTGGCCAAATCCCAGTTGGGGGACACTGGCAAAAGTAGCTTGAGTCGCACCCTCACACCAGTCTCCCGGACTCCACCGTACTTCACCCTCTCCACTGAAAGGGCTCCTGTCGGCCTCTCCCACAGGCTTCTCTGGCTGCAAACACCCCACCGTTGTCCTGGCAGCTCCCTGTCCCAGGCTCCCAACAGGCTGACACGTCTTGCTGTCGACCGTCCCCACACGGGAGACAATTCTTCCCCGTCGTCGCTCCGAGGCTACAGCAACCTCCACTGTCTTACGTCCCCACCCGGGAGACAACAAGGCGACAGCTAACCTCTGCTTCACGCTGTATTTTCTTGAGCCCTCAGCAAGACGGGGCGAGTTCACTTTCCCTTAATGGGTCACACACTTCCTGTTTTTTCCCAAACGCCTTTTATTCATTCTCAAACAAGAAGAACCCGATTTAACTGGCTCAACCAATGGAATCAACTGGCACACAAAACACATCACACGATTTGTAACCAATAAATCCCCAAGTTATTTTTATTCCACCCAAAGGGAAACACAAGTCACCTACACATGCACACACACACACACCACAGCTGTTTGCGCCAACAGACTTGGGGACCCAGGGTTTTTGCATAACCTCCTATTCAAAAATCATGTTCGATTCCCCGAAGCTACCCATTGTACTAAAAGCCTGGACTTCTCTACCAGCCAGGGCTGATGCTTCGAGTAGTTACTACCTCTATAGACAACAAGGTGCAAACCACTCAATAGGCCGAAGCCTTCCATTCATTCCCCAGAACAAGGACGACTGAATGGTCGCTGTACTCTGCCTGCAGGCTGACGGTCACCTACCCGTGACGGTCACCTGACACGATCGCCTTCCCCTTCAGGCCCACTGGAGAACCCAGTGAATAGCCAGCCAGTGGTCGGACTGGACACTCCTCTACCCAGGACCGGCAGGTCGCCAACTCCTTGTCACTATCCCTCGGACATGCGAAACACTCCCAGTAACTCTCCCTCCTTCAGTATGCGACTCGGGTATTCCCCTCTGGTGATGCCTGAATTCGCACACTTGAAGAACCCAAGGACTTGCTCTCAACAACAGCAAAACTACCCTTAATTTGCCTAAATGCTCGAGAACATTCGGCCGACTCATGACAGAGATACAATACAACTGGTTTGACGATTGGTGCAGAGCTAAAAGACCATGTACGACAATCACTTAGCGCTTTCATAGGGGTGATAGGGAAGCAGAAGAGTGTACAATATAAGAAATGATGATATACAGTTACACTGACAACATTTCACAGAGAAAGTGTGTTCTCCATCCTCTTCACGACAATATGAATAACACCACAATAATTTGGAGAATGTCATGTATGTGGTTTCCAGTAACAAACTCAATAGAAACAGATAAATGGTACCGGCATTTTTACGGAGCCTTTAATTCTGTTCAAGATCAAAATGCTGTTGATACGGATGTGCAAGTTACATTGCCAAATGTATGTGCAAAAATGTAATTGAATCTGGCCAACACAGTAACGAAGAGGAGAAGGAGGAGGAGGAAGAGGAAGGGGAGGTGGTGTGATGGTAAACGAGGAGAGAGATATCGGTAGTCTTGAATGCAATGTTACAGAGGCAGAAGTTTTATGCCGCTATTGAAACTTTAAAAAAAAAAAAAGGAAAAGTGACAGACCTCATTACATTGGTGACTGTTTAAACCATGCTGCTGTTAACATTGTCCCTTTCCTCGTCTAGTATTTTAATAAAAACAGTTTTTTTTCCCTGAATTTGTAGCCCGGGACTGGTCGGGGCAATGCTCGCCGCATGACTGACATTGATGAGGCGTGAAGGGTGCTTGGGCAAGAAGAGAGACAAGACGATTCAATTGTAAATACACACACACACAGTAACACATGCTACATCACACAAACAACACTAAATGCATTCTTGGCCAGTTCTAACTTCTGTAGCGCTGGACACGTATTTCCTCAGCGCCTTCAGGCAGAACTCACCCACCTGCACACGTCACTGCCCTCTGCCTCGCCGCCGTCCCTCGTCTTGACTGGCTCTCGTTTCTGCCCTGAGGCGGCATGTCAAAAGGTCCTGGCCGTCTGTGCCGCTGCCCTCTGTGTTGTTCGCCGCACTGAGGTGAAGAGTTCGTCCCAGAGATCTACTTCAGTCAGACAGTGTGGTCCCTTTTTTCATTTCATTTATTTTATTTTTATTTATTCCATTTGTTTTATTTTTTTTTGTTTGTTTTTTTAAACGAACTGGCGACTTACGTATAGAAATAGTACATCATCAGCGTTGACATAATACTTCGACGTAACATGCATGACATTGAACACTGATTACATATTTTCATCTATCTCCTATGTGTCCCCTTTTGTATATTTCATGTGTCCCCTTCTATATACATCTCTATGTGCCTCTTTGTGTACAATATATGCATAATACTTAAACAACAGAAGGGAAATCATGCAGAGATATATTCACATATTCAGTGTATGAACGTACGCCTGTGAGTGTGTGTTCCGAGTCGGTAAATTGTTTACCATGCTTTTCCCTTTCCTGTTTCTTCTTTCTTGTTTAAGTGAGTGATTGTCAGAATGATTTGTAATACCTGTGTGAACTGAGACAATTAAAGTCCCCCTGAGGAAGGCGAGGTGTGCTCGCCGAAAAGTTGTGAAAACCGGAGCCAACTTGTCGTTCTGTTGTGCATTGTTCTCTGTATACACACACACACACACACACACACACACACACACACACACACACACACACACACATATATATATATATATATATATATATATATATATATATATGTTAAAAGGTAAGGTTTAAAATACTAGTATTTTTAAAGTTTCAATAGCGGCAGTATTTTAAACCTTACCTTTTAACAAATGTTGCTCCCAGTACGGTTGAGCATTTTAAAAAAAATCTCTGCTGGTACTTACTACCATTATCTATCTATCTATCTATCTATCTATCTATCTATCTATCTATCTATTTATCTATCAATCTATCTATCTATCTGCATGGTGTGTGTGTGGTGTGTGTGGTGTGTGTGTGTGTGTGTGTGTGTGTGTGTGTGTGTGTGTGTGTGTGTGTGTTTCCTTCTATTTCTGCGTGTGTCTCTTTCTATGTATTTCTATGTGCAGCCTTCTATATCCCTGCATGACTTCCCTTCTGTATCACACACACACACACACACACACACACACACACACACACACA
>CM031605.1:35658844-35661344 GCA_018398815.1 Conus ventricosus
GTATTCACTGGACCTGCCTGTTCATGAGAAGTGGCCACGCTCTCTAGGACCGTCACCACCCAGCCGTGAATGCAGGCACCCGGTTTACTGTCGTGGAAGCAGAACACAGTCCTTTAAGAGCACCAAGGGTCCAGGTTCAATTCCCGAGCGCTGAGCGTAAAACTTGGCATGTTTGTGTCGCTCACATTTCAACGGGGTTTTTCGTTCTGACGTTGCCAGCGTTGTCCAAGTTGGTCCCCTCCCCCTCCCCTCCCCCCCCCCTCCGCTCAGTTGGGATGGTCATTACAGGCTCCCCCCCTCCCCCCCCCCCCCCCCACACACACACACTCCCCCATTCTGTCCTGTAAGTTACCTGACGTGGATGTGCACGCTAACTACAACGTCAACTAAGCTACTGGATTGTAGGGTTTCTACGCTGACTGTATTCTTCTGGACGGGATACTAGTGGTGCACAGTGGATGTTATATTTATACCTACTGTAAAGTCCCATTTTAGCAGCCTAAATTTTGGGAGTGGAGTGCCTATTCCACCTGTACGTTTCGGGTGTTTTTGAGAGTAGGATTGTCATACCATCAAAACACGTTCCGAGGCAGATTCAATAATGTTGGCTTCATTTAGAGATGGAGACAGAGAGATGGAGTGCAGGATATAACAATGTTATGAAAGTCTTCCATCACAGTGAGCGCTTGGCGCAGCAGAGTAAGACAGTGTGTGTGTGTGTGTGTGTGTGTGTGTGTGTTGTGTGTGTGTGTGTGTGTGTGTGTGTGGTGTGTGTGTGTCTGTGTGTGTGTGTGTATGTGTGCGTGTCCGCAGATAAAAAAATGAGGCGGATCTTCAAATTTTACAGCCTGTTGTTGTTGTTGTATTGTACCTATAACTTCTTTGGCAGAAGAGATCCGTCCATGTAAAGTTGGGGCTGTGAAGAGAGCGTATAAGCATACTGTAGCACCACCCACCTGTGAGAGAGAGCGTATAAGCATACTGTAGCACCACCCACCTATTTTCTTTCCTTTTTTCTCTCTCTTCTGTCTGCCAGCGCAACACATATTTCCGTTTTCGCTGGTTTCATTTTCTGTGGATCACTCAAGGCAGTACCTTCACACCGATCGTTCCGACCCCCCCCCCCCCCCCCTTACACAGCCACACACAGGCTCGCTAGTCGCATCCCCACTGCCGCTGCACTTCATCAGGACAACGAATGATGTCTGTCGTCATGACGACGAAAACTGGACTGTTATTGGGGCAATTGCTGGGCGTTTAGAGAACCCGGTTCTAACATTACCGAAGAAACACATACTAAGTTTCTGTATGGACGAGAAAATAGCTTACTCTTAGAGCTAGCGACAATACGCCGGGGAAACACATACAAAGTTCTGTATGGACGAGTAGAATAGCTTACTCTTAGAGCTAGCGAGGGCGAGCATCTCCCTCTGGAGGCGCCCATCACGTCCCGTCTAACAACAGTCCCCATGATCTTGCCAATTTCGACGATTTTTTTTTTGGAACTCACCACATGGTAAGGATGTGGGAAAGAAATTTTGAAACTGTGGTCTCCGCGAGATTAAGGTTAGAAAGGCCAAAAACTTTGAGGTTTAAGAAATGACAATTGAGGATGAAAATAATGTTATAGACTTCCATTGTGGTCTTAAACTATGTCACAGGACAGTTTTCAGTTTCTTTTTGTCTGAAAGCGCCACTACGACCATCCAACGACAATGTACATGAACTTGCCGATACCGACGACGACCAGCCAATCTTCACAACTGCATGGAGATGGAGAGGAACTCGAATTTGAAATCTCCGAGAGAGCAGGGGATAAAGGGCTGAAACTGTGAAAAAGTTGATGATGATGATGATGATGATGATGATGATGATGATGATGATGTTTGATGATGATGATGATAACGATGGTGATGATGATGATGATGATGACGACGACGATGATGATGATGATGATGATGATGATGATGATGATGCTATGGAGATCCAGCCTGGTCTCAGACTACTCTACGCTTCCTTTCCTAATACTTTCAGGCATCAACCAGGCCCGAGAGATACAGACAACTGCAGTGTTGTTCTGGAAATTTGAATACTCTCAGATGCATCTGAAGTAGATGAGACTCAACCGTGTGATCTGGTTCCAGTCTCCTCAGTCAGGCCCGTAGTGCGCTGAACTCTAAATAGGAACCAGCCAGAGCCGAAAAGAATCCCACAAACAAACGCCTGTTGTGAGACTCGAACCCTCCACCTTTAAACCCCTGGCCTGTGACAAAAAAGAAAAGAAAAGAAAAAAAAAAAAAAAAGAAAAAGAAAGAAAGAAAAAAAAAAACCCACCACTGCCCCATGTCGGCTGGTACCTTCCAAAATACTTTTTTGTATAACTGATTTCAGTATTATAAATAAAGATAGGTTGCCTGGAAAACTGGCAAACTCCGCCGACGAAGCTATGCTTTCATCCGCGCCTCTTGGTTGGTTCGCCTGTAGGTTAGGTGGCAAGATA
>CM031605.1:35671344-35673844 GCA_018398815.1 Conus ventricosus
CTCCCGGCTGGGAGGTTGTGGGTTCGAATCCCATCAGAGTCATGTGGGTTTTTTCTGCCCCGACCGGCTCCTACCCAGAGTTGAGTTTGCTGCGGACTCAGTTGGGAAGACTGGGACCACACAGTCGAGTTTCATCCACTTAATGGATGCGTTTCTGAGGGTGTTGGTCAAATTTCCTGACCAACACTGCAGGTGCCTTTGTCTCTCGGGCCTGGTTGACGCCGGGATATATTATGAAAGGAAGCGTAGAGTGCAGCCCTGTCATGTAGTCTCAGACCGAAATGGAAATCCGTAGCATCATCTTAATCATCCTCATTCTCATCGATCAGCATAAAAAAAGTCTCAAATTCTATGGCCCTTCATGCCCTGCTTTCATGGTGACCTCAATTTCGATGTCCTCTCCACGTCTGTGGCCTTGGTTTGGTTCCGTTGGGATCACCGGTATCGGCGAGTCCATGGGGGCTTAGTAGGTGGTGTCCTGCGTATGTTAGATCAGAACAGGCGCCACTGAACACCACCGAAGTGACTCGGCAGCAGTGCAGTGTCTCCTCCGGTGGGTTGCCTCTTGACGACTTGACATTGACTGCTCCCTGTGGATTGCCGGTGCCGGGGATGCGGCGGGGTCGACCGGGCTGGGGCTGTGGACGGGGTGTCGGAATGAGCGGCGTGGGTGCACTGCCTCTGAGGTGGCGCAGAGGTTGGGACAGAAAAATAAGTGTGCAATAGCTGTATTGTCAACAGTGGAGAGGGACCATTTTTGCTCAGAAAACACGACTTTTGACATGTTCTGTGGGGTGTATTTAAAAAACAACAACAACATATTTAAGAGAGACAGTGTCGAACACTAGAGTGATTTCCTTCACCAGAGATTTTCACGTGCCACGGATGATAATTTCATTAACTGAAATTAAACAGAGAAAAGAAAAACGCAAGAAGAAAAAAAGAAAGAAAGAAAAAGAGCAGCGCAGGTGCCTACATTGTGGAAGTTTAGCTTTTCGAAGAGAATAAAAATGTTAAACTTTTGTAGTTCTCAGACAGAAAGAAGTAGGCCTCAGGGAAGAAGAAGAAGAAGACAAAGGGAAGAAAGAAGCAGCAGAAGGAGTTGGAGAAGAAGAAACAATGGAAGAAGAGAGGGAAGAAGAAGAAGGAGGAGGAGGAGCAGGAGATGGAGAAGAATGATGATGATGATGATGAGGATGATGATGATGATGATGATGATGATGATGATGACGATGATGATGATGATGATGATGATGATGATGATGATGATGATGATGATGATAAAGAAATTGTTTATGGTGAGAGGAAACTCAATCTGCTTCCTTTGCCAAGGAAGGACAAGGTTTGTCATTTTTACTCCACCAACATTACCCAAACCACCACCACCACCACCACCACCACCACCACCACCACCACCACCACCACAGCGTATAATCAGAGGCTTAAAATAATGATCATGATGATGATAACAACAACAACAAAAACGATAAGAAAGATGATAACAATAATATTGATAATAATGATAATAATAATAATGATTATAGTAATAATAATAATGATAATGATGATTATGATAACAATAATAATAATGGTGATGATAACAACAGCAACAACAGCAACAGCAACAACAATAATATGATAATAATAACAACAACAACAACAATAATGATGATAATGATAATAATAATAATAATAACAACAACAACAACAACAAAAATGATGATGATGATGATGATGATGATGATGATGATGAAACAACAACAATCATCATCATCCTCATCCTCCTCCTCATCATCATCCACATCCTCCTCCTCCCCCTCCACCCCCCTCCCCCCGACTGTCCGACCTGAGGTTTGGTGGAGCAGGAGTTCAGCTTGTAGATTCGCTTGAAGCCCAGGGCCAGCTTGTCGCCGATGGCGGCCAGCAGCAGCAGCATCAGCGGGATGCCCACCAGGGCGTACACCACCACCAGGATCTTGCCCTCCATCGTCTGCGGCGCCAGGTTGCCGAACCCTGGGCACCAACACACAGACTGTTGTCTCTCTCTCTCTCTCTCTCTCTCTCTCTCTCTCTCTCTCTCTCTCTCTCTCTCTCTCTCTCTCTCTCTCTCTCTGTACGCTCACTCACCTGTAGAGGCCGACTGCCTCATGTTTTATTTTGCCCTTGACTTCAAAGGGGCTCATAATTAAATGCTGAAATGCCAGCTCCTCTCCCATCTCTCACGTCTCAAACTCTCTCATACTGACCAGTTTCCCTTGTGGCTACAGGCTCCCAAACTCCCACACCCTCACATCTTAACAGTCCCGCCTCTCCTTTCAAGCCTTGAGACGCCAGACGTGGCCCAGTCCGGCTGAGGTCCAGGAGAAGCTGTGGGGACCAGGTGGGGGTCTCTGTGACGGTCTGTAGACTTCGCCTTACTGACCGGATTGAGGATCTAGCATGGCCGGGAACGCGAAAGAAAGAAAAGAAAGAAAGGAAAATGGTTAGAGCGTTTGTATGC
>CM031605.1:35683625-35711125 GCA_018398815.1 Conus ventricosus
AATGGACGTTCCTCTTTTGTCGATGGACGATCAGACAATGAGCGGTTAGTTAGTCGCTCGGACTGGTTTGCCCTGAGAGACAGTATTTTACAATCTGGCTCACATGCTTCACCACCGCAGTTTTTGGGCGAACAGTGGCTAAAAGCGCCTATTCTGTTCTCTGACAAGTAACCCAAAAATAACGACCCTACAAAAAACTATACTGTATAGGGTTATCCGGTTTTTCAATACTAATTTACTAAAGTTTTCGATTTCAGTTTTTGCTTTAGCCTGTGTTTTTTCCTGATCGGAATCAATAACATCATTTTCGCGCAAACATTATCTTGGCAAATGAGTCTTTTGTTTTCATTGTTGAAAATCAACATACAGTCCTTTAACTGTCTCTAAAGTCTTTTTCAACCGGCGTTATATTTTGGCATAAAATCCACCAACTTATCCAGCATGCCTTCCACTGAAAGCTCAGTTCGACAACGTGTTTCTTTTTTAACTAGGTCTCTTTTCTGCCGAACAGTCATTCTATAATAAATAGAGTCTGCGTTCCTTCCACCCAGTCTATCCCCCTGTTTAGGCCCCCTCACTCAGTTTATTGCTAGGATTAACCTAAAACATATTTTATCATCAGTCCATATAAACCTTCTATTATGATATGCTTTGTTCATTTAAGTGTTGGACAGAAAACCACAATCAGATTACCCTTCTCACGATAACCGTTTTGTACTCGGTTCGAGGACAACAAATTGTTTTTCCACACCAGTCTGTCCACAAATCAAGAACAATGGGGGTTTTTTGTCATAAAAGGTTTCCCTGCTCCATAGTTGTTATACTCGAACTTTTAATCTAATCAGTTATTGTTTTTATCATGCTTCTCTGTCAAACCATGTTCAGTATAAATACCATCCTATCAGGCCTAATGGTAAGATTAATCCAATTCAGTGCTGTAGATTGTTTCTATTTAGACTATATGATTTAGTTGCTTCCCTGGTTGTTATGACCTTAATAACCTACCATTGTGAAGAATGACAACCAGTAACTTTAAGACTGTCAACGTCTAAGTTTTGCCAGCTATTAGAATTCCTTTAAAGGACGTCACTAACGCCCACAACCTCCCTCTCCTTATCTTTTAAGACAGAAATTTCAAATATTATTGAGAACGCGTCCCCTAATTTCATTGGCGGCATGAACGGTAATTTTGTCGAAGCATCTTTTAAAACCGCGTCTCTTCTTTGGAGGATGTCTGTTATTTCCCATACGCTTTATTTCGCAATCTCTTTCCGACAATTGTCATCTGGCCAAAGACTACATGTAAAGGGCCAGAGTTGAATGCTTTCTGAACTTTTTTGACGGCTAAAATATGTAAATGGGCTTATGAATTCAAATTTTATGTCCCATTCTAATATGGTTCTACGTGCCCTTGAGGTCGGTTTTCGAACTATTTTAATTCCTACTGACAACATAATTTGCTTTAGATAGCGCAGCTGTTCTATTTCGGATCTTTTGTTGTCGCCAACCTTTTTGCGTTTATAATCACCATCTTTAGTGTACTCAAAACCATACAAGCGCCTGTCTCACCATTCTGTTCCACAGTCCGCAACGTCTGCAAGGTCTTTAAATTCTAAAGTTATACACCTTACAGGCGCTAATGTATCCTGGTTCTTCTGGCCCACGCCGGACATTATTTTTTAGTAAGATTATTTTATTTCCAACAACAATGTGCAGGTTATCACATTTTACAACGTTTCCCGTTTTGTCTTTGATCTTTTATTAAATGCTCGGTCCCTCCACAACAAACAAATCCTTTAAACTGTAAATTCGGGAATTGTATAGATTTTTTAATCGCAATATGCAGCTATCCTGATGGACGAGCTCTTTAAAACAGTTGAGGGCCTTCCGTTCATATAAGTTTTTCATCCGTGCTAGTCTCCAAACTGAACATAGGTAATGAACTGTAATGCAAGGTCGAGCGGACTTTCCCCTCATAAGTAGTTTGGTTGGGGTAAACTCTAAATCTATAATTGTTAGCTGTAAAGCCTAACATTTAGCTGCTCTTTATCACATAGTAACCTCCTTCTTCTTCAGGCTTGAATGTTAACATTGTTTTTAGATTTGCATTGTTAAGGTTTGAGGGTAATGGTCAAAGTTACTCATTGCTTCTTTTGTGAGCAAACACCCGAATAACCATCGGTATTGTTACACTCGCTAACTTTGTTCCTGCTGTTTTGTAACTTTTAGAACCTTATTATTCTCCTTGGCTTCGTTATATTAAACCATAGCTTTGTTAGAATATTCATGAGTGCAACCAATTTGGCTCCGCTTCGTTATCAATAGCATGTTCTAAAACGAAGGACGGTCTTGGGTTGTTATTGATTACAAATTTTTGACGAAATAAAATAATGCGTGCATACAACACAATACTGATGCACATATTCTGTTGCGGCCGCCGCACTCAATCTTAAAAATCTCGCCCCTGCTACCACTTGCCCTTGCTGCGACCCAGACTGCCTCTTTTAATAAAAGGTGAGTACTCCATTCAGCAGATATCTTAACCCCCCTATTGAAAACGAGCAACATCCAGAACAGCGTGGTTTAGTCATCCGATGCAGTTTTATCAGAACCCCGTTAAACTTTGCTGTGTTATGTGCAACACCACTGGGTGTGGAGTGGCGTATGCTGATCATTTAAAATCACCATGCTCCTTTGGTGAGGTCAGGGTTACAGATTTCTTTTATTCACACACTTCCGACGTTATTTGACTGACTGCGACGCGCCATTGCCAAATGACAAAACCATTTAATCCCACTTAGCAACATCCTAGACATGATGGCTTTTGAAAGGATTTGTAACCATTCGCAATAATTAACATCAGCCAGGCTTTAGACAAAGTATGATCCTACTCATGGCCTAGGCGCCCTTATTTTCGGGGCACGCACAGAACGTATAACTATGGACTGGCATCCTCCTTTCAAAAACTTTCTTTTCAGGCAAAACTGTTCAGCCGGGTCCCTACAGCAAGAGCATAAACCAGCCTGGACAACATTTAATCTCGACACTTCTAAGGGCCTAAATGGGCGGGAATATAGAACGAAAATCAACGCCTCAATTCGCACTTACGTTTGGTGTTTGCTAGGTTCACAAGCACCGGAGCATCAAGCCTACACTGATCCTTCTCCTGGCTTTGACGCGTAAACACACAATACTTAGGCAAATATTAGAGGACGCCATTAATTTCTACCGTTTGATATACTTCAAGTATTCAAAAGGTACCAACATGATTTACAATACGCAGATCGAAAGTAGGACTTTGCTGTTGGCATGGTTCTTTACATGTGCTTCTGCCTCAGATCCCGGTAGGACTCATAATAACTATTAATGATGACATTCTATAGGCAGGCAATGAACCGAAGGTTGGGAAAACGACTAAATTCAGAGCCAGTAAATATTACCACGCACCAATCAAAGAACACCCAAGATTAAGTCATCCCAATCCCCGAAGTTCCAACCCCCAAAGTCATTGAGACGCAGCAAGCCGCGGACTCTGTTCGCGATGACCATGAATCTTGAAACAGACAGCGCTTGTTCTTGGATTATCTGGCCTAGGATTACTTGGTCCTTTATCTTTCTAACCTATTACCCAACTATTAGAGAAATAATGTCCATAAGTGCTCTGCCATAAAGCCAATAATTTGCTTGCAGTAAGACCAAAAAAGCAGCTGACAATACTCCCCAATATTCCTGGGTAAAGCGTTTCTATAGCTTACCAGCTAATTTTTTTAATAAATTGAAGATGATCAAGCTGTTTTTTTTACCCATGATTTTATCAGGTGGGAGGCGATGGCGGCGGGAGGCACTGCAACTTGGCTCTCACCACCGCTGTAATAGCCATCACCAGTGTCTTATTGCAAAATCCTAGGCCGTTTAACGCCCTTGCTAATGTGACACATGTCTCTAAACAGCGTTCGTATTCGTTCTGTAGTGTTGTGTCTTCATATAAAATTTTTTCGATAGTTTCTCTTATCTATTCACTTGAGTTCGTAATTGGTCCGGTGAGTAGTCGTCACTTCTAGTCTTGCTGCTCTTCTTGTTCATGATCTTTTAGTCTTTGTCTTATTCTTTCTTAAATATCGCAGGCCTAAGTTGGCGTCAATCAGCCTCAAACGAGTATTTCTTTTTCTCTTTTTATATGCTCCTCTAGTTCACCTAGTTTTGCTAAATTGTTGTAATTCGCCTCTGATCCTTCTTAAAGATGATCACGGGGCTCTATTTCTCGCATGGGTTCGCGGCGGGTCGTGTATCGTCTTTAACGCTGTTTCTTCTGAAAAAACTTGGATTTGCTTCTATACATTTTATTTAATTCACCTGCTGATTGATTTAATTCTTTTAAGTTCCAAGTCTTAGCATTTTGGTTCTTGTTGGGAGTTCTTGCAGTGTTTTTTGACGTTTAGAACTGCATCCTATCTATTGTGGTCTCCCCCCGCCCCAGGCGATTTTGATCTTTACACTAAGTCTTTGTATACATGTACTCTTGGCTAAAAACTTTTGATGGTCTGGTTTAGATGTTAAGCGCCCAGCTTCTCTTGCTCGCTCTTTTACAAACCAAAGACATCTTTCATTCAAAATCATTTGGCGTCTATAAATTCGGGAGGTTTCTTGACCTAAACTTTGTAAAATGTCCGACCGTACTTTTTGTTAATTCACGTGCATTGAGGAGCGCTGAAGCGATGCCGTGTCACAGGGATCATTTCACTCATATTCGTCGCCAGGGTCAAAAACATCATAATCTTCTTCATCTTCAATTCTGCCATGTTTTAAATAATTAACTTTTTATTTTGTTTATAAAAAAATGCACACAAGCATATGGCTCGATTTCATGGCCGTTAGAAAGCTGACAGACCCTTGGGTGAGGGAAAAATAAACGGTATCTTACTGTCCAAATAATCATTCTTTGATGCAGATCAAATTCTTACTGTTAGATTTCCAGTACCTAGGAGCGGATGTTTTGATCGTGCCAGGACTCTGCCGGCTTACTTTTAAAATTAGAACTAGCTCAAACAACAGACCAAACAGACCCGTGTCCAGAATTTGGGGAACGGGCAATCGTTACGGAACTATCTGTAAAACTGGAGGGGCAAAGAAGTCTTTTCTTTAACAATGCAGAAAATATTTTTTAACTTTTGATCTATGGCTAAACCTCGAATGAAAGGGAAGATCTTGCGTTTCAAAGGATTCGGCCGTGATGACGCACTACAAAAAAAAACCCACAAAAAACTTAGGAATAGGCGCCGAACTCGCTCAGTGCTAACAACGCAGCACTAAGGCTTTCGCGGCCAGTTATGCGTTGGTAATCGCTTGTCATTCCCCTAGATTTTGAGATGTTAAAAGCGATGCCCCCCATACTTTCCAGGGCATTCCACGACGATTGTCATATGGAAACTCACTTTTAATGACTACCACAGTGTTACTCAAATCAAACAGAACCGAAGCAAGTACAGCATTTCTGACATTCGTTAGCGTTTGGAACGTTGTTCTCGCAAACCTGATTTAGCAAAGCTGATTGGGAATAATATAAGTCCCAACTACAACTCTCTACCCCGCCCCGTGGTATCATACCCATTACTCTAGAGCCGGCAGACCCTCTTGGCATTTTAGTTTTAGGTTCTGCAAGATCGCTTATAGGTACTTTTATTGCTGTGTGCAGATGAGAACATTCAACCGCGGACGTGACCACAACGTTTTTTATCCAACAATAACGAAAGTTACCCCAATCACGTTCGTTTGAGGGCAGTCCTAACCAAATCTATGCTAGCGGACTTAGACCTTCCCTCATTTTGACGCGAAAATAAGAAATTGTTTGGGGGTGGAGGGGTAGAAGTCCAACAGCAGACCTTGCGGCTAACAGATTACACCTTCACGTGTAAGACTGATGATTAATTTTAACAACAAAATAGGTTTATGGATTGACCTAAGGTCCACGGAGGATCATCAGTTACATGGAAGGGGAGAACTGTGAGAGGCGTAATCCACATTCAAATAGCTTCAAGACGACGAGCGATAACGTTAATGTACAATTGTTTTTAATATATGATGCGCAGCTGACTATTGCAGGTAGGCCGATTAAAAGATGTACTCTACTATAATTATTTTTCATTTTATAAAAAGCATGTCTGTTCAGGTTTATCCAATGTTCCTCTAGCCGCCGCCAAAGAAGGGATAGCAGGCAATCTGCTGTTATAGAGCCCTGAAGTTTAAAAACCTTCAGATTAACCACATTACACAACTGCAACAAAAACTAGAGCAGGACCTTTCAAAATCAGCAAAACAAACGAAAGGTATTCTGCTGCCTTTAATGCTGATACCTATGTCAATACTGGAGCATGCCTATAAGTGTGCCTCAGCAGGAACGAGTGTAGGTCTCTTAGCCACAGGCGTAGGTGCACCCGCAAGCTTTACCTCTAGGCGGTTTGTTCTTTACGCCTCTTGGCCTGTGTTCATTAGGCTGTAGTGCTGCTGGCAACAAAAAATTAAAAACTCAACTCCAAAAGCCCCAGCTATGGTTCAACTAATAACGGCCTCACTTAGTTCGTTTAAACTGACACTAACTCAAAGCGATAGCTGACTCAAACATCAGGATGAAGCATTTAATCGTTTACAGGCCGATTTTGATGACTACAAAAGGACACACAGTTTGATCTTCAATGAACGGCACGGACAAGTTTTTCTCAACAGCCAGACGCCGAGCAGATACAAACAAGGAATGCTTAAAACAAGTAACGCAACCATTAAACTTCTGTTTAACAGCTCACATTACAATGCCAAAGGGGTTTATACTTGAGTTTATGATTCAAGCGCAACGAACGTTGATATTGGTTCTGGTTCCGTATTTTTTTTTTAATTTACATAAAATAATTTTGGTTAGAAAGAGACTCCACAGGGTAGAATATGAAGGACACGACGAATTTTTTGCAAGCCTGCCCGCAACTTTGTCCAGGCACTGAATGATATTGATTTTGAGAAGTCTGATCCAGCATGCGTACGGGCAGTGATGTTCATGCTCTTCTCAAGTTCCAAGTAACTAAAATAGACCCGCCGTTAAAGTAATGTTAGCTGTTTTAATAGACTATGTACCATAATGAAGAAATTAGAAGTCTGGGTATCTTCAACTAAACAGCTCAGACTTCTTTACTCTAATGATTAACGTCTGGTTGGGCCGACGAAACTGGCTTGCACCGTTTGACGAGCTGTGAAGAAGCCAAAATGAGAGGCTCTGGTTTGGCAGAGGGCGAAGTCCTAGAGATCAGATTAAAACGTCTAAGAATGCACCGGCTTGTTGGCACGTCTCACTTTCCACTCCCTCCAGCATTAGTTCGCCCCACCCACGCAGTTCTACACTAAAGATCCGAACAATGTTTTTATGTGTGTGTATTGCAAGGTCTGCATTCCGCCGCAAAAAAACGCGAGGAGAGTGTCTAACTATCGCCCTTTACATCAATGATCTTAACTTTAGTGGACGATCCTTTCCCGTTAGCGTGGCTTCCATTGCTCTGTTTGACCGCACCACACAAACCCATACACTGTTAAAGTTCCACTGGGGATTGAGGCCACCAGCTATGGTGCCAATTAAAGTGTCCACGAACAGTCCAAAAGATTGGCGAGCCCGACAAAATATGTGATTACTCTACTGTTTCCGAGCGGGCTGCACATTCACCTTGATCCGACACAATGAGTAAAACTAATGCAGCATAATCAAAAGATGGGCACAACCAAGAATTTTGCAGGAAAATGTTTAACAATGAATGCCATCTGTTCAAGCCGCACGCGAACATACGGAAACATTGTACTCGGCCCTAGTTGACTGTAATACAGAACTCAATCCGCCCCAGGAAGGCAGTAACGATAGTTTACGAACTGGACCCGGATGCAAAATTCTCCATACGTCGTTTACGCAGCTTTAGAGTCGCATATTGTTCCTATATGCGGGGTCCAGCGCCACCCCCCATAGCCCCAACAGTTCATAATGCGTACTTAGATTTGTTCATTTGCTTCATTATTGTCAGGTCGGATGGCGCTCCTTCCGCCCAGAATTTCTCGAGGACCCAGATGGCTGCAGAAACCTTCTTAAAAACGAAGCAGCAGTGCGTAATGACTGTTCTAATAATTGAATTTCATCTGAATCCTAAGGACTCCTGAAGATCACACAGCAGTATGACTCAGCCACGCATTGTTGGATTTGCGGTTTAGGCTTAACGCCCACGAGTGTTAACCCCCCAGTTCGCGACCATGATCACATTAGTGGGACGTTTCGGCGGAGCGGCGCATCAAACATGCAATATCAACTAAAGTTTGAAACCCGAGGCCATGGCAGGCCCATCTTCTTTCTAACTTGCGAAGGCTTACGGTCTTCTCATCTAATATTGAAGCAGTAACCAGGCCTTCAGGGTAGATGCATTTTTGACACAGTTCATCAGACCAGTACATGTGGTTACACTTAATAAAATGTCTTTCTAAGATCTATGCAACCACATGATGGCTCATTAGAGGATTGCTATGTCCTTCAAGTCTGCCCAAAACGGAAAAATATTATGACTCAACTCTGTTAGCAAGCGGTTGTTTTACCCATATGATTACATGAAACGTTGGGAAAGTTTGATGAAGCACTCACTTCGCCTACAGTGCGGTTCTTATAAGTATGCGGCCCGGCCCTCGTGATGATTTGCTTACCAGCCAGCTCCCGACTGCGTGGCCGAAGTTAGATTGTAACACGATGGGAGACTACAAGCCTCTATTAATGCGATGTAATGTTTGTTGGCGGACGTCTTTGAAACTTCTAGCACGCCCTTGCATGACACATACCGTTTGGGATCCTGCGCATTATATTTCTGCCACCCGGGATGAGTGGGAACGCTTTCTTAAAGGTTACTGGAGAACAGCACATTGATTTATTGTCAGACCTACCAATGATAAGATGATTAGCAAACGGATTGCGGGGGGGATTAGTATGGCGTCGCATCATTACTGTAAAGCACACAACAAATACTTGGATCATTATGCTCCGAGTAAAAGGTCTAACTATTCTCATGTATTAGATGCAAACCCTCTGTATGGATGCTAATATAAGGCACTGGCGCATGCTTCCATTACGCAACTTTAAAATGAAAACATCGCGCTATAGAACACACATTTCAAGGGTAATTTAAAGTGGTGCGCGTTTGTGATGCCGGGTCAACAGCGTGGTTTCTACTCAGAAGTTGGACTTGACTATCTCAAGACATCCATGCCCTGCATCAAGCCTATCCATTGCAGCAGAAGTCTAAATATAGGATCCAAGCGAACACACCAAAAACTAAACTTGTGCCTAATCTTCGCGGCAACAAATTATGTCTGCCATGACAGACTTCTAAATTTTACTTTAACGGCATGGGTTTGAAGTTGCGGCCGTTCAAGCATAATTTGCTTTTGATCACGAACCACGTTCATGGCACCATACATCATGAAGAAACATGATCTTCGAACGAACTCCACAGATGCCTCGAAAAACGACTTTTTTACGCTGATGAACAACAGCTAGTTTTGAAAGACTATGGAGCTCCGCACCAGCGCACCGACGTGATTAGTCACCAAAGAGAACGAAGCAATTAGCTGACTTCCAACAAACTTATTTATTCCGGACTTAAGAAGATGTCATGATCCCTTTTTTGGATATGCTGCACCACCGGCAAGTCAAATTGGACAAACCTGTATTTTTGGGGTTACTGTTTTTAGGCATTATTCAAAGCTTTTGATGTAAGAATTTCTTTCTGACTCATTTAAGCCTCGTATCCTGAGTCCAGGGTACTTTAACAGATACAGCTAGGTTTTGTTATAGATATCCCCACTGAAGACATTACTAAAGACATGGCCCAGGCCGTGGTCAAAGGCTTATGCAGGATGGTTGCTACCTTCTGATTCCCCTAAAGATTCGCCTTTGCATTCACAGTTAATTAAAAAGTTTTAGGAAAAGAGGAAAGGCTGCCTTATTGGAAGGTGATCAGGAGTTGTGGGGTTAGATCGAAAAGTACAGTCTTATCGGCAGGAGCAAATCCTTATGAAAGCAAAGGGCTATCTCGCAGCGTTGTGCACGTCAAACATATCCATTGACAACTCAAAGAAGCCTGTTTAGGGCAATAAGCCTTTTATCTGCAACGTACAACTGCGTCTAATCTCATGAGATCAACACACTGTCTGACAACAAAGAGTATTAGATAGAACAAACACAAAACGGGTGTTTTGTTAATCCGGGGAGTTTTCATATGCAATCGGGCACTGGGAGGACCGCCTAAACAGGGGGTTTTTATATTTTTCATCAACTTTTAATCTAAGGATCACTCATAGGCCTCTCCTCAAATTTCTTTAAAATCTTTTCTCATGTTTGCTGACGAGTTCGAATTTTTTTTCTTATTTTTCCGAACTTTCTTTTTCCAATTTGGGGGTTGGGTTTGAGTTGTCGGTGAATCTGGAGATTTTGCATGCATTGATTAATCCCCGAAAATGTTTCCTTAATAGCATTTACCGCAAGAATGATTCCCGTAATCATTCAAGGTCTCTTCCTTTACATTTTGTTTCGTTTGCACTTCTTCTGAGCTTCCATTTTTAAACTCAACTATATTTACGTAACTTAATTAAAAGCGGACTGTGGTTTGCGGACTTATCTGCAGTTTTCTTTCACAAAAGATCTTTGAGGAGTGGTTGTTTTGTTGTGTCACGTTTCTCGTAAATCATTACACGGGCGGATTCATTTTTTACACTTCTTTTTATTTCATATGGATCACCACTCCAACGGGCTCGGTTGCCTGATGCGGAGTGTCCTTCTGCTTCCCCCGGTCAAATAACGGTACCTTACCTATTCAACAAACGGTAATAGTTTGCTGGTTGTGCTGGAGGCTCTTCAGCAACATTTATTGTTTTCTTTTGATTGCTTTTACTGGTTTTGCCTCTTTAAATTCTTCAGTATTCATTGCGCGCAAAACTGAGGCAGTCTTTAAACCCATTCTGTGTTGCGAGAATTGTCAATCAAGCTCTCTGTGATACTGGTAGGAGAAAAGTCTTTCGGCAACTGTATGTTCAAGTTTTTCAATTAAAGCCTGTGATCTTTGAAACTCCCGAATGCCTCTTTTAATGGTAACTCTTTTTTAACAATTAATTGATTCACTTGCCCTTTTAAATTCTTTTCCATTCATCGAATTGAATCATGCGAGGATATTTAAAGGGGCCTCGTTGGTATATCACGTTGTATAGCAGACAGCAACAGCAGAGGCACTCTTTTGTGTTAATGGTTCCCGCAGCTTTTATCTTGAAGCTCTGTCCATGACTGTACGATGCGTAATTAAATTTTTTTTCGTCTAATCCTCTTCAGAGGGAACAACTATAGAAGATCCATTTGATGGGCGGTTTTGTCGTTTGGAGTTGTGTTCACAAAGTGCGGTCTCTGTATTCGTCTTAGGGCGGTAAATAAAATTTGCCAAATCGCTTGTTTAGATAACCATTCGTTTGGCTGTTTTGTCACTGACTCATGCTGCTCTTGGCTTAGCTTTTGTATTGCTGTGATACCCTTCCAATATCCTTTGGTGGTGAATAATAGATTGTGTTCATTTTTATTCAGCAATATTATGGCAACAAATACACGACAGTCAGTTACCAACGACAATAAACCGATTTCTGGCATCTTTTGTTTTGTCTAATGGTTGATAAAAGTCACTGAATTTTGGTGCGGGGCAATGTCTGTTAGGACTGGTTTGCCTGTTACTCGAGAATATTCTTCGTTATTGCGTGGTCAACATTTTTAAATGTGTAAGCTGGCTTGCCCTGTTTCATCAGGGTTGTCACTTACTACCATCTCAATGCTCCAGTCCTTGCCTTTCAAGGGCGTTTGTGCGTGTAGATGCTCCATAGCTTAGTTATGCCTTTTCACTCGCGTCATCCGCAGTTTATCTAAATGCAAAAATACTGCGCTAAAAGCAAAGCGCATTCCACCACAGCGACGCCCGCCATCACTTCTTGCGAGTGAAGCCACACTCCCATTTTTTATACCTGTATTATTTTTTCTTACATATTTATATTGTCTGGCATTATTCCTTGCTGACTAGCAACATCTTTCGTGGCACCGAAGCTGCAATGATAGCAATCAGCTTTGCTAGCATCCTCTAAGTCTAGTTGCCAAGATAGCTGGTTAAATTCTTAACAAGCAATTACAAGATTGAGTATCCTCACCTTAGGCCTCAATACAGCCGAATGGTCTACAAGGTTAGCACCAGTTTTTTTCGGTGCTCATTTTTGCAACTAAAAATAATTATAATTACTTAAACAACCAAGAAACAGTGCTGCTCTACTACCGCTACAAGGGGGGCCTTAATCTTCCTGAACTAATGAATGTCCACGTTATGAACAAGCATATTATGGCCCGCTCCCGGGAGAGGCTTGTCATCTTTGGCGCTTATGGGAAGCAACAAAACAGTTTACGGCAACGAATTCCAGCAATGAACAGAATCAACAGATGACGCCGCAAGGCCCTATAAAGTATCATAAACCGGTAGAAGCGCCGCAGGGGTCGAGAAATGTCACCTGTGAGGGGCAAACGGCTCTTCGTTAGAACATCCACTAGTCAGTAGATATGTCCATTGATTGAACCAGATCTTACGTATGATTTACCGCAAGATCCAGTATTAACACAGACCATACGAGTCTCAAGGGTGGATTTATCTATACAGATTTGGCCCATAGTTATCGCCATTAATCATGGGATTAATACTTATACTCATAACGATTTTAAAATCCCTTCAAACTGGAACGATATGGAAAATATCCGACTCAGCCTCAGGTGGGAGCAAGATAACCCCTGCCCGCAACATCAGCCGAAACACTGCACCGGAGGGCGGGACAGTGCAACGAAATCCTCAATCCAGGGCGTGTTTACCAGCCGGAACAAAATTAGCAGGTGGAACAGACAAAAAAAATTAATGTTACAGAATATGACTCATCATGAAAAACATACCGCCGCCAGTGCCCGACAAGTTTGGTCAATGCCGGCTATAAAACTCCCTGCGATACAAGACTCCAGCACCCACAGTTTATGGACTATTGGACTTAAAACTGTTGCCAATTTTGGCGCCATTTGCTGCTGTTGGGGGGTTATTTGCGGCTATAAAATATATCCCCGATGTCCCAGCCGCAAACCAAAGCAATCACACAAAAATCTGAGCCACTTAAAGCAGAAAAAGCCCCCGACGCCCAAAACCGCCAATAACCAAGCATTATTTCGATCCATTTGACATGTACTAATATTTTATTACGAATCTTTTCAAATTATTTCAATACCACATGAACATGGCGTTTTATAAACTGTGAAGTCAATAAATAACGAATGGAGTCTATAACGACATTTACCCATATCCAGATTGTCATCTCAATGCGGTTGCTTGGTGATAAAACTTCCTTAAGCTCTATGCAGCGACGTGCGCAAGACATTCTAACAATGACACGTTTTTATGAGGCCGTGTCGTGTACTCTATTAGGACATCTACTATTTAAGATAAAAACATGCTCTTTGGTTAACTTGAGCACGAACAACTTGCCTCGACTTGCCTAAGACCAAGTGAATGCACTTGAGGATGACTTGTAAAAAGACATGTACTGCTAGTACAAGGACTAGCGATGACTTAAGTAAGAACGTGAATGCTTGAGAATGACTTAAGTTAATAACTGTGAATGCCATACGGATGACTTGAGGGAATGGACTTGAGCATGATTAAGTAAGACTTGTGGAAGACCTTGCGTGAGCTTGCGTGGGGCGTGGGGGTTTGTGCGTGCGTGGGGTGGGGGTGGGGGGGGGCAGTGCATGCGTATCCCCCCACTATGGGTGGGTGGGGAGAGTGCATGCATGGGGTGGGTGTTGTGGTGCGAGGGGTGGCGGGTGTGAGTGTGTGTGGTGTACAAGAGCTATATTATAGGACCTGTGTCCACATTGGTGGGAAGGGACAAGTGATTGCGTTTTGCGAAGCATTGGTCATTTGTAGCCGATCCAACCGCCGCGCCAAGAGCACAAAACGTTATCCCCACCCCTACATATTTTCATCCCGGCTAGGGACTGGCATGGCAGAGTAACCTAGTGGTTTTCTTATTTTTTTTTTTATAAATACTGCTATGACAGAGTAAAAAGGCGCTTAACAGTTTGTAACGGGCGTAGACAGCAAAGCGGCACAGCCCCGCCCAAAGACTGATCCCACAGTGCTTAACTTTGACCGCATAGGGTGACGCGTGGAGCGTTGAAAGGAAACGGCACTAGCCACTGTCATGCCCATTGACGCCTCAGGGTAAAGCGCTCGCAACCGGCATGCCACCTGTAACTTTGGACCGCTCAGGGTGACGCGCTAACGACACGGCTGGGGCCACTGTGACTTTGACGCTCACGGGAGAAGCGCAGGTTCTCTCACCTGCCTGCGGGGCTTGAGAGGAGTGAGTTAGAGTTGAATTGGTTCTTGTACGGGAAGTGTCCCAAAATTCTCCATCTCACTGTTGACCCCATACCTCCCCATACTTCCTCATAAGAGTAGACATCTTGCACAGCACGTACCAACTGTCGAACAACTTTTTAGATAGGACACAACAAACGAGCAATCTCTCTTAGTATGCGCGATGTGAAGGGGATTCCTACATTGCTCGTCAACACTCATCCCATATTTTGAGTATGCGCGCCCACAGTCTTTTTCTTGGTGAACAGGCCTTGACGGTTGTTTTCTAAAAGCCAAACATAATTGCAGATCAAAAACATTGTTGTCGCTTTCCTGCTTGAAGTGCACTACCCTCTTCAGTATAACAAATGCAACAGCAAAGACGTTCTTTCCTCTGCACCCACCCCACATTCTTTCCTAAACAGTCATTCCCTTCAATCTTTTGTTTTCAAGAATTGGTTGGGAGTTCTTCTGGTAGTCACTTTTGTTTTTTAGCTTGCTTCCATACACCATCCGATAGCATTCTATTTGGAGGTCTCGGGAGGGCAGGGTAGTTTCTTACAGATGATGGGCCTGCCCCTTCTCAACTCATCACCCCACTAAGAATTGTGTATGGTACTCACATGCTCGTCACGTATTGTCCGTTCGAAATCTCACTGATCAAAGATCTGCCATGCTCAACTATTTTATAAACAAACCAACCTGACCAAACAGTACATATCTTTCTCACCAACACCACAGTACTTCACGTTTGCTGAAGAGGCGCAGGGCCTTACAAACACCTTTTTTCCCTGGGAAAACAACAAACTGGTGACTTTCGCGCCGACCCAGGTTTCGCGTGAGACTTGATTTGCTTCCGCTGTATTCTTTGCCAACCAAACTAAGTCAACAGGAGCACCAAACCTATAAGATCCACCTATCTGTTATCCGTCACAGGGTTATTAAATAAACCACACCCGCCCCCGTAACCCGTCCAGCTCGTCGCTGTCAGACGCAAAGATCTGTGTGGGTAACTAGTCATTGAGCGGGTGAGCTACGCTTAACTCGGTGAATGGCCCGGCCCGAAACAGCGCCCCGCGCGGGACGTCGGACAGCACCGATTGAAAATCTGATGTAATGTAGGCAGGCAGGTAGGGGGAGAAGAGGAGGGGTCGAGGAGGGCAGCGACATGATTTATGGGCCAGTGTGTGAGTGAATGTGCCCAGACTCTGAACATACAGCAGTGAGAAGGCCTACAGTGGTGCGGGCCACTGTGTGTAAGTGAGATGTGTGAGTGTGAGTATGAGTGAGTGTGTGTGTGCAGGTTTGCCCCACCCCCCACCCCCCCCCATCTGTGCATGTAGTGTCTGTGTGTGTGTTTGCAAGAGTCGAGGGTTAGTGTGTGTGTGTGTGTGTGTGTGGTTATCTATACAGTGTAGCTGCTTCCCTGTTTCCCCACACTTTCATCTATAAAGCTGTTGAAAAAGTAATTGCGATTCAAACACTTATTTCTACCATCGGCCTCCCCCTGGGCGACATAACCCCCCAACGTGCTGGGCAGGTAGGGCCGGCAATCGCACTTAACAGCTTACCTGCACTGCAGAAGCACGGGTCCGAGGACACGCCTGAAAGAAAGCACGGTTGGGACAGACACCGTTTGTATATGAAGCGCGTTCAGTCCGGCGCTTTCACCCACCGTTACTCTTGGGGGCGTGTTCCGTTATGGCTACTTTTCTCCGAACTATCTCTGAAAACCGTTAGTAACTTAGTATTAAAAACGGATAACCCTGCACCGTAGTTGTTTTAGGGTCGTTATATTTTGGTTACTTGTCAGAGAACAGGAATAGGCGGCTTTCGGCCACTTTCGCCAAAATCGGTGGTGAAGCAAGTGAGCCAGGATTGGTAAAATATGTTCTCTCCCTGAATAATTCACCCGTCATGGAGAGAAGAAACGACTTCATGTGGCACACACACACACAACCTCAACACCCCCACACACACCCCCCACCCACCACACAGAGAGAGAGAGAGAGAGAGGGAGAGAGAGAGAGAGGTCAACTGTCAGGAGAGCACGAATCATGAGAGCGAGCGGTGAGAGAGAGAGAGGGGGGGGGGGAGCGAGAGAGAGGCGAGAGAGGGAGGGATGAGAGAGGAGGCGGGGGGGGGTGATGCGAGAGAGAGCGAGAGCGAGAGCGAGCGAGAGAGAGAGGGGGGGTACCTGTCAAGGAGAGAACGCTCATGGAGCGAGGAGAGAGAGCGAGCGAGAGAGAGGAGAGAGAGCGCGGAGAGAGAGGGAGAGAGAGAGGAGGAGAGAGAGAGAGAGAGAGTTGTTTAATGTCAACCTTACTTTGGAGTTTCACCCCATTGCGGATTCATTCGACTTTCAAGCACCCTCCTACCCCCCCTTCTCTCTCTCACTCTCTCTCTCTCTCTTCTCTCTCTCTCTCACACGCACGTTAGGCAACGTAGTCTTATCTCTGGTTCAGCTTCCCCTCGCGCAGCGGCGCGCGCGCGCGCAGCGCGGCCGGGTGTGTGAGTGTGGTGTGATGTGTGTGTGTGTGTTGTGTGTGAGGTGTGTGTGTGTGTGTGCGTGTGGTGTGTGTGTGAGTGTGAGTGTGAGTGTGCGTGCGCGTGTGTGCGCGCTCGCATGCAGCGCGCGTTGTAACGTTTAGCCCATCAACAAACACAACACATCTTGCTTACCGGGGCCACGGTACTGCCGATAGAAGACGCCGAACCACTCCCCCCCCCCCCACCCCCCCCCCCCCCCCCCCCCGCCACCCCCCCCACCCCCCCCCCACCCCCCCCCCTCACCCCCACAACACCACCGCTAGCCAAAGCCACGGGAAATTAAAGAAAAAAGTCACGATACCCCCCCGTGAGTTAGTATAGGCAACGCCTTTCGCGCAAGTGACTGTTGTTAGCTTCAATCAGTTGTTAACGAATTAACGGGTTTCACTCGCTCGTCGGCATAAATTAGACAGGAAAACAGCGACCCTTTTCCATCACGCAGTTTGCATCCAAGTAGGTCCTCGGACTCGCTGTAGTTTCAATTCGTGTCTGCCTAGGTACGGACTTGTTTGTTGTTTCTTATTTTACAAATCGCCTGTCGGGGCATATGGCCGCGTTCTCCATCCATTGACCATGGTGCGTGTTAGCTCGATACCTCGTATTTATGTCTGTCTGTCTGTCTATCTGTTGACCGTTGTCTGTCCGTCTGTCTGTCTGTCTGTCTGTCTTTGCGACCTCGAAGCCAGTCACTGGATATGCTCTGCCGCCTGGGACGCTCGACTTCCCCACGTGGAAATGGCGGTTTCCATGAGAGAGGGAAAGCGGTGGGAGGGGTGTGGGTTTGGAGAGAGAGAGCGAGGGGGAGGGCGCGCGGAGGGCGGGAGACAGCGAGAGAGAGAGAGAGAGAGCTGCGGAGAGAGGAGAGAGCGGGAGATGGGAGGGACGGAGGCGAGAAGAGAGAGAGAGAGAGAGAGGAGAGAGAGAGCGAGAGAGAGAGAGAGAGAGAGTCCGGTCACGAAACACTTTATTCTCTCCACAGCGAGTGCGAGTGGTGTGTTGGCGTTTAGGAGGTTGAGTCGTTGTGTGTGTGTGTGAGTGTGTGTGTGTGTGTGTGTGTGTGTGTGTGTGTGTGTGGGAGAGAAAGAGCGAGAGAAGAGGAGAGCGAGAGAGAGAAAGAATGAAGAAGAAGGAGAGAGAGAGAGAGTGAGAGAGAGACAACCAGACCGAGACAGGAGAGCGGCCCGTCCAAGACCGCCGACAAAGAACGAGAGAGAGTGCGAGAGAAGACTGCGAGAGAGAGAGAGAGCGAGAACGAAAAGAGGACCGACAGGACAGGCGAGTGAGAGACAGATAGAAAGACCGAGCGCGAGAGAGAGAAGAGAGGAGCGAGCGAGAGGCGCACGAGGCGAGGAGAGCGAGAGGGGGGGAGTATGTATGCATGAGAGGAGAGGAGAGAGAGAGCGGGAGAGATGAGAGCGAGAGCGAGAGAGAGAGAGAAGGCGGCAGTGCGCGAGATGGAGAGAGAGGGCGGCGTCTGTACTGAACTGCGCCAGAGAGAGAGAGCGAGATGAGGAGAGAGGGGAGGAGAGGAGAGCCACGCTAGTGGAATCCACGTGGCCATAATTGATCAGGGAGGGAGTTGAATGGACCCCCGGGAGAGTGTCGGGTTCCTATGACGAAGTCAGCACTGCCCATCGGCCACTCAGTCTCCCAGCACGCGAGTTAAAACAAGAGCCAGTCGCACTGTGCTTCAGAAACCGCCATGTACTGTACAGGCTCTGCTCAGACGTGTGTGTGTGGTGTGTTGAGCGTGTTTGCGTGTGTTGGTGCGTTGGCGTGCGTTGAGCGCGCGCGCGGCGGTGAGTGTGTGTGAGTGGTGTGTGGGTGCGTTCCTGCGTGTTTAAGTTTGAGTTCTGTGAGTTGTGTCAGTGTGTTAGCATTCAAAGAGACCGCGTCAAAAACACATATCTGACATTCTGGTGGAGGGGAAAGAACGCATTCTTCAGCCGCTGGGACATCTCTTGCGGGTGCATGTTTGCGAGTCTACGAAGCTCAAGACTGAGGGTAAAATCACATTGATTTGACGGTACGTGGAAGGAATCTGTCCCTGCTTGTTGAGTGTACATGAGCAGTCGTCCTCAGAATTTCAATGACACCAATATTGTCATTTACAACATATTTGTGCAATCAAATGAAACCTTATGGGATCTTTTAATTGGTGTCTTTTGGTTTCGTACCAGATTAATTCCAACTTCTGCAAGAGTATTCCGTCACTTTATTTACAAGTAATGAGGAAGGGGGGTTGATAATTCAATGTTCGCTTTGTCAGCAAAGCGTCAAGACAGTTGGATGACAGGTACATCGACACCGAAAACCACCTTGATTTGCCCCAAGTAAATACGCTTTAAAGTTTAAGAAATCGGGTCCTCCACCGCCTGTGCCACGTTCCAACAACACTACCGCCCTCTACGAAATGGAATGAATAGCATTCATTGTAAACAATACTTTTTTAAATAAAAATGTCCAGGCAAATAAAAAACGGTTTTGAAACACCATGTAAATCGACAGATGATTATACGGAACTTTATATGCTCTGAGAAATTTTCAGAATATCCATCTATTTGTCAATTTGTTTTCGTGTGTTTGTCTAGATATCACTGACCCATCTCGACAGGAAATTCATTAAAGCTTGAGGAGTGATTACCTCGGTCACCGGCAAGGGGTTCGGGCGACACGGGACCTCCGCCAATCTGAATAATACTTCGCAGTGTTCATGTTTTGTAAGAGGGCATAATCGTAGATACCGGCAGTTATTTCCCATCTTTTGTGGTCTATTCTTTTCTACTTTCTTTTCAATCGGAATTGACAAATATTAAAATGGCGACGTTTTATTCATTGGAAAGTTGTAATATTCCTACCGCCAAAATAGCTCTAAAAGATAGTTATGTTCTGAATATCCATAAACATTACAGTGTACACGGTGAGCAGAAAATGTGTGATAATCTTGCTGAACCGATCCTTAATTGGCACAATTACTCCTGTCCGTACAACAGACAGGCAACAGAACTTATTAGATTCGTCATGGGTCCCCACTCCATCATTTCACCGGACTATTTCAAAATCAGTATACAGTATCCGAAGAGAGAGAGAGGCGAGAGAGAGAGCGGAGAGAGATGGAGAGAGGAGCGGAGAGAGAGAGAGAGGGAGAGACGAATAGTTTACTCCTGCATAGCCATTGCCCATCTGAAGGAGTGTACACCACAAATGATAATCAGATCTTAATAGAAATATGCAAGTACAGTGTAACAATACATTTTACTCTGCATTCAAGACGCGACAATAGAACCACAGCTTAAGCTGTAAAAAATATACAAGGACTGTTTCCCACAGTTCGCTCATGCTCAGATGCCATGACAGTAGTTTCGGATCTCGTGTTGACTAGGCTATCTTTCCAAAATTGAGAGCGAGGAGGAGAGATAGTGAGAGATGAGAGAGGAGAGGAGGAGAGGAGGGGGGGGGAGAGGGAGAGCCGCAAGCGTGAGAGAGAGAGCGAGGAGAGAGGAGAGAGAAGGCGCGGGAGAGAGAGACGAGAGAGAGAAGAGGACAATGCGCGCCGCGAGAGCGCAAACGCCTCTGCTTCAATTCACTCAACCAACAAGCCATCCCCGGCCAGCGCATCGCCCACCAACCCCCAAGCCCCGAAGCAGCCACCTCTTGATCTCTGAAAAACGATCAAAACCAACAGCCAACCACCACCAGCAACCACCACCCAGCCAACCCACACCCACCAACCAACCACCAACAACCAGCCACACCAACTAACAACCACCCAAAACAGCCAACCACCACCAAGCGAGCAAGCACGATTCCCACCTGCCTATAGTGGTGACGACCGGAAATAGAGAGCCGAAGGCCCGCAGCAGTCCCACTGTCAGGTGGGTTTTGTTCTCCGGATGTAGTGCCAGCTCCCGTTCCCGGCTGGCTTTGAACAACAGGTTGTGCAGTCCTGCCGACTCACGCAGCTGTAGTTACTGTGGGCCGGGCGCGACGAGAGAGCGCGCAAACAAAAGAATGAGAGAGAAAGAACTGCCCATGATGCGACAGAGAAAGAGCAAGAAATAGGGAGAGAGCGAGAGAGAAGAGAGAGAGAGAGAGAGCAGGGAGAGGAGAGAGAGCGAGAGCGAGGGCGACGCGGGAGAGAGAGAAGAGAGAGAGGGGGGGCGAGAGAGAGCAGAGAGAAAAGAGATAGAGAGAGAGTAGGGAGGTGAGAGGACAGAGAAAGAGAGAGCAAGAGCGAGAGACGAGCGGAGAGAGAGAGAGATGCAGGCAGAGGGGAGAGAGAGCGAGAGAGAGAGAGAGAGAGGGAGAGGAGAGACAGACAGGAAGACAGAAGAGGAGGAAAAGAGCTAGAGCGAGAGAGAGAGCGGCGGACAGAGAAGAGAGAGAAAGAGAGCGAGAGGACACGAGAGAGAGGCCGAATAAAGAGCGAGAAAGAGAGAGGCGAGAGAGATAGATGCAGGCAGAGCGAGAGGCGCGAGAGATGGAGAGAGAGAGAGCGAGAAGAGGAGAGGAGAGACAGAGAGGAGAGCAAGAGCGAGAGAGAGGAAGAATGAATGAATGAAATTGTTTATTGTGACTACGCTTTATGTAAGCCCATTACAAGGGAGGCGAGACAGAGGGGCCAGGCATGTGCCCAAACAGAAGTCAGAAATAAGCATCACGATACATTCAAGGTCAAACAAAAAATGCTTCTTTTTTTTTACCGCAAATCTATTTGATATTTGTTCTTTTTCCTCTATTCTTTTCTTTTTTTTGTCTTAAATCTTCTGCAATTGCTACAGGTAAAGTTTGGTCATATGAGCAATCCAATCCGGGAGAACCAGCCCGATACCGTTCCAAACACGGTTGATATGTTACAAATCATCCGATGTGTCAAAATGTACAATCAGCAGTCCCAATGGATCGTCAGTTTTCCGTTTTCACCCCCCTGTGTGTGTGTTGCGTGCCTTTCGCCTGCTCCTTCAAGGCGTACAAGCGGCCAGCATTTTTTTTCTTCTCTCGTCGTTTTTCCACATCCTCCTGACGTCGGTTGTTGTAATGTTGTCTAAATGGTTGCGGGCGACTCCTGACATTCAGAGGAAACTTCAATACTCACAACACGATCTGTCCTACACAGATTTCCTTTGCAACGCAGGCTTTCAGCGTCATGTTGTGTGGGAAGTCTGTGTTACTACGTGGCACTGTGTTGATTATCCCTAGCCCACTCTACATCTGATTTCTCCCTTGTTTGTCTACACCATGTCCTTTCTGGGGCTATATTGCTTTGGGAGGAGAACCGTTGCTGTTTCCCTGTTCTGTCGTCACACAGTGCCAAGTCCATGTGTTGTGTTCCATTGCCGGCAAATGCATTTGGAGCCGCGGACACCGCTACTGCCGAGCGGGGTTGGTCAAACCAACAACAAACAACAACTAACAGATGTCTGCCCGGACACACCCTACGGGCGAGAGGAGAGAGGAGAGAAGAGGGAGAGAGAGAGAGAGAGAGGGAGAGGAGAGAGAGAGAGAGAGAGACACACAGGACAGACAGAAGACGACAGGACGGCAGAGAGACTGAGACAGAGACAGAGAGACCAGAGGCCGAAGGATGATCATTAATAGTTTAAAGGCATGGCCCCTTCTGAAGGGGGTCTGCAATTAAAATATACATAAACAAAGACAAATTAACTAAAAGTTCTCGCATTATTCCGCTGTACTCTGTGCATGCACACATGTACTTTTGCTTCGCACTTATAGAGGAAAAACCCTCTGACACGTTGAAATGCTATATTACAGGTAACTTGCACAGTTTCTTCTCCGTTTGTATTTTTGTAGCATAGGCCGCACTGCTCCCGCCCCCGATGGGCCTACTATAAATTTTGTGATGGAACAAACTTCTTCGTAAGTCGTTCACCATGGACCGCTTCAAACCAACTGAATTTCATTCTTATTGTGAAGTACCATGCTGTATCTAAATTTTGATTTGAAAACCCGTTGTCCAAACGCATTGTCGACATCATTTCGAACTGTTAAATAAAAATAGTAAACCTCAATCACACCGTGTAATCAGCGCGAAAATATCATGACTCACGCTGAGAAATGGTACCATCTTATACCCCAAAGTCAGGTCCCAACCTGCGTCATCGCGCTTCTCTTCTCTTCTCTCTCTCTCTCTCTCTCTCTCTCTCTCTCTCTCTCTATCTCTCTCTCTCTCTTACACACCACAACCAACACCCACAACACCCCACACACCACAACAACCCCCCCCCACAACTCCCCCCCCCCCCCCCCACCCCAAACACCCACCCCACACACCACACACACCAACCCACACCCCACACACACACACACACCCCACACGCGTGCTCGCGCGCGACAAGCATGCACGCACGAACACGTACACACACACACCCCCCCCCACACACACCACACACACACACCCACCACCCCACACACACACACACCACGCCGCACCGGCACACACAACACACACACACCACACACACACACACACCACACACACACAAACAAACACACACCCATATAAAACATCATTCATCATCATCATCATTCATCATCATCATCACATTCTTCTCCAGTCCCTGCTCCTCGCGACCTTTCAAGATACATAGAGAATAACTCCAATACAGTGCTTATTCTTCAGTCACAAATGTGTCCCAGCTGAACTTGCCACGTTGATCCCAATTTTCCCCTCCCGTGTCTCATCTCTCTGCCGAACAGGAAAATTGAACTGTGCCAACTATCTAAAGCAAAGCTCTCATACCATCCAATTCAACCGCCCGTACCATCGACTGCGCCATATCCACTTTGTGCAGCTTGTGTCACCTTTGATACTATAATCTTAAAATATTTCTATCTGTTTACCTCCCTAAAGTGTACAAGCTAGTCCGAGACTGGCTACGTACTGGGTACCCCAAATGAAAAGGGCTAGTAGCGGTGATTTACTGAAACCCGCCCCATTTTGGGATAAGTGGCTGCCTAAGGTTAGCTCAATTCGTCTAGTGGAGAACTATTTCGGACTCGGCACACTTTTTCTAACTGCTGGCCCTAATAGCTTGCTGTTGTTCCTACCACACCGCTCTAAGCTATAGACTGTCTATGATTTCGCCAAACTAGCGACTAGCGTACTTGGCCAGTTCTAATCCCACATTAGTGCGATCACCTTCCCCTTCTTCTTTTTCCGAGGATTAGTTACACTTTTGCATGATGATACAAGGATACCACTACCAAAATATCCTTATAACCGAGCTGATGGATAAATTCCAGTCCATATTAATGTCCATTTAATATTTGTTAGTTGCTGGAGAAACAGCAATTGTACATGTATTGTACCTTTCTGAATCGGTCTAGAAGCTGCAAACTGAGGCAATCTCCCAAATTTAGTCAGCCACACAATCCTCTACACATGTGGGTAAGGTTAGTCTGGTGGACGGCATCCAGCAAAGATTGCTGTTCGAAAACAGCAATTACGATTCAAAATACACGCAAAGCACAAAAGTAGCTGACTTTACTCCATGGAAACGGGCAAAAAATGAAATTCCTAGGATTATAGAGAAAGCCAAAAGCGATTACTGGTCATCATTTTGTGTAAGACCGAAGTTAATGATACCAAAGATTTTAAAAAGGTTCTGGCCAAGATCACGCAAAATGAAGAATGGATCCATTTACCCGCTTATCCAATCACATTAGCGTTATGAACAATCCAACATTAGCTCAAAAAAGCTGAACTGATAGCTGATTTTTTTTGCCACAATAGCCTCAACTTAGTCTCTAGACAAGTGTTGTACTTTGAGGGAAGACCCATCAAATAAACATCTCTATTCTGACCAGATAGACACCAATGAACATTATTTAAATGCAGAAATAAATAGAAGTATTAAGAAATGCTATATCGTCATTGCACCAAAGGAAAAACATCCGTTGGTTTAGAAGGACACACGAAATGTTAAGGAACCTTCCAATCATTTTACAACATTTCTGTATACCATTATGAAAGATGTTGGATAGATGGGAAGACTCCGTCACTGTTTGGAAAGATTTGTCATGTGCCATCACAAGCACCCCCCCCCCCCCCCCCCCTCTGGGCACAACCTTACTCTGATCTTACTAGTCTCGGTCCTATCGCTTCACCTCTTCATACTGGTCAACTAATGGACAAAACATTGTATTAAATAGAGCTAATACTTATTTGTGAAAAACCGGACATATTTCTATGCTCAGGCTGGGTTCGAAAAGGCGATCGGACTGTGATCACTTGTACCCCTTACAAAACTCAGCTAAAACGTCATTTGCCGGAGGAAAAAACTTGTACTTGACACTTTTTTTCGATGTCAAAAAGGCGTATGAACAAGTTTGGCCTGAGCGACTTTTATATAACTTAAAATGATAGGTCTCTCTGGACACATATCTGATTCTCCCCACGGACTTTCTTGCAACAGAACAATACAAACCACTATAGGAAATACCTATTTAGCAAGAGGATTTGTGGAGCTGGGGGGCATCCTTGGTGCTGTAATTGCCCTTTGCTTTTTTAAAATCCTAAGGCACTATTTATCTTTTCACAAAAAGTATTTCAAAAATTCCAGTTTAGTTCAATATGCTGATGACATATGTTTATCGGATGAATGTTACTTTAAAAAAGAACCACATTTAAGGTCAATTTACATCATGAAAAATTCTATCAAACGAGACTGTAGAACAGTATGCCAGATTTCTGTTTGAGAATGGGTTATGTCTGTCTGCTGAGAATCTCATTGATGCTTTTTGATGCTGGTGGAAATTCTATGATCTCCCTATTTTAAGTGGATGACCACCGTTTCAAACACCTTGCATAAAAGTTTTTGGTGTACATACTTACTACAAAATTATCATGGAAACCCTATTGAGTTATCTCATCACTCAAGCAGGACAGCTCTTAATCTTCTGAAAAGTTGTGCGTTACAGAGATGGGGACGGATACGTGCACTTTAATTCATTTTCAAAATCTCTGGTCCGGGCCAAGGATTTATAGCACAGGAGAGTATATTTTTCAGCTCAAGTATCTTCATAAAAAAATACAAAGTACAGCTTCAAAGGCCTACAGAATAGCATCGGAGTTCCCCTTTACGCTTCCATTATAGGGAACATATCATGAAGTGGCGTTTGCCCTGGTGTTAACGAAAATTAGCTTGTGCTAAATACTTCTAGATGTTCTATGTTTCATAATTCAAATGTGGATGTACTTGCTATTTGGGGGGATTTGATTTAGATTTTCAACGCGCGCACAAAACATACGATCAAATAAAACCATCCTTACGTACTATCCAACTGTTGAATCTGCAAAATTGATCACAAAAAACCATTGCCCCACGTTATCGTGAGTCCCCATCCTCATTGGGGAACTCATCCCGGCAAGGTTAGATTATAAAAACAAGATTTGCAAAAGCAAGTTACATCTCACGTCTTAGGTGCTATGGCAAGGTCACATATGCCGACCGTACATAAATCAATACCCACGTTTATAACAGACGGATCCCTAATATATGGCAAATGCTGGTCCGGCTTTGTTATTCTGCTTTGACAGCCGTAAATTTTTATCTGGCAAGGGGATTTCTGTTTTTCGGCTGAAATGATAGCACATCGAATGGCTCTGATTATATTACTGACAACACGTGTTTATTCAGAATTTTTTTGTGATGATTCCCAATTGATCTTACGCCCTGGAATCTATTGCTGCGCTCCCAATCGGCGGAGCTATCCGAACTAGAAAATTCTGGGCTCCATTGCCTTCTTAGAGGGATAACAGTGATTTTGTGGATACGTCCCACTGTGGGAATAGTAAGGAAACTGACTGGGCGACAGAATGCGTATGGGTCCAAACCTCTGAAGAAAATTTGTCATATCAAAATCCTTGCAGTCTTCCGACGCCTATGGGACTCTTAAAAAGCGACTCTTTTGAGACTTTTCCACCCCTACTCCACGATTCAGTTCTTTAAAATACATGACCAGATTCTCCATGAGTTGTGTTCACAGAATTAAAACTTTATGTATTCTACGCGTCCCTTCAAATTCGTAACCTGTATTACAAAGACGTAGTGCATGTACACAAATTTCGGAAACTGGAAATCTCTCTTTTACAGGCTTAAAGTTAACCGCTCTTCGTACAAATTTCCAACAAATTTACAAAGCGCCTTGTGGCGCAGTCGACAGTTTCAATTACTCTGCATTTCTTTGTTAATTGTTCCTATTTTAACCTCATCTCTCTCCACTTCGACAAAAGATTCCAGTGCATTTTCCAGAATTTCATGCCTTATTGTAACATTTGTAATTCGTTGATGTTAAGCCAGTTGGTCGTTTGTGTAAATCAAAACAACATTTTTTTTTTTTTTTTTTTTTAACTGCTTTGTCAATATGTCTAAAATTGTTACCTTTCGAAATCTTTCTTCATTTCAGTTGTTAAAGTCGCTGTACGACCCGCACACGCACCGCCCGCACACACCC
>CM031605.1:35716125-35728625 GCA_018398815.1 Conus ventricosus
CAACGATGATGATGACAACAACAACAACAACAACAGCAATGGCAGCAGCAGTAGCAGTAGCAGCAGTAGCAACAACAGCAGAAAAAAGGTACACTAACAGACGCTGCAAAAAGAAACAACAACAACAACAACAAAAAAACCAACAACGAAGCAAACAAACAAACAAGCAAACAAAAGAAAACAACAGCAAAAGCAACAAAAACAACAACAAAGAAACAAAAACAGACGCTGCCAAAACAAAACCCCAAACAAGCAAACAAACGAACAAAACGAAACAAAAACAGATGCTGCCAAATGAGTGGCCAGTGTCTATTAGTCGCTGCATCAGAACAGAAAAAGGTTACATGTTCTGAATCTGGACAATTATCTTCCTCTCAACTTTCAATCTGATTGGCGATTTCATCCTGATACTGGATCAAAACGAGGCTATGACAGTTAACTATTCAGTAAACGCTGACGAAAAAGCAAGAAGCAGTACTGGCATCAGGCTAGGTTTGTTTGTTTGTTTGTTTGTTTGTTTGTTTGTTTGCATGCTAACGTTTTTGTGTGTGGATATATTCAGGTATAAAGTCGTCATCAAATTCATGTAGTATGACCTAGAGAGATAGCCATACCTAGGAAAATGGGGAGATAACCCATCTACAGATCTGACATAACCATTATGACAAAATTATTGGGCAGCAAGAGTGTCAATGTGTATTTTGAGCAGCCTCTTGTTCGGTCTCCTAGGAGTGTAAACGCTCAACGAACTGAACTACACAGGCACCCAAATGATTTCCTTGCAGTATGGCTTAAAGTTGTACACAGAAGTAAAAAAAGACACTGTTGATGTAAAGCCGTAAACGCCCTCAGTTTAAGCTTTAAAGCTCTGGTGCCTTATACACGCCGTCAGGAGAAAATTGGTATGTTTGCTGACGTCAGAATCCCATTCACGCAACGTCGACAATGACCAGTCAGACAAAACAAAAAGCGAGTCTCCCTTTTAATCAACAACTTTACACTGTTTCCTTACAATTTCTTACAACTTTTTCACAAAAATTGATTATTAAAGATACTTTTCAAAATTAGGTCAGCAAGTCCTCATGGACCTTTTTTTCTTTTCTCCCCAGGTCGCACCGTCGACCAAGCCTTCCTCTCTCTCCTCTTCAACTACACATCTTGCAGGTAACAAATGTCCCTGAGCTCTCTGTTGACTGCTCAGCGTTGCACGCATGCATGCTGCACGGTTTTATCAAACAGGCGAGCACAGGCATAAAACTCTGAAATCCTTCTTTCTTCTTCTTCTTTTTTTCCTAATCAAACAATTGGAGATTACAGGTGCCGAAAAAAAAAAGAGAACAGTGCACAAAGTCAACACATCAGCAGCATCTCCGTAAGTCTCACCCATAAAACTCTGCATGGTTCTGCGGGGATTGTCTTCAGTTGTGACAAGCTCGTAGCATAACATTATCAGTCTCCCAAATCCCCCGAAGTCGGAGTGTGGCTGCCCATGTGCCGGGGTAATCAAAAACGGTCACACACGTAATGTTCTCATCCCCAGCTGATGCATTTGTACCATAGTGTTCAAGTACTTCGGATGTTCGGATGATCCATGGAGTCTTTTAGCCAGGGTACGACGACGACGACAACAACAACAACAACAACAACAACAACAACAACAACAACAACAACAACAACAACAACAACAACACCTGACACACAAAGCGAAACGGAAAAAAAGAAAACATCGAAGCAAAAAAGCAAATCAAGCACAATACAGTTTCAACTAGATTTTGTCTGCACATAACTTTCTTTCTGCTGTAACGTACGGACATACATTACAATGCAATACAGCACAACACAACACAACACAGTACAATCCAATCCAATCAATCCAAAGAGATCTGTTCAGTGCAGTGTTCCTTCGTTAATACCAGACCTGCACCATGACACGCCCTGACACCAGACCTTCACACAATGCCGGGTCGACTCAACTTGACCTTGAGCTAAAGCTAAAAACCTGTCTTTCGATTTTGTCAGAATAGGTAGGTATTCAAGGGCTGACCAGCGCGTTGGGCTAATGCGTAGGTCAGACATCCACTGAGTCGTGGCCACGAGACCCTCTTCTTCAATCGTCTCATCTCTGTTATTAATTCATTTATCCATCAGCTTCAAATCATGCGTAGCGTGGTCTCAAAACTTAGCGGATGTGGTGTAGCGTATACGGACTAGTCGGCACGCAGTGACGCCTCCTTGATGAAACTGAAACTGAAGCAGAATGTCAGTTTAATCCATCCTTATTTCATTTTATTTTATTGATCGACTTTTTTTAAATAATGTTTTTCCTCGATAGCCTGCATAAGCAATCCGTGTTTTCCGTCGACACATTTACATAACAAATAAACATAGAAACTATTATTATTACCACTACCATGAATACTTATATAGCGCCTGTCCTTGGTTAGAGACCAAGCTCTAAGCGCTTTACAATCCACACTCGTTTACACAACGTAGGGCTGCCTACCTGGATAGTACCGACTGAAGAGCTGCCAGCTAGCGCTTTATTCCGTTGTTTCCCGTGTCATGCATTCAGTATCGTTCAATTTCGTTCACTCTTTTCCTTATTTCCTTCATTCTTTTCATTTCTCACACAGGGTGCATGCTATGTGTAACGCGTCATCCGTACCAACGGCCAAACTGGCCTTCTCTTCCGAAAGACGGTGATGGGATTTTACGTGTGTGCAAGATGTTATGCGCGTGTTCACACACGGAACCTCGGTTAATAGTCTCATTCGAAGGACTACCTGGAACGCCAGGAACCTGGGCACAGTTCCTAACAGTTGACCGCTTGGAAGTTCCGCGATGAGTCCACACGCATTATTACAAGTCCACGCGTTTCGTCAACTTCACCCGTAGGCCACCTTCTACACGGACTACTTTAATTGCACCAGGTCTGGAGAGTCCTTTACGAGTGAACTGGACCGTGTATCTACGTCCTTAATGAAGTAAAAAGCTGGCTACAGAGATAACCTCTGTCATTACGTCATGATCAGACGGAAGATGTAATTATATTGACAAGACATGTCACTGATTATACTCACCGGGGATAATTTAGCCGTGAAATGGTAGTGCTTCCGACATATTGATTATACGAAGGGTAAATCAAGGGAATCTCTCGGAATGGTCCCATGCGGTAGCCATGAACATCCATCGTTTGACATGCTCACCTTCTTCTTGTTGGTTCATACCCTGCCCTAAGGCTTCTGCTTTGTTATTTTCGATTTTCGCCTTTTTCTTTCTTTTCTTCTTCTTCTTCTTCTTTTTCAATCCACATACCCGTCCATACTGGCTGCAGCAACTTAATTTGGGCACGGTTGATCAAAGAGATAGAAGAAAAAAAAATAAATTGACCAAGTGAGCAACGCCATTTACGACTTTGGTAGAGTGAACTCCCTTGGTGATGTGCAAGTGTACATTCACTAACAACCACTCCCCTCCCTCCCTTCCCCTCCTTCTCTCCGCTTTTTTGGGAGTTGGGTGGGGATGGGGGATGGGAGGTTACAGTCAATCTGGAGCACAACTACAGTTACTAGATCCCCCAATGAATCGGTCCAACGAGTTACCAAACAGGTATAACGCCTCCTGATCTTCTTCTGCAAGATAGCAAAAACTCGGTGATCGGAAGCTAAAAAAAAAAAAAAAAACACGAAAAAAAAACGAAAAAAACGAAAGAAAACAAACAAAAAACAAACAAACAAAAAGCAACAACAAACAAAACAAAAAAAAGAAAGAAAAAGAAACAAAGACAAGCGAACAATGATTTCACTTTTCGATATCGATGGGAAGTGTGTTCTAGGGTCGATTAAAATTATGAAATGGAACTGGAAAGGAAAGAGAACAGTTTGTGGTGGGAGATGAAAATATACATGTTAAATAACGATGATGGTGGTGATGGTGATGATGATGATGATGATGATGTATGATGACAATGATAATAATAATAATAGTGATAATAATAATAACAATAACAACAACAACAACAATAATAATAATAATGATCATAAAAATAACAACAATGATAATAATACAAATAATAATCATAATGATGGTGATGATAATTTAAAATAATGGTAACAACAACAACAACAACGAAAAGATAATTTTACAATCATCAAAAAATAAAATGAATATAGAAAAAAAAACAACACCAATGTCTTGACAAGTCAAATTACTATAATTGTCATAGAATGAATGCACAAGCGTAAATGATTAAATGATAACAAGTACATCTAAACGAATGGATGAAACCTCTCTCTCTCTCTCTCTCTCTCTCTCTCTCTCTCTGTGCGTGGGGGGTGTTAGAGAGAGAGAGAGAGAGAGAGAGGGGGGGGGGGGGGAGAACCACTCAAACATCTGTTCAAAAAAATGATGAAAAGCAACAAATTGTCGTTGCAGGTTGTCCTCCCATTCCATATAAACGTTACAGGAGTCCGCGTGAAAGAATGGAGAGGGACACTGAGAACGGGCACGAGAAATGGGAAAGAGGGGATGGGCATGAGGGAGGGGGTGGGGCGGTGGAAGGGGAGTGGGGGGGTGGACGTAGGGTTTGAAGGGATGGAGCGTGTATATGTTCACTGAATGGTGTTCGAGACCGTACTGAATCATATATCCATTCTGACTGATGGATGCTTTGTACAGATGTTCCAGTCACCAGTCTCATCAATACAGCTGCATTGTCACCCTCACGTACGAAACTATCTGTACACTGAACGCTGGCTTTGAAATATTTATGTACGAAACTACCTGCACACTGAATACTGGCTTTGAAACATTCATGTACGAAACTACCAGTACACTGAATACTGGCTACTCATTTTCACGGTGAGATTTACGGTACCAAACAGTTCCTCCATTCTGAAAAAAAAGCCCTTTAAATATTCACCCACACAGTTTGCTTCATTGTTCGTAGCGGTATTTCTACTCTGATAAAAAATCCCTTTTAACTATTCACGCACACGTTTACCTCATTGCCGAGGAAATATACTGGCATCCACCTGGGAAATTATCGGAGTGGGCTGAGAACGAGAAAAAAAGTTAAACCACTGGATGACCCTGCGAAAGACTGTTTAAAAACCTGGACCCTTCCAGATTGTTGACGGGCGCGCGTTATGATGAGATTCTACAGCCACTTGTAAACTGTGCTGAGACAAGATAATGTGAGATTAAGTGAAACATGAATCATGCGACCATCCTGGCTCGAGTCGGCGTATTTTCATATCTTATGCAACCCAAAATGTTCCGTAATTAATTCTCGAAGAGTTACGCCATGTCTCTTCCTCCTTATGTGTTGCTTGACTAGAACTTCAGATGTTTACCATTCTGGAAATTTGTCCGTACGTGATTTTTTTCCCTTTTAATTCCATAAATAAGAAGGTGCATTTCAAACCTCGAGGATGATCACTGAACACAATTGTGTATTTCCATTTTAACTTTTTTTGTTTCACCTCCCCTCAGGGTAAACGATGGCTAAATCTTTTAACTAGGGACAGAACAGGATTAAACGTGCGTGCAAGGCATTTCATTTTGCGTGTGCTTTCACGCTCGAGACCGTCACCTTGGTTTAAAGTCATATCCGAAGGGTGAAGATGGGGGGAGGGATGGGGGTGGAGTCTGCACTCCAAAGAAAAAACAACGTCTTATTTATCTGGAGCGGCAGTATTTCTAACCTGTTCTAAGAAGTAACTTTTCTTACCTGTCTTAAACAGCAACTTTTCCTGCCGTCATTGGTGGCAACTTTTTTTACCTGTCTTACGCGGCAACTTTTCTTATCTGTCTTAAGTGGCAACACTTCTAACCTGCCTTTTGGGGCTTTAACCTGACACATGCACACAACAACAACAGCAGCAAGAGAAAGCGGCGCAAATGAACCTTCAAGACAGGCGTAGCTTTCTGATCAGCAGCATTATGTTCATCACTTTCAGGTTTTCCACTTCACACCCACAGTGGAGATATGGCACACGAAGAACAGGCTAATCATTCCAGACAAGAATGGATTGGACTCCCACACCGCAGTTTTTCTACCACCAGAACGCAAACACGTTAAGTGAAACACTGAAAATGGCAACAGAGATCATGCTGGTCGCTAACTCTCAACATCGGACTGCGAACTCGACACTCTTACCACTAAACCAATCCCCCCCCCTCTCTCTCTCTCTCTCTCTCTCTCTCTCTCTCTCTCTCTCTCTCTATCGCGGGGAACTTCTGTGCATGTGGAAGTGCTTCGCATCAGCCAGTAGCCAGCATCCGGTAGCAAGCCTGATAGAGCGAAACGGCAGCCACTTGCTGGACCTGCTCTGATCTCCATTTTGGAGAACACCCAGTTAAGCGTACACGATACTCTGTGGAGAAGAGCTGCTTTGTCGTGTCACCTTACCATTTTAGCACAGGCCAGTCGTGTAAAACGACATGCTGTTATTACTGGGAGAGCCTTTGACGTTTGCACGACATCTTCTAAGGAGATGTGAGGCACTGGAACCAGGTTTGATGATCATCTGTACAAGCAAAGGACTCACCGAGAAAACGGTCGATCTCCATCTCCAGGTCGACCTTGCGGGCCTTCTCGTTGCTGGCCTCCAGGGCGTTGAAGAGGGCGGCGCCCACGCAGAGGTAGACCACCATGACGGCTGTCAGGGCCAGCAGGCGACGTGACTCCATGCCCGCTCAGCCTCCCCGCTCCACCTCCATGGAGAGCCTCCTCCCGCACACTTGCAAGGGGGTGTGTGGCTTGGCGTGGTGTAGTGTAGTGTAGCCCTGGCCTGGTGTGGTGGCCTGGTGTGATGGTTCGGCGTGGCCTGGTGTAGCCCTGTGGTGTCCTGGTGTGATGGTTCGACGTGGCCTGGTGTAGCCCTGTGGTGTCCTGGTGTGGTGGTTTGACGTGGCCTGGTGTAGCCCTGTGGTGTCCTGGTATGGTGGTTTGACGTGGCCTGGTGTAGCCCTGTGGTGTCCTGGTGTGGTGGTTTGACGTGGCCTGGTGTAGCCCTGTGGTGTCCTGGTGTGATGGTTCGGCGTGGCCTGGTGTAGCCCTGTGGTGTCCTGGTGTGATGGTTCGGCGTGGCCTGGTGCAGCCCTGTGGTGTCCTGGTGTGATGGTTTGACGTGGCCTGGTGTAGCCCTGTGGTGTCTTGGTGTGGTGGTTTGACGTGGCCTGCTGTAGCCCTGTGGTGTCTTGGTGTGGTGGTTTGACGTGGCCTGCTGTAGCCCTGTGGTGTCCTGGTGTGGTGGTTTGACGTGGCCTGGTGCAGCCCTGTGGTGTCCTGGTGTGGTGGTTTGACGTGGCCTAGTGTAGCCCTGTGGTATCCTGGTGTGATGGTTTGGCGTGGCCTGGTGTAGCCCGGTGGGTATCCTGGTGTGATGGTTTGGCGTGGCCTGGTGCAGCCCGGTGGGTATCCTGGTATGGTGGTTTGACGTGGCCTGGCGCAGCCCTGTGGTATCCTGGTGTGGTGGTTTGGCGTGGCCTAGTGTAGGCCTGTGGTGTCCTGGTGTGGTGGTTTGGCGTGGCCTAGTGTAGCCCTGTGCTGGTTAAGTGTAGCTCCGTGGTGGCCTAGTGTAGCCCTGTGCAGGTCAAGTGTAGCTCCGTGGTGGTCAAGTGTAGCTCCGTGGTGGCCTAGTGTAGCCCTGTGCTGGTCAAGTGTAGCCCTGTGCTGGTCAAGTGTAGCTCCGTGGTGGCCTAGTGTAGCCCTGTGGTGACCTGTGGGTGGTTTGATGTGGAGGCTTGATGTGCTTTGCTGATGGCTCGGTTTGATTTTGTGTCGTTTTGTAGTGTGGTGTGATGTGGTGGCTTGGTGTGGTCTGGTGTGGTGGCTTGGTGTGGTCTGGTGTGGTGGCTTGGTGTGGTGTGGTGGCTTGGTGTGGTTTGATGTGGTGGCTTGGTGTGGTTTGATGTGGTGGCTTGGTGTGGTTTGATGTGGTGGCTTGGTGTGGTTTGATGTGGTGGCTTGGTGTGGTTTGATGTTGTGGCTTGGTGTGGTCTGGTGTTTTGCTTAATATGATATGATGTGGTCGCTTGGTGCGGCCTGGTCGTGACTTGGAGTGGTTTCTTAGTTGACGTGATGTTGTGGCTTGGTGTGACCTGATGTGGTGGCCTGATTTTGCCTGGTGTGGTGGCTTAGTTTGGCCTGGTGTGGTGGCTTAGTTTGGCCTGGTGTGGTGTCTTAGTTTGGCCTGGTGTGGTGGCTTAGTTTGGCCTGGGTGTGGTGTCTTTGTTTGGCCTGGTGTGGTGTCTTAGTTTGGCCTGGTGCGCTGGCTTAGTTTGGCCTGGGTGTGGTGTCTCTGTTTGGCCTGGTGTGGTGTCTTAGTTTGGCCTGGTGCGCTGGCTTAGTTTGGCCTGGTGTGGTGTCTTTGTTTGGCCTGGTGTGGTGGCTTAGTTTGGCCTGGGTGTGGTGGCTTGGTTTGGCCTGGTGTGGTGTCTTAGTTTGGCCTGGTGTGCTGGCTTAGTTTGGCCTGGTGTGGTGGCTTAGTTTGGCCTGGTGTGGTGTCTTTGTTTGGCCTGGTGTGGTGGCTTGGTTTGGCCTGGTGTGGTGGCTCGGTTTGGCCTGGTGTGGTGGCTTAGTTTGGCCTGGTGTGGTGGCTTGGTTTGGCCTGGTGTGGTGGCTTGGTTTGGCCTGGTGTGCTGGCTTGTTTGGCCTGGTGTGGTGGCTCGGTTTGGCCTGGTGTGGTGGCTCAGTTTGGCCTGGTGCGGTGGCTTAGTTTGGCCTGGTGTGGTGGCTTGTTTGGCCTGGTGTGGTGGCTTGGTTTGGCCTGGTGTGGTGGCTTGGTTTGGCCTGGTGTGGTGGCTTGGTTTGGCCTGGTGTGGTGGCTTAGTTTGGCCTGGTATGGTGGCTTGGTTTGGCCTGGTGTGTTGGTTTGGCCTGGTGTGGTGGCTTGGTTTGGCCTGGTGTGGTTGCTTGGTTTGGCCTGGTGTGGTGGCTTAGTTTGGCCTGGTGTGGTGGCTTAGTTTGGCCTGGTGTGGTGGCTTAGTTTGGCCTGGGTGTGGTGGCTTAGTTTGGCCTTGTGTGGTGGCTTGGTTTGGCTGATGCGGTAGCCTGTGCATGCTTGGTGTTGTGGCTGGGCATAGGCTGCTGTGGTGGCTGATTCGCTCAGGTGGGTTGCTTGGTGTGGTGCTCTTGGGTCACGGTTAGGTGTGGGCTGACAGGTTGCTGATGGCCTGGGTTGGTGGTTGCAATCCACTGGTTCCACCTTTAAGGCCTTGAAAACAGAAGTATGTCAGGGAAGCATCGTGAGTGCGGGTTCGCCCAGAACTGAATAATGTTATCATGGTTGTTATCATCATCATGGTTGTTATCATCATCATCAATATTGTTAATGGAGGGACCAGTAACAGCAGCAGCAGTAGATATAGTAGTAATTGTAGTTGTAGTAGCAGCAGTGGCAGCAGTAGTAGTATTCGCAGCAGCAGCAGCAGCAGAAGCAATAGCAGCAGTAGCAACAGTAGTGGTAGTAGTTGTAGTATAAACAGTGGCTCTGAATGCTTACACACACACACACACACACACACACACATCTGTCTATCTATACAGAGAGAGAGTTACAGAAAGAGAGACAGAAAGAGAGAGATAGAGAAAGAGAGAGACAGAGAGAGAGAGAGAGACAGACACAGAGAGAGAGAGACAGAGAAAGAGAGAGACAGACAGAGAGAGAAAGAGACAGAGAGGCAGAGAGAGAGACAGAGAAAGAGAGAGACAGGGAGAGAGAAAGAGAGAGAGACAGAGAAAGAGAGAGACAGAGAAAGAGAGAGACAGACAGAGAGAGAGAGGTAGGTAGGTAAAAATATGCACTCTTCATTAACTGAAAATAGTGCAGTGATGGCCTATGCAGTGTTGCGGGAGATAATGCATGCTCCACATGGGAAAACTATAACGCCCGAATAAACAAAGGCCATTGTCTGTCGCCAGGGTGGGCATACTACCGTCAAATACCCTGCGCGATAGGTGTAGGTAGGTCATGCAGACTTGTACATTCAGAAAGTCTTATGACTCGGAATCTGACTATATCGCAGCCCTGCTGATTTCCAGCCACGAGCAGCCCCTGACAGCACCACAGATGGGTTTCCAGATAAGAGATGTAAACATGTCCATAAGGAACTAGATGCAAAGCATATGAACGTACTCCCAGAAAGTAGTACAAAAAAATACAAAAACAAAACAAAACAAAAAAAACACCAAAAAACAAACAAAAAAATAAATTAAAAAAAAAAAAAAAATATATATATATATATATATTGAATTATAAACAAAGCTTGCTCTTATGTCTTAGATTGAAGAAATAGGGGGAGTACGCATTCATACCTGCAGTGGCAGATGATTCTGCCTAACTAACAGTATGTGCTTGAGTGGGTGGATGGGGAAAAATAAAATAAATGCTTCTCAAAATGAGCCTTCAGCAAGCTTATATTCTCCAAGGGGAAGAGACATCCTCCAATAGGGAGGGAAACTCACTAACATATAACTCCTGGTCATATACCGATATTTCGAAACTTGGTGGTTTCTCCTCAGTGACCGCGGAAAGTGGTAATTTGACTCCTCTGCCTTTTCAGTTTTAAGAAGAATGCAATCCCAGAAAAGGCTGGTGTGCAATACTGTGGTATGTTTGTTGAGTTTTCAAAAAACCAACCAAAGGTGCCATCTAAGAAGCAAAAGAAAATCATGAAAGAGCAAAACAAGCTACATTTTCTTGTGAAAAGTAGAAAATATAAAAAGATATCCTCTAAGACACAAGTGCTGAGGGCCAGTTCTTGGAATGAATCCGCAAGGGACTAAAATACATAAGAGCAAGCTTTGTTTATAATTCAATATTTCTTGCAGTCATTGCAACACCAAGCTGCTCTGTAAGTTGCTGGAACGGTGCTCGGTACTTATCCTTGGAATTTATTAGTTTGTTGTATTTTAGTCCCTTGCGGATTCATTCCAAGAACTGGCCCTCAGCACTTGTGTCTTAGAGGATATCTTTTTATATTTTCTACTTTTCACAAGAAAATGTAGCTTGTTTTGCTCTTTCATGATTTTCTTTTGCTTCTTAGGTGGCACCTTTGGTTGGTTTTTTGAAAACTCAACAAACATACCACAGTATTGCACACCAGCCTTTTCTGGGATTGCATTCTTCTTAAAACTGAAAAGGCAGAGGAGTCAAATTACCACTTTCCGCGGTCACTGAGGAGAAACCCACAAGTTTCGAAATATCGGTATATGACCAGGAGTTATATGTTAGTGAGTTTCCCTCCCTATTGGAGGATGTCTCTTCCCCTTGGAGAATATAAGCTTGCTGAAGGCTCATTTTGAGAAGCATTTATTTTATTTTTCCCCATCCACCCACTCAAGCACATACTGTTAGTTAGGCAGAATCATCTGCCACTGCAGGAATGAATGCGTATCTCCCCTATTTCTTCAATCTAAGACATAAGAGCAAGCTTTGTTTATAATTCAATATTTCTTGCAGTCATTGCAACACCAAGCTGCTCTGTAAGTTGCTGGAACGGTGCTCGGTACTTATCCTTGGAATTTATTAGTTTGTTGTTATATATATATATATATATATATATATCAGTCACTCTAGCACTTTCTCCCCTTTCGGTGATAGAAATTTTGTATGTAAGAGAAAAAAAAAAAAAAAATGCTGCTCACCCCCGGCGGAGAAAATGAACCCGGGTCGCCCGCTTGACAGGCGGGGTTACTAACCACTACAACACTACCGTGGAGCTCATTTGGTTACACTTAAGTTTATAAACCGTCATTGCTTAAACTGTACATCACAAAATTATCATTTATAGCTGCTAATAACGGCTATTCTGGTGAAAGAGAACATCAGGCATCATCCGTGACCCATAATGAACGTATCTACAAATTTTCAGGAAGATCGGTCCAGCAGTTTTGTCTGGAGCGAGTGGAACACATTTTGACCACGGACGGACAGACAGACAGACAGACACACAGACAGCATTTCTTCGTCCCCATTGTAGAGTACTCCTGTTCTATAAGAACTGGGAGTACAAAAACCGTATTGACTGTATAATCCAGGACGCGTCTACACACACACACACACACACACACAGCGTGTGTGACGAGCAGGTTGAGCAAGCTACTGGCTGGCTTCTAGGATAAGCAGCACCCGCCAATGGCCCTATGTCATCAACAATGTCGTCTGCGGTAGCACGGAACTTCGACTCACTGATTTAAGGCTAATTGCTTTAATTTGGAGAGTGTTCACGTTTTGGAAAGTTCAGTTCTGACTTAAGTGGGGTACCGGAAGTCACGTATATTGAATTGCAGGTCGTTGTGCGTTTTGATGTAAAGCGTGATGAAAAATGATCGACAGGAACAATACCAGAAATTTTCGCATTTATGTTATAAGAACATGGTGATTATTACTAACTCCGACAAGGAGATTATGTTTTTAAAAAAAGCGTCTGGTAGTTTGTTAGCAAGATGATGATGACAAAAAACAACAACAACAACAACTCCATAGCCGTTT
>CM031605.1:35733625-35743625 GCA_018398815.1 Conus ventricosus
TCCCTTTGTAAAGTACTCCCTTTCTATTAAATGGGAGTACAAAAAAAAAAAAACAATGAGAAAAAAAAGAACCGTATAAATCTTGGAAAAAAAAGGAAGAAGTCTAAGATAGAATGTAGAAAGCAGAATGAAGAAAAGAAAAGGTGAGAGAGAGAGGGGAGAGAGAAGAGAGAGAAGGGAAGAAGGGAGGGAGAGAGAGAGAAGAGGAGAGAGAGGAGAGGTTTTGCATACAAACACCACAGTACGCGCGCGCGCACACACACCCCACCCACCCACACAAGCACGCGCGCGCGCACACAACACACACACACCCCACCCCACCCCAACCACCACACAACACACACACACCACACACACAAAAACACACGCAGCACGCACGCACGCACGCACGCACGCACACAACACACACCCCAAAACTTACACTTTTCAGAAGAGAGAGAGGAGGAGGGAAGAGAGAGAGAGAAGAGAGAGAGACACGAGAGAGAAAAGAGAGAGAGAGGAAAAGGAAAGGGATCAGAAATAAAAAAGAAGAAATAAAAAAAAAAAAAAAGAAGAAAGACAAAGAAAAGGAAAGGAGGAAAGGGAAAGGAAAAAAGGAAGGAAGGAAGGAAGGGAAAGGGAAGGAAAGAAGGAAAGGAAGGAAGGAAGGAAAGGAAAGGGAAAGGAAGGGAAAGGGGAAGGAAGAAAAGGAAGGAAAAAGGGGAAAGGAAGGGAAGGGGAAGGAAGGAAGGAAGGAAAAAAAAACAAAGTGGCCAAGAAAAAAAAAGGCAGATTAAAAAAAAAAGAAGAAGAAGAAGGGAAAAAAAGAATGAACAAAAAACGAAACTAAAAAAATCACACACCACACACACACACCACCCCCACCACACACCACACACCCCGCACGCCGCACGAAACCAACCACACACCACACACGACACACGCACGCACGCCGCACTCACGCACGGACGCACGCACGCACGCCGCACCACACACCACACACAAACCCAACACACAAAGCGACAGCAACCCAATTTAAAAACTTCAGTGAGGCACCTGGGCTGGACGACGTTCGGGTCTCGAAACCCCATCAGTATTTTTATCCGTGCCTCCTCATGGAGTATGATTAATAAAGGGGCTGGGCATTGATTGTGAGTTGTGGGTCTTTTTTGCGTTTATAGTTTTTCTTAACCCTGAGCTTTTTTTAAAAGATGTCTGCTTTAAAGTTGGTGATTTGTTTTTAAGTGGTGACAGCCCTGATAGGGCCCCTTTGCGGTCGGTGGGCTAAAAGCAACATTATCTTATTTTATCTTATCTGTTTTAAAGACGACATTAAGAAAAATCACAAAGTCCCGTTTTGGGGATAAAAGGGTTGTGTATTGCGGTAAAGCTTTGACATCTGTCTGTCGTCTGTTGTCTGTCTTTGTTCTGTCTGTCTGTCTGTCTGTCTGTTGTCTGTCTGTCTCTCTTCTCTCTCTCTCTCTCTCTCTCTCTCTCTCTCTTTCTCTCTCTCTCTCTCGTCGTTTTTAGCCGTTTGCCCCTCCCCTTTTGTGTTCTGTCTGTTGTTTTTTGTCTGTCTTCTGTTTCTAGTCTCTTTTGTTTTTCCGTCTCTGTTTTGTCTGTTTTTGGGCCCTGTTCTGTCTGTTCCCTCTCTGTCTGTCTCTCTCTCGACCTCCCCGTTCCCTCCCCCCTCCTTTCTTGAATATTTCGGGGGGCCCTGAATAGACATTATCAATGCAAAACAACAACAAAACCAACAACAAAACAACAACAACAAAAACTTTTAAGCGCAGTAATGGAATTTTGTTTTTAAAAAGTGTAGGTTTTATGAACTGTTTGTGATAAGGAATGGCTTTACAAAGTATGTGCAATTTGAAAAAAAAAAAAAAAAAAAGAAGAAAAAAAGTAGTGGACGAGAAGTACAAGTTTTTCATTTGGAAATGACATAGCGAAATACGTTTATCAAAAAAAAAAAAAAAAAAAAAAAAAAAAAGAAATCAAAAACATTTAAGCCAAAAATCCATCAAAGAATTCTTGCATTAAAGCGATTTGGGGGGGGGGGAAAAAAATTATCGTCTAAATTATGCAGGTTCGTGCCCCTTTCGGTAAAACAAAAACCAATTAGTAAATATTTTTTTATTAGTCCTGGTATTCTTGTAAGGTGGTTTACTTTTTTTAATAAAACCAAAAAAAATGAATGTTAGCATTAGTTTCCCTTTTGAAAAAGCAAATTTATGTTCTCTTCTCTCTCTCTCCTCTCTCTCTCTCTTCTTTTCCTCCTTCTCTCTTTTTTTTCCCTTTCCACACCTTTTTAAATTTTTTACAGTCAGATATTCATTTGACAAAACTGTGCCCTTTTTTTTTTTTGCTTGCGCTGTAACTCTGTTTGCTTTTTTTTTTGTACTGCACATTTCTTTATGAGTGCATTTTTTATTCTTGCACAGGAATTTTCTAACTTTTACCCAATTTAAAGATAAGCAAATGTTTTTGCTTTAAGGGCCCCTCTCGCAAGCCTGATTCCACCGACTTCCTGAGATGTTTCAACCTTTTTAGTTTTTTTTTTTGGGAAGCTAAGCGCACCCCTCAAGAATGCTTTTGAAATTATAAAAAAAGATGTTAAACTCTCACAAAAAAACTTCACTTCAGTTTCTCAGTGAGGTAATTTTAAAAAAAGTTTCCCAATTGCCTTTTGTAATTAAATTTGGGTTAACATCTACCCATAACTTCAGATCCAACGGATTTTTAAAAAGAAAAAATTTTGGGAAATGGTCACTACCTAGTGGGTCTTGGGCGTATCCCATTTTGCTGTTAATGAAAAAGCGGGTGAAACAAAGGTAAGTCAGGGCCGTGTTTTTGTGAGATATTTTGGGTGCGGTAGTTCCCCCGCTTTTAAGCAAAACTAAGATGAACCCCAAAAACTTTTCCAGAAAAATCGGGTGGAAACTATTTGAAAACCCTGTATCCAGAAGGAGCGAGAATTGAAATCGCACCCAATGATCCACTTTTCTTTAGAACAGTTTGAGAACGAAACCAAATTTAGATTTTCCCCTCAGGGCCCTTAGGGTAAAAAAACCGATGCAAATGAAAAAATTTGATTGTCTGAAAATTTTTAGTTTTTAAAGGATCCCGAACTTAAACCGTATTTTGAAAAAGAAAGGGACAAACGTATGTGTATCTAACCACATTGTAATGATTGCTGTATCATTTACGATTTTTGCATATATAAAAACGGGGGATGTAATAACCTTGTAACTTTGGAAATTTGTTGAGTGACTTAGGACTAAAGGAAAGAAGAGAAATTTACTAAAAAGATGATACACAAATTATCAATTTAGTTGAAAAGGGAACGTGCGTTCCATTGTAGAACCGAAAAATTTCCATGTGTTGTTCTTTTTTTTCCCTGGTCATAGTTAATTTTAATTTTAATGGGGATAAGTTATATGGGGGTGAGCAGTAAAAAACAGATTAAAACTGCTAAAAGCAGACGTTACCCTGAGAATGGGGGGGGGGGGGTGGGGGTGGGGGGGGGGGGTGATGCTTTGGAGTTTTTTTTTTCCATGGGGGATCATGGATAGGTAATGCTATCTTGAACTTTGTAGTAGATTTGGGGATGCCCGGCTATCACATGACCCCTACTGAAAATGCTTCACAAAAATATGATGTGGGGCCCCTGCTGACAAAAAAAAAGCCCGGGGCGAAAAAAGGGAGAGGTTGCCTGTTTAAAATCCGTAGGCGTCAGCAGGAAAATGATTGCTGGACATTTTGTTGATAGCCTTTGCCGGAAGATGATGCTGGTCGCCATGTTTTCCCTCTATGATAAAGGGAAGATGACTGTGTGTCACCTGTTGACCAACTGTGACTTAGGGGAAAATGATGCTGGTGCCATGTTTAACAATGATGACTTCAGGGAGATGAATGCTGGTCGCCGTTGACCGCGGTGCCCCTTTTTGAAGGGAGATGAGTGTGGACGCCATGTTTACCCGGGATGACTTCTTGAAGGGAGATGAGTGCTGGTGCCATGTTTACCCGGGATGACTTTTGAAGGGGGAGTGTGGTCGCCGTTGGCGCGGATGACTTCTTTAAGGGGATGAATGTGGTCGCCATGTTGACCAGCGGAGATTTTTTGGAGGGAGATGTGTGTGGTCGCCCGTTTACCAGCAATGCTTTTGGAGGGGATGAGTGTGGGCGTCATGTTTCCCGAGATGATTTCTTGGAGGGAGATTTACTGTGGTCGCCTTGTTTACCCGCGGAAAGCTTCTTGAGGGGAATTGACTGTGGTCGGGGAAGTTGACCGCAGTGACTTCTGGAGGGGTGACTGTTTGGGCGCCATGTTTAAACTGATGACTTAAAGGGGAGATGATGCTGGTCACTAGTTGATCGCTGTGGGTCTTCGGGGGGCATGATATGGAATTTTCATAATAGCCTTCAGTTTGAGTTAAAGGAAAAAGAATTAACAGCAGTTTGTGTAGTTTGCAATCAAAATTACAAGCATTCCCTTTCAAAAGTCCGCATAAGATTTTGATTAACGGACTCTTCTGTTTCAGCTTCAGTTTGCTTGACGAAAAGCCCCCTTTTAAAACGAAATATGTTCTTTTATTTCAAAAAAAAATTAACTTCTTTTGGGCCCTCGTTTTGCAGGAATCCATGAAAAAGCTGAGGTGGGGCCCTTTGCAGTTAACACAGAATTGCCAAGGTACATTTTCTCGGGGGTGGGGGTTTACTGCCCCATTGTACATATTGTCTTATTAAAACAGGTTTTTTGGTGTGATGCAGACGTGAAAAGTACACTTTTTATTTGGGCACATTTTGGGTGTATCTTCAAAAACACTTGTCATTCTAAGTTTTTTGGAATGCTTTAAGTTTTAAAGTAATTATTTTCATTTTTTCCCGTTTTAAGAACCCATTTTCGGGCCCCCCCTACAATCTTGGAACAGAGACGAAACTCTCATCCGGTCTTGAAAACAATCCCAATGTTTTTACTTGGGGCTTGTAGTGTCAACAGCTTCCAGCAATGCTTTGTGTCGCTCAGCCTCTTACTTTGTCTTATTTTTGCACTGAATATAAAAACTATCATCTTTTAACTTTTTGATGACACAAAAATTCACCAAACCGGACCTTTGCTTTTTGTGGTAAAGAGGATTGATGTGCAGGAGCAGAGAGCCGTACGAACCTTTAATAATAACATTATGCTTCTTTGTTTTAACAAATTTGGTACGAAAGATGATTTAAAATAATTAAGTTGAAAATTGCTTTAAGGGAGTTTCACCATCAGGTATGGTTGTTTTTCCAGTTTGAAATTCCCTAGTCAAAATGATGTCAAACAAAAAGACGACCTCTCCGTGCATAAGTTACGCTTATTTACGTCATTGTGGTTCCCCATTAGAATAGCAAAAAAAAAGAAAAGAAATGGGCATTAAACTCCAGATTACCAAACAAAAAAACAAGTAAAGAATTTCTATCTCCAAGAAAAGGGTGAGGGAATTTTTCTATGTCGTTTAAACATGTTGTTGGAATGTTTGCCTAATGAGCAAAATCGTTTAGATGAAAAAAAAAATGTAACTTGAGATCCTGTACCAAACAACTTTGTACTATAAATGTATCAATATCTTTACAGGAAGTCAGGAATGCTGTCCGTCTGTTGGGAAAAAAAAAAGGTTTCGGTTTTTTTGGATGGGATTTTTAACTTGTTAAAACCATTTACCAGAGAACTGGATAGTCATTTTTCTAAATTTTTAACAAATTTTGGGGAAAGTGGACAAATTTTCCCATTATGGAAGACGTCTATTTGGGGTCCTATTTAAACAGGGCAAGCCTCGGTTGAGACGTCTAGCTATAACCCCTTTCAGGCCGTTCATACTGGAAAAGTCTGGAAAAAAAAAATAAATTTTGAATGGGCCCATTACTTGATAAAAAATGATGTATTTTTTCACATCAAACGGATTTAGAAAAGGACGAAGTACAATTGTCACTGACACGACTAATACTAAATTAAAAAAAGTTTGCTAAACGTAAAGTTCCCTTTCTTTTCTTTTATTTATAAAAACTTACGATAGAGTGTGGCACAGCGATTATTATAAAATTAAAAACAAACGGTCTTTTGGTCACGCTTAATTTTGTGAAATCTTTTTAAAATGGGAGACACATAATGACCCAAAATTGGTGTGCTTTATCATCTAAGATCTATAAAATGGGAAATTCCACAAAGGGTTTTAAACTCCCCTTGTTTTTTAAAGTAAAGCTATTGACTTATATAATGTTTTTCATCATATACCAAAGGTAGCTCAAAATTTCTGATGACATTTCAATATGGATTAAAGTATCTTTAAGAAAAGAACCCAAATTTAGTACATAAAATTAATTCGAAGTTTTCGCACGAGCTGGGAAAAATTTTTTAGTTATATGCTTTGAAGGCTTCCAATTCTCTGTTTAAAAAAACATTTTGGTTCTCTTTAACAAGGAAATTAACCCAAGTAACCTGCCTATATTCTTTTGGGGGGACGGAAATTTTTTATAAACTTGAAGTAAAATTTTTTTGGGGTCCTACTTACACCAAACTAAAATGGAAAAACTTTTTGACTCAAATTTTTCTAAAGGTTAAAAGTTTGAATTTTTTAAAAAATTTTCAGTCATTTCCATGGGGGCGGTCCTAAAGTTTTGTTGCATTTAGCAACCCGTCTTGTCGATCAAAATTGACTTCGGAAGGAAGATTCTTTTCGTTCGCGATCGCATTTAAAAGAAACTTCAAAGAATTTACAGTAAAGCTGTAAAGTTGGCCCTGGGTGTCCCGGACACTGTCCCCTGAAGCTTTAGATAGAGGCTTTTGCCTTATGAAGAAAGGAAAATAAGTTTGTAAAATATGTAGTGAGAGGATTTGGGGGGGAGACTTGAAGAGCTAAATACAGATCCCACATTGATTTTCGAAAAAAAAGCACAGAAAAATTCAAATTTAGGACGCTTTGTTCATATTTTCAGACGTTTTTTAATTCTCAAGATTTACCCCATGAGGGGGGCCCGCGATGGTTCGCCGGTCCCTTGGGAAAAATAACGGAAGTAAAAAGTTAAAATTTTTTTTCTGATCAAATAAAGCGATTTCGCCGCAGTGTTTGCGCATCTATCAAATTGACATGGAAGAAAAAATTTACTAATTTGAAAGTATACTGAGGCTCAGTTTTTAATGATGGTTTTGTGCGGGATTGGTTTGTAAATTCCCGATTTCAAAAACTGAAAAAAACATATTATTTTTGGAAGGGTATTCCCCTATTTACAACTGAATTGTTGCTGTCCCGATGGCATTAAATTATTTTAATTCCTTGCCAGTCCAAAATTTAATATTTGTTTTGTGTTGTTCACAGTCAGTATTAAAAAAGTTTGATTGTTTTGAAAAATATCAAAGAGAGGATTTTTTTTTGGATTAAGTACATGTTGCACTGCTTTAAAAATGGTCTAATGTTTATTTTCTTGGGTTCCCTCGCACACCCCCTTGTTTTTAAGATCAAACGATAGGCAGCAAAAAGGGGGGGCAAAGAAAAATTTTTGGTGTATTTAAAGGGTTTATTGTCCTTTATATAAAGGAAATTAGTCATTTAAACGAGAGGCCCCGGGGTTCTGGGTCAATAAAGTTCCCATCAAAACCCCGTCGCAAACTCTGTCAAACTTGGTGTCGATTAGCCGACGGTTTTTAGCCCGATTTTGACTTTTTTTGTAATTCCCTCGAACCAATTTGCCAGACTGTTAAGTGCGATGTGTGGGGGCTTTCAGTTAACATGTGATTTTTGTTGTGAACTAACGAAAACCCCTTTTTGAATGGGGTTTACCCAAAGGGTGACCTGGGATGTTAAGTGTTTGACTTTTTTGATTCGTGCCCGTTTTTTTCTCTTTTTAAAATTAAAGAGTAACCTTTTTGGGGAAATCCTTAAGGAACATTTTTTAATCATAATCGTAAGTTAGTTTTTTATTATTTTTATCTAATTTTTCTTGTTACGTCCCACAATTCTCTACCTTTTTTTTTGTTCCCTGTAACCACTCGTCCCCTTTTCTTTTAGATAAAAGTCTAAAATTGTAAAAAAATATTTTATTTGACGTCTGCAATCACCTTTATGTGTGACGAGACGTAAAAAGAATTTCCCTTTTCTCTTTTCTCTCTCTCTCTTCCTCTCTCTCTTTCTCCTCTCTCTCTCTCTTCTCTCTCTCTCTCTGTGTGTGTGTGGGGGTGTGTGGTGTGTGTGTGTGTGTGTGTGTGTGTGGTGTGTGTGTGTGTTGTGTGTGTGGTTTCGTGCGTCGTGTGGTGGCGTGCGTGTGTGTGTTTAGACATGTAATCTTATATTTCGTGTGTATGTGGGCCGTCGCTCGTTCCTGGTCGTGTTTGCTGTTCCACCACTTTTGTTGACCCCTTAAAACTGCCCTGTGTGTCCTCATTTACTGGTCCCCAAAAAAGGGGAACTAAAAAGGGCCCGCAAGCGAGACCTGTTTCGATTTGAAGAAACTCATCAAACTCTTTTTGGGGTCTAGTTTTACCCCGTGGTCGGAGACCTTCCCTGGGAAGGAAACGGAAACTTCAAGAAAGTCGGAGATCCGGTGCATTGATGAAAGTGTTCCCCCAAAACCAACACACTACACAACAACACACACCACAAAAGAGCATTTGCTGAAGGGGGTACGGGAATTTAGAAAAAAATGGTTGACTAACCTTGTCCACAAATCCAAAACATGGGGGAAAAAGTCAAAGACAGCCTGTGGGGCAGAAGAAACTGGGGATTGGGAAAATCCCCGAAAGTTTTAACACAAAGAAAACCTGGGAAATTTGCACCCGGGTAAAAAGGTTTAAAAAAAAAGATGCTTTGTATTTAGGGTTAACACAAAGACCTGTTATCAATAAAACTCTTCAAATAAACGATGACATGAGGTGCCATTAACCAGATTCTGAAGTCAGCAAAGCAATGTGGGTGGAGACATCAAGTTTACGCCACAAGGCTTTGTTTACAAACAAACAAACAAACAAACAAACAACACATCTCTAAACAGTAAATAGTTAACATAGTAGAAGTCAGAATATCCACCAAATAAAAAAAAAAATCTTGACTCAGCGCCGAATGAACATATGTACTTGCCAAGCGAGGACACACACACACACACACACACACACAGAGGGTGGCAAGATCACGTGCTTATATGATAAACTGTAAGAGGAAATGCCTCGCAGCAGGTGCGTGCTCGGATGGTTTAACTTGACAGTGTCACGCGGCAGACGGGAGGGGGTGGTTGGAGGGGAGGGGAGGGGAGGGGAGGGGGACGAACGAGCGAGCGAGATAGAGAGAGAGATGGGGGGAGGGGGGCGGGGGGAAGGGGGGGATGGGAGAGGGCGTAGCTTATGGCGCAAAAGCCATTGTCCTATGCGGCGAAAGGGAATGTAGCAATCGCACAGAATACTGCAATGGAAATGAAACAATCGCAGAAAATGCTGCAAAGATAAATGTAATAATCGCAGAAAATGATGCAGAGAGAAATAAAGAACAAGAAGAACAGTCGTAGATAATGCTGTACGGTTTCAGTTAGCCAACTGGACAGCAAACTGCATAAGAGAACGATGAACTGTCTATTTAGAAGCTTCTGGAGATCTCAAACAGATGGAAATGATATCATGTTTTATCCATCAGCAACGAAAGATTTAATTTCAGTATAAGCAAGAGACATTTCTGAAATTCTCTTTATTCCATAGGATTCAGTGGTCATCGATCGACAAAACCTGAAGAAAACAAGTCTTATCAAACAAAGAAACAAACAAAAAAACACACAAAGTAACAATTATAAACATTGTTCATACATCCCTGATGAAATACAAAGAAACAAACAAAAACACAAAGTAACAATTATAAACATTGTTCATACATCCCTGATGAAATACAAACAAAGAAACAAAAAAAACACAAAGTAACAATTATAAACATTGTTCATACATCCCTGATGAAATACAAACAAAGAAACAAACAAAAAAAAACCACAAAGTAACAATTATAAACATTGT
>CM031605.1:35751125-35766125 GCA_018398815.1 Conus ventricosus
GAAGAAGAAGAGTGATGATGATAACAATAACAACAATAACAACGATGACAAAGATAACAACAACGATAATGATAATAACAATAATAATAAAAAATAATAACAACTATAAAAATAACAAAAAAAGATAATGATAAATTCTGATACTTTTAATCAGCGATGCCGAGTGAGTTTCGCAGTAGCCTACGCCACAGCAGAAAAGGACAACCTATTCATTAACGTAGTAGATACGGGCAATTCGTAATTCATGGTGAAAATCGCATGTTGAGAATCATGAGGAATGTTTCACACACACACACACACACACACACACACACCACACACCTAGCATTTTGAGACCTAACATAAATGTGAGCCAGCACTGAAAGTTAAACTGAGAACTGATCAAAAGAACAACGCCCCACCAATTATTTCCCTTGTTTTGGAGGATTTTTACCGATTAAATCACAAACAGTCTTCAAATACATGCCCTTCTTTTTAGCTGACGTCACATTTCAGGCCTCTGCACTCACCCGTGACCCTACCTTTGCGCCAGCTGGAAAACCCTAAACAGTCCCATTCCTTTGATGTTAATCTGTCTGCTTGGAACCACCTGGCTGGTACCTTGATGGCCATATGAAAGAAAATGAGGAGAATCAACTTTCAGACACAATAAACATTCTCAAAAGCCAAACATTCTCCAAAACTAACTGCGCCAGGCTATAAATACTCGACTCCTTAAGCAAGGCCTTGGCGCATTAATTTTAGGTGTGCAGCCCCAGTCTCCAGAGCGCCGGTGGCAGTGCGATGTGCAGAACCAATGTTGACAGTTAAAGCGATCTTCGTCTAATATCACATGATGTTATGAAAAGACGTGAAATGAAATTACTACTAATAATAATACCAAAAGAGACCTTGGTCTCAAATCTTCGTAGGAGTCACTCCCTTAAAGACAGACTGGCTCGGAAAACAAGCAAACAAACAAGCAAACAAACAAACAAACAAACAAACAAACAAACAAACAAACAAGCAAACAAACAAGCAAACAAGCTAGCAAGCAAACAAGCTAGCAAGCAAACAAGCAACAGAACGAAATCTCCACAACAGTTGTCCAAATTTTAAAGCTGCTCTCTCGGTCAATCGAACGACAAAGTCTTTGTGAACAGTTTTCATTTCAAGCCAAAATGACACACACACACACACAACACACACACACACACACACACACACACACACACACACACACACACACACACAATCATACACTTACACACACACAGACCACACACAGAGACGCACACACACACACACACACACACACACACACACACACACACACACACACACACACACACCAATCATACACTTACACACACACACACACACACACAGACACACACACACACACACACACACACACACACACACACACACACACACACACACACACAATCATACACTTACACACACACACACACACACACACAGAGACACACACACACACACACACACACACACACACACACACACACACACACACACACACACATCATACACTTACACACACACACACGCACAGACACACACACACACACACACACACACACACACACACACACACACACACACACACACACACACACACACACACAACTAGAGTGCGGAGTAACGGCTAAATAACTTCACTATATGAAACGCACAGTTGTCGTTTTTAAGGCGTCATAATAATTATATATCACCGAATATAGAAATACACCGAACAATAATCTCCAGATGGTTGAAAGCTGATCAGTATCCAATGCATTCTTCTTGATGTGGCAGGACAGGGAGTAGCCACGATACACCAACTACACCCCCATCCTCCCCCGTCCCCGCCACACACACACACACACACACCTTCCCTCTTCCTCTTTTCTACCCACCGCTTCCCCCGCCCCCTCCCACCCCGCCCCCTCCCACCCCCCGCCTCTCCAGCCTACCTTCTTTACCATAGCACCTGCCGCTGTAGCTGTGATGTATGTCACAGAAGTTAGGTCCCACTAAAGTGAGAGCCTCCTCCCCTCCCCCCCCCCCCCACACACACACACACTTCCTTCCTCCTTGTCTCCCTCTCCCCCACCTTCCTGCCGCTCCTCCACCCCTCCCCCTCCCTCTTCTCCCGCCCTTTGCTACCCTGCCTCAGTCCATTTCAGTTTGGCCCACCTGGACGCCAGCTATTTAATTGTGTGTGTGCAACATTCTGGGTACACTGCCCGTTGAGGTGGGGGGGGGGGGGGGGCGGAGATGCGAGAGGGGGAGGGGAAGAGGAAAGAGCCCCCCCCCCCGCCCCTATTCGGTTCCTTCGCGACTTGACCGGATGGCTAACAAGCTGAGAAAACCGTAACAGAAACGAACAAATAGCGAAGAAGGTAAGCAAGTTATTACACAAACAAATAAATACAGCAAAAACAACCGGAGCAGCAGCAGCAACAGCAGCAGAACAACAACAATAATAACAAGAGAGAGAGAGAGAGAGAGAGAGAGAGAGAGAGAGAGGAGAGAGAGAGAGAGAGAGAGAGAGAGGTATCTGTCCCCACCCCCACCCCACCCCACCCCCTCACCCCACCCCCCAAAAAGTAACAATGATAGAAAGTAAGATAAAATAAAATAAAATGAACTATCAAAAATGCCGGGAAAGTTCTGGATGGGGGGCATTTGAACGATTTATGCCCATCACCACTCATGCCATCCCACCAGCATCACTGCACGCTCCTTCCCCATGGCACCGATGTGACTACAGAGATGACACCAGCCATGCACACCAATTAAATGAACCATTAATCAACGATTCTGTGTGCACCACACGACACACCCGTGTGTGTGTGTGTGTGTGTGTGTGTGTGTGTGTGTGTGTGTGTGTGTGTGTGTGCGTGCGTGCGTGCGTGCGTGCGTGCGTGCGTGCGTGCGTGCGTGCGTGCGTGCGTGCGTGCGTGCGTGCGTGCGTGCGTGCGTGCGTGCGTGCGTGTGTGTGTGTGTGTGTGTGTGTGTGTGTGTGTGGCGCGCGCGCGTGCGCGCGTTTCTTTTTCTTTTTCAAACCTCTCAGACGTGTGGGGTTAGGACGGGGACAGGAAAGGGGAAATGGCTGAGATGGGGAAGGGTGTGTTTGGTATGTGGGTGGGGGAGGGGGGGTGAAGGGGAAGGGAAGGGGCGGAATAGTGGTGAGTGCATAGGAGGCACTGACTGGGGGTTAATACGAACTAGTGTGTTTCTACCGAAAGGACTGGCCTCACACTCAACAACTGCCTAAGAGGGTCTGAACACCGGGAGGAGTGGAGGAGGCTGGTGGCAAAAAGTCTTCTGTGGCGGCCTAACAACGGTCTTCAAGACTCTGGTGGGATAGGTGAAGGTGAAGGGTGTTTCAACTCCAACCAAATGAAAGCCTTTCAAGACCTGATCTGAGCCCTTCTGTTCCTGATCGTAGTCTTTGACTGGGTCTGGGTTCTGTTCTCTTGATTCTGGTCTGTTCTCTTCTGTTGGTTCGTGATCTAACTTGTTCGGTCGCCCGGTTTTGCTTTAAAGTTCTAGCTTTTGGTTGGTGTTCTGCTCTGTTCGGTTCTTTCCTGATTGGGCCTGTTGTTGGTTCCTTCTTTCTTTTTCTGGCTTTTGGTCTTCTTCTTCTTCTGTTCTCGTCTGTTATTTCCCACATCTGATTTCTTCAGTTTCTGGTTCTGGTTCTGGGTTTGGGGTTCTTCTTTCTGTTCGTTCTTGTTCTAAAGCTGTTTGGGTTCGTTGGTTCCATGTCTGGTTTGGGTTCTAGTTCTGTTGGTGTTTTTTTTTTTCTTGTTTTTTTTTTTTTTTTTTTACCTAGCCGGTTCGGTTCCCTGATTCTAGGCCTGGCTTTGGGAGTTCAGTTCTTCTGTTCTTTCTTGATCTCAGCTATTCGACTCCTTGGTTTTCAAGCTGGCTTTGGCTCTTGTTCCGTTTTTCATTATTTAAAACCATTTTTTTTTGTTTCATCCTGTTGTCTCCTGATCTGTCCGTTTCGTTGCTTTGTTCTTTACTCCCGATATAGCGCTGTGTTGGGTTCCTTGGTTGTAGTTCGGGTTGCGGTTCTAGTTTTGTTTTCTTCTGTTGGCTCCCGCCCATCTAAGTTGTTCGCTTGCCTGGCTTTGGATATGGTTGTTTCGGTTCTTGTTCTGCTGCTTTCTGTTGCCTCCCACCCATCTAAGTTGTTCGGTTGCCTGGCTTTGGATATGGTTGTTTTGGTTCTTGTTCTCTTTCGGTGTCTGCTGATCTAACGTGTTCCGTTTCCGGGTTGTAGTTCAAAGTTCGGGGTCATTAAGCTGCTATGTTCTCTTCTTTTCTGTCATCTCTTGATCTCATGCGTTCTTTCCCTGGCTTCAGTTCGGATTTTTCCCCCTGCTCTGTTCTGTTCTACTTTTTCCTGAGAAAAAAAAAACAACCAACCAACCAACAACAAAAAAACAAAAAAAACAACAACAACAACTAATGTTAGGTAGGCACTCAAGGTCTGACCAGCGCATTGGGCTAATGCGTAGGTCAGACACGAGACCCTCTTCTTCAATTCTCTCATCTGAGTTGTTAGTTCATTTATCCATCAGCTTCAAATCATGCGCAGTGTGGTCTCAAAGCTTAGCGGATGTGGTGTAGCGTATATGGACTAGTTCGCATTCAGTGACGCCTCCTTGATGAAACTGAAACTGAAACCTGATCTTTACTGTTGGGTTCGCTGGTTCTACTTCTGATCTTCGTTCTCGTTCTCCTCTCTCCTGTTCTCTTATCTCCTGTACTGTCCTGTTCTGATCTGTTCTTGCTCTGTTTTTGTTTGTTTTTTTTAAAAGTTGATTCAACGCTCATCTTACGCCGAATTTCAGAAGAGAAGTGAATGCTCGTTCTTCGTTTTCATTGTCCTGTAAATGTTTCTCTTGCCCTGAAGAAAACCTAAGTGATCGACACGCGTCGTGTTTTTGGCTGGTCATTTGTTTATCCCTGTTTTCTTTTTGGAGGACTCACTATCATTCTTTTTTGTTGTTGTTGTTGTTGCTTTGGTTTTTTTTTTTTTTTTTTTGTTTATTCTGATCTGTTCCCTTCCTGTTTGATCTCTTCAGTTGACATGATTCTTGGTCCGGCGTGGGCGTCTTGTGTTGTTCCGGTCTGCTCCATTCTGTTGTCCTCTTCTCTTCAGGTCTGTCCCTGGGTTTTGATCAAATTCTGCTCTGTTTGTAGCCAGGTCTCTTCTTCTTCTTCTTCTTCTTCTTCTTCTTCTTCTTCTTCGTCTTCTTCTTCTTCCTCCTCCTCCTCCTCTTCTTCTTCTTCTCTTTCTTCTTCTTCTTCTTCTTCTTCTTCTTCTTCTTCTTCTTCTTCTTCGTCTTCTTCTTCTTCTTTCTTTCTTTCTTTCTTCTTTTGTCATTGATAGTCTCATCGGTTCTCATCTGATCAGACCAGGTTCGGTCCTAGTTCTTGTGTCGCCGTCATCGTCGTCGTTGTTGTTGTTGATTTTTATTCAATTGTATTCTCTTCTCTTTTGGTCGTTTTTTTTTTAAAGATTTAATTAATTAATTGATTGATTAATTAATCTATTTATTCATTCTTTTATTTGTGTATTTATTTATCTATTTATTCATTTATTGTTTGATTCGATCTGTTCTGTCCCTGATTCTCGTTCTGGCCACAGCGAGGTCATGTGTACACAGCACGCCGCCAGCTCACTGTCAGTAAAAAAAAAAAAAAACTCATAGAAAGAAAGGGAAGGGAGGGAAGGAGGATGGATAGGGTGGGAGGGAGCTGAATGGGGAAGCGCTAGAGTGTATTTCAGTTTTTGCAGGAGCGAAAGTTGAGGAAGGCTGCTAGTAGTGTGATTTCAGTTTTTGCAGGGAGCTGAAAGTTGAGGGGAAGGCTGCTAGTAGTGTGATTTCAGTTTTTGCAGGGAGCTGAAAGTTGAGGGGAAGGCTGCTAGTAGTGTGATTTCAGTTTTTGCAGGGAGCTGAAAGTTGAGGGGAAGGCTGCTAGTAGTGTGATTTCAGTTTTTGCAGGGAGCTGAAAGTTGAGGGAAGGCTGCTAGTAGTGTGATTTCAGTTTTTGCAGGGAGCTGAAAGTTGAGGGGAAGGCTGCTAGTAGTGTGATTTCAGTTTTTGCAGGGAGCTGAAAGTTGAGGGAAGGCTGCTAGTAGTGTGATTTCAGTTTTTGCAGGGAGCTGAAAGTTGAGGGAAGGCTGCTAGTAGTGTGATTTCAGTTTTTGCAGGGCGAAAGTTGAGGAAGGCTGCTAGTAGTGTGATTTCAGTTTTTGCAGGGAGCTAAAGTTGAGGGAAGGCTGCAGTATGTGATTTCAGTTTTTGCAGGGAGCTGAAAGTGAGGGAAGGCTGCTATAGTGTGATTTCGTTTTGCAGGAGCTGAAAGTTAGGGAGGCTCTAGTAGTGTGATTTCAGTTTTTGCAGGACTAAAGTTGAGGGAAGGCTGCTATATGTGATTTCAGTTTTTGCAGGGAGCTGAAAGTTGAGGGAAGGCTCTAGTAGTGTGATTTCAAGTTTTTGCAGGACTGAAAGTGAGGAAGCTGCTAGTAGTGTGATTTCAGTTTTTGCAGGAGCTGAAATTGAGGGGAAGGCTGCTAGTAGTGTGATTTAGTTTTTGCAGGAGCTGAAAGTAGGGAAGGCTGCTAGTAGTGTGATTTCAGTTTTTGCAGGAGCTGAAGTTGAGGGGAAGGCTGCTAGTAGTGTGATTTCAGTTTTTTGCAGGAGCTGAAGTTGAGGGAAGGCTGCTAGTAGTGTGATTTCAGTTTTTGCAGGAGCTGAAAGTTGAGGGAAGGCTGCTAGTAGTGTGATTTCAGTTTTTGCAGGAGCTGAAAGTTGAGGGGAAGCGCTAGTAGTGTGATTTCAGTTTTTGCAGGAGCTGAAAGTTGAGGGAAGGCTGCTAGTAGTGTGATTTCAGTTTTTGCGAGCAAAGTGAGGGGAAGCTGCTAGTAGTGTGATTCAGTTTTGCAGGAGCTAAAGTTGAGGGAAGGCTGCTAGTAGTGTGATTTCAGTTTTTGCAGGGGCTGAAAGTTAGGGAAGGCGCTAGTATTGTGATTTCAGTTTTTGCAGGGACTGAAAGTTGAGGAAGGCTGCTAGTAGTGTGATTCATTTTGCGAGCTGAAAGTTGAGGGAAGGCTCTAGTATGTGATTCAGTTTTTCCTCAATGAATTAATAACTCTCCATATGTTTGGATATTCAGAACCAATGTTTTTTCGACAACTCTTTGTTACGCTAGTTAGTTACTTTATTTAAAGTCTTTTGTTACGCTAGTTAGTTACTTTATTTAAAGTCTTTTGTTACGCTAGTTAGTTACTTTATTTAAAGTCTTTTGTTACGCTAGTTAGTTACTTTATTTAAAGTCTTTTGTTACGCTAGTTAGTTACTTTATTTAAAGTCTTTTGTTACGCTAGTTAGTTACTTTATTTAAAGTCTTTTGTTACGCTAGTTAGTTACTTTATTTAAAGTCTTTTGTTACGCTAGTTAGTTACTTTATTTAAAGTCTTTTGTTACGCTAGTTAGTTACTTTATTTAAAGTCTTTTGTTACGCTAGTTAGTTACTTTATTTAAAGTCTTTTGTTACGCTAGTTAGTTACTTTATTTAAAGTCTTTTGTTACGCTAGTTAGTTACTTTATTTAAAGTCTTTTGTTACGCTAGTTAGTTACTTTATTTAAAGTCTTTTGTTACGCTAGTTAGTTACTTTATTTAAAGTCTTTTGTTACGCTAGTTAGTTACTTTATTTAAAGTCTTTTGTTACGCTAGTTAGTTACTTTATTTAAAGTCTTTTGTTACGCTAGTTAGTTACTTTATTTAAAGTCTTTTGTTACGCTAGTTAGTTACTTTATTTAAAGTCTTTTGTTACGCTAGTTAGTTACTTTATTTAAAGTCTTTTGTTACGCTAGTTAGTTACTTTATTTAAAGTCTTTTGTTACGCTAGTTAGTTACTTTATTTAAAGTCTTTTGTTTACGCTAGTTAGTTACTTTATTTAAAGTCTTTTGTTACGCTAGTTAGTTACTTTATTTAAAGTCTTTTGTTACGCTAGTTAGTTACTTATTTAAAGTCTTTTGTTACGCTAGTTAGTTACTTTATTTAAAGTCTTTTGTTCACGCATAGTTAGTTACTTTATTTAAAGTCTTTTGTTACGCTAGTTGTTACTTATTTAAAGTCTTTTGTTACGCTAGTTAGTTACTTTATATAAAGTCTTTGTTACGCTAGTTAGTTACTTATTTAAGTCTTTTGTTACGCTAGTAGTTACTTTATTTAAAGTCATTTGTTACGCTAGTTAGTTACTTTATTTAAAGTTTTGTTACGCTAGTTAGTTACTTTATTTAAAGTCTTTTGTTACGCTAGTTAGTTACTTTATTTAAAGTCTTTTGTTACGCTAGTTAGTTACTTTATTTAAAGTCTTATGTTACGCTAGTTAGTTACTTTAATTAAAGTCTTTTCATCGTGTCGATGATTTTAGACTCTAGCATCAAAAACAGCAAAACTTTTTTCAATTTTTAACATCACCAAAAAGATTTTTTTTTTTTTTGGAAAGGGGGGAGAGAGAGAGAGAGAGAGAGAGAGAGAGAGAGAGAGAGAGAGAGAGAGAGAGAGAGAGAGAGAGAGACAGAGAGAGAGAGAGAGTGAGAGAGAGAGAGAGAGAGAGAGAGAGAGAGAGAGAGAGAGAGAGTTACAAGAAACGTGCAATGGGACTACATACCAAATAACCAGCTAATCTAAATATTGAAAGGTTGAAAAGATTAAAACTGATCCCAAAATAACTTGACATTCTACGATTTCCGGAGTGTAGGAAAGTCTTCATTGAAGCCCATTTTACCAGTATATGCTCCATAGTCAGTTCTGCAGAGCAGACACACTTACAGTACGTAGACCACATTTGCTGTTGATGTTCGTTGTTGTCACTGCGACGTCATAAGCCGCTTGTATATTATCATTTGATGAGTCTATTTCGGGTTTTCCCCCCTTTCATCGGCGGAATTAGATATTGTTTGAGGCAGTGGCACGGGTATTTTTGGTAACCATTGATGCACAATTAATGTTGTTTCATTTGCTGCTTTCATGTGACTTTGTGTGCTTGATTCATCACAGATTACATCTTCCTTTGCTATAGTTGGCTACTTTTTCTTTATACATGGACAGCTTTCGTTCTGTGTTTAATGAACAATTTATCTTGATCTGCTTCTGAGCTTTGAACAAACTGCATAAAATGATCTCATTTTGATAGAATTCAAGTCCGCATGAAACATCGTTTAGCATGTCTTTTGTTCATGCTTGAAGCAGTTGTTTAACTGATCACATTTAGAAAAAACAAAACACAACAAAACAAAAAAGAACGTCATACAAAAGGTCGATTTTCTGATATTGAAGATGTTGCTGAAAACATCACAGACATTCGGCTTTTACGATTTGGTGTGGCCTCACTGAAATGAATGCTTGGGAATGTCTCATCAACACACACACACACACACACACACACACACTCACACACACACACACACACACACACACACACACACACACACACACACACACACTCACACACACACACACACACACACACACACACACACACACACACACACACACACATACACACACACACACACACACACACATACACAAACACACACACAGACACAGACACACACAGACACACACAGACACACAGACACACAGACACACACACACACACACACACACACACACACACACACACACACACACACACACACACACACACACGGACTGCTTAAGCAAGTTTGATCACATAGACTAACTTTGTTACACATAAGAGTCAAATAGATTCCTCAACACAATGCAACGCAACGCAACGCAACGCAACACAGTACAGTACAACACAACATAATACAATACAATACAATACAATACAATACAATACAATACAATACAATACAATACAATACAATATGATATGATATGATATGATATGCAATATGACACGGTAGATACAATAGAATGCAATACAAGACAATAGAATGCAAGACAATACAATACAATATAATATGCAATATGATGCGGTAGATACAATACAATACAATACAATACAATACAAACAATGCAATACAATGCAATACAATACAATACAATATGCTATGCTATGATACAATCCAATACAATACAAAGCGACACAATACACTACGCCGTGATGCGAGGTAACGCATTATGTATTTATCTATCTATCTATCTATCTATCTATCTATCTATCTACCCACACACCCACACACCCACACACCCACACACACCCACACACATACACACACACACACACACACACACACACACACAACACACGTGCGTCCGTGTGCATGCAATAAAACGTAACGATACAATACCACACAACTGAAGTTGTTTATACAATACCACACAAAATACCCCCAACACAATACCACGCCCTCTCACACATGGGTGACTTACATGGTGACATGGAAATAACGACGAGGCGTAATAACATCACTTTTGTTGTTGTTGTTGTTTTTGTGTGTGTGTTTTTTGTGTTCACAGCTCCGCCCTCCAGATGGTCGCGAAACGAACGAGTTGATTGAGTAAAACAGCACCACACAGCAAGACCTGACGGCCGTTCTTCACCGCCTTATGGTTTTCTGTCCTCTTAATGATACCCCGTAAATCTCAGTGATGATTGCACGACAAAATGATGCAATGGTTGAATGTGAGTGCAGGGGTAGAGGTGGGGAAAGGAGGGAGGGGAGGGAGGAGGGGGGGGGGGGGATGACGGGGACGGGGGACGGGAGCGGATCCCGCAGTCAAATAGTTAACTACTCAGCTACATGGCTGTGAGGTTCACAGTGAGGTTCACAGTGAGGTTTCACAGTGAGGTGACTGTAGGCGGAAATCCAAACAAACTTGATAGAAAGAAAAAAAAAAACAAAAAGACTTCCGCCGAGCGAAAGACAAAACATGATGCGTTTCGACCTCTTTGGTCTTTAATAAAGAAACATTGACTACACTGCAAAACGAAAGAAAGAGACAAACCAAAAAAAACAAAACAAAAACAAACAAAAAAATTGCGAGATAAAACACGACGCGTTTCGACCTCTCTAGTCTAGAGACCAAAGAGGTCGAAACGCGTCGTGTTTTCTCTTGTGGATTTGTTTGTGCCTTTCGTTTGGCGGAATGGTAATTCATTTTCCTTTTTAAGTCGAACGGTTGTGAGCTCAAACAGCTCTCACGGGGGGTGGGTTTGTTGTTGTTGTTGTTGTTGTTGTTGTTGTTGTTGTTGTTGTTGCTGTTGTTGTTGTTGCTTTTCAACTGCATGGAAGACGTTTCCTGATAACCATTCAGGAGTCAGTGAGAACCTGGTTCAATTCAGGGAAAGTACAGGCCGCACACCAACAATTAATACGCCAAGGCCTCGCGTAAGGAGTCGAGTATTTATAGACCGGCGCAATTGAACTGTTTTGAGAATTGTTGCGTCTGAAAGTTGATTCTCCTCATTTTCTTTCATATGGCCATCAAGGTGCAAGCCAGGTGATTCCAACTGGTCAGATTCAAATCAAAGGAATGGGATGATTCTGTGCTCTTGAAGCTGGCGCGAAGATAGGGTCATGGGTGAGTGCAAAGGCCTGAAATGTGTGTCAACAAATAAAGGAGGTGGTCGTGTATTTGAAGATTGTTTGTGATTTCATCGTGGTGAAGATCCCCCCCCCCCCCCCCCCCCCCAAAAAACAAGGAAATAATTGGTGGGGAGTTTTTGTTGTTAAAATTTTCCGTCACTGAGCACATTATAAGCATTTGCTTGTTGTTGCTTCAGATCAATAAGTTGTTTATGTACACATCTGTTCATTAAAGAAATGTTTTTTTTTTAAAAGAAAAAAGAGTGGTCTCCACCTCCCACGATAAATGTATCGTAGACTCGATGAATATCCACAAATTCACTGCCCCTTCGACCGATCGATCATTAGGCCAGGGAACTGTCAACTGTTACTTTTAAACGTGTGATATGAACTCTTTTCCCGTTTGAATTTTTCTGTTTGGTCAGGGATTATGGGGAATCAGTTTCGATAGAGCGAAGTTTCTCCTCTATGAATTTTGGATACTGAAACTTGAAAGCATATGGTTCAATAGTTACGGACGTTCTTCTACAAGAATAAGAACTTGAAAAGGGGACTTGAACGGAGGGGTGAGATAAAAAATGAGATCAATTTCTCTTTTAACTGTTCATGGAGACACAGCCATTTCTGGGTCTTTTTACAATGGGTATATTATTTCTTTCCTCTCTGAACCCCAAACCAACGTAACAGGCAGCGCACACACACACACACACACACACACACACACAGAGAGAGAGAGAGAGAGAGAGAGAGAGAGAGAGAGAGAGAGAGAGAGAGAGAGAGAGAGAAAGAGAGAGAGAGAGAGAAAGAGAGAGAGAGAATGCCACCCACATGTCAGGCTCACAGACGATAATGTGTCAAACACACACACACACACACACACACACACACACACACACACAGAGTCGTCAACGGCGCCTCTATATAAGGCTCACACACACACACACACACACACACACACACACACGTATTCCCCCATCCCACACACCCCGCTTTAAAACCATCCATGAGACCGTCACAAATCGCTCGCAAACGAGTAAGAAACAGGACAACGCCCCCTTCCTACACATCCCCCGACCCCCTCTCCCTCCCCCTCCCACCGCCCTACCGTTTCACCCCCCCCCCCCCCTCCTCAAGCTCTCACACCCGCACACAAGTTGCAAGCACGGTGAGTGTTGACACGGAGCAGTACAGCCCCTAAGCCCAGCTTCGTGCAATGACAAAGCGAAGGGAGGGGCAGCGTGGGTGCGAGAATGAGGAGGGGGGGGGAGGGGTCAAGAGCAGGGGGGGGGGGAGAGGGAAGGGAGTGTGGACAAGGAAGGGGGCAGGTAAAGGGAGGAGGGGGGAGATGGGGAGGGGTGTAAGGTGACAGATAATACCTAGCGTGTATGATGCAGTCCGCCACAGGTCATATGACCTGATATCTGTTCATTCATTTGCTGATTTCAGTCTTCCGTAATATCCTCTAACCCCTCTCCTTTCTCCCCCTTCTGTCAGCATAGTTACTATTCATACTTCAACTACTATTATGAATGTATTATTACTCAAAGTGGTAGTAATCCAATATTGATTATGTTTTAATATAATAATAATAATAAAGTTAATTTTTATTGCCTATTCTCTAAAGCTTAGGGCTCTGAGCGCTTTATATATAATACAATAAACACTCTCGTTTACACAACGGGCTGCCTACCTGGGTAGTGCCGACTGAAGAGCTGCCTGCCGGCGCATCATTCAGTCGTTTCCCGTGTCATCCAGTCAATATCACTCACTCAATTTCCTTATTTCCTTCATTCTTTCCATTTTCTCACGCAGGGTGCATGCTATGTGTAACGTGTCATCCATACCAACGGCCAAACTGGCCTTCTCTTCCGAAAGTTGGTGATGGGATTTTACGTGTGTGCAAGATGGTATGCGTGCATTCACACACGGAACCTCGGTTTATAGTCTCATTCGAAAGAGTGTATGGGAAATGGAGTCAGAACCAATGTTAACTCCGAGGAAAAATCCCCCTGTACCGAAACGGCCCGGCGGAGATTCGAACCCGCAACCCCAGGATTATGAGTCCAGCGCTCTACCAACTGAGCTATATCATCATCATCCTCATCCTCATTATCATTACTATTTTTGTTATTATCATCATTATCATCATCATCATCATCATCATCATTATTAGTATCATCATTTTTTATCATCATCATCATCATCATCATCATTTATCTATTGTCATCACCCCATTGTCTCCTTCCCGGCAGCCTCGTTTCCATTCCACATCCATGTTATACCCTATATGAGGAGACAAGCGATTGTTCGTTCTTCGTTTTCATTGTCTTGAATATTGTTGGTCTGGCCTGAAGAAGACCAAAGAGGTCGAAACACGTCGTGTTTTTATCTTGTAATTTGTTTGCCTTTTTCCGTTCGGCGGAATAGTGCATTTTTTCTTTTAAATTTCTTTCATAACAGGTTCTTGGGTCATTTTTCACGGTCATTTCGGTTCCTTTCATGTTTTTCATCATCCCGCCGACTGCTGAGAGCGATATCAGGGTTGTTGGCGTATGAACGTGTGTGCCCCCCCCCCCCCCCCCCCCCCACACACACACACACACACCCACACACCCACACCCAACGCTAACAGTAGCTCCGTATCCATACAGAAGTCCCGAACAGAACAGTACGCAATAAACAGTAAACAAGTGGGTAACTTTTGCTCCCATAAGAAACCTAACACAGAGTAACTTTTAATTCAAGACTGGCACAGCCTTTTAAGCTTTTCCCCCACTATTAGATTGTTCGTCTTTGTATTTGTCTGACTTCATTCAGCTTAAAAGGCTGTGCCAGTCTTGAATAAAAGTTACTCTGTGTTCGGTTTTCTTATGGGAGCAAAGGTTACCCCACTTGTTTACTGTTTATTGTTTACTGTTCGCTGCCTCACTTCTTTCTCAATAGAGCAGTACGCGTTTATTGTCGGTACTTTTGTCGATGAATCACAACTATGTGTATGGTCATGAATGCTTTGAGTACAGACAGAATCCACCGCAAAGAAAAGATAGTTACAAGAAAATACGATTTCTGTAACGAAATGCAAGACCCTCCCCCTCCCCCCCCCCCCCCCCCCCCCCCCCCCCCCCCCCCCCCCCCCGATGAATGAACACTTACTTTCGTACCGCAAGCTTTTCGCGCGTTCAGTGAGAACCAGTGGTAAGTGCCTCTGTCCGCACTATCTCTGGTCACTATGGGAGAGAGAGAGAGAGAGAGAGAGAGCGCGTGCCGGTAAAGCAGGATACACTGAATCTTCCCCGAGCGTGGATTTTTTTGTTTTGTTTAGTATTTTCTGAAGGCGCGCGCTGGCTGGAGCTGGCTGTGTTACGGACAACACGTGCCATACCTCGCGGCTGTGCTGTTAGCTTACGATCAGCTGTTAGC
>CM031605.1:35771125-35861634 GCA_018398815.1 Conus ventricosus
GCATCAGTGTAGTACAGCTGTCTTCACCTCTGACGGTTGTGAAGAAACTGCTTAGGTGTAATTGTATGCTCGGTCGGTGTATGAAACCAATGTATATTGTATCTCTGAGCATCTCTATTCGCTCAATAAAGCGCTACCAGTATGTTCCATGTCCCTCCCCCCCCCGCCCCCCCCCCCCCCCCCCCCCCCCCCGCCCCCCCAGTTCTTCGAGCCAGTCGTCCACGTATTTCCTTTCGTTTCCACCAGTCTCTGACCACGTGGATCTGTGTTTCACAAGATCTATATACTCTCAAACTATTCAAATATAGTCGTGTTTCCAAAGTTGTACAATCACAACGTTCTCTGTACCGTGGGTTCTTTGTCGTTTCAGCTCTTTCCTTGTAAAGCCTACACTCCCAAAACTCTCTGTTCCACAGTTCTTTGTTACAACAGTTCTCTGTCCTCACATTTCTATGAGTCAATGAAGCCATATGCGCTTGCCCTTCTATGTTCCAGAGCATTATGTGCACAAAAAGTTCTATGTCCCCTCTGAATATTATGTTCATCTTCTGGGTGAGAGCCCTCGTGTTCGTCCACTCATGACACCTATCAGCTGAGACACATCAAACATAACACTCTGGAATTCTCAACATCAGGAGACAATCATAACAATCCAACGGCCTCTCAGAGCAGCCAACGAACAGTAGAATATAGGAATGGGAAGAAAGAGACAACATAACAGAGGCAAAAGTACCTGGTAACCACTATAGAAGGAAACTTAGAGGCCTCTGCTTGAGGTTCCAGAAGAGGTGAAAGGGAGGTAAGATTGCGCCGACAGTTTGAGTGGTCAGCGTGCTGTTTAACAGTCCGAGCATTGTCTGTCACATCAACGTTGACAACGACCAAAGAATTGTCCTAACGTTAAACCTTTCACTGACGACACACAGGAGCCATAGAGCCATTTGCTATGCATATTTCAAAAGGAATTTAAAGTAACTCCGCCGCTTCACATGGACAAACAAATTACAAGCGTGGCGCCCCTCTGGCGCCGAAGTTGAAAAGACAAGTGATGGCTCGTTCTTCGTTTTCATAGTCCTGAGTATTGTTTTTCTTGCCCGAAGAAGACCAAAGAGGTCGAAACGCGTCGTGTTTCATCTTGTAGTTTGTCCATCTTCACCGGCGGAGTTACTTTATATACCTATCACAATTGACTTCAATTTCCGCCTGCAGTACGTGGTAGATTGGTGACATTCCTGAGATAACCTTTGCTGTTGACGGATCTATAATTTTAATCTTAATCTTAATCTGCCTGCAGTCATCTCACTTTGAAACCCTAAAACACCACAGAACTAACGGTGGTATATTACTGTGAATAGCCCTGAAGGGATAAACACATCCAGGATGGACTCTACTGACAAGGAACTGCCATGGGACGAAAGCTGATTCCATAGACAGGAGTAACTAATGCTTCCGTTCACAAGACCAAAATTCGACGGTTCCTATTAATTTTGCTGTCAGTTCCAAAACTTCAATTATAGCGGGCCCTTATGCATCAGATTCCGGATAGCTCCCCTCCAACACCCCCCCCCCCCCCCCCCTCCAACCCCCCGCTCCTCTTCTTCCCTCGGCCTCACCATCTCACTCCATCCCCTGTCTCCTACCACCGTCTCTCGATCTACTCGATCCTAGTCATTACTTGCATGTTGGAATCAATGTTTAATTGGGGGAAGGGGGGTAGGGGGAGGGATGCATCTAATCTCATGTTTGCTGAAGAAACGTATCGTTCTGTGCGCTGCGTGTAGGAACTGGGGGTCAGGTAGTGTGGGCGTGCGTGCATGCGAGCATGTGTGTGTGTGTGTGTGTGTGTGTGTGTGTGTGTGTGTGTGTGTGTGTGTGTGTGTGTGTGTGTGTGTGTGTGTGTGTGAGAGAGAGAGAGAGAGAGAGAGAGAGAGAGAGTGTGTGTGCGTGCGAGCGTGTTTGTGAGTGTGTGCGGCTGGGTAGAAGGGGAACTAAAAGGATTATGTGTGTGTGTGTGTGTGTGTGTGTGTGTGTGTGTGTGTGTGTGTGTGTGTGTGTCTGTGTGTGTGTCTGTGTGTGCGTGCGCGCGTGTGTGCGCGCGCGCGCGCGCGTGTGTGTGTGTGTGTGTGTGTGTGTGTGTGTGTGTGTGTGTGTGTGTGTGTGTGTGTGTGTTTGTTTGTGTGTGTGTGTGTGTTGTGTGTGTGTGTGTGTGTGTGTGTGTGAGAGAGAGAGAGAGAGAGAGAGAGAGAGAGAGAGACAGACAGACAGACAGACAGACAGACAGACAGACAGACAGACAGACAGACGGACACACCACAATTAGCATGTTGCACCAAATCACTATACAATCCGTGTAAGCGTCATGAGGCCCAGATTAAATTTAAGCCAGCATTTGATCTTAAAACTGATAATTGATCAAAAGAACACCCCCTCCCCCTCCCCCCATCACCACCAATCATTTCATTCGTTTGGAGGGATTTCCACCAATGACGTCAGTCACAATCTTCAAATACATGAACTTCGTCAAAGCTGACGTCACAGTTCAGTCCTTCCCACTCATATGTGGCCCTCTCTCTCTCTCTGTGCACCGAATAGTCCCATTCCTTTGATTTTCATCTGTCTGCCTGGAACCTGTACCTTGACAGCCATAAAAAAAAGAAAAAAAAGAAAACGAGGATAATCAGCTTTCAGACACAATAAAATTCTCAAACAGTCTAATTGTACCAGTCTATAAATACGCGACTCATTAAGCAAAGCCTTGGTGCATTAATTTTTGGTGTGCAACCACACTGTTCCCTGTACAGCAGTCTCGGACCGGAAGTCACGACAAGATAATGCCCGAAACGAGGCAAGCTTCCTGTGGCTGCACACCAAAAGTGAATGCGTCAAGGCCTTGCTTAAGTAGTCAAGTATTTATAGACGGACGCAATCCGATTGTTTTGAGAATTTTTTGTTGTGTCTGAAAGTTGATTCTCCTCATTTTCCTTCATATGGCCATCAAGGTACAAGCCAGATGGTTCCAAGCAGACAGATCAAAATCAAAGGAATGGTACTATTTGGGCGCTCCCAGCTGACGCAAAGATAAGGTCATAGTCGAGTACAAAGGCCTGAAATGTAAAGTCAGCTAAGGAGAAGGTCTTGTATTTGATGATTGTTTGTTGTAATTTCATCGGTGAAAATCCCCCAAACAAGGGAAATAATTGGTGGGGAGTTGTTCTTTTGATCAATTATCAGTTTCACATCAAATGATGTCTCAAATCTATGGAGGCCTCAAAACGCTTTTACTTAGATTATATGTGTTTCAGTGCAAAATCCTAATTGTGGCGTGTGGCCTGTGCCTGATAAGTGTGTGGGGGGAGGGGGGGGGGGGGGGGGGGAGGTTTCTTGTGTGCCGGAGGATGCGAACGCTTTACTCTCTGACGATGTCAAGACGATGTCAATGACCAGAACAATGCTCAACACATGCACTGTATGAGGATGGTGGTGTAAGAGGCGGGAAGGGGGGGGGGTAGTTGTTGTTGGGGGGTGGGGGGTGGGGTGGGGAATAAAAATGAAAGATAAGGTTTCAAGCTGATCCTCTTGTTTACAAACTGATCCTCTTGTTTACAAACTGATTCTCTTGTTTACAAACTGATCCTTTTGTTTACATGCTGATTCTCTTGTTTACAAGCTCTTGTTTACAAGCTGATCCGCTTGTTTACGATCTGATCCTCTGGTTTACAAACTGATCCTCTTCAAGCTGATCATCCCCTTGTGACAAAAGGAGGTGTAGACCCGCCGTTCTATACCCACTTCATCTCACCACTTGCCCTCCTCCACACACGCACACACACACACACACACACACACACACACACACACACACACACACACACACACACACAGGAGTGGGGTGGGGGTGAGGAGAGACACACACACACACACACACACACACACACACACACACACACACACACACACACACACACACACACACACACACTCACACACATATGCACGCACGCACACGCACACACACACACACACACACACACACACACACACACACACACACACAGGAGTGGGGTGGGGTGGAAGTGAGAGAGAGAGAGAGACAGACAGACAGACAGACAGACAGACAGACAGACAGACACAGAGACACAGAGATGCACTACATTGTTTATTCATACAGACTAGAGTCCCATAGGACGAGAGTAGCAAGCGGGTGAGGAGTGAAGGGGGGGGGGGAGGGGGAGGGGGAGGTAGAGATGGTAATTAAAAACACCATTACCACCACCACCACCATCCCTCGAACAACAAATGAGAAACGTTTTCAACAAATGATAGTCTGACTGAGAAACGTTTTCAACAAATGATAGTCTGACTAACAAGCACAAGCAGATCACAATCTATTTTCCATTATCTTCTTCTGCGTACGCAGGCTGATACTCCTGTGGACACTCCCTGTATAGACAGGCAAGTATTAATCCCATCTGCTCAACAAAGGGAGCGGAGTTTTGTGTATGACCGTTTTCTATCCCACCATTTAGGCAGCCATACGCCATCTTCGGGGAAGGTGCATGCTATGTGTAACGTGTCATCCATACCAACGGCCAAACTGGCCTTCTCTTCCGAAAAGTTGGTGATGGGATTTTACGTGTGTGCAAGATGTTATGCGTGTGTTCACGCACGGAACCTCGGTTTATAGTCTCATTCGAAGGACTATATGGGGAATGGAGTCAGAACTAATGTTAACGCCGAGGGAAAAATCCCCCTGTACCGAAACGACCCGGCGGAGGCCTATCTTCACGTTTCTCAGTGCATTTATCGAAAACAAACGAATAAACAAACGAACAAACAAACAAACAAACGAATAAACAAACGAACAAACAAACAAACAAACAAACGAATAAACAAACGAACAAACAAACAAACAAACAAACGAATAAACAAATGAACAAACAAACAAACAACAAACAAACGAACAAACAATTGAACAAACAAACAAACCACCAACATTTGTCCACAGAATTTGAATTGGTGGATGTTCAGGTTTCTCATAGCATACTGCGACTATCGAATCATTTCTCAGTCGTGTGGAAAATCTTACATTTGGGAAATGCAAAACGTGAACAACAAACAAGAGAGACAACTCTCGTTCCTATGGTGAGATAATTACATAGCCATAGCTCCAGACGATTTTTGTTTTCTTCAGCAGGAGGTCGTCTTGCACAACAAATGCAGACATACAGGACACACAAAACAAACGAAGATGTTTAATGCAGAGAACAGTAAAATGCCGCTTCTAACTCACTTCGCCCTCAAACAAGTTTTCGGGCGAAGTGACCTTAGAAGCGGCATTTTACTGTTCTCTGACAAGTAAGACTTCAATAACCAAAAAATAACGATTTTTTACAAACAAACATACTGTGTAGGGTTATCCGTTTTCAATACTAATTTACTAAACTTTTCAGATTTCAGTTCAAACAATCCAGTGTTTTTCTTGATTGTTTTCAATAACATCATTTTCACGCAAACATTCTTCACTACAGTTTTTAAAACTTTGCATAACAGACAGACAGGCGCTAGGGCTGAAACCTGATCACTTAATTTATGCTCTGCTGGCTTGGTAGGTGGGCGCTTTTTGGCAGTCACGCAACATACAGCGCTACGCCCACCATAATTAACCAGAAACAACACTAGCTTGTGTTTCTGGTTAATTATGGTGGGCGTAGCACCCGCAGCACAACTAAACAATTCGACATACCTTACTCTCTTCAAGTCCATTGGGCATGCGCAGTAACGAGATAAAACCAGCCTGTGTTTTACAGTTTGTAACAGTTGTCTTGTTTAGCAAAGCCTGAGCTGAACGGTGCTGTGATCCAGTGTAGTGTAGTGCAGTGCAGTGCAGTGCAGTGTAGTGTAGTGTAGTGCAGTGTAGTGTAGTGCTGTGTAGTGTAGTGCAGTGTTCTAAGTTCTTAATTAAGTCTTTTCAAGTTCTTAATAAGTTCTTGATCAAGTCACCTTAAGTCACCTTAAGTTCTTAGTTAAGTTTTAATCAAGTCACCACAAGTTCTTTAATTAAGTTCTTAATCAAGTCTCCTCAAGTTCTTGATTAAGTCATCCTCTAAGTACAACCAAGTTCTTATTCAATTCAACTTATAATTATTTATTAAGTTCTTAATCAAGTCTCTAAGTTCTTAATAAGTTCTTGATCAAGTCACCTTAAGTCACCTCAAGTTCTTAATCAAGTTTTTAATCAAGTCACCTCAAGTTCTTAATTAAGTTCTTACTCAAGTCACCTCAAGATTGTAATTAAGTCATCCTCTAAGTACAACTAAGTTCTTATTCAAGTTATCTTATAATTATCAAAAAAATACAATCTATGTTTTTATCTTAAATAGTAGATGCCTAATATAGTACACACACGCCTCAAAAGACGCGTCATCATTGAGGATGTCTTGCTCAGCGTTCTCTGCGCAAGATCGGTCAGCATAGATCTTAATGAAGTTCTTACATCCTAAGCAACCGCATTGATTACAATTCTGGTCTATGGAAATGTCATTTATAGACTCCATGTCTTTATTTATTGACTCCATCATTTTAAACAAATAATAATCCATCATGATCTATTTTTATTAAAAAAAATTAAAATTAAGTTCTTAAAATATTATTGCATTTCAAATGGATCAAAATGATCTTTTGTTGTTGGCGTTCTGGCATGCTTTTGTCTTCTGTATTTAGTGGTTCAGATTTTTTTGACTGCTTTTGTTTTTGTTGCCATTGTTTATATATTTTATAAACCGTAATAACCGCCCCCAGCAGCAGCAAGGGCGCCAAAAATGACAACAGTTTTATGTTCAATATTCCATGAAGACTTTGGTGCTGTAGGCCTTGAATCACATGGAGTTTTTATAGCTGGCATTGAATCAACTTGTTCTGGCGTTGGCGGTGTTATGTTTTCATGATGAGTTATATTCTGTGATTGTAACATTAATTTTCTTTGTCTGTTCCACTCTGCTAATTTTTTTCCTGCTTCAACACGCCCAGGATGAGGATGCTTCTCACTTGTCACTTTCTTCACTGGATTCAATGTTTTCTGATTCAATGTTTTCTGATTCAATGTTTCCTGATTCTGCTGATTTTCTGGCTCGGTCATTTTGAAGGGAAATAAAATCTATATGATTAAAAGTAATTAATCCCATGATTAATGGCGATAACAATGTTCCGAATCTGTAATATAGATCACAGCTTAGAGACTCTAATGATTTTGTTAAAACTGGATCCTGCGTTAAATCATACATAAAGTCTTGTTCAGAATCAATGGGAGCAAATCTACTGACTAGTTTAGTGTACAAACTAAGAACCGTTTGCCCGACACTTTTTACCATTCTCGATCCTAGTTGCGCTTCATACCTGTTATGATACTTTAAAATGTCTTGTGGCGACATCTGTTGAATTTGTTCTATGCTGAATTCAGTTCCGAGGAACTGTTTTGTTTTTCCACATGCTGCCAAAGAATACAGCCTCTCCTTTTTGGGCATAATAGCTTGGTCATCAACTTCTTCATTTGTAAGTCCAAGATGGTTTAGGCCGCTCTGTAGCTCTAGTAGATCATCGCTGTTCATGTTTTTTTATTAATTATAATTATTTTATTTTTTAAAATGAGCACCGAAAAAACTATTACCAACCTTGTATACCATTCTGCTGTTATTGGAGGCCTAAGTGTAGGATACACGATGCTTGGTAAAAGCCTGTTAAAAATAAAACCGGCAGATCTTGGCAAACTAGACTTTGAAGACTCGGCAAAGCTGATTGCTGTTATAACAGCTTCGTTCGCTACGAAAGATTTTCTAGTTAAGCAAGGAATAATTCCAGACAGTATTAATATGTAAAATTTAAAAAATACATTTATAAAAAATGGCTTCACTCGTAATGATGATAGGCGGTGCAGTAGTGAATGCGCTTGCTTTTAGCGGAAGTAATTACGCATTTAGTAAACTACGGGATGACGGCGAGAGAAAAAGACATAACAAAGCTGTGGAGCAACTAGCCGCAGCACAAGATCACTATGAAAAGCAGAGAATTGAGCAGTTAGATTTTATTAACGATACCCTGAAAAAACAGGGACATGCAGCTTACACATTTAAAGATGTTGATCAAGCAATAAAAGAGTATTATCTAGTAACGGGCAAACCAATCGAAACATTGCCCCACCAAAATTCAGTGACTTTTATCAACCATCAGAAAAACAAAAGATGCAAGAAATCGCGTTTATTGTCTTTGGTATGACCGTTGTGTATTTTGTTGCGCATAATATTGGCTGAATAAAAAATGAACAAAATCTATTATTCACCTAAAGGATATTGGAAGGGAATAACAGCAATTAAAAAGCTAAGCCAAGCAGCTGGAGTCAGTGAACAAACAGCAAAGGAATGGTTATCTAAACAAGCGATTTGGCAAATTTATTTACCAGCGCCTAAACGAATACAGAGACCACACTTTGTCAACACAATACCGAACGACACCCATCAAATGGATCTTCTATATTTACCCCATGATACGATTAGACGAAAAAGATTTAAGTACGCACTTACAGTCATTGACGTAGCTTCAAGATACAAAGATGCGGAACCATTAACACAAAAGAGTGCTTCTGCTGTTGCTGTTGCCATACAACTAATATACCAACGAGGCCCGTTAACTTATCCTCGCATGATTCAAGTCGATGATGGAAAAGAATTTAAAGGCCGAGTGAATCAATTATTGTTAAAACATAGAGTTACCATTAAAAGAGGCGTTCCGGGAGTTCACAGATCACAGGCTTTAGCTGAAAACTTTAACAAACAGTTAGCTGAAAGACTTTTCTCCTACCAGTATCACAGAGAGCTTATTGACAATTCTTGCAACACAGAATGGGTTAGAAGACTGCCCTCGGTTTTGCGCGCAATGAATAATGAAGAATTTAAAGGGCTAAAACCAGTACAAGCAATTAAAAAACAAATAATAAATGTTGCTGAAGACTCCAGTTCATCCAGCAAACTATTACTGTTTGGTTTAAAAGTAAGGTACCTTTATTTACTGGGGGAAGCAGAAGGGGATACTCGCATTAGGGCAACCGATCCAGTTTGGAGTGTTGATCCATATGAAATAAAAAGAATTGTAAAGATGAATCCGCCCGTGTATTATTTACGAGAAACTGACACAACAAAACAACCAGCTCCTCAAAGATCTTTTGTGAAGGAGGAACTGCAGATAATCCCACCAGACACAGTTCCGCTTAATTAATTTACGTAAATATATTTGAGTTTAAAATGGAAGCTCAGAAGGAAGCGCAGAATGATACAAGAATGATAAATGAAAAGACCTTCGAATTGGTACGGGAATTATTTGATTTGAGTTCTGCTATTAGTGCAACATTTGCGAGGATTCATCAGCACATGGCAATGCAACCAGATCACCTACAACCCAAAATCCCAAATTTTGACTATCAAACATGGGGAAAGAATATCTTGAAATAATAAAAAAAGTCCGGGCACATCAAGCAAACGTGAGAAAAAATTTGTCTGAATTGGAGGATGATATGATTGATCTTATAGATAAAGTTAAGGAAAAATATGAACCCGAAGAATGTATATAATTATGCCGTTCTCCAATGTCCAATTGCATATGAAAACTCTGGATTAACAAACACACGTTTTGTGTTTGTTCTATCTAATGACTTCTTTGTTACGACAGTTGTGTTGATCTCATGTAGATTAGATCGCAGTTTTACGTTGCCATGATGAAAAGTCTTATTGTCAAACAATGCTTCTTTATAGTTGTCATGCGATATGTTTGACTGCACAACACTGCGAGATATTCCTTTTCCTTTCTTAATGGTTTTCTCCTGGCTCGAAATACTGTACATTTTCGGCCTTAAACCAATAAACTCCTTGATCACCTTTCCAGATAATTCATCCTTCATCTTTCCTAAAACCTTCTTGTTAGTAATAGAATGCAAAGGCGAATCTTTAGGATAATCGGATGTGTCGTACCATCCCGCATGCCCTTTAGCTACTTCTAATTCCATGTCTTTATAGATGTCTTCAGTAGGGATATCTATAACAAAACTATCTGTATCTGTGTAAAGTACTCTGGACTCAGGGTATAGGGGCTTAAAGTAGTCATAAAGAAATTCTAACATCAAAAGCTTTGATAATTCTAAAACAGTAAACCCAATAAATACAGGCTTGTCCAATTTGACTTTCTTTTTTTTCATTATTATACCAAAAAGCTGATCATGAAATCTTCTGAAGTCCTGATAATTAGGTTTAGAAGTCAGCTTAATTGCTTCGTTTTCTCTGGTGACCAATCTGACATCTTTACGCTTGTGTGGATTTTTCCATAGTCTTTCCGAAACAACTGTTGTTCATCAGCTTGAAAAAGTCTTTTTCTGAAGCATCTGTGGATTTAGTTCTGAGATCAGTGTTCTTCATGATGTATGGTTTCATGAACTGTTCTTGATCAAAAGCAATTATACGATGAACAGCTGTCAACTTTAAACCGTGTCTTAAATAAAATTGCAGAAGCCTGTAATGACAGACATAATTTTTTTTGCCTCGAAGATTAGGCACAAGTTTAGGCGGTTCTGTTTTTGCCATCTTTAGACTTTCTGCTGCTAATGGATAGTCATTATGCAGGTCATGGAGTTCATGAGGATATTCTAAGTCAACTTCTAGAATGTATCCACGCTGTTGACCCGGCGTCAAACTGCCCAACCACTTTAATGCTTTTTGAATATTATTTGTACCGCCGCCTGTGTACATTTTAAAGTTGCGTAATGGAAGCGATTGCGCCATTGCCCATCCATACAGATTGTTTGCATCTAAATACATGAGATAGTTAGACCTTTTACTAGGATCATAGTCGTCCAAGTATTTGTTGTTTGCTTTACAGTAATGATGCGACGCCATACTAATTCCTCCACGCAATCCGTTTTCAATCATCTGAATCATTGGTAAATCAGACAATAAATCAATCTGTATTCCTGTAAACTTTAAGAAAGCGTCCCAGCTCATCCCAGGCGCAGAAATATAATGCGCAGGATCCAGGCTGTAATGTTTCATGCAGGTCTTCCTATAATTTTCAAAGACGTCCACCAACAAACATACATCAGCCATCAAGCATGCATCATGATAGTCTCCCATCGTTTTACACTCTAACTTCTGCCACGCATCTTGAGCATGCTGGTAATCAGAATCACTGATGTCCTTTCCTCTAAGACTAGAAAGAACGCGCCTTTAGAGGAAGTGTATCTTCGTCAAACCTTTCCCAACTCTTCATGTACTCAAAAGGGTAAACACCCTTTCTAACAAGTGTTGGGTCAAAATATTCTTCCGTTATTGGGCAGGACTTTAAGGACATAGCTAGTGACTCTAAGGATCCCATCATGTGTTGCATAGAGTCATAAAAAGACGTTATTTAAAGTGAAACACATGTACTTTTCTGATGACTGTGCGATGCATGCTACCCTGAAGGCGTCGGTAACTGCTTGCATTATAAGGTGAGAGTCGTAACCTCGCAAGTTGTGAAAGAATACAGGCAGCTTCCATGTCTTTGGTTCAAACTTTAGTTGAAGATTGCATTTACTGTGTGCTGCTCCTCTAAACTTTCCACTAATGTGATCATGGTCTCTTACTGTCGGATTGGTTTCCTCACTGAGTTCTAAACCACAAATCCAACAATGTGTGGCTGATTTATACTGTTGTTGATCTTCAGGAGTCATAATAATGTCTGAGAGATTCAGTTTATTAGAACAGGCGTTACGCACTTTCTGCATGCGTTCTAAGAAGTATGTTGCAGCATCTGGTCCTCTATATAATTCTGGCGTTGAATGAGCGCCATCCGACCTGACAATAACGAAGGCAAATGAACAAATCTGATGATTACTCTTTTTGTCTGTTTTTAGAAGTTTCTGTGGGGTTGGTCCTTCATAAGGAACAATAAGCAACTCGAAGTCTGCGTAAACAACATATGGAGAATTTTGCATCCGTTTCCAGTTCTAAAACTAACTTTAGATCCAGGTGGGGGCGTAATTAGTTCTGTATTACAGTCAACTGGGCCGATACAATGTTTCTTATGTTCGCTTGCGGCTTGAACAGATGGTATTCTTACTAAACATTTTCTGCAGAATTCTTGTTTATGGTAATGCTTTGAAGTATGCCGCAATAAATCTACTCATTGTTCGTATCAATGTGTAATGCGGTAGCCCCGCTGGTGAAAACATCAGTAGTAAGTCCACATGATTTTTGTCTGGCTCGCCGATCGTTGGACTGTTCTTGGACACTCTGATGGGCTGTAGATTTGTTTCCTCATCCCATGTGTAGATATTAACAGTTATTGGTTTGTTTTGTTTCTTCAAACTGATCAATTTGATCTACACTGACGGGAAAGGATATTCCATTGAAGTTAAGATCATTGATGTAAGGTGATAGTTAGACACTCTCTCTGCGTTTTTTGGCGGCGTAATGCAGCCTCGCGAGAACACACCACATGAAACATTTGTTGTCTGTATTCTTATGTTTAAAACTGCTCTTTTCGCTACCAATGCTGGGGGCAGCAGAATGTAAGACTTGCCTACAATCGGCGCATACTTAGCCTGTTTTAATCTGATCTCTAAGACTTCGCCCTCTGACCAACCAGAGCCTCTCATTTTGGCTTCTTCAGCGGCCACATAAAACTGTGTAAGCAGTTCGTCTGCCCAACCAGGTGTTAAGTCATTATGAGAAAGAATAGTCTGCTGTTTAGTTGAGACCCAGACTTCTAGGTTTTCTTCATTTATTGTTATATAGTCGATTAAAACAGCTAACATTACTTTAACTGGCGGTCTATTGTTAGTTTACCTGAACTTGAGAAATAGCATGACCAACACTTGCCCGTACGTTTGCTGGATCAATGACTTCTAAATTAATATCATTCAGTGCTCTTGATAAATCTTCTTGCATTGCTTCAAACAATTCGTCTGGACCTTCATATATCTTATCCATGCTGAGTTTCTTTCTAACTCAAAATATTTTATTTAAATCAAAAAAATAATTAATCAATATCAATGGTCTTTTTGTGCTTAGACTCATAAACTAAAGTATAAACACCCTTTGGCGTTGTTAATGTGAGCTGTTTAGAACAGAGTTTAATGTTTCGTTTACTTTTTTTAAACATTCCTTTTTTATCTGCTCAGTGTCTGGCTGTTGAGAAAAACTTGTCCTTGCCTTTCTTTGAAGATCAAACTTTTGTCTTTTATAGTCATCAAAATCGGCCTGTAAACGACTAAATTCTTCATCCGTGATGTTTGAGTCAGCTAATGCTTTATTTATAATCAGCTTAAAGGAACTAAGTTTAGCTGTTATTAGTTGAACCATGGCTGTGTGCTTTTGGAGTTTAGTTTTATATTTTTTTGCTAGCAGCACCTACAGCTAATGAGCACAGGCCGAGAGCTAAAGACAAACCACCTAGAGGTAAAGCTGCAGGTGCGCCTATGCCCGTTGCTAAGAGGCCTACACTCGTTCCTGCTGATAGAGCACTAATAGTTGATGCTCCAGTATTAACATAAGTAACAGCATTAAAGGCGGCAGAATACCTTCGTTTGGCTTTGCTGTATTTTGAAAGGTCTTGCTCTAGTACTTGCTGCATTTGCGTAATGTTGGTTAATCTGAAGGTTTTTATGTCAGGGCTTTCTACTATCCCTTCTTTTGGCAACTCTGGCGCTGTAGGCACATTTGGATAAACCTGAACAGACATGCTTTTTATAAAATAAAAAAATAATTTAGTATATCGCATCTTTTAATCTGTTATCTTTAATATTTAGCTGCGCATCATATAATAAAAACAAATGTACATTAAGCGGTTTAGCAGCCTCTTTTTCTTTATCAATTTGAATGTTTTATTATGTTTCTAACATCTCTCCCGCTTCCATATAACTGATTATCCTCCGTTGACCTTAGGTCAATCCATAAACCGTATTTCGTTGTTAAATAATGATCAAGCCTAACGCTGTGAAGATGTAGATCTTTAGACACAAGGTCAACTTTTGGATTTCTACACCTCCCGCCTCCAAACAGTTTTCTTATTTCATCAAAATGATGATAAGGTTTAAGCCCGCTAGCGTAGATTTGGTTAGGACTGCCCTCAATTGTACATTGCACTTTCGTTATTTTAGGATTAACAAAATTTTCAGTTTGTCTTTTGAATGGTTCTTCATCTTCACACAGCAATAAAATACCTTTAAGCGATCTTGCTGGGGTGCTAAAACTAAAATTCCATATAGTGTCTGCCCTGCTTTTAGGATATGTTGAATGATGATGCACTCTTTCGTAATATATTGCTAATTTTGACTGATATTGTTGCTCAATCAGCCTTGCTAAATTAGAGTTGCTAACAACGTCAAACTCTAACGAGATGTCAGAAATGCTGTACTTTGCTTCGGTGTCTGCAGATAGAATAACATGTTTGTAGTCATTAAAAGTTAGTTCATATGACAATCTGTCTTTTAACGCTCCTTGAAAGTATGGGCATGCGCTTTTAACAACTCAAAATCTAAGGGTATAAAAAAGCGATTTCCATAACGCATAACTTACTGCTTCAGGCTTTTTACCGTCTTTAGCATCTGCGGCGCCTATTCTGTGTTTTAGTGCTTCATTATTTTCGATTCCTTGAAACGCAAGATCATCCCTTTCATTCTCGGTTAGCCATAAATCAGAATAGGTTAAAAATATGACTGCATTGTGTAAAGAAAATACTTCTTGCCCCTCAAGTTTTATAGAAATTTTCTTAACGATTGCCCGTCCCAGATTCTGAACAACTGTTCTGTTTGGGTCTGTTGTTGAAGCAAGTTCTATTTTGAAAGTAAGTCGCGCAGAGCCTGGCACAATCATTTCATTCGCACCTAGGTCTGGAAATTTGACAGTAAGAATTTGATCCGCATCAATAGTAGACGGATTATTTGGAACAATAATATTCTGCTTATTTCCCTTCACGGCATGGGGTTTTTTTCAGTTTTCTATGCGGGTTAAGAATCGAGCCATATGCTTGTGACATTTTTATAAAACAAAATAAAAAGTTAATTATTTAAAAACATGGCAGGCATTGAAGGTGAAGGAGATTATGATATTTTTGATCTTGGAGACGACATGAGTGATTCTCCTTGGGAGCAGCATCGCTCGGGGCCCTCATTGCATGATGAATTAGTAGAAGAAGGGCAGCAAAGGCGTAGATTAACAGAAAGTAAGGCCAGATCATTATACCAAAGTTTAGGAATAGAACCCCCCAAAACTATATACCCCGATGATTTTGAAGTAAAAGATGACCATTTGTATGTAAAAAACAAGCAAGGAGAACTTATTCAGCTTACGCATAAACGAAACCCATCAAGGTTTGTAGGCTGGGAGGCAATTAGACAAAGGCTCCGTGCAAGCGAGCGGGATCGCCTTGGCTTTACTAAACCAGAATTAAATAGGGATGAAATTGCTGAACTTCAAAACACACTGCAAGAACTCCCAACAGCTAACCAAATACAAAACACGAAACCTGAAGATTTAGGTCAAGCACCAGTCGAAATAATAAATGCAATAGCAAAACTCACTGAAAAAGAAAAAACAGCATTAGAAACAATAAGCGAACCACGGCTACCTGAGAGAGAATTAGTAGCCCTTGATCGTGCTTTAAGGGCCATCAAAGGGGAATTATTAAACAATTTAGCAAAACTCACTGAACTAGAGGAGCGTATAGAAAAAGAAAAAAAAACTTGCTGAGGCTGACGACGCCAACTTAGGACGTGAAGTTAAAGAAAGAATAAAACAAAGACTAAAAGATCTTGAAATACAAAGATCACAAGACTAGAAGTGACGACTACTAACCGAGACCAATTACGAACTCAAGTGAACAGAATAAGAGAAACTATCGAAAAAATTTTATATGAAGACGCAACGCTAGCAGAACGAATAAGAACATTGTTTAGAGAGCAAGGCGTCACATTAGCAAGTGTTATAACAGCCTTAGGATTTGCAATAAGTACGCTGGTGATGGCTATTACAGGCGGCGGTGGAGGCCAAAGTTCAGTGCCTCCATCGCCATCACCACCATCACCGCCTGATAAATCATGGGTAAAAAAACAGCTTGATCATCTTGCGAGTTTATTAAAAAAATTAGCCAGTAAAGCCATGGACGCTTTACCAGGTATATTAGGGGGTATTGTTAGCTGGCTTTTGTCTACTGCAGGCAAAAGTAGTTGGCTTTATGGCCGAGCACTTATGGACATTAGTTCTCTTAATAGTTGGGTTAATATTTAGTAAGATAAAGACCGAGTAATCCTAGGCCAGCTAATACAACAACAAGTGCTGTCTTTTCATATTCATGGTCATTATTTTTAACTTCAACAGTCTTTGGGCTTTGGACCTCAGGGATTGAATGACTTAATCTTGGAGGGTCATCGTGTTTTTTTATTGTTTGTAATATTACTGGCTCAGAATTTATGTCGTTTGCCCGACCTTCTGTTCATTGCCTGCCACAAGGATTTCATTGTTGTAGTTTATTATTGTTCCTACCTGGAGTCTGAGGTCAGAAGGTAGCATATATAAACCAGTGCCAACAGCAAAGTCTACTTTCGATCTTGCATATTGTAAAACATCTTGGTCCCTTTTAATACTTGAAGGTAAATCAACTGTAGAATTAATGCGTCCTCTAAATTTGCTAAGTATTGTTTTTGTGCATCAAAGCCAGTAGAAGGATCAGTTATGCTCGATCTCGCTTCTGCTTGCGAACCTAGCAAACACCAAACGTAAGTACAAATAGAGTCGTTTATTCGTTCTATTCCCGCTCTAGTTAGGCCCTTAGAAGTGTCTAAGATAAATGTTGTCCATGCTGTTTTATGCTCTTGCTCTATGGACCCGAGGTGAACAGTTGTGCCTGAAGAGAAAGATGTGTAAGGAGGATTCCAGGCATAGATATACTTTCTGTGCACGCCCCAAAAATAAGGGGTGCCCAAGCCATGATTAAGATCCAACTTTTGTCTAAAGTCTTCCTTAACATTAATATTAAATTCGTTACAAATCCTTTCAAAAGCCTTCATGTCTATTCTGTTGCTGAATGGATTAAACGGTTTGTCATTAGGTAATGGCGCTTGCAGTTCAGTCAAAATACGTCTGATGGTGTAATAGAAATGAAATCTGTTTCACTGACCTCACCAAAGGATCAGGATGATTTAAATGATCAGCATACGACACTCCACACCCAGTTGATGCACAAAACACAGCAAAGTTTAACTGGTTCTGATAAAACTGCATCGGATGACTGAACCACACTTTCGCGATGTAGTCTTTTTTAATAGGAGGTTAAGATATCTGTTTAACCAGCCGCCGTGGCGAAGTGGTTAACGTCGCGGACTCCCGGCTGGGAGGTCGTGGGTTCGAATCCCATCAGAAGTCATGTGGGTTTTTTTCTACCCCGACCGGCTCCTACCCAGAGTTGAGTTTGCTGCGGACTCAGTTGGGAAGACTGGGACCACACAGTCGAGTTTCATCCACTTAATGGATGCGTTTCTGAGAGTGTTGCTCAAATTTCATGACCAACACTGCAGGTACCTGTATCTCTCGGGCCTGGTTGACGCCGGGATATATTATGAAAGGAAGCGTAGAGTACAGCCCTGTCATGTAGTCTCAGACCGAAACGGAAATCCGTAGCATCATCTTAATCATCCTCATTCTCATCGATCAGCATAAAAAAAAAAAAGTCTCAAATTCTGTGGCCCTTCATGCCCTGCTCTCATGGTGACCTCAATTTCGATGTCCTCTCCATGTCTGTGACCTTGGTTTGGTTCCGTCGAGGTCACCGGTATCGGCGAGTCCATGGGGGCTGTCGTTGGACGGACGTGGTGCGCCCTCCGGAGGGAGAGCTCACTCACGCCGGCTCCGCGACTAAGCAATTATTGTCGTCAGTAGGGGCTTAGTAGGTGGTGTCCTGCGTATGTTAGATCAGAACAGGCGCCACTGAACACCACCAAAGTGACTCGGCAGCAGTGCAGTGTCTCCTCCGGTGGGTTGCCTCTTGACGACTTGACATTGACTGCTTCCTGTGGATTGCCGGTGCCGGGCTGCGGCGGGGCCGACCGGGCTGTAGCTGTGGACGGGGTGTCGGAATGAGCGGCGTGGGTGCACTGCCTCTGAGGTGGCGCAGAGAGTGGGACAGCAAAAAAAAAAAAAAAAAAAAAAAAAAGATATCTGTTTAATGGAGTACTCACCTTTTTATGAAAAGTGTCAGTCTGGGTCACAGAAATATCGAGAGTGTCAGTTGTTATATTTTTAAGATTGTAGTGCGGCCCAACAGAATATTTTGCATCAGTATATTTAAATGCGCTCATTTTTATTTCGTTTAAAAAATGTTTGTAACAATAACAACTCAAGACCGTCCTTTGTTTTTAGAACATGCTATTGATAACAATTGCGGAAGCAGAATGGTCGCACTTCATGAAATTTTTTACAAAGTTGTATGGTTTAATATAAGTGAAACCAAAAATAATAATACGATTCTAAAAGTTAATAAAGCAGGAGACAAAGTTAGCCAGTTAACCATACCTGATGGTTATTACGGATTTTGCTCGCTAAAAGAAGCAATGAGTAACTTGACATTACTCCAAACTTAACAATGCAAATCTAAAAATAATGTTATCATTCAAACCTGAAAAAGAAGTAGTACATTACGTTTTTGATGTAGAGCTAGCTAAAATGTTAGGCTTTGCAGCTGACAATCATAGATTTAGAGTTACACCAGACAAAACTACTTATGAGGGGAAAGTCCGCTCGATCTTGCATTACATTCATTACTCTATGTTCATTTGGATGAGCTGAGCACTGATGAAAACTTATATGATGGAAGGCCCTCAACTGTTTTAAGAGCTCTTCCATCTGGGAAAGCTGCATATTGCGATTATGAAATTATACAATTCCCTAATTTACAGTTTAAAAGATTAGTTTGTGGGAGGGTTGGATCATTTAATGTAAAAATCACAGACAAAACAGGGAAAGTCGTAAAATGTGATAACCTGCACATTGTTTTGGAAATAAAATAATAAGTTGTACTAAAAATAATGTCACGAGGACCAGAAGAACCGGAGTTACATTAGCGCCTGTGAGGTGTATAACCTTAGAATTAAAAGACCTTGCAGACGTTGCGGACTTTGAACAGAACGGTGAGATAGGCGCTTTGTATGGTTTTGAGTACACTAAAGATGGTGATTATAAACGCAAAGAGGTTAGCGACAACAAAAAGTTTCCTAAACTAGAACAACTACGCAATGTAGAAGCAAATAATGCTGGCCAGTATGAATATAAAATAGTTCGAAAACCTGACAGCAAATGGCATTTAGAACCATATTTAGAATGGGAAATAAAATTTGAATTCATAAGCCCATTTACATTTTTTAGCCGTCAAAAAAGTTTCAGAAAAGCATTCAACTCTGCCCTTTACATGTAAGTCTATGCCGGACGACAATAGTCAGAAAGAGATTGAAATATCACCGTATGGGAAAAAACAGTACATCCTCCACAGAAGAGAAACAGTTTTAAAGAAAGCTTCTACAAAATTACAGTTCTTTCCAAGCAGAAAATTAGGAGACACTTCACAATGATATTTGAAATTTCTGTCTTTAAAGATGTGGAGAGGGATGGGGTTGTGGGCGTTAGTGACATACTTATAAAAGGAATTAATATTAGCTGGCAAAACTTAGACGTTAAACATCTTAAAGTTACCATCGTCGTTCTCACAATGGTGAGGATGTTAAGGTCATAACAACAAGCAACAAAATCGATGTTGACTTAAATAGAAACAATCTTACAGAACTGAATTGGATTAATGTTACACATTTAGGCCTCATAGATTTTATTATACTGAACAGGTTCTAACAGAGAGTATGATAAACATAATAACTGAATTAGATTAAATTCTGTTATAAAACTATGGAGCAGTTAAACTTTATGACAAAAACCCCTCATTGTTCATTAATTTGTGGACAAACTGGTTGTGGGAAAACAATATTTGTCCTCAACCTATTACAAACAGTTTATCGTTATAATTTTGATTATATTGTGATTTTCTGTCCAACACTTAAAAGGAACAAAGCATATCATAATAGAAGGTTTATATGGACAGACGATGACGTATATTTAGTTGATCCTAGCACTAAACTGAGTGGGTGTTTAGAATACTTTTATAAAGTGTTTGAGGAACGCAGACACTCTTTATTATAGATGACTGTTCAGCAGAAAAAGATATAGTTAAAAAGAGAAACACTTTGTCAAAACTGCTTTCAGCGGAAGACATGCTGGGATAAGTGTGTGGATTTTATGTCAAAAATATAACTCCGTTTTAAAAGACTTTAGAGAACAGTTAAAGGCTGTAGTTTTATTTCACATGAAAGACAGAGACTCATTTGATGAATGTTTGCGCGAAAATGATGTTATTGAAAATGATCAGGAAAAACATAGGATTAAACAAAAACTAAAATCTGAAAAGTTTAGTAAATTAGTATTGAAAACGGATAACCCTACACAGTATGTTTGTTTGTAAAAAAATCGTTATTTTTTTGGTTTATTGAAGTCTTACTTGTCAGAGAACGTAAAAACGCTGGTTCTAAAGTCAACCGGTCGAAACTAGTTGAACTGTGTAATGCAGGTTGGTTTTACCTCGTTAATGCGCACGCTCAGTGGACTTAGTTCCACTAGGCATGCGCAGTGGACTTAGTTCCACTAGGCATGCGCAGTGGATTTAATTCCACTGAGAAAAGCCTAAGCTGAACGTTGTTGTAATAATTAAACTAGTCTGTTGCTGAGAATAATCTAAAAGGTTTTGATGAACTACTTGTAATTCACAAATTTCCTTATTTAATTCTTGTGAAGAAGCCGCAAATGGGCTCTCCAATTTCTCTCCGCATTCACTTCGCTGCATGCAGTCCCCAGTCGCTTCCCTTGCCGTGCTCCCTGCCCTCAAGTAATATTTTCACATTTTATGTATTAAAAGCAGAGAACAGTAAAATGCCGCTTCTAAGGTCACTTCGCCCGAAAACTTGTTTGAGGGCGAAGTGAGTTAGAAGCGGCATTTTACTGTTCTCTAATGCACAACACAAAACGTGTTGCTAAATGTGTCTTCTTCAAACGTCGCGCGTAACAGAAAAACAAACAAACAAAATAAACAAACGAACAAACCAACCAACAAACAAACAGGAAACAAAAGCCCCCCCCCCCCCCCCCCCCCCCCCAGCACAGAATTAGAAATCCCCAGTCCATTTTTATTCAGGATTGATTTCAGTGACGCTGCAGTCTAATTAACTTTTGTTTGTTTGCTTGTTTGCTTAATTGAAGAGTTTTCATGATGGCTTTATTTGAATGTCTTTGAAAACAGTCTGTGAATCGATGCGTTTGTCAACTTCGAGCAAGAAACGGTCACTGAATCACTTTCAGTTTCAGTTTCATCAAGGAGGCGTCACTGCGCGCGGACTAGTCCATATACGCTACACCACATCCGCTAAGTTTCAAGACCACACTACGCATGATTTTAAGCTGCTGGATATAGGAATTAACAACTAAGATGAGAGAATTGAAGAAGGGGGTCTCGTGGCTACGACTTTGCAGATGTCTGACCTACGCATTCGCCCAATGCGCTGGTCAGACCTTGAGTGCCTACCTAACATTGGTTGTCTTCTCTCTCTCTCCTCTCTCTCTCTCTCTCTCCCTCTCTCTCTCTCTCTCTCTCCTCTCTCTCTCTCTCCTCTGTGTCAGTTTCAAGCAATGAACACACTGATCAATCTATCCAACACCCGATAAATATTCTCAAGCTTCTCATGTTTCTATGAGCCGCACTGAATGTCGACATGTCTGAAACATGTCCATTTTTTATCCTATCATCACTCATTCTAGTTAACTCAGCAGTGCCCAATATAGGTATATAATGTAGGCTTATATACATAAACGGGATACGGGCTTCCCTAATTCATACAGAATGAAAGACTTTAGTGCTCGCCATCAAACTCCAAGAAATCGTCTCAGAGAAAACATATGGATACGTTGTTTTGAGAGAGAGAGAGAGAGAGAGAGAGAAGAGAGAGAGAGAGAGAGAGAGAGAGAGAGAGAGAGAGAGAGAGAGAGAGAGAGAGCACTTAGAGCTCATAATTCAGAAAAGCTCACCAGGATTGAAATCTTGAATATAGTCAATCTTCCGACTGATTTATCTTTGCTGCTCATCATGCATGTGAAGCAGAGAGAGAGCGAGAGAGAGAGAGAGAGAGAGAGAGAGAGAGAGAGAGAGAGAGAGAGAGAGAGAGACAGACAGACAGACAGACAGACAGACAGAAAGAGAGAGAGGGAGGGAGAGACGGACGGAGAGAGAGAGGGAGATAATATATATATATAGAGAGAGGGAGAGACGGAGAGAGAAGAGGGGGGGAGAGACAGAGAAATAGAGAGAGAGAGAGAGGAGAGACAGAGAGAGAGAGAGGGAGAGACAAAGAGAGAGAGAGAGAGAGAGAGAGAGAGAGAGAGAGAGGGGAGACAGACAGAGAGAGAGAGAGAGAGAGAGAGAGAGAGAGAGAGAGAGAGAGAGAGAGAGAGAGAAGAGAGAGAGAGAGAACATGAAGATGAAAATAAAGGACAGACTGATTAAACTGACGCACACAAATCACGGTAATTCAAAGCGCTTCCATTTTGACTAAAGTAGCAGAAGCAGCAGCAGCAACAACAGCAGAAACAACGAAACCACGCACACACATACATATATACAAATGAATACACAAATGAATAAATAAAGAGATAAATAAATAAATGAATCAACACACTCTGTTTACCTGCATGATTACTCACATGCATATAAAATGCATATAATACATGCAATACATAAACATATGTGATTCACACATCTACACATACATACATACACACACATACGTACATACGTACATACATACATACATACATACATACATACATACATACATACATACATACATACATACATACATACATAAACATGTGAATCACACATACAGACACACATATACAGAAGACAGAAAGGGAAAAAAAAAAGGTGCACAAAAAAGCCAGGTCAAATGAATAGACGAATAGATACAAAGAAACAAAAAATAAATAAATACATGAACAAAAAGTAGATAGATAGATTGATAATTAATTAATTAAATAAATGAAGCAATAAATTAATACCCAAATCATAAACAAACAAGTAAATAAACGAATAAATAAATACATACATAAATGAAAGAAGAAATAAACAAACAAACAAACAAAAACAAACACTACCACCATTTAACTCACCGATCAATGCCTCCCCAAAACGCCAATCCCCCACAAAGTACAATCGATGGTATCCTCTCTTGTTCTTTTAAATCAAAACGATGCTTGCACATTGAAAAAAAAACCAAAAAAAAAAACCGAAAAAAAAAGTTCCAAGAGGTTCAGCCCGCACCGTGCTCGTCAAGCCTCGCCTCACACTGTGAGAAAACCCCCTCTAAAGCTCTTCGGCGCACTAGGCCTCACAACCCCCCCCCCCCCCTTGACAGTTTTACTGGTGAAACCCACTGTCATGGGGCGACACAAACGAGGAAAGGGAGAAAAAGAAAAAACAAACAAACAGGAAAAAAAAAACAACGATAACAAAAAGCAAAAGCACCAAAAACACACACGAAACCTGCGGCCATCTACAATGCATGTGGTGTTGCATGCAACAACGACAACCTGCTCGCTTGGCAGGTTCCCGTACCATTTGATCCGTTTTGTCGCATGCACAACGCGCACGCTTGCTGTTCACACGCTGCTGCCAATCTCCTCTTTCCCGTCCTTCCCCGCCCCCCCCCCCCCCCCCCCCCCCCACCCCTCCCCTCCTCCCCACCTCTCACCTCCACCCCACCGCCGCCCTCACCTCCTTCCCGCTACACTCCCTCCTTTCCCTCATCAACCCACACCTCCGCCCGCCCACCCCATCTCAACTGCCCCCCCCCCCCCACCCCCACCCACCCCCTGTCTGTCTTCTCCTCCTCCTGCTCCTTCTCGTCCCTGGTCCGCTCTTCGCTTCCATCCTCCCCCCTCCCCCCCCCCCCCCCCCCCCCCCCCCGCTCCGCGTCTTCCCGTCCCCAATTTCCCCCTCTCTCCCCCATTCACTCCCCCAACCCCATGGCAGACAGACAGACGCCTCCCAACCGCTTTTTGTCATAGAATCGTCGTGAGGAAATCATCGAGGATGGATTGGCACTCACGTCCTAGGCATAAGGACGTACAACAGCTGACGTCAGAGTTACTGTGAACAACAGAAACAGTCTGAAGAAGAAGAAGGAGGAGGAGGAGGAGGAGGGGGAAGAGGAGAAGGAGGAGGAGGAGGAGAAAGAAGAAGAAGAAGAAGAAGAAAAAGAAGAAGAAGAAGGAAGAGGGAAGATAAAGAAGAAGAAGAAGAAGATGAAGAGGAGGAGGAGGAGGAGGAGGAGGAGGAGGAGGAGGAGGAGGAGGAGAAGAGGAGGAGGAGGAAAACGAAGACGAAGAAGAAGAAGAAGAAGAAGAAGAAGAAGAAGAAGAAGCAGCAGAAGAAGAAGAAGAAGAAGAAGAAGAAAGAGGGAAGCTAAAGAAGAAGAAGAAGAAGTAGAAGAGAAGAAGAAGAGAGGATTTAGTTTCACTAAAGTTCGCTTGAAACCAGTGTACACAGGGCTCTGTTAGGTCTGACTCTACGTAAAAAGTAAAAGACCACACACACACACACACACACACACACAACACACACACACAAAGCAAAACAAAACGAGACAAAACGAAACAAAACAAAACAAAACAACAACAAACTCACTTCTATATTGGGGAACACCTCAGATTTATACACGGTATAAACAAAAAATCCATATAACACATTCACGCAAATATTGACAACCTTAAAAGGGACACAAGGTGATAGTGAGTGTGCCAGCTATTTCACTCCGTTTCACTTTGTTACAATCAGATGATTCGAATTGGTAAAAAAAACAACAACAAATAAATCAATGAAGAAAAAAAATCAAAAGATACATAAAATAAAGCAACAAAAGTACTACTTTAAAAATGCCGTGTTGGAAAATTGCAAGGCAGAATAGTCTCGATCAGTGTCAATTCCAGTGGCTGAATTGTTATAACCTTGTCAGCTATCAGATTTCATTCGAAAAGCCGGCTAACATGGTATAAATGAAGGCTGGAAATGATGCTTTCCGTGAAAGAGTTACATGTCCTTTAAAGGTCTACTTTAGACGTTTTCGATAATTGGTCAGCTTATGCAGAAATATGAAATGTTTGATAAATTGGTAAAACAAACATCCGATTCTCTCCCGATCACACGAAATCGATCCGCGAAAGTTGACATCTTCACCTGTAATCAGGAAAACGGGAGGTAATCAACTAAATCTTGGCATGGCTTAACTACTCTTGGATGTGACGTCACATGATGGACTGGCCGTCAGCCGCGACCTACACAACAAGCCAACGGCGACAGAAAGCGATTCTGATGGTTCTTGCACATCCCGATCGGTATTTAATTTATCATGTAAAAGCAGTGGCTGTCGCAGCCAATGTAACTCTGGGGATGTTTCTGCAAGGCCTTTACCTTATCAGTTTGAACGCTAAGTTCTTTTTACCACGTCAGTTCCAGCTGGACCACGGAAACGAGCTATTCAGTTCCAGCAGACGTGTCGCGGTCAAATTCGTTGCTCCAGTCAAATTCGTTGCTGGTAATTTGACCGCGACAGGACGCCCGAACACATCATTCCGAAGGCGTACGGACTTTACCGAAGTCTCGAGGGAGGCTACCGACTGACTTCTTGATGCGATCACGCGTGACGGCGAGCGGAGATTCTCCTTCCTCAAACCTTAACGTGTTCATTCAATTTAACAAGTGTGATCTATCCATAGATAAGAACAGAATAAACGTGCGACTATCGTGCTCATCTGTACGAGCTTACCACTCCGCCTTCAAAGTATACGCGCACAATGCAGACGAAGTTTTTGATCCACTCGAACGGCTCGGCAATTGTCGGAACAGCTCGTTTCCGTGGTCCAGCTGGAACTGACGTGGTAAAAATAACTTAGTGGCCCGGCATGGTTGCACCAACCGAATCCACTTATTTCGAGTATCTGGATCAGATGGAAATGTGTGCAAAGAATATCCGTCTCCTGCTGAGCTGCTGCACACGCCTACAGCACAATATCTGCCCCCCCTCGTGACTTTTTAGGCTGTGGGATCGCAACTCGTGTTGATTTCACTTGGCGTTGGCTTGTTGTGTAGGTCGCGGCTGACGCCAGTCCATCAAGTGACGTCACGGTTTTCGGTCTACCGCGCGGGGTTTGAACAGGTGTGCAAAACTCGTTTTTTATCTATTAAATTCTTCCGGCGACTTTTTTTGAAAAATGAATACCATACTGTAGTTATATGACATGTAGACCTGTTTTTAACAAATTATCGAAAATCTCTAAAGCAGACCTTTAAAAGCTTTCGCTATGAGGACGTAAAACTCACCCTTTACCATGCAGGTGGAAAAAAAAAAAAAAAAAAAACGCAGGAAGACCTACACGGTAACTAAGTTGAAAGGACGCGCAGGAGAGAGCCGATAGACATCCCCCCCCCTCCCCCCCCCCCCCCCCCCCCAAAAAAAAATGACGTCAACCCGATCCTGATTCGTCTGTATAAATTTAGTACACGAGTGAAAATAAAAAGCATAGTGTTCTCTCTCCCCCCCCCCCCCCCCCCCCCCCCCCCCAACTGACGTCAAACCGATCTCGATTCATCCGTAAAGTTAGTACACGAGTGAAAAACAAAAAGCATAGTGTTCTCCCCCCCCTCCCCCCCCCCCCCCCCCCCCCCCCCCCCACCCCACCAGCTGACGTCAAACCGATCCTGATTCATCCGTAAAGTTCGTATACGAGTGAAAAACAAAAAGCATAGTGTTTCTCCCCCCCCCCCCCCCCCCCCCCCCCCCAACCACTAACTGACGTCAAACCGATCCTGATTCGTCTGTAAACATAGTACAGAGTGAAAACAAAAAGCATAGTGCCCCCCCCCCCCTTCCCCGTCATGGGAAGTTATAGTAGCTACAGATTGCAGGAGTTACTTCCCATGTCATTTTGTGGACAGGCTTTAAAAAAAAGAAAAAAAAAGAAAAAAAATCACGCTCCTTTTCAGTAGAAAGGCTCAATACTCTAAGAAAATACATAACTTCATAGGTAGCTGTAACTGTAACTGTACAGTGCTCTTGTTTAGTGGGAAAACTTGTCATGAACATTGATGATCCGCATCTGCTCAGAACTTTAATGGATTCGCCTCCTGTGGGATACTCTCAACCTTTACACCAAATTCATTTAAAAATCGATCTCGTAAATTTTGAGTGGTCTTGCTGACAAACAAACACACGTTTTAACGGGTGCGGCTGAAAACCAGCTTCCTCTTGCCGAGGTAATAATGATAAACAAGGAAAGCAATTTTTTCCTCCATTTCAGAAAGAGTTGTATGAATGTGGCTGCACACCAAAAATTCATGCGCCCCGGCCTTGCGTAAGGAGTCGAGCATTTATAGCCTGGCGCAAGTAGATTGTTTTGAGAACTATTATGGTGTCTTAAAGTTAAGTCTTTTTGTTTTGCTTCATATGACCATCAAGGTACAAGCCGGGTGTTTCAAGCAGACAGATTAAAAATCAAAGGAATGGGACTATTTGAGGGCTACCACCTGGCACAAAGGTAGGTTCATGGGTGAGTGCAAAGGCCTGAAATGTGACCGTCAACTAGGGGGAAGGTCATGTATTTGAAGATTTATGTGATGTCATCGGTGGACCCCCCCCCAAAAAAAATTTTTTTAAAATGTTTTAAAAAAAAGCGGGGGGGAATATTTGGTGGGGAGTTGTTCTTTTGATCAGTTTTCAGTTTAACATTAAATGCTGGGTCAAACTTACGGTAGGTAGGCCTCAAAACGCTTACATGAATTATATAGTGTTTTAGTGCAAAATCTGGGGCCGGAATAGCTCAGTTGGTAGAGCGCCGGACTCGGGTTCGAATTTCGGTACAGGGGGATTTTTCCCTCGGAGTTAACATTGGTCCTGACTCCATTCCCCATACAGTCCTTCGAATGAGACTAGAAACTGAGGTTCCGTGTGTGAACGCATGCACAATATCTTGCACACACGTTACATCCCATCACCAACGTTAGGAAGAGAAGGCCAGTTTGGCCGTTGGTATGGATGACACGTTACACATAGCATGCACCTTCCCCGAAGATGGAGTATGGCTGCCTTAATGGCGGGATAAAAAAACGGTCACACACACAAAACTCTACTGCCTGTCTATACAGGCAGTGTCCGCAGGAGCATCAGCCTGCGTACGCAGAAAGAAAGAAAGAAAGAAAGAAAGAAAAAAAGAAAAGAGCAAAATCTTGATTGTGGCGTGTGGCCTGTGACTGTCAAGTTAAGCAGCTTCCGGCATTCCGAGAGAACTGGCAGCCTGCAATTTTTTGTCACCCTTCAGTGTGTGTGCAAGGTCAAAGGGTAATGGTCAAACTTGAACAGAGTTTGCGTTTGTTGTCTTTGGCTATTTGTAGGTGTTCATTTTTTCCCCCTCTCACAAAGTTCTCCTTGGTTCTGCGTGTCACGTGTGTTGATATGTATGTGCTAGGCGATTTGGTGCTGGAAGCAGCATTAGATTTGCGTTAGGTGTGTCTAATGATATCAGCATGGGAGCAAAAGGTGCCGTCCCTGTGAAGTGTAAGAAAAAAAAGAGGTGAAGACTTTTAGACAAAGAAAAGCAAATGGACAACAAAGGCACACACACACACACGCAGCATGCACGCACACGACAGCGCGCGCACACACAACACACACACACACACACCAGAAGGTAGGGAATAAACAGAAAGAGGAAAACCAGAAAATAAATCGACACTCGAAACGTGCAGAGCACGGCCAAGATCGCCCTGTCAACAGGACAGGCGAGTGTTGCCATTAGGTAGGAGGCTTACCTTCTGCACCAGGTCCTGCGTTTGCCGTGAACTGACCAGAGTAACTCAGCGGCACGCTGCGTCTTCTCCTGTGAGTGGTCGGTGACGCTGTTTCGAAATCGAGAGCGCCGTAGCATTGCCGGCTCCGTGTACACGCTTGGCGAGAGAGAGAGAGAGAGAGAGACAGAGAGAGAGAGGGGGAGCGACAAAGAGAGAGAGGGGAGGAGAGAGAGAGAGAGAGGAGAGAAGAAGAGAGAGAGACAGAGCGAGAGGAGGGAAGCAGAGAGAGACAGAGAGACGAGGGGAGACAAGAGAGAGAGGGGGGGGAGGAGAGAAGAGAGACAGAGAGAGAGAGAGCGAGACAGAGAGAGAGAGGGGGGGAGAGCAGAGAGAGACAGAGAGGGAGACAGAGAGAGAGAGAGGGGGGGAGGACAGAGAGAGAAAGAGAGAGAGGGGGGGGAGACAGAGAGAGACAGAGAGAGAAAAGGGGGGGAGACAGAAGAGAGAGAGGAGGAGAGAGAGAGAGAGAGAGAGAGGAGAGAGAGGGGAGACAGAGAGAGACAGAGAGAGAGAGAGGAGAGAGGGGAGACAGAGAGAGAGAGGGGGAGACAGAGAGAGAGAGGGTGGGGGAGACAGAGAGAGACAGAGAGAGAGGGGGGGGGGGAGACAGAGAGAGACAGAGAGGGGGGAGGGAGACAGAGAGACAGAGTGAGAGAGAGAGGGGGAGACAGAGAGAGAGAGAGGGGGAGAGAGAGAGGGAGAGAGAGACAGAGAGAGAGGGGGGGAGGGAGGGAGGGGCGGGGGTCTGGTGGGACGAGACTGGGTTGGGATGTGTATTCTGGAAGCCGTAATGGACGTAATGGGAGTAATGCCAGCGACTGAGAAAACAGCTGAAGAACACACAGACACACACACACACACAGAGAGAGAGAGAGAGAGAGAAGAGAAGAGAGAGAGAGAGAGAGAGAGAGAGAGAGAGAGAGAGAGAGAGAGAGACATTCATTCATAAAGAGGTCATTGCCCTTTATGAAAGGGGTTCAGCTAAACAATCGCTCCAAACTGTAATTCCATCCAACTGTTCAAACTGAAAACACGAAGATACCAAAACAGGTCGTAACTGAAACGCTTTACACAGAGTTCAGAGAAAAACGTAGAATTCCGACCAGTGAGAGAGCAGAACATTCTACGTTTGTCAACTTGCCTTGCACCCCATACGGCTTTATCTTCTGCGGGGTCGGCCATGGCGACGTGCAATGCACATCGTAGAAAACGCAGACTATTGTGACCAAGGCAAACTGTAAAGTTGTTGGAATGAAAGAAACATTGTGTGAATGATGAAGGATATGATCTATAATGATGGTTTGCATTAAAGTGGAGTCCTTGGATGCTGAAACCTGTTTGAAAAACACATTTTCTGTCCAAAACGTAATTCTCTTCTCTAGCCTATCTTGAACTTTGAACTTGAGGCCCAGTGTTGGAGGCCGTTAGGGCCTGTTCACTTTCCTCCTCTTTAGTTTTCTGGCATATAATTATTGGCCAATCTTTTTCTGGCTTCCACACTTTCATCCTTGTGTTCTTAGGCTGTAAAAGAAAATTCCTGCACTAAAAAATGTGTGTGTGTGTGTGTGTGTGTGTGTGTGTGTGTGTGTGTGTGTGTGTGTGTGTGTGTGTGTGAGTGTGTGTGTGTGTTTGGGACATTCTTTCATCTTGAGCCACACCGCAACTTTAAGTAGGCCCGTTATTTAAATTAAAAAAATATTACTTTTTTGTTTTTAACTATTTATTATAAATTATGATTAGACAATCATCATCATCTTCATCATTTTTATTATTATTGTTAGTATCATTATTATTATTATTCTCATTATTATTATTATATTATATTATTATTAATGATCATGTAGTGGAGTTCCATGTAGGATTGAGATTGTGTGGCAGGATTTAAACTAAGGCTTCCGTTTATTTAGAAAGAAAAAAAATCTTGTATACAATTTTTAAATCTGTCAGTCTCTCTGCTATGCATGGCCACAGTTCTCAACCGACCGACAGCAACTTTGGTATCAAGCATCCTTGAGACCCCCCCCCCCCCCCCCCGAGTGTCACGGGCTATTTACTTAACTGGTTTCATTTTCTTTATCAATCTATATTTTACTTCCTTGACTATTCACCCCCTTTTCTTACTCCCATTTTCTTTATTATGCAATTACTTTTTAAAAATACATTTTCTTCATTCTCTTTCTTTCATTTTGTTTCAATAGTACTGTCAGCTTTTGACTCATTTATAGTTTTCATTCCTTTTCATCCATTTATAGGGTTATTATTACTATTGTCATCATTGTAACTGGTAGCAGTAGTGGTGATTATTGTTATTGTGTTGTTATTATCTTTATTATCAATCATTATCATTATTATCATTATTACGGCCGCAGAATTTACTACAAACTGTCCTATCTATCTCCCCTACATACTATTAGGTCTACCCATAAATGTAGCAATTACACTGTGAACGATACTTTCATCTGGTTACATAGTTTATTTAGCTTTGCACTGTTCAGAATTTGGAACATTCTTATTGACAATGTTTGAAACATGTGACAAACAGAAAGCCAAGAGAGAGAGAGAGAGGAGAGAGAGAGAGAGAGAGAGAGAGAGAGAGAGAGAGAAGAGAGAGAGAGAAAGAGAGCAAGCCATAACTATTCGCCTTCTCATCCACCTGCGTGCATGCGTACACACACACCCCACACCCACCCACACTGCCTTGAACGTCATGAAATGTGCTAAAAGCACCAACAGATTAAAACAGCGCGTGTAAACAATGGTAAAGCATAAGAAGAAATTATTTGATACAGTGTGGCGAGACAGAACAGCATGGTGAAAGGAAGAGAGAGGAAAGGACAATAAGACAGAGAAGGGAGGAGATTATATTGAGAGAGGGGGGGAGAGAGAGAGAGGAGAGTGCGGTGTGAGAGAGAGAGAGAGAGAGAGAGAGAGAAGAGAGGAGAGAGATAGAGAGAAGAGAGAGAGAGAGAGAGACATACACACACTCACACACACAGGGAGAGAGAGACAGATGGACAGCCTTGCACACACCACACACACACACACACACACCATTTCACACTTTCAAATCTAAACAAAATATCATAAGCAAAAGAACAACAAATTCAATAGCAACATCTTTAATCAAACTAGTGTCAGCTTTTCCAACTTCAAAATCACAGTGTGGAACAAAAAAAAGAGAGGAACAATAAAACATAAAATAGTCCTCATTGCCTGTATAATCAAGTCCATCACCCAATGAACCAAAACACCTCTTCCTCCAATATAAGTATAATATCTTCTTAACCCTCTCAGCCAACTCCTGATAAAAAAAAGAACAAAAATATATGTATAACATAGTATTTCTCACTGTTTGCCATGTGAAACACTGTAAACATCACACTCTTCACTTAAAAATTAAAAAAAGTGCCATCGAGAATAATCATGAGAATGATAACAGAAATAAATGAAACAATACACTCATGTATAACATTAGCCATTCAGTACTTCCAACACTCTACCTGTGCTTGAATTTGTCAAAGTCTTTGAAAATTACTTCTCAAAAAAGTTCAAATCTGTTCAAATGATATTGACCAAGTGTTTGTTCAGATTCCTCATCAAATATCAAATGAAATGATCTTTTGACGAAAAGTAATGATTACCAGATTTCAATTAAGCTCTGCTTGACCTGTGTGCTGCCTTTAAAATGTTGATCATTATGTTCTTTGGAACTACCTCCAGAATCTGTTTGCGATCAGAATAAAGCTGCATCATGTTTTTTCCATTTGTGTTTGTCATATGAAACTCATTTTGGTCCTGTGTACAACTTACCGTCCAATGCTTTGCCCCTTGGTGTCCCCCAAGGTTCTTTGGCTCTGTCTTTTCATGCTTTACACACAGCCTCTCTCTGATATTGTTGAGAGACATACTGTTCTTTATCATATGGTTACTGATAACACTGGACTTAAAAAATCACAGCCCTGATGTGGCCCTTTGTGGTCAGCTGGGCTATAAGCAACATTATCTTATCTTTTCCTACTTAAAAAATCAACAGGACCTCAACAAATTCAGACTCTGACACAAAACAACAGAAAATTGTCAAGCTGAGGTTAGTCAAAGAATATACACAATAAGCATGAACTCAGTAAAATAAAGATAAAACAGAAGCAGTTCTATGTTTTATCAAACATTTCTAGTGGAGCCAGTTGTCCAGACTCCTTTGAGACTGGAAAAAATACAATCCCCTTTTCAAAGTCAGTCAAAGACTTGGTTTTCATATTTCACCAAACACTCCCAACGAGTGCACAAGCAAATTAATAAGCCAGCAAAATATGCCCAATCGCTTACTTTGAGATCTGGACTGACTTCATTAGATACTTAACTTACTAAGAAGCTACAAATCTTGATCAGATCACACATGTGGTTCTTTCTCCACTGAATATAATGAACTTCATAAGTAATGACATGACATGACATGACATGGAACATGACATGGCATTAAATAACAGATCATAATACAACATACAAAAATCACTATGTATATAAGTTATTGATTCAAAAGAAAAAAAGAAACAGATTTCAATAACATGCCTCACAACAAAACAAGCATGGCAACAAAGTCTGATGAATTAACTTTTTATCCACCTGGATCAGACTGGTCGGAATGCATCAGATTTCTCAAATTCTTTCAAAGAGATTTTCAACCTACTCGACAGGCACTTGTGGGGGGTGGGGGTGGGGTGGGGGTGAAGGCTGGAACGATGGCAGTCTCCGCCAGACAGCGCACCATGTCTGGAAGTAGTTTGCTGAACAAAACAAACATGGCGTAAGAAATGAAGTTTGATACTATGGAATGAAAGAAGCTAATCCAAAACTACCTTCAAAATACAAAATAATTGTGGACAGGCAAACTGAAAAAAACACACATGAACAATACACATACACATAAATTCAAATACACACGCATACACCACATTCCTGGCAAACTGTGGGATTATATAATTTCATTTAGGATGGGTATGCAAGTTCGAGTGTTGGGTTTCAGCGAAAGTGTGCCAGGTCAAACCAGACACCATTGTGCAGTTGTAAGTTTCCTTGACTTTCGGAGTTCATGGCCTTGATTCCCACCAGAGGTATTTGTTTGAGGAATTATTCAGCCTCGGCTGGCTCCTACCCGAGTTGAGTATGCTATGCGCTCAAATGGGAACTGTAGTAAATCAGTGTTATAAAAATGGTGGATTAAAAGCATGTGACATTCTTCATCTTTAGTCACACTAAAAGAATCTGTTCAACTGCTATAGGAAAGCTACACCATTGAAACAATCCATGGCATCATCATACATGTCTGTGATTAATTTTTTTTTTAAATCCTAAGAAAATGACAACGGGGAAAAGCAAGTCATGATTACTAGAATCAATACTTAATAGTTTGTAACACCTGTATCCAACTATACATTAGTAAAGACATCTTAAGAAACATCCTTGCACCAGAGTTGCCTGTTACGTGAATCAGAAATTGTACTCATGAATAAGTTTGTTGCGGCATCTTCTCCAACTGTCACACTTTTCAACATAACTGTTTTTTGGTGGATGCTGTTTATGCCCTCTGTGTTCCAATATGTTCTTTATCAGAATAAAAGACAACAAACAAAAATCATTTCAAGTTCTTCAAAACTGTATCACAATCTATACATAACCAAAAAACACCACTGTTTTCATTATACCATAACCAATCTTATCATGAAAGAATTATTCATTCATGATCATCATTGTCAAACTAAAAGTATTCACCTGCATGCATTTATCAGTCTTTTGTCATTGTCACCATCACCTCACATCCAAACAAGCATACCTAGCACAGGCTGGAGCTCCATTGATTTCCATAAGCTGCACATGGAACTGTTCATCCACCATGAAGTCCAGACCAAAGAGTTGAAAGCTCCCAGTAGCCTGCTCCACCTGTATGTATATGCTGAAAAAACAAACAAACAGTGCACAGCAATAAGCTAAAGATATTGCCTTTTTATAATCCATGATTGGAAACTACAAGGTGCCCTAAAAGCCCTGCAACAGAGCAGTCTACTACAGCCTTCTTCTTGCACTCATCTGAAAAGGAAAACACTTACACACCACACACTTGATAATGTCACAGACTTGTAGTAATGTGCATTGCACTCATCTGAAAAGGCAACATTTACACACCACACACTTGATAATATCACAGACTTGTAGTAACGTACAAACTAGAGCAAATAATAAAATAAGCTTATCGACTGTAGTAAAATATAAACAAGAAATCAGTCAAACAAAACACAAAATACAAATATTAAACGCAGCAAATAAAACCAAACAAAGCGTCAAACATAATCCAAATGAAATGTAGCAAAATACAAACAGGAATGAAAAACATAGCAATTTAATTTTAAATGTAGCATAAAGAACAAACAAAATATCATTGAAAAATGAATTAAGAATAATCAACATACTTGACAGACATACAAACTCACATCCTGTATGATCATGAAGCAGGTCCATGTGATGGTCTGTATCTGAGGCAGTATCTTGGATTCCACACTGACGCCATGGTTACTCCTCAAATATCTGCAAGGGGAAAAAAAAAATCAGCTGTAACAGGAAATTAATTCTAATGCTGTCATTCACAACAACAACAATAATCACAATAATAAAAGTAATAATGCTGATAATGATAATAACAATAGTAATGAGCTGTAATTTACAAATTCATTTTCTTTCGCAGCATTATTTTGTTTTCCAAAGGAAGCAGGAGTGCAAGTCAGTTGGTCTACTTAACAAGCTTATTGATGTTTTCAATCGTGGACAGATGACATTCTGCTTAACCTTTTTCAGAAGTTGTCGTTCGGACCAAAGATGTACGCCCTACGGAAAGACGGTTCACTCGCTGAGCGGTTACTCTGCCCGCAGTATTAGCCACAGTGAAGCCGACTGAGCGCCGTGCCGCGAGCAGGCTTTGCCTGCCACTCCCACTTTACCGGGGCATAACACAGCCGACTGGCAGATCTGGAAGTGATGGAACAGAATGTTTTACACGTTTCGTGTTCTCTTGTATCATCTGTCTATGTGTGTGTGTATGTTGTTTGTGTGTGTGTTGTGTGTGTGTGTATGTTGTGTGTGTGTGTGTGTGTGGGGTGTGTGTGTGTGTGTGTGTGTGTGTGTGTGTGTGTGTGTGTGTGTGTGTGTGTGTGCGTGCGTGCGCGCGTGCGTGCGTGGTGTGTGTTTGTGTGTGTGTGCGCGTGCGCGTGCGTGCGTGCGTGCGTGTGTGTGTGTTTTGTGTGTGTGGACTTTATCGTCATCTTATTTCTTCTTTTTTTGGTTTACATCACTCTGTGTCGTCATCTTATTTCTTCTTTTTTTTTGTTTACATCACTCTGTCTTGTATTTCAGAGAGGAAAGAGAGTGCAGGGGGTGGGAGGGGGGGGGGGGGGGTCTCTTCTCCTATCTTTGTTTGGTATTGTTTTGCATTCTTTACATGAATATTTTGTCTGTAAGAAGTATATAAAAAACAACATTTACAAAAAACCCTGATAAATGGCAAGACCAAATGCACAAAATGTACTGTCACAGCTCCCCAAACTTCACTACCACATACGTACGTACCTCTGGCAAGATGAGTGGACAGTTTCATATTCGCACTAATGATTTGTCTGCGGTTAGAATGTTGCACTTGTAAGGAAGTCATTTTCACAGGTGCTGAAGCTTCAGCATTTTCTGTTCTTTCTCCCCGAACCTGCTGCAAAGTATCTGTTGTTGTCCTTCAAAATAAAATGAAGTCTTATATTCAGGTTACATGTTGACAATAAGGGCACTCAGTTCACACTTTCCGATGGGCACATGAGTGACGTAGCCTCTTTCTCCAGTAGCAGCAAGAATCCCCTCCTAACCCTGTCCATATAGAGCAATTTTTTCTGACTTTTTCAGGGCGATCTCCATTTTCTCAACAAACACCAACAAGAGCTGCGCTTGGAATCACCAGTCCAGGTCCTTCAAATCTGGGAGCTGCTTCTCTGTCAGCAGCGTTTCCTTGGGAGTTCCATCCAACACACCAAACCCAACACTCTGTGCATTCTCCACACACTTTGCCTTTATTTTCCTCGCAACGTATCCAGCTATGTATGTCAAGGTATTCTCCTCCTGCATGGATAAATCTTCTGCCGGGATGTTGAAGGCGGAGGGCAATGATGATGGGTCAACGTTGTGATGTTGTTCCGGAAGTTCTGGAGCACTGCAGAATGTTGAAGAACATTCACGTTGAGAAGTCATGTTGTTCAGTGTGAGGAGGAAGTGATCGCCATCCTCTTTGCAATTGCTGGATGGACTCTGCAGAAGGATGGAATCCATCATCGCCTGCCGCAGAAACAGCTGGAATTGCTTGGGGCTGGGATTGTCCCCATGGCCACCTTTCCCCGTATGACAGAGAACAGATTCTCAATGCAGTCCTGGTTCAGGCGGTGTGTGAACAGGAATTTCACCTGCTTTTCATGCAGCTCTTCCCACAGGAGCAGAAGGCTGTTTATTGTAATTCTCCAGCCGGACATGCATGGATGGGGTCTTGGGCTGTTGCTCTGTAGAGTGAACAGCCATGACAGAGTGTCCTCCATAAATTCTCGATGGCCAGATGTCTGGGACATGGCATGTGCATCTTCTGGCTGTGCACCTGCTGCTGCTGTTAAGGGAGTTGAACAGTTGATCCATTCGTTCTACAAACAGAGCTGTTTCTTTTGCTTCCCCTGGCAAAGCGCGCAGGGTTACCCTAGTTGAAATTCCAGCAGCGACACTGTGAGACAGGAAATTGAGTGGCGTATTTTACTCGGAGGGCGGAGAAATGGGGCAAATTTAGGTGTTTCTTGGTCAACTTGGGGGCCATCCTCACACTATTCTGGGAATCAAGACGGAAGAACTCAGCTATGTAGTCCAGCGGATGTCGATGTTGTTTTTCCCAAAGCCTGATTTTTTCAATTGTTTCTTGTGTTTTTCAGGAGATGAGGCGGGTCATAAATCACGTACACTTTTTGGTCATGATGGTAAAAGTACGGTCTTTCCTCAGTCAGCCCCAGACCTGAAGCACCTTCGGTTGTTGGATCCCTGATCACAAATGACAACCTTCACATCTAGCCCAACGCTGTCAGTTTGTCCACGCACTGTGATAGTAAGGGACTTCAGCAAGTTGCCACTGATTGGACCCCTGGATAGAAGTATCCAACTGCTTGTTTCCATGGCACCAGCAGACCACGAACCATGAAGACAGTGGCGTGGTTTGCAGCGTGATTGGTCCGTTGATCGCCGAAGTCCTCCAGGCCTTCAATGTTGTCTTCTTCCATGTTGTATGAAACTCTTCCTTAATTGTCATTTCATCAAAAAAAACAGCGCAAACTTCTCCTGATGGCACGCCGGACACTTTCCTTTTTAGTGCTTGCAGTATGTTATCATTGAACCCTGGGAAAATTTTGACTTTTTGCATTGCTCTTCTGAGAGTGGCAACAGACGGCAAGTTCAGTAGCTTTTGTAGAATACGATATGCTTTCGGGTTGCATGGAGCAAAGACAGGGCCAAAGATTTTTCAGCAGGCGTCCATCGGTGACCTTTTTTTTGTCTTCCCGCTTGTCGGATCTGCGTCTCCACAAACCTCATTGTCGGTGGCGGAAAAAAATCTTTGAGCTCAGAAAGCAAACGACTTTTTTCTGCTGGATAAACTCTTCTTGGTTTGTCATGCTTTCTTAAACGGCGAGTTCTTCAAGCGACGACATTTCTGCTGAAGAGCCTTTATTTTTTGTTTGAGAGAACTCTCCACTGAAGAAGGCCCATAAGCTGAGGAGGAAGACAGTGCTGGAACATGGGCAGACGAGGGTCCAGGAGCAGAGACAGAGGGTTGAACAGATGGAGTGGGACTCCCCAGGACCAGTTGACAGAGAATCGGTTTGCACAACAGATGCATCTTTTGCAGTGCTTACATCTGTTGACAGAAAGTGGATTTGCATTTTAATGTCTGTCTCTGTCTCTGTCTCTATCTCTGTCTGTCTGTCTGCGTCACACACACACACCAAAACACCACCACACACACACACCACACACACACACACACACCCCTCTCTCTCTCTCTCTCTCTCTCTCTCTCACAACACACACACACAACACACACACACACACACACACACCACACACACACACACACACACACGTGGGCACGCACAAATAAGCCTGCATTAAATCACGGTGGCGCAAGCATACATACACATAAACAAGTAACTGCTAAGGATTTTGTTAGTCAACGGGATGCCGAGTTATGCAGACAGTGTTTGACAGCATTCACAACTGTACTTTTTCCAAATACTATGTGCACTATGATGTTAGTTAGTAAAATGATAATGTTGATTACCTGCATCACATGTTGATGTTGCCTTTTGCCTCCGTGCTTTTTTTGTGGTGGCAGCTCCGATCGGGGTGGAAGTGGTCGTTTTATGGTCAGTCTTGGTGGTGGATTTGGTACACTGAAAAGCGTTGGTACTGCACTCCAAATCAGTCGACAGTTCTTGCGGGTGTGGTCCATGAACTGATTGGGTTCAAAATGCTCAGAAAAAAATACAGCAGTTTGCATGAAGGTACGCAAGCTGGTTTTTCCCACAAGATTTCACGCCTACAGTTCTGAACCCACTTCTTGCATCTGCAAAGAACACAAAAAGAATGGTGAAAACTTGGTTCAATATAGAAACTGTTTTTAACGCCAGTCTGTAGACGTTCTCTCAGTGTGTGCATATGTGCGCCGTGTGAGCACATGGTCACTTGCTTATGCACATGCGTATCATCTTCATACAAGTGTGTGTGTGTGTTTTGTGTGTGTGTGGTGTGTGTGCGTGTGCGTGCGTGCGTGCGTGCGTGCGTGCGTGCGTGTGTGCAAGCACCTATATGTGTGTGTATGTGAGCGCTAGTAGTATCCTATGCATTTTTATCTCTCTCTCTCTCTCTCTCACACACACACCACACACACACACACACACACACACACACACACACACACATGCGTGCGTGCGTGCATGTATGCTCTCTCTCTCTGCTTCTGCATGACAACAACGCGGGAGCAATTTTTCCTCGCTCACGCAGCTGAACTGACTCTCTCTCTCTCTCTCTCTCTCTCTTAAAACAACGTATTCAGGAAATGTAACACAGAAAATGATCTCACCTTTCTTGTCTTTTGGAAAAGAAAAACACCGGAACCCCTTCTTCCGAGAATGATGACAGTTCGGCGCGGCGCACCAGTTGCCTCCTGCCTTACTCGCCATGTTGGACACGCGTGGAAAGATAGCCTGTGAAGGTGGGAGTGGCAGGATGGAATGTGCCAGCCATCTGGCTTCACTTTTCCGCGGAGTGGAACCATCTTTCCGTAGGGCGAACTATCTTTGTTCGGACTGAGTAAACAAATTGAATGGGAAAAAGTCATAACCATTATCATTATTCTCATCACCTTTATATTGTTGAATTAATTTTGTATGCTTTCTAATATCTCTAAAGAATCAATGCGATAACAAGCACACAAAAAAAAGCATTTATTAGCATGCACACAGTCAGTATATGGCCTATGTATATATAGATCTACATCTACCACTCACACAAAACAGTATATAGCCTATGTATAGACACACATGAACTAATAATGAAACGGCAAAGTAAATTACAAACAAAACATTTTCAATGACCACAGTGGGACACACACACACACACACACACACATGCACACGCACACGCACACAAGCTGATACACATACACACACATTCACAAGTAGTGAAGTACACACAAAACACACACAATTTACAGAAGCATCATGTACAAGTAAAAAAAAAGAGTATCCTTTCATACTCTGACTAAAAAATGTCCACTCATGCACTCAAAAGAAACACACACAGCATGACCTGTCAGAAACATAGAAAACAGAAAGATGCAAGCTTCAGTTTCAATGAAGACAGTATTAATTTTTTTGGGTCTGAGGGTAAAGGATAGGGGGATATTTCAGACAACAGGTTTAAATATCACCAGCTCACTCCCTTGAGAATAAAAAAAGAAAATTATGATATTTTCCACTATTCCTTAATATGAAGAATGCATTCATTTGACATTTTGACTGGAGTAAACACGTTTGACATCATTACAGGCAATTTTATTTCCTCAGAACTAAAATTTATTTAAGTGGAAAATATACTTTTCCTTAGTTTGCTATTTGTCAACAAAGAGATATTCCTGAAAGTTGCCATCTGGACTCAACTGACTCTTTTGATTTCATATGTGTGTGTGTGTGTGTGGTGTGTGTGTGTGTGTGTGTGTGTGTGTGTGTGTGTCTGTGTGTGTGTGTGCGTGTGTGCCTGTGAGAGAGAGAGAGAGAGAGAGAGAGAGGAGGAGAGAGAGAGAGAGAGACAGAGAGAGAGAGAGGGGGGGCAGAGGGAGAGACAGAGTGTGTGTGTGTGTGTGTGTGTGTGTGTGTATGTGTGTGTGTGTGTGTGTGTGACTGTGACATACTGAGTGTGTGCAAACACCTACTTACACATATTTCACCAACCGATATCAGCATTATTTTTCTTAAAAAACACATTCATCCACACTGAATACCTAACTGAAAACATTACAGATAGGCTACAACACTTTCTTCTTCTTCTTCCTAAAATACTGGTTCACTCAAAACGAGTAGGTCACCAGCGCGCATGTTAAAAAGTAAATAAATAACATAAAATAGTGCGACTCAGACTGTTGGCCCCTGGAGCAAATTTGGCAACAAGGGGTCGCACTCGAAATTCAAGAAGTTAAAAGCAATGGCCAAATTCAGGCCCAGGTAACAGTAAAATATCTGGGGAAGTAAAATAGAAAATCGTCAATATGCAGATCTCAAAACTGTCGTATCAATTTGTTTTTTTAAATGAGATTGCATTTGTGGCAATCTTGATGGCACCCGGCAGTGAGTTCCACAGCCGTACAGAACTGGGATAAAAGAATGCAAGTGGCTGTCAATATTTGATGCAGGTATGGTATAACATTGACCGCCACTCCTGGTACTACTTTTATTCAATACTTGTTGTTCCATTGGAATATCAATTACTTTAGCTCTGCCTTTGAAGAAGATGTTAAGTTTGATAAAAGCTCTTCTCTTTTCTAAGGGTTTCCATTCTAATTTCCTCATGTTCTTCCTAGTATTCCCTTTTCTCTGATGTGGTTCCCTGTTACGAACCGTGCTGCTCTCTTCTGAATCTTTTCGAGGTTATCAATGTCCTTTAGATGGTAAGGATCCCAAACTGAGCAACCATATTCCAGTACTGGTCTAACCAGTGTTTTGTAGCAGTCGTCTAACCTTTTGGGGGCAGTCATTGATATTCCTGTATAAGAAAGCTAAGATGTTATTTGCTTTCTTACATACTAAATTGTAATGTTCTTTCCATTTGAGACGACTATCTAGTCTATAATCACGCCTAAATATTGTGCAGCATTAGTTTCTTTAAGAATAGTATTATGGATATACTAAGCTGTCATTTGCAAAAAGCCTTATAGTAGTTCTTTGCTCTTTGTTGTTCTTCTTCTTCTTTGTACTGCCAATTCAATTCATGTAACAAAACCCACAGTATCTCGAAAGTAGGTCATTGCTAAGCTTACTCTGTTAGACTTTTGGCAACTGATCGTTTGTGTGTGTGTGTGTGTGTGTGTTGCGTGTGTGTGTGTGTTTGGTGGCAATCGATGTTTTGCAAGATATAATTCCAATAATTTCATTGAAATCATGGCTTGATATGTCTACAATAGTAACACTTTTAGGAATCATGTATGAAATTGAATTTACTTACGCTGATGCTGTTTCTTTACACCTGTGTGCATGTTTTTGGCTCCAGCCATCACCATGTGGCCACACGAGTGAAAAGTACAGCTAGGCCTAAGGGAAGTAATTTTTCGTTGGTTAGAGTGCTCCTTCCATTTAACCCCAAAACGCTAAATTAAGCTTTGTTTGGGGTTGTTGAGATCGTAGACAATCGTAGACTTCTGATCAATGAGAGGGCTCGTTACACCGAGTTGAGAGGAGCAATCGTAGACTTCTGACCAATGAGAGAGCCAAACTGTCTACGTGCATTGCACGGCACACGGTCGACGTGCAATGCACTTGATCTTCGTAGACGATCGTAGACAATTGTGACAAGGCGAACTTATAAAGTTGTTGGAATTAAAGAAACAATGTGTGAATGATGAAGGACATGATCTTTAATGATGGTTTGCGTTAAACTCGAGACCTTGGATGCCGTAAACTGTTTGATAAACACATTTTCTGTCCAAAACGTAATTCTCTTCTCTAGCCTATACTGAACTTGAACTATTATTTTTTTCTGGCATCATTGGCCAGTCTTTTTCTGGCTTCCACACTTTAACCCTTGTGGTCATAGACTGCAAAAGAAAATTCCTGCCTTGTTTGTTTGTTTAAGTGTGGGACATTTCTTTACCTTGAGCCAGAAAAAAAATTACTTTATTTAAAAAACAACAACTATTTATTATCAATATTGTTAGACTATCATCATTATTATTATTATCAGTAGTAGTAGTAATGATCAGGTAGTGGAGTTCCATGAAGGATTGAGGTGTGGCAGGACTTATACTAAGGCTTCATTTTATTTTTTTGAATAAATTTTGTATAGGATTTTAAAACCTGTCTGTGTGTCTGTCTCTCTGCCATGCACACCCACAGTTCTCAACCCATCGACAGCAAATTTGGTATCAAGGATCCCCCTCCCCCCGAGTGCCACGGGCTATTTACCTTAGGCTGTACAAAAAAAATCCTCATGTTAGTCTGACACATTCAAAGAATGCGAATGATGGACAAGGATAGGATGATGAAAGTGATGCTATGGAAATCCATCTATGATTGAGAGTGTGTGACAGGGCTGTTGTCTAGGCCTTCATTTATTTTGTTGTAAAACATCACTTTTTAAACTTTTTTTTTCGTTTTTTGAAAACTTTTTTATTTTCATTATTTCTTTTTTTTCCTACTTATTTCCATTTTTTAAATGATTTTTTTCCCCTCCATTCTCGCAAAGTGTCTTTCATAATGACCAGCCAGGCCCGAGATCAGTCGCCCCCAGTGTCGGTCAGGCTCATACTCATAGTATTACAGTACAACACTGAAAGGCATGTCATCAACTCAACTGTGTGGTTCAGTATTCTCATTTAGCCTGTAACACGCTCATTCTGGGTAGGCGTGGGCTGTTCTATGTATGATTAATCATTTTTAGGTCTACTTCTATTATATCTTTTATGTCAGTTGTTTCCTCAATTTTTTTTGTTTTTTTTTAATAAAAAAAAAAATCTTTGCTTCCTTTCATGATGACATCCTGGCATCAACCAGGCCTGAGATTCCTGCAGTGTTAGTCAGGAAAGTAGAGCAATATTCTCAAAGTCCGCACTGGTGAAATGGGAGAATCTCGACTGTGTGGCTTCAGTCTTCCCACTGAGCATGGCGACTAACATTGACAATGAAAGAACTAGGAGTGAGTGTTTGATGAATGGGGCTGTATTGGATGCATTTCTGGCTTCCATCCTTTTTTTTTCCCTACATGATTGTGCTTCTGCCGTAGGGTATTCCCACATGTAGGGTGACAGATCTGTGACAATTTTCTGAATGCGATGATGAATGATGATGATTAGGATGATTAAGATGATGCTATGGAGGTCCATTTTGGAATGAGACTACGTGACAGGGCTGTTCTCAATGCTTCCTTTAATAAAACACCAAAGAGCCTTCTCTTTGATGATATCCTGGTGTTAAACAGGCCCGAGAGAAACAAACACTTGCAGTGCTTGCCAGGAATCTGAAGCAACACGCTCATCAGCGCATCTGTAGAAGTGGATGAGACTCGACTGTGTGGTCTCACTCTCAGTGTACCCATTGAGCCCATAGCACACTTACTCTGGGTGGGAGCCAACCTTACGGTTCAAAAAACCCCACTGTGCCTGATGGGATTTGAACCCAGGCCTTCCAGCTCACAGGCCGCAATGCTAACCACTACACTACGGGAGCTGGCTTGGGCTTCAATCTTCTCAACCAGGGCCTGGTTTCACATCTCCGTACCTGCCAGCTAAATCCTTACCAGTCAGTGAAAATTGATGCTTTAGCCGCAATTTTAACTGACTGGTAAGTATTTAGTTGGCAGGTAGTGAGATGTGAAACTTGGCCCAGCTGTACAAGCAAAATCCACCTCCTCCTCTGCGTCTTGACAAAGCACACAACAAGAACAAGAAAAGCCCCAAACCAAACAAACAAAAGCTCACTCAAACTGGAACTCTTTTTACAAGGAGACAAGCAAACAGACAGACAGACAGAAACACACACACTCACACACACACTCTCTCATACACCCTCACAATTATCCACCAGCACTATATTCACATATGAGTTTCAATGTTTATTAACAGTCAGAAGATGACCAGAAATAATAAAATGTAAAAATATTGTTTTTGTATCTTTGATGCAGATAGATTACAAGAAAATGACCAGAGTAAACATGATTAATTTTATTCTACAATGGGCATGTAGGCCTGCATTTTTACTGGAGTGTTAAAGACTGAAATGAGAGGACTCTCCCAGCCTGTTTACACAATGTAAAATAAGTATAATTATTAGATTCAAGATTCTGTAGTAAAAAAAACAACCACCAAAAAATGAAAACAAAAACAAAACCAACAAACAAACAAAAAGAAGGAAAAAATCCAACAACAAAACTGCACCCTTCTTTTTTCAGCACAGACTATGCAATATTCTTGTACAATTTTACAAAGCAACTTACCAGCATAAGGCTGTAAAGCTTAAAATGTCAAGAAATTTTGTCAAAGCTGGCCAATAAGAAAACTTCTTTTATTTACGTATTTATTTGTTGGCATTGGTAGCTGGGAACATGACAACAACAACATACACACCCTACTTGCAAACATGGAATAGCTCATGAAAAACAGAGGATGGATTATAGAAGCATAAAAAAAACCACCCATCGCTGGGGTTAATACATTATCGACTCATCAGTCACCATCTCTCTCTCTCTCTTTGTATCTCTGTCTCCCTCTTTCCGAAATCAATCAAAGAATGGCAACACATAATGGAACAGGAAGGAAGCTTTCTTGAAGAAAGCAATCAAAATATAGTATCACACACACACACACACACACACACACACACACACACACACACACACACACACACACACACACACAGGGAGAGAGAAACAGATGGACAACCTTGCACACACACACACACACACACACACACACACACACACACACACACACACACACACACACACACACACACACGCACACATATACACACTTTCAAATCTAAACAAAATACCATAAGCTAAAGAACAACAAATTCAACCAGTTTCAACTTTTTCAAGTTCAAAATCAGTGTGGAACAAAAAAGAGAATGAGAAACAATAAGCCTGATAAAACACAGTTCCTGATTGCCTGTATAATTGAGTCCATCACCCAATGAACCAAAACACCTCTTCCTCCAATATAAGTATAAATATCATCTTCAGCCTCTCAGCCAACTCCAAATAAAAAAGAGGAACAAAAATATATGTTTAACACAGTATTTCTTACTGTTTGTCATTTGAAACATTGTAAACATCACACTCTTCATTAAAAAAATGTGCCATCGAGAAAATGATAGAGCTCTGCTGCCGTTCTGAGAAGTGATAACAGAAATAAATAAAACAATACACTCATGGATAAAATTAGCCATTCTGTACTTTCCAACACTCTATCCTGTGCTTGAATTTGTCAAAGTTTTTGAAAATTACTTTTAAAAAAAGTTCAAATCTGTTCAAATGATATTGACCAAGTGTTTGTCAAGATTTCTCATCAAATATCAAATGAAATGATCTTTTGACGAAAAGTAAGGATAACCAGATTTCAATAAATGCTCTGCTTGACCTATCTGCTGCCTTTTAAAATGTTGATCATTATGTTCTTTGGAACTGCCTCCAGAATCTGTTTGCGATCAGAATAAAGCTCCATCTTGTTTTTTCCATTTGTATTTGTCAAATGGAACTCAGTTTGGTCCTGTGTACAATTGACTGTCCAATGCTTTGCCATTTGGTGTCCCCCAAGGTTCTTGGGCTCCTATCCTTTCATACTTTACACACAGCCTCTCTCTGATATTGTTGAGAGACATACTGTTCTACATCATATGGTTACTGATAACACTGGACTTAAAAAAATCAACAGGATCTCAACAAATTCAGACTTTGACACAAAACAACAGAAAATTGTTGAGCTGAGGTTACAGTCACAGAATACACAATATGCATCAAGTCAATAAAATAAAGACAAACAGAAGCAGTTCTATCAAACATTTCAAGTGGAGCCAGTTGATCGGACTCCCTTAAAGACTGAAAAAAAGTACAATCCTCTTTTCAAAGTCAGTCAAAGACTCGGTTTTCATACTTCACCATTTACCTTGCAACGAATGCACAAGCAAATTGATAAGCCAGCAAAATATGCCCAGTCACTTACTTTGAGATCTGGAAAGACTTCATTAGATACTTAACTTCGATAAGAAGCTATAAATCTTGATCAGATCACACATGTGGGTCTTTCTCCACTGAATATAATGAACTTCATAAATAATGACATGACATTACATGACGTGGAACATGACATGGCATTAAATAACAGATCATAATACAACATAAAAAAAATCACTATGTATATAAGTTATTGATTCAAAAGAAAAAAAGAAACAGATTTCAATAACATGCCTCATAACAAAAAACATTGATGCATTTCTAAAGGACCAGTACGATTTTCTGTTTTGCCCAAGCACACAAAACAAGCAGGGCAACAAAGTCTGATGAATTGACTTTATTTCCACATGGATCAGACTGGTCAGAATGCATCAGATTCTCAAATTCTTTCAAGGAGATTTTCAGCATACTTGACAGGCACTTGTGGGGGTAAGGCTGGATCAATGGCAGTCTCCGCCAGACAGCGCACCATGTCAGGAAGTAGTTTGCTGAACAAAACAAACATGGCGTAAGAAATGAAGTTTGATACTATGGAATGAAAGAAACTAATCCAAAACTACCTTCAAAGTACAAAATAATCGTGAACAGGCAAACTGAAAAAACACACACGAATGATACACATGCATATAAATTCAAATACACATGCATACGCCACATTCCTGGCAAACTGGGATTATATCATTTCATTAGGATGGGTATGCAAGTTTGAGTGTTGGGTTTCAGTGAAAGTGTGCCAGGTCAAACCAGACACCATTGTGCAGTTGTAAGTATCATTGACTTTTGGAGTTCATGGCCTTGATTCCCACCAGAGTATTTGTTTGAGGAATTATTCAGCCTCAGCTGGCTCCTACCCCGAGTTGAGTATGCTATGAGCTCAAATGGGAACTGTAGTAAATCAGTCTTATAAAAATGGTGGATTTAAAGCATGTGACATTCTCATCCTTAGTCACACTAAAAGAATCTGTTCAAGTCTTCAACTGCTATAGGTAAGCTACACCATTGAAACAATCCATGGCATCATCATATATGCCTGTGATTAATTAAAAAAAAAAATCCATAAAAAAATGATGGGGAAAAGCAAGTCATGATTACTGGAATCTATACTTAATAGTTTGTAACACCTGTATCCAATTATACAATAGTAAAGACATCTTAAGAAAAATCCTTGCACCAGAATTGCCTGTTGCGTGAATCAGAAATTGTACTCATGAAAATAAGTTTGTTGTGTCTCCAACTCTCACACTTTTCAAAATAACTGTTTTTGGTGGATACTGTTTATGCCCTGTGTATTCCATTATGTTCTTTATCAGTATTAAAGACACCAAACAAAAATCATTTCAAGTTCTTCAAAACTATATCACAAGCTATGCATAACCAAAAACCTGTTTTCATTATACCATAACCAATCTTATCATGAAAGAATTATTCATTCATGATCATCATTGTCAAACTAAAAGTATTCACCTGCAATGCATTATCAATCATTGTCATTGTCACCATCACCATTCACATCCAAACAAGCATACCTAGGAGAGATAAGATAATGTTGCTTATAGCCCAGCCGACCGCAAAGGGCCACATCAGGGCTGGACAAGCATACCTAGCACAGGCTGGAGCTCCATTGATCTCCATAAGCCACACATGGAACTGTTCATCCACCATGAAGTCCACGACCAAACAGTTGAAAGCTCCAGTAGCCTGCTCCACCTGTATGTATATGCTGAAAAAAACAACAACCAAAAAACAAAAACCACAGTGCACAGCAATAAAATGAAGATGATGCCTTTTCAAAATCCATGATTTGGAAATTACAATGTTCCCTAAAGGACGTGCATTAGAGCAGTCTTTACACCGTCTTCTGGCTCTCATCTGAAAAGGCAATACGTTATACACCAAACACTTGGTAAAGCAACAGACCTTTGGTAGTAAATGTGGCGTTCACTCATCGGAAAAGCAACACTTAAAAACACCAAACACTTGATAATATCACAGACTAGTAGTACTTAATGTATCATTGCACGCATCTGAAAAGGCAATACACTTAACACCAAACACTGGAATAATGTCACAGACTGGTAGTAATATACAAACTAGAGCAAATAAAAAACATAAGCTTATCGATTGTAGCAAAATAAATAAACAAGAAGCAGAAAACATAACACAACAATACATTTAAACACAGCAAATAAACCAACCAAAGTGTCAACATAATCAAATTGAAATGTACAAAATACAAACAGGAATTAAAATTACATAGCAGTTAAGTTAAATGTAGTAGAGAAACAGGGAATGGCCCGACCTAAGGCCTCCTGCCACCCTCAACCTGAGTTTTTGGGCGAAAGGGCCGAAAAGCCGCCTTTTCCTGTGGCGGAGAGAGAGAGAGAGAGAATCACCGGCAGACAGACAGACAGACAGAGAAAGAGAGACAGAGAGAGACTGACCAGACAAGACAGAGAGGGCGGGCAGACACACACACACACACACAAACACTCAAATAAACAATGGCACTCGCAAACCAACACACACACACAACACAACACGCCCGCGCACCACTACGTATCACGGCTTTGATAGAACAAAGTGCAGCCGAGCGGCTTGTTTTGCAACTGTGGCGTCTTCTCATGTGTGGCCAAAAAAATCATAAAAAACCCCTGCCTCGCGAGCTTACTCGTTTCGTCTCTTACCGTGGCCCAAGTGCGCTGGCGGCGGCAAACTTGCCCCATTATTGCGTCAGCAAATGTTCGCGCAAGTTCTTAGACTGCTACGTGGGCCAGCTCCACGTGCAACACTACTGGACGCCGCAGAGCCGGCCATTAGGCCATGGCTTCCAATGGAGACGGACGTGCTGTTGTTTACAGAGCACAACTTCTTGTTAATGGAGATCATATGCAATACTACAAGCTATGATGGCGTATATAAACAAATGAAATTAGGTGCGGCGCTGTTTTTGGTTTTTTACCTTGTAAGCCAAAGAGCAGTATTGCGTTTTTTGGAAGGTGGGGAGAAAGAAAAACGAGAACTAACCATGTAACGAACTACACAGCTATCCGTTGAAAGCTTTGTTGGTTCCACAAGAGATTTAGAAAAAGATTTGGGCATATTACTGAAAGAGATGTTGATGGCTTTGATAATCTTTCGACTGTTTGAACCGAAATGATTCCCCATTGTACAAAGTGTGCTGCTTTTAACTAAAAACTTGGCGAAAGAAAACTAATCCATCAGGCTCTGATTATCTCACTGCCTTGAAAAGGCTGCAAACTATGTTTCTAAGATCAAAACCAACTGAGACATGGCGTTCATTTCTAACGAACGCACATGAATATGTGACTCGATGCAAGAAAACTGATGCAGTTTCAAAACATTTTATTATTGCCAAAATTTCATAACCTTAACATCGGCATCAATGATTTGTTTGCCAAACGAAGTCTGATCGCAAAGTACTCGCATGCAAAATGATGAGTTTCGAAACTTCTGGCATATTAGACCAATTCCTTCTTATACACTTAACAGAACGGGGTGGGGTAGATGGGTGGCTCCACTATTCATACAAAAAAGCTCCAAAGTGTTCACGACAGGGTACTACCTGGCGATTAAAGAGCCGCCAAAAAGCCTCTGCCAAAGCAGTATTTTTTTAAAAAAAAAAAAAAACCCACTAACTCTGCCCATGCCGGTCCCAAGCCCGGATCTAAAAAAAGAGAGGGGTGTGGTATAACTTTTTTTGTGCAAGAGGAAAGTATAATTAAAACTCTTTTGTTGTGGAGGCAACCTGCGGTGAAGTTAGCCTTGCTGACTGGCTACTATAAATAGCCGTTCATGCTGGTGAACGCCTTATTTCGGGGCAAGAGGACTGGCAGTAAAATTAGCCCTTGCTGACTGCTACATAAATAACCGTTCATGCGGTGAACGCCTATTTTATAGTAGCACGAGGGCTGACGGTTAAATCCGCCTTGCTATAAAGAGCCGTTCATGCTGTGAACGCCTTATTTAGCACAAGAGGGCTGCGTAAAATCCGTTTTGGCTAATAAATTAAACCGTTCATGCGGAACGCCTATTTATAGTAGCAAGAGGGCTACGTAAAATCCGCCTTGCTATAAATAGCCGTTCATCTGTGAACGCCTTATTTTGCACAAAGAGGGCTGCGGTAAAATCCGCCTTGCTGTAAATAAGCCGTTCATGGCGGTGAACGGCCGATTTATAGTAGCAAGAGGTCTACGGTATGCCTGTACTTGCTATGTGCGGACACTAAGGGAGGTAACTTCCCTGCGCACGCCCCACCCCACGCACGCACGTCTCCCCACCCCCACCCCACCACGCACACTTAAGTCACTCAAGTCATCACAGACAAGTCATCCTCAAGTATTTACAAGTATCCTCAAGTCATTAGCACAAGTCATCCTTAAGTTATTCACAAGGTCTTTTACTTAAGTCATCCTCAAGTCCATTCCCAAGTCATACCTCAAAGTATTCAAAGTCATCCTCAATCATTTACAAGTCTTACTTAAGTCATCTTTAAGTACCCATGGCATCCTCAAGTTCTACCCATGTTAACCTAAGATCATAACTAAGTTCATCCTTAAGTACAACCAAAGTTCTTAAATTTATCAAAAAAATACAATCTATGTTTTAGCTTTAAATAGTAGATGTCTAATATAGTACCACACCAACGCTCTCAAAACAACTGTCCTCCGTTGAGGATGTCTTGCTCAGCGTTTTCTGCATAGATTTTAAGGAAGTCTTACAATCCGAAGCAACCCGCTATTGAATTACAATCTGGTCTATGGAAATCCCTTTTATAGAACTCCATGTCTTTATTTATTGACACCATCATTTTATAAATACGCCATGACTATTTATATTAAAAAATTTAATAAGTTCTTTAAAATATTGATTCCATAAAAATGGGATCAAAATGACCTTTGTATTGGCGGTTGTGGCGTGCTGGTGTCTTTTGCTGCATTTAGTGGCTCAGATTTTTTGATAGCTTTCGTTCTGTTGCCATGTGTTATATATTTATAGCCATAATAACTGCCCCCAGCAGCAGCAATGGCGCCAAAAATGGCAACAGTTTTAAGTTCAATATTCCCCATGAAGACTTTGGTGCCTTGTATCACATGAGTTTATAGCGGCATGAATTAACTAGTTCTGGCGTTGGCGGTGTTATGTTTTCCATGATGAGTCCTATTCTGTAACATTAATTTTTTTTGTCTGTTCCACTCTGCTAAGTTTTTTCCTGCTTGCACACGCCCAGGAATTTTTAAGGGCCTTCACCTGATTCAGCGTTTACGGCTGTGTTTCTGGCTGTGGGTACTTTCTCCCCCTGATTCAATGTTTCCTGTCTGATGAATTTTCCAGCTCGTTCCATGTTTGGAAGGGAAAAAAATCTATATGATTAAAAGTTATTAATCCATGATTATGGGATAACAATGTTCCAAATCTATAGTATAAATCACACCCTAGAGACTCGAATGACTTTGTTTTAAAAACTGGATCTTGGCGTAAATCATACGTAAGATCTTGTTCAAATCATGGGGGCAAATCTACTGACTATTTTAGTGTACAAACGAGGAACCGTTTGCCCCACACTTTTCACCATTCCCTAGACCCTAGCTGCGCTTCATAACTGTTACAGATACTTTAAAATGTCTTGCGGCGACTCCTGTTTGAATCTGTTCAATGCTGAAATCTTCCGAGGAACCTGTTTTTTTTCCTCCCCCCTGACACACATGTCTGCCTGAAAGAATACAACCTCTCCTTTTTGGGCATAATAGCTTGGGTCATCAGATGGTCAATTCATAAGTTCAGGAGAGGTTTAGGCGGCCTTGTAGCTTAGAGATCATCACTGGTCATGTTTTTGTAATAATTATAATTATGTTTATTTTCTAAAAATGAGCACCGAAAAAACTGTTGCTAACCTGTATACCATTCGTCTGTTTATTGGTGTCAAGTGTAGGATAACTCATTGCATGTATAAGCTTGTTAAGAATTAAACCGAGCAGTTCTTGGCAAACTAGACCTTTGAGGATTCAGCAAAGCTAATTGCTATCATTGCAGCTTCGGTTGCTACGGAAAGATTTTTCTAGTTAAGCAAAGGATTAATTCCAGACAAAATAAATATGTAAGAAAAAATACTTTATAAAAATTGGCTTCACTTCGCAATAATGATAGGAGGCGGGGCGCTGTGGTGAATGCGCATTTGCTTTTTAGAGCGGACGTAATTTCGCATTTTAGTAAACTGGGGAATGACGGCGAGAGAAAAAGACATAACAAAGCTATGGAGCAACTAGCACTGCACCAAACGCCTAATGAAAGGCAGAGACTTGAGCATTTAGATTTTATTAATGACACACTGAAAGAAACGGGCCAATGCCGCTTACATATTTAAAGACTGTTGATCCGCAATAAAACAATATTATCTAGTAACAGGCAAACCGGTCCAGACTTGGCCCCCACCAAAATTCAGTGACCTTTTTATCAACCATCAGAAAAACAAAAGAGCAAGAAATATTGTTTTATTGTCTTTGGTATGACCGCTGTGTATTTTTTGCACATAATATTGGCTGAATAAAAAATGAACAAAATCTATTATTCTTTCGCCCAAAGGATATTTGGAAGGGCCATCAGCAGCAATTAAAAAAGCTAAGCCAAGCAGCGGGAGTCAGTGAACAAAACAGCAAAGGAATGGTTATCTAAACAAGCGATTTGGTCAAATTTATTTACCTGCCCCAAACGAATAGAGAGACCGCGCTTTGTGAACACAACTCCAAACGACACCCATCAAATGGATCTTCTATATTACCCTCTGAAAGGATTAGAACGAAAAAGAGTTAAGATACGCACTACAGTCATTGACATGGCTTCAAGATATAAAGATGCGAGCACATGTAAACACAAAAGAGTGCTTCTGCTGTTGCTGTCGCTATACAACTGATACACCAACGAGGTCCTGTTAACTTATCCTCGCATGATTCAAGTCGATGATGGAAAAGAATTTAAAGGCCAAGTGAATCTATTATTGTTAAAACACAGAGTTACTATTAGAAGAGGCATTCCGGGAGTTTCACAGATCACAGGCTTTAGTTGAAAACTTTAACAACAGTTAGCCGAAGACTTTCTCCTACCATATCACAGAGAGCTGATTGACATTCTCGCAACACAGAATGGGTTAGAAGACTGCCCTCCGTTTTTGCGCGCAATGAATAATGAAGAATTTCAAAGGCCAAAACCAGTACAGAGCAAGTAAAAGAAAAACAATAAATGTTGCTGAAGGAGAGTCTTCGTCCCGGCAAACTATTACCATTTGGATTGGAAGTAAGGGTACCTTTTTTACCGGGAAGAAGCAGAAAAGGGGACAACGTCGCATCAGGCAAACCGATCCAGTTGGAGTGTTGACCCATATGTAATAAAAAGAATGTAAAGATGAAATCCGCCCGTGGTATTATTTAGTCAAGAATACGGACACACAAAACAACCAGCTCCACAAAGAATCTTTTGTGAAAGAAGAACGGCCGATAATTCCGCCAGACACAGGTTTCCCCCGCTTAATTAATTTACGTAACATATTTTGGTTTAAATGGGAAAGGCCAAGAACGCAGAAGCGGAAACAAGAATGGAAAAGAAGAGACCTTGAAAAATGATACTGGAATCATTTCACATGCGGTAATGCTATTACGGAAAACATTTCGAGGATTATTCAATGCATGCTAAATCATCCAGATCACCTACAACTCAAAAACCCCCAAATTTGGAAAAAGAATATCTTGAAATAATAAAAAAAATTCGAAAACGCATCACGCAAACAGGAGAAAAGATTTAAATGAATTGGATGAAGCTATGATTGATCTTTATAATAAAAGTTATGAAAAATATAAAACCCCCCTGTTCTATGCGTCCTCCAGTCCCGATTGGCAGATGAAAACCAGGATGTAACAAACAACACCGTTTTGTGTTTGTTCTATCAAATTGACTTCTTTGTTACAACAGTAGTGTTGCTCTCAGGGAAGATTAGATCGGAGTTTTAACGTTGTACATGATGAAAAGTCAGTAGGCCGAACATGCTTCTTTGTAGAGTTGTCATGTGTGATATGTTTTGACTGCACAACGGCTGGCGAGATATTCCCTTTGCTTTCTTAATGATTTTCTCCTGGCTCGAAATACTGTACATTTTCGACCTTAAACCTACTTACTCCTTAATCACCGTCCAGATAATCATCTGTCATCGTGCCTAAAACCTCTTGTTAGTAATTGAATGCATAGGCGAATCTTAGGGTAATCAGATGTATCTGACCATCCCCCGCATGTCCTTTACTACTTCCATTTTTCCATGTCTTGTTATAATGTCTGTCAGTAGGATATCTATAACAAAAACTAGCTGTAGCTGTGTTAAGTACTCTGGACTCTGGATACGAGGGCTTAAAGTAGTCCCTTTAAAGAAATTCAACAATCAAAAGCGTTGATAATTCGAAAACGGTAAACCCAATATATACAGGTTTGTCCAAATTTGACTTCTTGTTTTCAGCATTATGGCCAAAAAGCCGGGTCATGAAATCTATCTAAAGGCCGAATTTGGGTGTGAAGTCTGCTTAATTGCGTCGTCTCTTAGTGACCAATCTAACATCTTTGCGCTTGTGGGGATTTTCCCATAGTCTTTTCCAAATCAGCTGTTGTTCATCAGCTTGAAAAAGTCTTTTTCTGAACAGCTTGGATTAAGTTTCTGAGATCAGGTGTTTCTCAATGATGTAGGGTTTCAGGAACTTGTTCTTGATCAAAGCAATTATGCGATGAACTGCTGTCAACTTCCAAAACAGGTCCCCCCCCCCCTTAAAAGTAAAAGTAGAAGTCTGTAATGACAGACATAATTTTTTTTTGCCTCAAGATTAGGGCACAAGTTTAGTTGGGTCTCTGGATCCATCTTAACTTTCTGCGCTAATGGGTAGTCCATTATGGAGTCATGGAGTTCATGAGAGATGCCGAAGTCAACTTTAGAATGTATCCGCGCTGCTTGAACCCGGCGTCAAACTGCCCATCCACTTTAATGCCTTTGAATTTGGTCGGGTCGCCGCCTGTGTTCATTTTAAAGTTACGTAATGGAAGTGATGCGCCATTGCCCATCCATACTGATTGTTTGCATCCTAAATACATAGATAGTAGAACCTTTTTTACTCGGATCATAGTCGTGTTCGTCCATGTATTGTTGTTTGCTTTACATTAATATGCGAACGTCCATACGAATTCCACCACGGCATTTCCGTTTTCAATCATCTGGATCATTGGTAGGCCAGACAATCAATCAATCTTACTCCCGTAAACTTTAAGAAAGCATCCCAACTCATCCCCGGGCGCAAAAATGTAATGCGCGGGAAATCCAGGCTGTAATGTTTCAGCAGGTCTTTCTGTATTTTCAAAAATATCCGCCAACAAACATGTATCTGCCATCAAGTAGGAGTCATGAGAGTCTCCCCATCGGTTTTTAACAATCTAATTTCTGCCACGCATCTTGAGCATGCTGGTAATCAGAATCACGGATGTCCATTCCCTCTAAGAACTAGAAAAGAACGCACCCTTTAGGGTAAAGTGTTCTTCGTCAAACCTTTCCCCAACGGGTCATTACCATAAGGATAAACGCCCTTTCTAACGAAGTTGGTCAAAATATTCTTTCTGTTATGGGCAGGGCCTTTAGGACATAGCCAGTGACTTCCTAATGAACCATCAATGTTGTTGCAAGAGTCAAAAAAGACATGTTATTTAGATTCAAGCACAGGGACTTTTCTGATGACTGTGCAAATGCATGAACACCCCTGAAGCATCGTCCCACTGCTTTCTTATAAGATGAGGAGTCGTAACCTCGCAAGATGTGAAAGAATACAGGCAGCTTCCCATGTCTTAGATCAAACGTTTAGTGAAGATTGCATTTACTGTGCGCTGCACCTCTAATCTTTTCCCAACTAATGTGTTCATGGTCTCTTACTGTGGGGTTTACACTCTTTGGGCGTTAGCTCTAAAAACCGCAAATCCAACAATGCGGTGCGGAGTAGACTTGTTATTGGTCTTACATGCGCCAGTTATGTTGTCAGATAAGTTGTGAGATTATTAGAACTGTCATACGCACTTTCTGCATGCGTTCTAAGAAGTAGTTTGCAGCATTAGGCCCTCTGATAATAATTCTGGCTCTGTATGAACGCCATCCGACCTGACAACGATGAAAGCAAATGAACTAATTCTGATATCTACTCATTAAGACTGTTTTTCCGAAGTTTTGGGGTGCTGGCCCTTCATAAGAAACAATAGCGACTCGAAGTCTGCGTAAACTACGTATGGAGAATTTTGCAGCCGTTTCCAGTTCTTACAAACTAACTTTTAGATCCGGAGGGGGCGGTAGTTAGGTCTGTCTTACAGTCTACAGAACTTTTACAATGTTTTATATGTTCAAGCGCGGCTTTGAGCGGTTGGAATTCTTGTTGAAACTTTCTACAGAATTCTTGTTTATGTTCATGTGTTGAAGTAGCGCTAAAATCTGCTCATTGTGCGTATCAGAATGTGTAAATGGGCAGCCCTGCTGGCAAAACATTAGGAGTAATTCGCACATGACTTGGGCTGGTTCGCACATTGTTGGACTGTGCTTGGACACTTAAAGGCACCAAATTTGTTTCCCTCATCCCATGTATACATTAACAGTTATTGGGTGTTTTTGTTCTTCAAACTGATCAATTTGGTCTACACTAACAGGAAAGGATAGTCCATTGTAGTTTAAGATCCTTTGCGATTGCCGATAGTGAGGTCACGCTCGGGGGGGGTCTGCGTGTTTTCGCGGACAGGTATGCACCTTGCAAGAACGCACCCACATGAATCATGGGTCGTCTGAATTCCTTTATGTTTAAAACTGCTCTGCTTTAAAAATCCAACGCCCGAGGTAGCGGAATGTACCTTGCCTACATTCGGTGCATGCTTAGCCTGTTTAAGCTAAATCTCTAAAACTTCGCCCTCTGACCAACCAGACCTCTCTTTGGGGCTTCTTCCACGGCAGCGTCAACTGTGTAAGCATTTTCTCTGCCCAACCGGGTGGTAAGTCGTTATAAGAAAGAATAGTCTGTTGTTTAGGCGAGACCCAGACTTCTAGATTTTCTTCATTTATGTTACATAGTCGATTAAAACAGCTAACATTACTTTAATAAACTGGCGGGGCCTATGTGAGTTATGCCTGGAACTGAGTAAATAGCATGTACAACACTTGCCTGTACGTTTGGTGGGGCAATGACTTCTAAAGCAATAATCATGCAGTGCTCCTTGTTAAAGCTCTCTCTCGAGCATTCCTTCTAACAATTCGTCTTGTCCCTTCATATATCTTAGCCATGCTGTCTTTTCTTTCTTACCCAAATATTTTTTAAATTAAAAATAAAAAGACTTAATCAGACCAATTTCAACGGGTCGTTTGCGCTGGACTATAAACTATAGTATGCACAACCTTGGCGTTGTTAATGGTGCTGTTTAGAACAGAGTTTTATGTCTCGTTTACTTTGTTTTTAAGCATTCCTTTTATATCTGCTCGGGGTCTGGCTGTTAGAAAAACTTTCCCCCGCCTTTCTGTGAAGATCAAACTTTTGTCCTGTTGTAGTCATCAAAATCCGGCCTGTAATCGATTAAAATGTCTTAATCCGTGAGGATTGGAGTTCAGCTAGTGCTTTATTGATTGTCAGTTTGGAAGGGGGGGGGGGGGGGAAAAAAAATAGAAAAAGAAAGGGCGTACTAAGTTTTAGCCGTTATATTTGAACCATAGCTGTTGGGCTTTTTGGAGTTAGTTTTTATTTTTTTGCTACAGCACCTACAGCTAATGAACACAGACCGAAGCTAAAGACAAACCGCCTAGAGTAATAGCTGCGGGTACGCCTGATGCCCCGTCTAAGAGACCAACACTTCGTTCCTGCTGATAGAGCACTTATAGTCGATGTACCAGGATTAACAGATGTAACAGCATTAAAGGAACAGAATACCTGCGTGGGTTTTGCTGTATTTTGAAAGGGTCCTGCTCTAGTTTTGTTGCAATTTGTGTAAATGTTTGTTTATTCTGAAGGTTTTTACTTCAGGGGTTTCTATAACCAGCAGAATGGCCTGCTATCTCTTCTCTTGGCATCGCCGGTGCTGCATGCGACATTGGATAAACCTTAACAGACATGCGTTTTTATAAAATGAAAAATAATTTAGTATAATAACATATTCTAATCTGTTATGTCAATATTCAGCTGCGCATCCAGATATTAAAAACAAATGGACATTGAGGTGCGGTTTTTATTAACGGCTTTCGTCTTCTTTATCAATTTGAATGTTTATTACGTCTCTCACTGTTCTTCTTCTCCGCTTCCATACAACTCATTAGCCTCTGTTGACCTAGGTCAATCCATTAACCGTATTTTGTTGTTAAAAATATCTAGCCTAACATTGTGAAGATGTAAAATCTGTAGACACTAGGTCTGCTGTTGGATTTCTACCCGCCCAACCCGGCCCCCAAACAAATTTTCTTATTTCGTCAAAATGAGGATATGTGTCTAAGCCCGCTAGCGTAGATTTGTTAGGACTAACCGTCAATGTTGTACATTGCATTTCGTTATATTTAGGATTAAAAAACTTTCACATTGCTCTTTTAAACGGTTCTTCATCTTCACACACAATATAAACTTTTAAGCGATCTTGCTGTGGTGTAAAACTAAAATTCCATATAGTGTCTGCCCTGCTTCTGGGATAAGGTTTTGTATGACGAATCACTCTGTCGTAATATAGTTGCTAAGCTACTCATATTGATCCTAATTCAGCTCTGCTAAATCAGGGTTGGACAACGTCAAACCTCAACGTGATGCCAGAAATGCGGTACTTTGCTTCGGTGTCTGAATGATTTTGATAACACGGGTTGTATTCGTTAAAAGTTAGTTCTTATGACAATCTGTCGTTTATTTGCTCCTTGAAAGTATGGTGCATGCGCCTTTTAAACAACTCAAAATCTAAGGAGGATGAAAAAGCATTTCCATACGCAAATTTACTGCTTGCTTACTTTTTAATACCGTCGTTAGTTTCTGCGGCGCCTATTTTATGTGTTAGGCACTTATTCATTTTCGAGTTCCTTGAAACGCAGATCAAGCCCTTTTCATTCCCGGTTAGCCATAGATCTGAATGGTTAAAAAATATGTCTGGCATTGTGTAAAGATAAATATTTCTTCGCCCCTCAAATGTTATATAGAAATTTTTCTTAACGATTGCCGCCCCAGATTCGTACAACTGTCCTGTTTGGGATCTGTTGTTGAAGCAAGTTCTATTTTTGAAAGTAAGACGTGCAGAGCCCCGGGCACAATCACTTCATCCGCCCCTAGGTCTGGAAATTTGACAGTAAGAATTTGATCTCGCATCATAGTAGATGGATTAGTTTGGAACAGTAATATGTCCGCTATTTCCCTTCACCCACCGGGTTCTTTCAGTCTTTCTATACGGTTAAGAATCGAGCCATGTGCTATGCCATTGTTTTATAAACAAAATAAACAGTTAATTATTAAAACAGGGCAGTAATGTGAAGCTGAAAGAAGATTATATGTTTTTTTTGATCCGGAAGACGACATATGAAATGATCCCTTTGACAGCGGCAGCCGCTACGCGCTCTCAATGCGGCGTGATGAACAGAAAGTACGGTCGGAGCATTTCTAAACCAAAAGTTTAGGTCAAGAACCTCCCGAATTATAGACCCAAAGATTTGAAATTAGAAATGGCTTTTGTTTGTAAAGGGCTATCAAGGAGAATCTGTTTCGGCTTTACAACTAAACCAGACCCATCAAAGGAGTTATTAGCCAAGAGTACAATTATACAAAGACTTTAGTGTAAAAGATCAAAATCGCCTTGGTCTGGTTAGACCAAAATTAATAGGTAGGCAGTTGCAAAACTTCAAAAACACACCTACAAGAACTCCCGACAGATAACCATCATACTAAACATTGAATTAAGAATTAAATCAATCGCACATGAAATAATAAATGGCAATAGAAGCAGAAACCGTTTTTTTTCAGAAGAAACAGCATTAAAGACTATACAACAACGACTTCACCGCTACCCATGCGAGAAATAACGGCCCTTGATCATGCTTTACAGAAGCATCCGAAGGCGAATTAACACACAATGTACAAAACTAGGTGGAACTAGATGACATATAAAAAGAGAACAGAGAAAAACGCGTTGAGGCTGATGACGCCGACCTTAGGGCCTGATATTAAAGAAAGAATAAGAACGAAAGACTAAAAATCTTGAACAAGAAAGAGCAGCAAGACTAAAGCGCTACTACTAACCGAGATCCAATTACAACTCATGTTGAATAGAATAAGAGAAACTATCCGGAAAATTTTATATATGAAGACACGTACACGTGCAGAACGAATACGAACACTGTTTAGAGAGCAAGAGTCACATTAGTAAGCGTTTTTAGAACACCTTAGGATTTGCAAGAAGTACACTGGTGATGGCTATTAACAGGCGGCGGTGGAGGCCAAAGTTCATTACCGTCCGCCGCCATCCCTCCCCGCTGATAAATCATGGGTAAAAAAACAGCTTGATCATCTTGCAAGTTTTATTAAAAAAATTACTGGTTAAGCCGTGGACGCTTTACCAGGTTTAGTGGGGGTGTATGGTCAGCTTGGCTTTGTCTACTGCAAGCAAATAGTTGCTTGATGCCGAGCACTTAGGGGCCAATATTCTCTTAAGAGTTGGGTTACTATTTAGTAAGATAAAGACCAAGTAATCCAAGGCCATTTAATCCAAAAGCAATGCTGTTCTTGTCATATCATGGTCATCGCGAACAGAGCCCGCGAGCTTTGCTGAGTCGTTAATGACTTTGGGGTTTGGACTTCGGGAATTAGATGACTTAATCTTGGGCGTTTTTTTATGGTTTGTATATTACTGGCTCAGAAGTTATTTGTCGTTTTTCCCAACCTTCTGTTTCACGACGTGCCTCTATAAGAAAAATTTCATTTATTATCGTTTATTATTGTACCTATCTGGAGTCTGAGGTCAGAAGGCAGCAGTATAAACCAGTGCCAACAGCTAAGTCAACTTTCGATCTTGCGTATTGTAAAACGTGTTGGGTACCTTTGAGACTGAAGTAAAATCACTGTAGAAAATATTAATGGCGTCCCCCTCTAATTTGCTAAGAGTATTGTTTGTTGTGCGTCAAACAGTAGAAGGATCAGTAGGCTCCGATTCTGCCGTGCATGCGCCCCTAGCAAAACACCAAACCCGTAAATAAAAGTGGCGAATAGAGTCGTTTATTCGTTCGATTCCGCCCTAGTGAGGCCCTTAAAGTGTCTAAGATAAAGGTTTCCATCTGTTATAGGCTCTGGGCTGTAGGGACCTCGGGCTCAACTGTTTTTGCCAAAAAAGAAAGAGTTAAAGGTGGAGCCAGTCATAGTTAAACTTTCGGTGCGTGCCCCGAAAATAAAGGGCGCCTAGGGCCATGTTTATGATCCAACTTTTGTCTAAAGCTGTCTTGATGTTAATATTGAATTTCGTTACAGATCCTTTTAAAAGCCCTTCATGTCTATTAGGGTGCTGAAGTGGATTAAACGGTTGTCATTTGGGTAATGGAGCTTGCAATTCAGTCGAAAATTACGTCCTGAAGGTGTAATAGAAATGAAATCTGTAACACTGGACCTCACCAAAGGATCGTGGTGATTTAAATGATCAGCATACGACACTCCACACCCATTGATGCGCCAAACACAGCAAAGTTTAACTGGTTCTGATAAAATGCTTCGGATGACTAAAACCACACGCTTTCTGGATGTGCTCGTTTTTCAAAGGGGGGTTATGATATCGGCTTAATGGGGTAACTCACCTTTTTAGAAAAGAGGCAGTCGGGGTCACAGCATTGTCGAGGGTGTCAGTTGCGATATTTTTAAGATTGTAGTGCGGCCCAACAGAATATTTTGCACCAGTATATTTGAATGCACGCATTTGTATTTCGTGCAAAAAATGTTTGTAACAATAACAACCCAAGACCGCCCTTCGTTTTTAGAACATGCTATTAATAACATTGCGGGGGCCAAACCGGTCGCGCTCCATGAAAATATCACTACAAAGTCGTATGTTTAATATAAGCAAAGCCAAGAGAATAATACGGTCAAAGTTGAACAAAACAGGGACCAAGTTAGCGAGTTTAACAATACCTGATGGTTTTTACGGGTTTTTGGCTCACTAAAAGAAGCAATGAGAACTTTGACATTACTCTCAAAACTAACAATGCAAATCTAAACACAATGTAACATTCAAGCCTGAAGAAGAAGGAGGTTAATAATTTTGATAAAGAGCGAGCTAAAATGTTAGGCTTTTGCAGCTGACAAATTATAGATTTAGGAAAATAGTTACTCCACCAAATCGACTTATGAGGGAGGAAAATCCCTCGATCTGCATTACATTCATACTCTATGTTCATTTGGATGAGCTAAGCACTGATGAAAAACTTATATGATGGAAGGCCCTCACCATTTTTTAAGAAGCTCTTCCATCTGGAAAAGCTCATATTTGCGATTTATGAAATTATACAATTTCCCTAATTTACATTTAAAAGATTAGTTTGTTGGAGGGTCGGATCATTAATATAAAAATCAAAGACACAGCGGGGAAAGTTTAAAATGTATAACCTGCAACATTGTTTTGAAATAAAATAATACGTTACCTAACAATATAATGTCGCGGGCCCAGAAGAACCAGAGTTACATTAGAGCGCCTGTTAAGGTGTAAACGTTAGAATGATAAGACCTTGCGTGAACGTTGCGGACTTTTGAACAGAATGGTGAGAGTAGCCGCTTGTATGGTTTTGAGGTACACTAAAGATGGTGGTTATAAACGCAAAGAGGTTGGCGAACAACAAAAAGTTTCCTAAACTAGAACAACTGCGGCAATCTAGAGACTAAATAATGTTGGCCCGTTGAATAGAAAATAGTTCAAAACCTGACCTCAAATGGCACTTAGAACCATATAGAATGGGACATAAAATTTGTGAATTCATAGACCATTTTTACCTTTTTTGCCGTCAAAAAAGTTCAGAAAGCATTCAATTCTGGCCCATACAAGTAAGTCTTATGCCGATGGACAATATCGGAAAGAGATTGAAATAAAGCCGTATGGGAAAAAACAGTACATCCTCCAGCAGAAGAAAGCGGTTTTAAAAAGCTCACAAATACAGTTCATGGCCGCAAATGAAATTAGGGACACGTTTACAATGATATTTGAAAATTTTCCTTCTTAAAGATAAGGAGAGGGATGGGGTTGTGGGGCGTTAAGTGCGTCCCTTTTAAAGGGAGTCAAGTTAGCTGGCTAAACTTAAACGTTGACAGTCTTAAAGTTACTGTTGTCATTCTTCACAATGGTGAGGATGTTAAGGTCATAACAAACAAGCAACAAAATCAATTAATAAGTTCTAAATAGAAACATTCTGCAGCACGGAATTGGATTAAACTTACACACTTAGGCCTTTAGTTTTTATTTACTGAACTAGTTTTAACAGAGGGTATGATAAACAATAACCGGATTAGATTAAGTTTCTTTATAAAACCATGGAGCAGTTAAACTTTATGACAAAAAACTCCTCAATTGCCATTGATTTTGGGCAGACTGGTTGTGGAAAAACAATATTTATCCTCGTACCTGTTACAAAACAGTTTATCGTTATTAATTTTAATCATAATTGTGGGTTTTCCTGTCCAATACGACTTAAATGAACGAAAGCATATCATAATTAGAAGGTTTATATGACAGATGATGGACATATATTTAGTTAATCCTAGCAATAAACTGAAGTGAGTGTTTAAACAGTTTTATAGACTGTTTGAAGGAACGCAGACAACTATTTATTATAGATGACTGGTTCGGCAAAAAAAAGAAAAAAAAGAAAGAGACAGAGTTAAAAAGAGAAACACTTTGTCAAAACTGCTTTCAGTGGAAGCCCATCTAGGATAAGTGTGGGGATTTTATGTCAAAAATATAACTCGGTTTTAAAAAGACTTTAGAGAGCAGTTAAAGACTGTATTTTTTATTTCACATGAAAGACAGAGATCATTTTGATGAATGTTTGCGTGAAAATGATGTATTGAAATGACCAGGAAAAACAAGGTTAAACAAAAATTAAAATCTGAAAACTTTAGGTAAATTATTTGAAAAGGGATAACCCTACACATATTTTTGTTTGTAGATAATCGTTATTTTTTTTTTATTGAAGTTTTAAACTTGTCAGAGAACTATAAAACCTTAATTCTGGCCACTTTCGCCCGAAAACGGGTTGAGGGCGAAAGTGGCCCAGAATGAAGGTTTTATAGTTCTCTCCACTATATTTCTGTTCTTTTATTTTTTACTTTAAAGGTGATTCCTCTCTCTCTCTCTCCCCTCTCTCCTCCTCTCTCTCTCTCTCTCATCTCTTCTCTCTCTCTCTCTCTCTCTCTCTCTCTTTTCTCTCTCTCTCTTTCTCTGTCTCGTCCCTCTCTCTCTCCATCTGTCTGCAACACAATTCCAGCTCTTTGTAATTAAAGCAAACAAAAATCTGAAATTATCAGTATGAGAGTGAATGAATCCCCCCCCCCCCCCCCCAAAAAAAAAAAAAAAAAACCACCAAACCAACCAAACCAAAACAAACAAAATAAATATATCCCTTTTCCGTGCACATACTCTGCTTTCTTTAGCAATCATTTTCACACACATAAAAAACAAACATGTAAAAAATGTTTAACAACTGAATCACATAAAACACACAGCACATTATAAAAAGTGCATTAAATATAGAAATTGTAAGTGAACAAAACTCACAAATACTGTTTCTGTGCTCTGAAACAGTAACTGTTACGACAGTGCCAAGGAATGCAAACATAGTGCTGTACATCACAAAGTGAAACCCCCAGAGTACCAATTTTTAGCAGGGAAGTCATTACCGGGTGTCACAAAAATTTCATCCATACTTCACAGCACCCATTTCATTTGAATAATTCTCATTTTTACCCAAAGATTTTTGAGGGCATTCTACACTGAAAAGATTACAGAAATGGAAGAATGTTGTGGGGCAGAAAGTCAGTGTAAACGAAAAAATACTGCTATAAATAATTATTTGATTTTTTAACACCAGGTGGGTAACTTTGGTACCCAAATTTATTTCACTCTGTTTGTTGATACTGTAAGTAATTTGATGTGATATATGGTTACATGGGTTTTTTTATTCTCATATTCATTGCCCCATATACAAGTGGGGTCAACATTTGATTGGTAGGTCATCATCATCATTCATTTGTCTGCTACAGGATTCACAGATCTTGTCCTTGGAGAAGAGGTGTCGGTTTTGGAGGAGAAACTGCTCAGGTCTCAGGGAAGATGTGGTCCTTGGGCAGTTACCAGGACCTCTGCACAGAAACATGTAGGAGTCAAGGGGAAAAAACTTGCCTTACAGGTATTCACATAGCTTTTGTCCTACCTTTCTGCTACTGTTGTAGATGAAGATGGTAATTGTATTTGTAAACCATCATAATGATAAAAAGACCACTTGAAAGGTCACAAGTGTCAAGTAGGCTTTGTTTTCAAGCCTACTACCCACAGACATTGCTGCAGATCACACTGTTTATGCTGAAGATACTTTGAAAGCTATGTGGGAGAAAAAAATAGAAAGTTGTGAATTGATATTCTAGCTGATTGATACCTTTTTGAGTGTTGGGTTTTAAGGGTCTAAGTGGTGCAGAAAATCAAAGTGTACCAAATGGGTACAAAAGAATCGTTTGCAGGATGTTAATGCTGTAAGTGTAACGACATATTTGGGTTTCGTAGTTTTTAATCTCTTGATAATTAAGAGAAAAAATTGTAGGAAAATGTCTGGGGCTAGTCCAACTTTTTTTTTTTCTCTCATAAGGTTTCCTAATGTAATAACCAAAGTAAAGTTTTCAACAGCAGCGTTGCATAGACGAAGGGGAAAACTAGTCTGATTTTTGACTACATAAGTTAGTCCCGTCATGTCAGTTATCATTCTTTAAATTTTTACAGATTATAACAGTTTCTGTACTGTTTCTCACTTTGATGACTCATAGTCCCCTGGGCATTTACTTTTTCAAGTCTACCAGAAACAGTAATCAGACTGTTTTTTTTTAATTAAGCTCTTTCAATTTTAAAATTTCTTTTTTTCCAACCCAAACCATGGAACTGTTATCCCCATGAAGTCGACCAACAGTTGAAAGCCCAGTAGCCTGCTCCACCTGTATTTATCGAAAAAAACAACAAAAAAAAAAAAAAACCCAAGGCACAGCAAAAAAAATGAAGATGATCCCTTTTAAAATTTCCTGATTGGAATTACAATGTACCAAAAGGACCTGAAAAGGGCAGTCTTCTACAGCCTTCTTTTTGCATCTCGAAAAGGAAAATATTTAAACCCCAAAAACCCTTGGTAATATCACAGTTGTAGAAATTTGGCGGCATCATCTGAAAAGGAAACACTTAAACCCCAAAAACATTTGATAATATCACGACTGAGTATTTAAATGTACATTGCACTCATCTGAAAAGGAACACTTAACACCAAACACTTGATAATGTCACAGACTTGTGTAATATACAAACGAGCAAATAAAAAAAAAAAAGCTTAGATTTTTAGCAAAATTAAACAAAAAATCATAAACAAAACACAACAATAAATTTAAAAACACAGAAAATTAAAAAACCAAAAAAGTGTCAACATAACAAATGAAATGTAGAAAAATACAAACGGGAAATTTAAAAAAACATAGCATTAATTTAAAAGGTAGTAGGAACAGGGAAAGGCCGACTCTAACCCATTTCCACCCTCCCCCGGTTTTTGGGCGAAATGGCCTAAAACCGCCTTTTCCTGTGGCGGAAGAGAGAGAGAAAAAATCACCGGGCGGGACAGACAGACAGACAGAGAAGGGAGAACAGAGGGGACAGACAGACAGAAGAGAGGCGGGCAGACACACACAACACCACCACCAAAAAAAAAATCCCCCCCCCCCCAAACCCACACACACACACACACACAACACCCCGCCGCGCACCACACGATGCACGGCTGATAGCACAGTCAAGCCGAGGGGCTTGTTTTGCAATGTGCGTCTTCATGTTGTCCCCAAAAATCAATAAACCATGCCCGCGAGTTTAATGCGTTTCGTCTTTTACCTGGCCAAAGTGCGCTGCGGGCAACTTCCCCATTTTGCGTCGCAAAGCGCGAATATTTTTTAGATGCTACGGGGCACCCACGTCAACACTACTCCCCGGGCAAGGCCCCCCATTTTTGCCTGGCTTCCAAGGGAGAGGAGGTTTTGTTTACAGGGGAAACAATTCTTGTTATGGAGGACTATAAATACAAAATTTATGAGGAGTATATAAAAAAAGAAAATTGGTGAGCGCTGTTTTTTACCTTGTAACCCAAAGAGCGTATTGCTTTTTTGGAAGTGGGGAAAAAAGAAAAACGAGAACAAACCATTAACAAAATACCCAGTACCAAAAGCTTTTGTTTTTCCCCCAAAAGAGTTTTAGAAAAAGATTTGGGCAATTTATGAAAGAATGTTGATGGTTGAAATCTTTCGAGTTGAGAAATGACCCATTTTACAAAGGGGTGCTCTTTTACTAAAACTTGGCAAAGAAAAACTATCCTCAGCTTGTTTATGGTCACCCTTTGAAAGGCGCAAACAATGTTTCAAAGTAAAAAACCAACTGAGACAGGGTTTCTTTTTTCGAACGCACATGAATATTGATGCTCATATGCAAGAAAATGATGCGCTTTCAAACATTTTTTTTTTCCCCCAAAAATTTTCATAACCTTAACATCGGCATCAATGATTTTTTTGCCAAACGAGTCTGATCGAAAAGTCTGCGCAAAGATGAGTTCGAAACTTCTGGCAAATTAGACCATTCCCTTTTTAGAAATTTAACAAAAGGGGGGTGGGGTAGTGGGTGGCTCCACTATTCTTACAAAAAGCCCAAGTGTTCAGCGACGGTTTTTCTAAACTGGCGATTAAAGCCCCCAAAAAAAAGCTCTGCCAAAAGCAGTATTTTTTTAAAAAAAAAACCCCACTAACTTCCCCCTGCCGGCCCCAAAGCCCGGATAAAAAAAGAGGGGGGGTGGGTATAAACTTTTTTTGGGCAAGAAGGAAGATAATGAAACTCTTTGTGGGGGAGGCAACCTGGGGTAAAGTTACCCTTGCGAGCTACTATAAATGGTTCATGTTGAACGCCTTTTTTTCGTGGCAAAGGACTCAGTAAAATTAGCCTTGCTGACTGTATAAAATAACCTTTCCCGCGGTTTGAACCCCTATTTTAGTAGAAGAGGGTACGGTAAAATCCGCCTTGCTTAAATACCCGTTCTGCTGTGAACGCCTTTTTTAGCAGAAAAGAGGGCGCGGTTAAAACCGTTTTGCTATAAATAACCGTTCAGCGGTTTTGAACCCCTATTTTAGTAGCAAGAGGGCTACGGAAAAATCCGCCTTGCTTTTAAAAGCCTTTCATGCTGTGAACCCCTTTTTTAGCAGAAAGGGGCTGCGGTAAAATCCCCTTGCAAAATAACCTTTTCATGGGGGTGAACCCCCTATTTATAGTAGCAAAGGGCTACGGTACTGCCTTTACTTGTATGTGCGGCACTAAGGGAGGTAATCCTCGACCCCCACCCCACGCACGCACTTCCCCCCACCCCCCCCCACGCCGCACACAAGTATCCCAAGCATTAAAAGTCACCCTCAAGTCATTTAAGTTATCCTAAAATCATTCACAAGTCATTTTAAATTTATTCCAAGTTTTCTTAAGTCTTCCTCAAGTCTTTCAAAAGTCACCCTCAAGTTTTCACAAGTCATCCTCAAGTCATTTAAAAGTTCTTATTTAAAGTCATTTTTAAGTTACCCAAGTCATCCTCAAGTTCTTCCCAATTTAAACCCTAAGATCAAAACAAGTCACCCTTTTAATAAAACCCCGTTCTTTAATTATCAAAAAATACTTAGTTTTTATTTAAATAGAATGTCTAATATGTACACCCCGCCTCAAAAAACGTGCACGTTGAGGTGCTGCTCAGCTTTTTTCGCATATTTTTTTAAGGAAGGTCTTCCCCAAAGCAACCGATTGTTTTAATTCGGTTATGGAAATCCCCTTTTATGACTCCTGTTTTTATTTTTGACCCCATATTTTATAATACCCGATCTTTTTTTTTAAAAAATTTAAAAAATTTAAAGTTCTTAAAATATTATTCCTTTTAAAAAGGATAAAAAATTCGCTTTTTTTATTGGGGGTTTTGGCGGCTGGTGTCTTTTTCGATTTAGGGCTCAGATTTTTTGATAGCTTTCGTTTCTGTTCCATTGTGTTATATTTTATACCCTAAAAACTCCCCCCAGCACAGAAATGCGCCAAAAAGGGCAACGTTTAAGTTCAATTTTCCATAAAGATTTGGGTGCCCTTGTTACATGGGTTTTTAAAGTGGCATTAAATTTAACTTGTTCGGCGTTGGCGGTTTTTTATGTTTTATTGGTATTTTTTGAACTTAATTTTTTTTGTTTTTCCCACTCTGCTAATTTTTTTTCCTGCTTCAACACGCCCAGGTTTTTTTAAGGCCCTTTCACTGATTCAGCGTTTTCGGGGTTTTTTTCTGGCTTGGTTACTTTTCCCCGTTTCAATGTTTCTTTTCAGATTTTCCAGTCTTTCTTTTTGAAGGGAAAAAAAACTATATGTTTAAAAAGTTTTTAAACCCCAGATTAATGGCGATAACAATTTCCAAATCTATAGTTAAATCACCCCCTAGAGACTCTAATGCTTGTTAAACGGATTTTGGTTAAATCATAAAAAGATCTTTTTTCAGAATCAATGGGGGAAAACTACGCTATTTTGTGTACAAACTAAAACCGTTTTCCCCCACACTTTTCACCATTCTAGACCCTGCTGCGCTTATCCCTGTTTTTGATATTTTAAAATGTCTTGCGGCGCATTGTTGAATTTTTCAATCTAAATTTCAGTTCCGAGGAACTTTTTTGTTTTCCCCATGCTGCCAAAGAATAAAAACCTTCCTTTTTGGGCATAATAGCTTGGGTCATAGCTTGGTCATTCATAAGCAGGAAAGGGTTTTAGGCTCCCTTTGTAGCTGTAGGAGACATCACGTTATGTTTTTTAAAATTTAATTTTTTTATTTTCTAAAATGAGCACCGAAAAAACTGTTGCAACCTTGTATACCATTTGCTGTTTTGGTGGTTTAAAGGGTGGGAACTCAATGTTGGGTAAAAGCTTGTTAAAAATTAACCAGCAGATTTTGGCAAACTAAAAACTTTGAGGATTCAGCAAAGCAAATTGCTATATTCAGCTTCGGTTCTACGAAATTTTTATTTTAAGCAAAGGAATAATTCCAACAAAAAAAATATTAAGAAAAAAAAAACATTTAAAAAAAATGGTTTTCACTGAATAATGATAGGCGGCGCTGGGGTTTAATGCGTTTGCTTTTGCGGAAAGAAAATTTGCTTTTTGAAAAACTGGGGAATGAGGGGAGAGAAAAAGACATAAAAAAGCTATGGGCACAGCCTCCCAAAAAGGGCCTATGAAAGGCAGAGACTTGAGCAGTTTAGATTTTTTAAAACACTGAAAGAAGGGGGCTGCGCTTAATATTTAAAGATGTTGAATAAAGCAATAAAACAATAATTAGTAACAGGCAAACGGTCCAGACATTGCCCCCCAAAAATTCATGACTTTTTTCAACCATCAGAAAAACAAAGATGCAAAAAAATATTGTTATTGTCTTTGAAGCCGCTGTGTTTTTTGTTGCACATAATTTGGCTAAATAAAAAATGAACAAAATTATTATTCGCCCAAAGGATATTGGAAGGGCATCAAGCAAAAAAAAAGCTAAGCCAAGCACGGGAGTCGGAACAAACAGCAAGGAATGGTTACTAAACAAGCGATTTGGAAAATTTATTTACCTGCCCCCAAAACGAATAGAGAGACCCCCACTTTGTGAACACAACCCCAAACGACACCATAAAAATGGTTTTATATTTCCCCTCTGATAGGATTAGACAAAAAAAGATTTAAGTACGCACTCACAGTCATTGACATGGCTTAGTTTAAAAGATGGGGAAAGCCATTAAACAAAAGGTGCTTCTGTTTTGTGCGATACAACTGATATCCAAACGATTCTTTTAAACTTATCCTCGCATGATTCAAGTCGATGAGGGGAAAAATTTTTAAAGGCCGTGAATAATTTTGTTAAAACCCAGGTTACTTTAGAAGAGGCATTCCGGGAGTTCACAGTCACACTTTAGTTAAAAAACTTTAAAAAACGTTAGCCAAAAGCTTTTCTCTACCGTATCACAGAGAGCTGATTGACAATTCTCGAAACACGAATGGGTTAGAAGACTGCCCTATTTTGCGCGAAAATGAAAAATGAAAAATTTTTAAAAGGCTAAAACCAGTACAAGCCAATTAAAAGAAAAACAATAAATGTTGTAAAGGGAGAGTCTTGTCCGGCAAACTTTACCTTTTGGATGAAAGTAAGGTACCTTTATTTACCGGGAAAAGCAAAAGGGGGACACTCGCATCAGGGAACCCGTCCATTTTGGGAGTGTTGACCCATATGAAAAAAAAAGAATTGTAAAGAGAATCCCCCCGGTATTATTTACAAGAAACTGACAAACAAAACAACCAGCTCCTAAAAGATTTTTTGTAAAGAAAAAACTGCAGATAACCCGCCGACCAGTTCCGTTTTAATTAATTTACAAAACAATTTTTTGGTTTAAAAGGGAAAGGGGCCAGAAGGAAGCGCAGAACGAAAACAAGAATGGTAAAGGAAAGACCTTGAAAATATACGGAATCATTTCGCGTGTAAGTATTAAGGAACATTTTCGGGGATTAATCAATGCATCTAAATCACCAGATCACCTACAACTCAAACCCCCAAATTGGGAAAAAAAATATTTTAAAATAAAAAAAAAAATTCGAAGCATAAAGCAAACTGAGAAAGTTTTAAAATAAATTTGGTTGAAGCTTGATTGATTTTTAAATAAAAGTGATGAAAAAATAAACCCCCCCCCTGTTTATGGGGTCCCCCAGTCCCCGTTTGATTGAAAACTCGGGATTAAAAAACACCCGTTTGGTGTTTTTTCTATCTAAGATTTTTTGTTACAACATTGTGTTGATCTCAGAAATTTAGATTTAGTTTCGTTGTCATGATGAAAAGCTTATTGCCGAACAAGCTTCTTTGTAGTTGTCGTGATATGTTTGACTGCACAAGCGCGAGATTTTCCCTTTGCTTCTTAATGATTTTCTCCGGGCCAAAATACGTACATTTTCGACCTTAAACCAAAAACCCCTTAATCACTTTCCCAGATAATTCATCTTCATTTTTCCAAAAAACCCTTTTTTGTTAGTAATTAAATTTCAAAGGCGAATTTTTAGGGAAAAATCAATGTATCATCCATCCCGCAGCCCTTTTTGTTTTTTCCATTTCCTGTCTTTATAGTGTTTTCAGTAGGGAAATTAAACAAAATATCTGTATCTGTGTAAAGTACCTGGACTCGGGATACGGGGTTAAAAGTTTCATAAAAAATTCAAACATAAAAAAGCTTTGAAAAATCTAAAAGGGTTTAAACCCAATAAATCAGGTTTGTCCAATTTGACTTTCTTTTTTTCACATTATGCCAAAAAGCTGGTCATGAAATCTTCTAAAGTCCTGATAATTTGGTTTTGAAGTCGCTTAATTGCTTCGTTTCTTATGACCAATCTAACATCTTTGCGCTTGGGGGGTTTTCCCCATAGTTTTTCCAAAACAGCTGTTGTTCATCAGCTTGAAAAAGTCTTTTTCGAAGTCGGGGGTTTAGTTCTGAGATCGTGTTCTTCTGTGTAGGGTTTTTCATGAACTGTTTTGTCAAAAGCAAATTTGCGATGAACTGCGTCAATTCAAACCCTGTCTTAATAAATTGTAAAAGTCTGTAATGACAACATAATTTTTTTGGCCTCGAAGATTAGGCCAAGTTTAGGTGGTTCTTTTTGGATCCATCTTTAGATTTTTGCTGCTAAGGGGTAGTAAATTATGGGTCATGGGTTCATGGGGATCAAATCAACTCTAGAAGAATCCGCCTGTTGACCCGGCGTCAAACGCCCCCCCACTTTAATGCCTTTTTAAATATTGTTGGGGTGCCGCCTGTGTACATTTTAAAGTTACAAAGGGAAAAGTGTTGCCCCCTTCCCCACCAACAGTTTTTTGCACTAAATACTGGATAGTTAGCCTTTTTACTCGGTTTAAAAGTCGCCCAAGTATTTGTTTTTTGCTTTACAATAATGATCGACCCTTTTAAATTCCCTCACGCAATCCTTTTTCAATCTCTGGATCATTTGGTGGGGTCAGACAATAAATCAATTGTACCCGGGTAAACTTTAAAAAAAGCATCCCAACTCATCCCGGGCGAGAAATGTAATGCCGGGACCCAGTTTTGTAAGTTTCTGCAGGTCTTTCGAAATTTTTCAAAAATATCCGCCAACAAACTGTTCTGCCATCAATAGGAGTCATATAGTCTCCCATCGTTTTACAATCTAACTTTCCACCATCTTGAGCATGCGGTAATCAAATCCTGATGTCCTTTTCCCTCTAAGACTAAAAAGAACCACCTTTAGGGGGAAAGTGTGTCTTCGTCAAACCTTTCCCCAAAAGTTAGTATCATAAGGTTTTAAAAACGCCCTTTTTCTAAGAGTTTGGGTCAAAATATTTTTCTGTTATTGGGCAGGCCTTTAGGCATACCGTGACTCTAAAAAAACCCATCTTGTGTTGCTTTAGAGTATAAAAAGATGTTTTAGATTAAAGCACTGTATTTTTTCTGATGACTGGCAATGCATGACCCCCTGAAGGCATCGCATGCTTTCTTTAAAAGATGAGAGTCGAACCCTCGCAATTTTGGGTAAAGTACAGGAAACCCCATGTCTTGGGATCAAAATTTAGTTGAAGTTTGCTTTACTGTCCCTGCCCCTCTAAATTTCCCCACTAATGTGATCATGGTCTCTTACTGTGGGGTTTACACTCTTGGGCTTTGCTCAAAACCGCAAACCAACAAGCGGGGCGAGTCTACTGTTGTTGGCTTCAGCGCCATTAGATTTCAGTAATTTAGATTATTAGAACAGTCATTACGCATTTTTGCATGCTTTAAAAGAATATTTTGCGATTACCTTATATAATTCTGGCTTGAATGAACGCCATCCGCCCTGACAACGATGAAAGCAATAAAAAAATCGGGAATTATCTTTAAGATTTTTTTTTCGAAGTTTTTTGGTGCGGGCCCTTCATAAGGAACAAAAAGGACCGAAGTCTGCGTAAATATATGGGAATTTTGCAGCCGTTTCCAGTTCTTAAAACTAACTTTGATCTGGAGGGGGCGTAGTTTTTCTGTCTACAGTCTACGAATTTTTACAATGTTTTTATTTCAAGCGGGCTTGAGGGGTTTGGGAAATTTCTTGTTAAACTTTTTTCTACAGAATTTGTTTTGTTAGGTTTTGAAGTATGGTAAATCTGCTCATTGTGCGTATCAATGTTTTGGGGGCAGCCTGCTGGCGAAAAAATTAGGAGTAACCCCACATGACTTTTGGTGGTTGCCTATTTTGGATTTTTCTTGGACACTTTATTGGCCCCAAATTTTGTTTCCTCACCCCATTGTAACATTAACTTTTATTGGGTTTTTTGTTCTTCAATGTAAATTTTGGTCTACACTAAAGGAAAGGTATTCCATTGAAGTTAAGATTTTTGGCGTTTGCGTAGTTAGTCACTCCTTCTGGTGTTCGCGGACATGATGCAGCCTTGCAAAAACCCAAAACCCTGAAACATTGTCTCAAAATTTTTTTTTTTTAAAAAATGCTCTTTTTAAACCAACCCCGGGTGCGGAATGAAATTGCCTCACGGGCATTTACCCTTTTTTAATCTAATCTCAAAATTCCCCCTCTGACCAAACCCGACCCTTTTCCTTTTTGGGCTTCTTCAGCGGCAGCGTCCTGTGAAGCAGTTCTTTGCCCAACCGGGGTGTTTTGTGTTAAAAAAAGTAGTCTGTTGTTTAGCGGACCCAGATTCTGATTTTCTTCATTTTTTTGTTACAACGATTAAAAAGTAACATTACTTTAACTGGGGGTCTATTGTTGTTTCCCGGGAACTTGAAAAATAGCATGAACAAACATTGCCTGTACGTTTGTTGGGTCAATGACTTCTAAATCAAATCTTCAGTGCCTTGTTTAAACGCCTCCTCGAGCATTCCTTAAAAAATTCGTCTTGCCTTCATATATTTAGCCTGCGTCTTTTTTTCTAACCCAAAAATTTTTTTTTTAAAATTTAAAAAAAAAAATATTTAATCAGAACCAAATACAACGGTCTTTTTGCGCTGGACTCAAAATAAAGTTAAAAAAACCCCTTTGGGGTTGTTAATGGAGTGTTTTGAACGTTTATGTTGTTTACTTTTTTTAAGATTCCTTTTTTATCTGCTCGGGGTTGGGGGTTTGGAAAAACTTGTCCCCCCCCTTTCTTTGAAAATCAAAATTTTTTTTGTAGTCATCAAAATCGGCCCGAAACTTTTTAAATTTTTCATCCCTGATGTTTTTAGAGTAGTGCTTTATTTTTTGTCAGTTTTAACGAAATAAGTTTAGCCGTTATTTTTTGAACCATAGCTGTGTGCTTTTTGGGTTTTGTTTTTTTAATTTTTGCACAGCACCTACGTAATTTAAAACCCGAGAGTAAAGACAAACCTCCTAGAGGGAAACTGCGGGGGACGCCCCTCCCGTTTCTAAAAGGGGCCAACCCGTTTGCGTAGGCACTTATAGTCGATGTTCCCGTATTAAATATGTAAAAGCATTAAAGGCAGCAATCCTTGTTTGGTTTTGCTGTATTTTGAAAGGTCCGTTAGTTTTTTTTGCTTTTTTGTATTTTGTAATCTGAAGGTTTTTACTTCAGGGGTTTCATAACAGCAGAATTTTGCTTTCTCTTTCTTGGGATCTCCGGGTGCTGTGCATTTTTTAAACCTTAAAAACTGCTTTTTTAAAATGAAAAAATTTAGTATAAACCCTATTCTAAACTGTTATTTTTAATATTTTGCTGCGCTTTATATTAAAAAAAAAATGTACTTAAGCGGGTTTTTTCGGCTTTTTTTCTTTTTCAATTTGAATGTTTTTTACGTCCTTTTACTTTTTTCTCCGCTTTTCCCAAAATCTTATCCCTTTTTGACCTTGGTTTAAACCATAAACCGTATTTTGTTTTTAAATAACATAAGCCTAACATTTTGAAGATGAAAACTTTTTGAATAGGTCTGCTGTTGGATTTCTACCCCCCACCCCAAACAATTTTTTATTTTGTCAAAAGATGATAAAATCTAAGCCCCCTAGGTAGATTTGGGTTTGGGGCCCACGCAATTGTACATTGCACTTTTGTTTTTTAGGGTTAAAAAAATTTTCACTTTTCTCTTTTTTAAAGGTTTTTTCATCTTTACACAGCAATAAAATTTTTTAAGCGAATTGCTGGGTGCTAAAACAAAATTCCCTAAGTGTCTCCCTGCTTCTGGGATAGTTGTATATAAACACTTGTCGTAAAAAATTGCATCTTGACTCATATTTATCCTTTAACAGCCTGCTAAATCAGGGTTGCTAACAAGCAAACTCTAAAGAGATGTCAGAAATGTGTACTTTGCTTCGGTGCTGATGATTTGATTTAAAGTTTTATTTGTTAAAAGTTAGTTCATTGAATCTGTCTTTTAATGCTCCTTTAAAGATGGTGCATGGCTTTTAACAACCAAAATTAAGGGGGGGGAAAAGCGATTTCCCTACGAAAATTACAGCTGCATACTTTTTTCCCCTCTTTAGTATCTCGGCGCTATTCTATGTTTTGCACTTTTTCATTTTCGATTCCTTGAAACGAAAATCGCCCCTTTTTTTCCCCCGGGTTTGCCTAGATCAAATAGGTTAAAAATATGTCGATTTGAAAGAAAATATTTCTTTCCCCTCGTTTTAAGAAATTTTCTTACGATTTCCCGCCCCAGATTCGTACAACTGTCTGTTTGGGTCTGTTGTTGAAGCAAGTTCTATTTTGAAGTAAAAGGCAGCCCGGGACAACACTTTTCCGCCCTAGTCGGAAAATTTTCAGTAAAAATTGATCCGCATCAAAAGTAGATGGATTATTTGGAACAGTAATATTCCGCTTTTTCCCTTCACGCCCCCCGGGGTTTTTCAGTTTTCTAACGGGTTAAGAAACGGAAAGTGTGTGCCCTTTTTTTAAACAAATAAAAAATTAATTATTTAAAACTGGCAGGGGAAATTTAAGCGAAGAAGATTTTGATTTTTTTGATTGGGGGACGAATGATGAAATCCCCTTTTACACGGCATCGTCAGCGCTTCAAAGCGGCGTAATTAAGAAATACGGGCGGAGCATTTTACAAAAAAAATTAGGTCAAGAACCTCCCGAATTTATAGACCCAATGATTTTGAATTAGAAGATGGTCATTTTGTTTGTAAAGGGCGTCAAGGGAATTGTTCGGCTTACAACTAAACCAACCCATCAAAGTTTTTTGCCAAGGACAATTATACAAAAGATTGTGTAAAAGCAAAATCGCCTTGGGCTTGTTAGACCAAAATTTGATAGGGTGCAGTTGCTAAAAATTTAAAAAAAACACTACAAGAATCCCCACAGATAACAAAAAACAAAACATGGAAATTAAAAAATTAAATCAAACGGCAGAGAAATAATAAAGAAAAGAACAGAAACCCTTTTTTTTAGAAGAAACACATTAAAGACTATACACGATCCCCCACCCCGGAGAAATAACGGCCCTTTTCATGCTTTTGAAGATCGAGGCGAATTAACAAACAGTAGGGAAAATGGGGAACAGTGGCATATAAAAAAAGAAAAAAAAAAAACTCGTTGGGCTGTGACGCCAACTTAGGGCCTGAAAAAAAAAAAAGAATAAGACAAAAACTAAAAAAAATTAAAAAGAAAAATCAGCAAGACAAAGCGCTGTACTAAACCCAGACCAATTACAACCAAGTGAATAGAAAAAAGAAAAAATATCCGGAAAATTTATATGAAGACACGACACTACAGAAGAATACGAAAACTGTTTAGAAGCAAGGGTCCTTTTGTAAGCGTTATAACAGCCTTTGGTTTGCAATAAGTACATGGTGATGGCTATTACAGGGGCGGGGGAGGTCAAAGTTATTACCTCCGCCCCCATCGCCTCCCCCCCGTAAAACATGGGAAAAAAAAAAGCTGATCATTTGCAAGTTATTAAAAAAAATTATGGGAAAGCCGTTGGGGGCGCTTTACCAGGAAAATTTGGGGGTTTGTCAGCTGGCTTTTTTCTACGCAAGCAAAGTGTTGGCTTTAGGCCGAGCACTTTGGGGTTAGTTCTCTTAAAGTTTGGGTTTCTATTTGTAAGATAAAGACCAAATAACCCCAGGCAGTTAAACCAAAAAAAAAAAGTGCTGTCTTTTTCATAAACCCCGGTCTCGGAAAAGAGCCCGCGGCTTTGCTGAGTCTTTAAACTTGGGGGTTTGGACTTGGGAATTAGATGATTAAACTTTGGGGTTTTTTTTTTGTTTGTAATATACTGGCTCAGAATTTTTGTCGTTTTTCCCAAACCCTTTGTTCCCTGCTGCTTTAAAATTTTATTATTTTAAATTTATTATTTTACCTTCTGGAAATCTGAGGTCAGAAAGGGAGCATGATAAACCCGTGCCCAAAAGCAAAGTCTACTTTTTTGATTTGGGATTTAAAAAAATGTTTGGGACCTTTGAATACTTGAAGGTAAATAACGTAGAATTAATGGGTCCCAAAAATTTGCTAAGTATTGTTTTTTTGCTCAAAGGGCCCGTAGAAGGATCGTTATGCCGATCTTGCCTGTGTTGCGCCCCCCAGCAAACCCAAACTAAGTGCGAATGAGTCGTTTTCGTTTTTTTTTTTCCCGCCCCAGTTTGGCCCCCTTTGAAGTGTCTAAGATAATGTTGTCCATGTGTTTTTTGCTCTTTCTGTAGGGGCCCGGGCTCAACGTTTTTTCCAAAAAAGAAAGATTTAAAGGAGGATGCCAGTCATGTTATCTTTCTGTGCTTTCCCCCAAAAAAAAGGCGCCTAGGCCATGATTTGATCCAAAAATTTTGTCTAAAGCCTGCTTTTATGTTAATATTGATTTCGTTAAGATCCTTTTTAAAAGCCTTCTGTCTATTATTTGCTGGGGATTAAAAAGGTTGTCATTTGGGAAGGAGCTTGCAATTTCATCAAAATACGTTGAAAGGGGTAATAGAAATGAAATCTGTACACTGCCTCACCAAAGGATCGTGGTGATTTAAAAGATAGCATACACACTCCACACCCGTTTTATGCGCAAAACCGCAAAGTTTAATGGTTCTGATTAAAAATGCATGGATGACTAAACCACGCTTTCTGGGTGTGCTCGTTTTCAATAGGGGGGTTTTAAGATATCTGCTTTTTGGGGGGGGACTCCCCCTTTTTTTGAAAAGAGGCAGTCGGGTCACAGCAATGTCGAGGGTGTCAGTTTCATATTTTTTAAAATTGTAGTGCGGCCCAACAAATATTTTTTCACCAGTAATTTGAATGCATCATTTTTATTTCGTTCAAAAAATGTTTGTAACAAAAACAACCCCAAGACCCCCCTTCGTTTTTTGAAAAAATGCAATTAAAAAAAATTTTCGGGGCCAAACGGTGCGTCCATGAAATATTCTACAAAATGTATGGTTTAATATAAGCAAAGCCAAGGAGAAAAATACGGGTTTTAAAAGTTGACAAAAAAGGGGGCCAAAGTTTGCGAGTTAAAAATACCTGTGGTTATTAGGGTTTTGCTCACTAAAGAAGCATGAGTAACTTTGACATTACTCCAAACTTAAACAATGCAAAAATAAAAACAATGTTAACATTTAAGCCTGAGAAGAAGGAGGTTCTATTTTGTAAAAGCTAGCAAAAAGTTAGGCTTTGCAGCTGCAAAATTTGATTTGGTTCACCCAAACCAAAATACTTAGAGGGGGGAAAATCCGCTCGATCTTGCTTACTTCATTTTCTATGTTTTTTTGGATGGTAAGCACTGTGAAAAAAATTATATGATGGAAGGCCCCCAACAGTTTTAAAGGGTCTTTTCCCTCTGGGAAAAACTGCATATTGCGATTATGAAATTTACAATTCCCTAATTTACAGTTTAAAAGATTGTTTGTGGAGGGGGCGGATCATTAATAATAAATCAAAGACCCCAACGGGGGAATTGTAAAAAGTGATAACCCGCACATTGTTTTGGAAAAAAATAAACGTTCCTAAAAAATAATGTGCTGGGCCGAAGAACCGGGGTTTAAATTTGGCCCCGTAAGGTGTATAACTTTAGAATTAAAAGCCTTGCAGACGTTTCGGACTTTGAACAGAAAGGTGAGTAGGCCTTTGTATGGTTTTGGTACACAAAGTGGGGTTATAAAAAGAAAAAGGTTTGGGGAAACAAAAAGTTTCCAAAAATAGAACAACTGCGCAATTAGAGAAAATATGTTTTGGGCCCGTATGAAAAAATTTGAAAAAACCCGACCTCAAAGGCCTTAAACCATATTTAAATGGGGGCATAAAAATTTAATTCATAAGCCATTTACATTTTTTGGGCCGTCAAAAAATTTAGAAAAACATTCAACTCGGCCTTTACATGTAAGTCTTATGCCAGAGACATGTCGGGAAAGAATTTAAATAAAGCCTTTTGGGAAAAAACATACCCTCCAAGAAGAGAAAGGGTTTTAAAAATGCTTTTACAAATTTTTAGTTCATGCCCCAATGAAATTGGGGACACTTTACAATGATATTTGAAATTTCGTCTTAAAAGATAAGGAGAGGGATGGGGGTTTTGGGGGGTTAGTGACGTCCTTTTTTTAAAAAGGGTTTAATTTGTGGGAAAACTTAAACTGCACTTAAAGTTTCTGTTGCATTCTTCACAATGGGGAGGATGTTAAGGTATAAAAAAAGCAAAAAAATCAAAATTTTGTCTAAAAAGAAACAATCTTCAGCATGAATTTGGTTTAATTTTTACACTTAGGCTTAAGGGTTTTATTATAGAAAAAAGTTTTAACAAGGGTAGAAAAAACAAAAAACCCGGTTAGATTAATTCTGTTATAAAACTTGGGGCAGTTAAACTTTTTGACAAAAACTCCTCATTTCTATTGATTTTGGGCAGACTGGGTTTTGGAAAAAAAATATTTTCCCCGACCCGTTACAAACAGTTTTTTTCTTATAATTTTAATCATATTTTGGTTTTTTGCCAACACTTAAAAGGAAAAAAGAATTTTTAATAGAGGTTTTATGACAATATAATTATTTATTATCCCAGGGAATAAAAAGGTGAGTTTTTAGAACAGTTTTTTAAGACTTTTGAAGGAAGCAGACACTATTTTTTATAGATGATGTGGCAAAAAGACATAGTTAAAAAAAGAAAAACTTTTTCGAAAAAGCTTTCAGCGGAAGACATGCTGGGATAAATGTGTGGGTTTTATGCCAGAAAAAAACCGGTTTTAAAAGACTTTAGAGAGCAGTTAAAGACTGTGTTTTATTTCAAAAAACAGGACTCTTTGAAGAAAGTTTCGTGAAAATGATGTTATTTAAAATGACCAGGAAAAACACAGGGTTAAACAAAAGAAAATTTAAAAAGTTTAGTAAATTTTTATTTAAAACGGATAACCCCACAGTAGTTTGTTTTTAGATAATCGTTTTTTTTTTGGTTTTTGAAGTCTTCTTGCAGAGAAAAGGAAAAGGGGGGTTTTGGCACTTTCGCCCCAAAAAATGGTTTTAGGGGGGAAAGTGGCCTAAAAAACCGCCTTTCCCCCGTTCTTGTAGTAAAAGAACAACAAATATCAATAAAAAAATAACAAGAATAAACAACAGGGGGGGAAAAAATTTGAGAAAATTTCACCTTTTCTTTTCCCGCAGTTCCTTGCAAAATCTCTTCCCCCAAATGATGCAATAAGTAGACCCTTAATTTAAGAAACCTACATTCATGAGCAATAAATTATTCAAATTGACAGACGACTAAATACATCCTGGGGATCATGAAACAGGTCCATGTGATGGCGTACTGAGCAGTATCTTGATTCCCGGCTGCCATGGTTACTCCTCAAAAATCTGCAAGGGGAAAAAAAATCAGCTGTAACAGGGAAAATTAATTCTAATCGCCCTTCCAACAACAATCACAATAACAAAAGCAATAAAGGGTGTAATGATAATAAAAAAAGTAATGAGATAATTTACAAATTCATTTTCTTTCACGCATTATTTTGTTTTTTCAAAGGAAGAGGAGTGCAAATCGTGGTCTATTGACAACTTTTGGGCTCTTCAATCCCGGACCCGATGACATTCTGCTTTAACCCATTTCGGAAGCGTCCGGACTGAGTAAAAAAAATGAACAGAAAAAATTTTACATCATTTTCTTATCCTTACACCTTTATATTGTTGAATGAATTTTTTAGCTTTTTATCTCTAAAGATCGTGTGTAACAAACCACAAAAAAAATCTATTTGATCCACAAATCAGTATATGGCCCTTTTATATGATCTATCTACATCTAGCACCCAAAAACTGTAAATAGCAATATTAGACACACATGAATTAAAAAAATGAAAAAGGCAAATTAAGTAACAAACAAAACATTTTCAATGACCGAATTTAAAAAAGAAAAAAGCAAAGTAATTAAACAAAACTTTTCAATGACTCTCTCTCTCTCTTTCACACCACCCAACACACACACCCAACCCACACACACACACACACCACCACACACTGTACGCCAAAACAACACCCAAACCCTTCGCATGGATACCCCAAAAAAAACCACATGCCACACCTAAAACTTGTAAACATACTGTTAAGATCACGGGTTTGGGGGAGGGAAAAGTTCAAATTAAAGAAAAGAACACCACACACTAGAAACTTGGGCCCGTGCTAAAATTATCCTACGTGTCATCGTTCAGAACTCGAGCAAAAAATGAATTAAATTCGTCAGGGTATCCCTTTCCCCAAGCGAGCTAGATCTATTTAAAACTAAAACAACTATAATACATATTCCCAAACTTATGAAAAACGCTGGAAATTATCCCAAGAATATTGCGATCGTTTTCCGTATCCCGTTCCAAATTGGGAATTGCCACGCAGTTTTTATTATAAATTATGATTCAAAAGATGGTAACAATAATATATTGTCCTCTCTTTCAAAATTATATTGATAGTAAAAATTCACATCACCCCTTTAAAATTTTCACCCATGGATCACTGTTAAATGAAAACGCTGGAAGGGCTTTGTTTTCCTACCCTTAAAATTTAAAAAACTTTTCATCTCGGGAAGGGGTATTTTTCTTCCGGTGAGCTGGTGGCAATTCTAATGGGCTAATTTTTTGTTTTTAAAACCCCTTACTATCTACAAACACTTTTCTGTGGGTTCTAAATCTGTCCCACGGTTTATATTTTGTAAAATCGAGGTGAGGTGATTTTTGAAAAAAAAAAACTTTTCAGTATTTTATATCAAGAGGTAAACATTGATTTTTTCTGGATCCCCTCTCACGTGGGGTTTTGGTAAGAATGGGCTGCCGGGCGCCAGAAAAGGAGCCGAAAGTCCGAGAATCCATAGAAAACAAATTCCCTGGTTTATACGAAATATGGCTCTTAAAAAAGCGTGATTGAAAAAGGGTTTTTGAAGCCCACAAAAACTTGGTTCTTACTAAAATAAAACTGCCCACTCGAAATTTCTCGCTGTGACAAACCCGTCAGCTACTTTTTCTTTTTAGCAATGCGGTTAAAATTGGCAGATTCCTTCAATTGGCCAAAGCAAACGTACTTGAAAAAAAAAACCCAAAATTGAAACCTTTTTTACAGGTTAAGAAATGCTTTCGTCAAAAATTTTGCAAAAAAAAATTGCACTGCGGAGCTTGAAAATTTCACAACCCGCATCTTCTTTTTCTACTGGCAAAATTTTAAAAAGGAAAAAATGACTGCCTGCGACTTTGGACGTGTATTTTCCAGAACTTTTCCAGGTTTGTTTTTTTTAATTCCTTGATGATTAGTCCAATGGGCTCTTTTTGTAACAAGGTTTCCACGATATGAGCGCTTAACATTTGGTTATACCAGATATCCCCGTACTCCTTTATGTTTTAAAACTTGCTTTGGGGTAATGTTAATTTTTAAAAAATTTTGTATGAAACACAAAATATACTAAGCTCGTAACAAATCTCTTATCGGGCCTCAACACCCACAGCGCACACAACAACACACCCCACCACACACAACACACAAAATGCACACATTTAACACACACGCTATTTCCCTAACCTTTCTAAAATACTTTATTGGGAAAAGCCCCTTAAATTGAAAAAACAAAAGAACTGTGGCGGGTTTGGTTTTTTTTCTTTTTGGCGATCTATGTTTTGGGGGATATGATTCCCAAAAATTTTATTGAAATCATGGCCTAATAAGTCGACTTCAGTCCTAAAATTTTGGAAACACTGCACGAGTTACTTCGTTAGCTGGTTTTGTACACCCGGTGTGCGTGTTTTGGGGTTCTGGTATCACCCTGTGGCCACACGAGGCAAAGGTCTGGCCATGCTGTATAAAATACTTAATGACCAAGTCGACTTCGACAAAGCCAAGATCCAACCTGCCCCTGTCAGACAGCGTAGGGGAAATCAACACAAGCTCCACCAGCTGCAGTGCCGCACCGACTATCGTCAGGCCGCCTTCCTCCCCAACACCATCAGGGACTGGAACAATCTGCCGGACGAGGTGGCTGGAGCCACCACTCTTGACACTTTCGTGTCAAGAGTTCACTGATCCCCCTCTTCACCCTCCCCTCTCCCATTAGACCCCCCCCCCCCCCTTCTCCCCTGCCCACCCCCCGATTCTCCCTCCCGCTGCGCAGACCCAGTTGTTGTTAATATGCCAAAATGATCAACTTGATGATTGTGGGCATTATATCAAGAAGAAGAAGAAGGTCAACTAGACCAAAGGGAAGTAATTTTTCGTTGTTGGAGTGCTCTTTCCTTTGACGCTAAAAGTAAGCTTGTTTGTGGATGGTCGAGATCGTAGACAATCGTAGACTTCTGATCAATGAGAGGGCTCGTTGTTGGGGTGCTCTTTCCGTTGACGCTAAACTAAGCTTGTTTGTGGTTGGTTGAGATCGTAGACAATCGTAGACTTCTGATCAATGAGAGGGCTCGTTCCACCGAGTTGAGAGGAGCAATCGTAGACTTCTGACCAATGAGAGAGCCAAACTGTCTACGATCATTGCACGGCACACGGGTCAACCCTGCGTCAACCTCAAATGTAGGTGACTCGAGTGCGTAATTTTTTGGTGAGGGGGACTGCGTTCGCGCTATCCCCTGCTAAAGCAAACAATGTTTCCAATTCTATCTCCCCCTTCTTGGTAGCCAACTACGCCTATCTAAGGCTTACTTTCCTCTTGCACCCACTTTTCCCCACAGATTTCTTTTCCCCACAGATTTCCAACATATCAGTAGCCTAGGTCACCACTCATCAGTCTTGTGAACTCAAAGTAATGGTTAGCTACACCCACTCTCTTCACACCCTGCCCACCACCACCACTGGTGTATCAGTCTCACCTGCTCTCAAGTTAACTGAAAGCACACTACAAGATATTTCATGGTCTATCAGTATCATCATTTGTCATGCCCTTTCGTCCTTCATCTCAGATTGGAGGAGGAAAAAGAAACACCCGAAGGTGCTGGGGAGGACCCAGAGAAGCACTGTCTTCACCTGCCTTTAGAGCAGCCCTGTACCACCCTTGGAGGCCTGCGCTGTGTTGACGATGGGTACAGGCACGCGCAGGACACTCCATTAAGATATCAAGGGACATAACTGCTCTGAACAGAGGTAAATCAGACTGCAGGATGCAACTCATAACAGCCTTAAAATAGCATCCCCCTGGGTGTACCAGCCCGTATTTCATGACTGCAGAGCCCCACCGCGAGAAAACCACCCTCCAGCTGCCGAGCACACACCCACAGACCCAACCACCCATGCCCACAGACAGACGAAGACAGTGCCACTCCAGACACAGCCAAGCTTTCGCCATACGGTCTTATGTGCCCTCAAGAGAGAATCCAAAGTTGTAGTCTTTCCCACTGTCAACAGGACTTTCCCTGTGGTCAGTGGGTCTTTCTCACCGTCACTGGACCTTTCTCCAGGGTCAGCCTAGTTAAGGCAAAGAAGAAAAAGAAACACCCGAAGGTGCTGGGGAGGACCCAGAGAAGCACTGTCTTCACCTGCCTTTAGAGCAGCCCTGTACCACCCTTGGAGGCCTGCGCTGTGTTGACGATGGGTACAGGCACGCGCAGGACACTCCATTAAGAATAATTGATGTCATTTATGTTTACTACTATACTTCTGCTGTTTCTGTCCATCATTTGAACCTCTGCCAAAGTGAATAATCTGTAGCCTACTGGTTTTTAGTATGTGTTACCATTTCATTTTCTTCATATGTCATGACAGGATCTGAGTTCTTTTTTCTTTTTTCTTTTTATTTGTTCACTGCAACTGAAGTAAGTAAATAAGCAAGTGAACTATTAAACAAATAAGTGTTGTCCCCCCCCCTCCCCCACCCCCTCTGCTATCTTTAACTGGAATCTAATAATTTGTCTCAGTGGTTTACCATAGTGCAGTTACAAGAGGTTTGGGTTTAAGGCCAAAACTCTTGAATGTAATATTTTTTTCTGGCCTTGGTGGTTAACTCTCTTGCAATTTTACATTGCTGTCATTTATGGTGTGTGTGTGTGTGTGTGTGTGTGTGTGTGTGTGTGGTGTGTGTGTGTGTGTGTGTGTGTGTGTGTGTGTGTGTGTGTGTGTGTGTGTAAATAACTGGACTGTAAAAAATTGGGATTAATTAAAGCAGTAAGAGAAAAGTATCTAGAAGTAGAAAATAGGCCTGACGTCAGAGAAATGCCCTCCTGCCTGCTGATGTAAAAGAGTGCTTTCCCTTGTATAGAGTTTTGAAAATGTATGTACTACAACAAGAAAGTATCATTCCAACATGACATTGTTCACATTTGAATAATAAACAAAATGTGATGTAAAGATATATAAAAATGTAGAAGGGAAAAAAAGCAATTTCTAGTGTGAAAAAGCAAAAGCAATATACATCATAAACATTTGTTTTAGCACACCTTTGAATGATGATTTGAACAGCAGAGTGGCGTCATTTTGCAATGCCATAACAATCATACTTACCTGGCACGGGAGAGACCCTGATCAAGAAGGGGTTCTCCCAGGGCGAGGCCTGTCCATTGCACTTGGGCGGGTTGACCCCTGCGATCACCTCAAATGTAGGTGACTCGAGTGCGTAATTTTTTGGTGAGGGGGACTGCGTTCGCGCTATCCCCTGCTAAAGCAAACAATGTTTCCAATTCTATCTCCCCCTTCTTGGTAGCCAACTACGCCTACGACTTACTTTCCTCTTACACCCACTTTTCCCCACAGATTTCCAACATATCAGTAGCCTAGGTCACCACTCATCAGTCTTGTTTCTCAAAGTAATGGTTAGCTACACCCACTCTCTTCACACCCTGCCCACCACCACCACTGGTGTATCAGTCTCACCTGCTCTCAAGTTAACTGAAAAGCACACTACAAGATATTTCATGGTCTATCAGTATCATGAATGATGGTAGCAATCATTTGTCATGCCCTTACGTCTATCATCTCAGATTGGAAATAGAATAATTGGATGTCATATATGTTTACTACTATACTTTCTGCTGTTCAGAACCCATCATTTGAACTCTGCCAAAGTTAAAATAATCTGTAGCCTACTGGTTTTTATAGGTAGTTACCATTTCAAATTTCTACTTCATAAGCCATGACAGATCTGAATCGGTATTTTAGTTTTTTATTTTTATTTTGTTACACTGCAAATGAAGTAAGTAAATAAGCAAGAGAACCTATTAAACAAATAAGTTGTTGTCTCCCTCCCGCCCCTCCCCCACCCCCTCTGCTATTCTTTAACTGGCATCTAAATAATTTGTCTTTGTGTTTAACCATAGTGCAGTTACAAGAGGTTTGGGTTTAAGGGCCCAAACTCTTGATGTAATATTTTTTTTTCTGGCCTTGGTGGTTACTCTCTTGCAATTTAACAATGGCTGTCATTTAAAGGTGTGTGTGTGTGTGTGGTGTGTGTGTGGTGTGTTGTGTGAGTGTGAGTGAGTAGTGTGTGTAAAAACTGGACTGTAAAAATATGGCATTAATTAAAGCATAGATAAAAGATATCTAAAGAAAAAAAAGGCCTGACGTACAGAGAAATGCCTCCTCCGCCAGCTGAAAAAATGGTACAAAAGAGTGCTTTTCCCTTGTAAAGAGTTTGAAAATGTATGTACTACCAACATATATATATATCTTTATCATCACATTTTGATTATAAATCAAATGTGAACATTGTCATAGTTGGAATGATATTTTCTTGTTGTAGTACAAACATTTACAAACTCAACAAAAGGGAAAGCCCACTTTTAACATCAGCATGCAGGAGGGGCATTTATCGTCAGACGTCTCCTATTTTCTACTTCTAGATACATTTCTCTAACTGCTATAATATAATGCCAAAATTTTTTAACAGACCAGTTTATTAACACACACACACACACACACACACACACACACACACACACACACACACACACACACACACACACACACACACCACAGCACCCTAAATGACAGCAAAGTTAATAAAAAATGCAAGAGAGTTAACCACCAAGCCAGAAAAAAATATTACATTCAAGAGTTTAGGCCCATACACCCAAACCTCTTGTAACTGGCACTATGGAAAACCACATGAGACAAATAATTAGATCCAGTTAAAGAATAGCAGAGGGGGTGGGGGAGGTGGAGACACCACTAATTTGATTAATAAGTTTCA
>CM031605.1:35861734-35878230 GCA_018398815.1 Conus ventricosus
AGGCTACAGGAGCTTTCAACTCTTTGGTCTGGTCTTCATGGTGATGAACAAAACAGTTCCATGTGTGGCTATGGAGATCAATGGAGCTCCAGGCTTGTGCTAGGTATGCTTGTTTGGATTGGAATGGTGATGGTGACATTGGACAATGATTGATATTGCATTGCAGGTGAATACTTTTAGTTTGGTCAATGATGATCTGAATGAATAATTCTTTCTTGATAAGATGGTTATGGTATAATGAAAACAGGATTTTTGGTTATGTATAGCTTGTGATAACAGTTTTGAAGACTTGAATGATTTTTTGTTTGGTGTCTTTTTATACTGATAAAGAACATAATAGAATACAAAGGGCATTAAACAGTTCACCAAAACAGTTATTTGAAAAGGGTGAGAGTTGTGAGACACAACAAACTTTTTTCATGAGTTACAATTTCTGATTCACGTACAGCAATTTCTGGTGCAAGGATTTTTTCTTAGTTGTCTTTACTATGTATAATTGGATACAGGTGTTACAAACCTATTAGTATAGATTACAGTTATCATGACTTGCTTTTCCCCATCATTTTTTTTATGGATTTTTTTTTTTTAATTAATCACAGGACATGATATATGATCGTTGCCATGGAGTGTTCAAATGGTGTAGCTTACGTAGCAGTTGAAGACTTGAACAGATTCTTTTAGTGGGACTAAGGATGAAGAATGTCACATGCTTTAAATCCACCATTTTTACTAGATTTGATTTTCCCACAGTTCCCATTTCAGCTCATAGCATACTCACTCAGGTAGAGCCAGCTGAGGGTGAATATTTCCTCAAACAAATACCTTGGTGGGAATCAAGGTCATGAACTGCCAAAAGTCAATGATAATTACAACTGCACAATGGTGTATGGTTTGATTGGCACACTTTCACTGAAAACCCAACTCGAAACTTGCATACCATCCTGAATGAAAATTATATAATCCCACAGTTTGCCAGGAATGTGGTGTTATGTGTGTGTATTTGTATTTATATGATGTGTATCGTTCATGTGTGTTTTTTTCTGTTGCCTGTTCACGAGTATTTTGTATTTTGAAGGTAGTTTTGGTTTAGCTTCTTTCATTCCATAGTATCAAACTTCATTATTAACGCCATGTTTGTTTTGTCAGCAAACTACGTCCTGACATGGGGCGCAGTTTGGTGGGAGACTCCATCGATCCAGCCTTACCCCCACAAGTGCCTGTCAAGCATGCTGAGATCTCTTGAATGAATTTTGCGATCCGATGCATTCTGGACCACTCTGATCCATGTGGATAAAAGTTTTTTTTCATCAGACTTGTTGCCCTGCTTGTTTTGTGTGCATGGGCAAAAAAGAAAATCGTACTAGTCCTTTAGAAAAATGCATCAATGTTTTTTGTTATGAGGCATGTTATTTGAAAATCTGTTTCTTTTTTTTTTCTTTCGAAATCAGTAACTTATATTCATTATGATTTTGTATGTTGTATTATGATCTGTTATTTAATGCCATGTCATTTCCACGTCAGTAATGTCATGTCATGTCATATTGTATGAAGTTCATATATTCAGTGGAGAAAGTCCCATGTGTGATCTGATCAAGATTTTATAGCTTCTTATCGAAGTTAAGTATCTAATGAAGTCTTTCCAGATCTCAATGTAAGTGACTGGGCATATTTTGCTGGCTATCAATTTGCTTGTGCATTAGTTGCAAGGTAAATGGTGAAGTATGTAAACCAAGTCTTTGACTGACTTTGATGTGGATGTTATTTTTTTCAGTCTTTAGGGTCCGATCAACTGGCTCCACTGAAATGGTTTGATAGAACGGCTTCTGTTTTGTCTTTATTGTATGACTTGTTTTTTTTTTTTTTATGCGTATTGTGTATTCTGTGATCTGTAACCTCAGCTCAACAATTTCCTCTTGTTTTGTGTCAAAGTCTGAATGTGTTGAGTTCCCTGTTGATTTTTTAAGTCAGTGTTATCAGTAACCATATGAGTTAGAACAGTATGTCTCTCCAACAATATTCAGAGAGAGGCTGTGTGTAAAGTATGAAAGGATAGGAGCCCAAGAACCTTGGGGGGACACCAAAGGGAAAAAGCATTGGACAGTCAATTGGGTACACAGGACCAAACTGGGGTTCCTTTTGACAAACACAAATGGAAAAAACAAGAGGGAGCTTTATTCTGATCACAAACAGATTCTGGAGGCAGTTCCAAAGAACATAATGATCAACATTTTAAAAGGCAGCACATAGGTCAAGCAGAGCTTTTTAAAATTTTGGTTATCCTTACTTTTCGTCAAAGTTTCAATTTCATTTGAATTTGATGAGAAATCTTGACAAACACTTGGTCATATCATTTGAAAAAGATTTGAACTTTTTTAAAAAGTAATTTTCAAAAACTTTGAAAAATTTCAAGCACAGGATAGAGTGTTGGGAGTACAGAATGGCTAATGTTATCCATGAGTGTATTGTTTATTTTATTTCTGTTATCACTTCTCAGAAGGGCCCAGCAGAGCTCTCTATCATTTTCCCCTGATGCACATTTTTTTTAATGAAGTGTGTGACGTTTACAATGTTTCAAATGACAAACAGTAAGAAATACTGTGTAAACATATATTATTGTTCCTCTTTTTTTGTTGGGAGTTGGCTGAGGGGTGAAGATGATATTTATACTTATATTGGAGGAAGAGGTTTTTGGTTCATTGGGTGATGGACTCTTTTTCATGTTTCAAAGATTCAAAGCATATTTTCCTTACGTTGTAAAATGTGCTACTATATTTTGATTGCTTTCTTCAAGAAAGTTTCCCTTCCTGTTCTATTATGTGTTGCCATTTTTTGTTGTTTTTGAAAGAGAGAGAGATGCAAAAAAGAGAGAATGGCGACTGATGAGTCGATAATGTAGTAACCCCAGCAATGTTTTTTTTTTTAATGCTTCTTAATCCTTTCTGTTATTCATGAGCTATTCCATGGGTGCAGTTTTGTTGTTGTTGGATTTTTTTCCTTTTTTTTTTTTTTGTTTGTTTGTTGGTTTTTTTTTTTGTTTTTGTTTTCATTTTTTAGTTGTTGTTTTTTTTACTACAGAATGTTGAAACTAATAATTACACTTAATTTACATTGTGTAAACAGGTGGGAGAGTCCTCCCCATTTCAGTCTTTAAGACTCCAGTGAAAATGCAGGCCTACGTGCCCATTGTTGAATAAATCATGTTAACTCTGGGGTCATTTTCTTGTAATCTGTCTACATCAAAGATGCAAAAACATATTTTTACATTTTATTTTTTCCAGTCATCTTCTGACTATTAATAAACATATTGAAACTCATGTGAACATAGTTGCTGGGGGAGAATTGTGAGTGTAAAAAGAGAGTGTGTGTCTGTGTCTGTGTGTGTTGTGTTGTTGTGTCTGTCTTTTGTTTTTTTGTCCCCTTTGGGAAAAAAAAGAGTTCCATTTGGTTTGGGGTTTTTTGTTCTTGTTGTGTGCTTTGTCAAGCGCAAGGAGGAGGTGGATTTTGCTTGTACAGCTGGGCAAGTTTCACATTCTCACTACCTGCCAACTAAATACTTACCAGTCAGTTAAAATTGTGGCTAAAACATCAATTTTCACTGACTGGTTTAAGGATTTAGCTGGCAGGTACGGAGATGTGAAAACCCGGCCCGGTTGAGAAGATTGAAGCCCAAGTCAGCTCCCGTTGTGTAGTGGTTAGCATTGTGGCCTGTGAGTGGAAGGCCTGGGGTTCAAATCCCATCAGGCACGTGGGGTTTTTCGAACCGTAAGGTTGGCTCCCACCCAGAGTAAGTTGTGCTATGGGCTCAATGGGGACACTGAGAGTGAGACCACACAGTCGAGTCTCATCCACTTCTACAGATGCGCTGAGAGCGTGTTGCTTCAGATTCCTGACAAACACTGCAATGTTTGTTTTCTCTCCGGCCTGTTTAACACCAGGATATCATCAAAGAGAAGGCTCTTTGATTTATTAAAGAAAACATGAGAAAAAGCCCTGTCACGTAGTCTCATCCGAAATGGACCTCCATGGCATCATCTTACTCATCCTAATCATCATCATTCATCAATCGCATTCAGAAAATTGTCACAGATCTGTCACCCTACATGTGGGGGAAACCCTACGGCGGAAGCATGATCATGTGGGGAAACAAAAAGGATTGAAGCCAGAAATGCATCCAAAACAGCCCCATTCATCAACATCACTCTAGTTCTCCAGCCTTTCGGTCGGGGGAAAAAGCAACATTATCTTCATCAGTTCTTCCAGTGAGAATAGAGGGGAAAAGATAAGATAAGATAATAAAAATGGGGAAATAAGTAGAAAAAAAAGAAATAATGAAAATAAAAATGTTTTCAAAATATGAAGAAAAAAGTTTAAAACGTGATGTTTTACAAAAAAATTACAATATAATAAATTTAAGGCCTAGACAACAGCCCTGTCACACACTCTCAATCGTAAATGGATTCCCATAGCATCACTTTCATCACCTACTTTGTCCATCATCGCATCTTTGAATGTTCGACTAACATGAGGATTTCTGTAGTATAAGCCCTGCCACACAACCTCATCCTTCAGGGATCCACTACAGATCATTCTACAACTGATAATAATATAATAATAATAGTCAATATATTGATAATAAATATTGTTTTTTTAAAATACAGTAATATTTTTTTTCTGGCTCAAGGCAAAGGAAGTCCCACACTTGAACAAACAAAGCAGCATTTTCTTTGCAGCCTATGACCACAAGGGTTAGGGGGAAACCAGAAAAAGATTGGCCATGATGCCAGAAAAAAATAGTTCAATATAGGCTAGAGAGAGAATACGTTTGACAGAAAATGTGTTTATCAAACACTTTACACCATCCAAGGTCTCGGGTTAATGCAAACCACATTAAAGATCATGTCCTTCATCATTCACACATTGTTCTTTAATTCCAACAATTTTATAAGTTCGCCTTGTCACAATTGTCTACGATCGTCTACGATGTGCATTGCACGTCGCCATGGTCCACCCCGATCGCAGGGTCCAACCCGCCCAAGTGCAATGGACAGGCCTCGCCCTGGGAAACCCCCTTCTTGATCAGGGTCTCTCCCGTGCCAGGTAAGTATGATTGTTATGGCATTGCAAAATGACGCCACTCTGCTGTTCAAATCATCATTCAAGGTGTGCTAAAACAAATGTTATGATGTATATTGCTTTGCTTTTTTCACACTAGAAATTGCTTTTTTCCCTCTACATTTTTATATATCTTTACATCACATTTTGTTTATTATTCAAATGTGAACAATGTCATGTTGGAATGATACTTTCTTGTTGTAGTACATACATTTCAAACTCTATACAAGGGAAAGCACTCTTTTACATCAGCAGGCAGGAGGGCATTTCTCTGACGTCGGGCCCTATTTTCTACTTCTAGATACTTTTCTCTTACTGCTTTAATTAATGCCAAATTTTACAGTCCAGTTATTTACACACACACACACACACACACACACACACCATAAATGACAGCAATGTAAAATTGCAAGAGAGTTAACCACCAAGGCCAGAAAAAAATATTACATTCAAGAGTTTTGGACCATGGCGACGTGCAATGCACATCGTAGACGATCGTAGACAATTGTGACAAGGCGAACTTATAAAATTGTTGGAATTAAACAAACAATGTGTGAATGATGAAGGACATGATCTTTAATGATGGTTTGCATTAAAACCCGAGACCTTGGATGGTGTAAAGTGTTTGATAAACACATTTTCTGTCCAAAACGTAATTCTCTTCTCTAGCCTATATTGAACTATTTTTTTCTGGCATCATTGGCCAATCTTTTTCTGGTTTCCACACCTAACCCTTGTGGTCATAGGCTGCAAAAGAAAATTGCTGCTTTGTTTGTTTAAGTGTGGGACATTCCTTTGCCTTGAGCCAGAAAAAAAATATTACTGTATTTAAAAAAAACAACTATTTTTTATCAATATTTAGACTATTATTATTATTATTATTATCAGTTGTAGTAGTAATGATCATGTAGTGGAGTTCCCTGAAGGATTGAGGTTGTGTGGCAGGACTTATACTACAAGAAAATTCCTCATGTTAGTCTGACACATTCAAAGAATGCGAATGATGGACAAGGATAGGGTGATGAAAGTGATGCTATGGAAATCCATTTACGATTGAGAGTGTGTGACAGGGCTGTTGTCTAGGCCTTCATTTATTATATTGTAATTATGTTGTAAAACATCACGTTTAAACTTTTTTCTTCATATTTGAAAACATTTTTATTTCATTATTACTTTTTTTTTCTACTTATTTCCATTTTATTATCTTATCTTATCTTTTCCCCTCTATTCTCACTGGAAGAACTAGATGTGAGTGTTGATGAAGGGGGCTGTATTGGATGCATTTCTGGCTTCAATCCTTTTTGTTTCCCCACATGATCATGCTTCCGCCGTGGGGTATTCCCACATGTAGGGTGACAGATCTGTGACAATTTTCTGAATGCGATGATGAATGATGATGATTAGGATGAGTAAGATGATGCCAGGGAGGTCCATTTCGGAATGAGACTACGTGACAGGCTGTTCTCAATGCTTCTTTAATAAAACATCAAAGAGCCTTCTCTTTGATGATATCCTGGTGTTAAACAGGCCCGAGAGAAACAAACACTTGCAGTGTTTGTCAGAATCTGAAGCAACACGCTCATCAGCGCATCTGTAGAAGTGGATGAGACTCGACTGTGTGGTCTCACTCTCAGTGTACCCATTGAGCCCATAGCACACTTACTCTGGGTGGGAGCCAACCTTACGGTTCGAAAAACCCCACTGTGCCTGATGGGATTTGAACCCAGGCCTTCCAGCTCACAGGCCACAATGCTAAACCACTACACTAGGGGAGCTGACTTGGGCTTCAATCTTCTCAACCAGGGCCGGGTTCACATCTCCGTACCTGCCAGCTAAATCCTTACCAGTCAGTGAAAATTGATGTTTTTAGCCACAATTTTAACTGACTGGTAAGTATTTAGTTGGCAGGTAGTGAGATGTGAAACTTGGCCCAGCTGTACAAGCAAAATCCACCTCCTCCTCTGCGTCTTGACAAAGCACACAACAAGAACAAGAAAGCCCCAAACCAAACTGGAACTCTTTTTTACAAGGAGACAAACAAACAGACAGAAAACACACACACACAGACACAGACACACACTCTCTTATACACCCTCACAATTCTCCACCAGCAACTATGTTCACATGAGTTTCAATATGTTTATTAATAGTCAAAGATGACTGGAAAAAATAAAATGTAAAAATATTGTTTTGCATCTTTGATGCAGACAGATTACAAGAAAATGACCACAGAGTTAACATGATTTATTCAACAATGGGCACGTGGGCCTGCATTTTCACTGGAGTCTTAAAGACTGAAATGAGAGGACTCTCCCAGCCTGTTTACACAATGTAAATTAAGTGTAATTATTAGTTTCAACATTCTGTAGTAAAAAAAAAAACAACCAAAAAATGAAAACAAAAACAAAAACAAAACCAACAAACAAACAAAAAAAAAAAAAAGGAAAAAATCCAACAACAACAAAACTGCACCCATGGAATAGCTCATGAATAACAGAAAGGATTATAGAAGCATTAAAAAAAAAAACATTGCTGGGGTTACTACATTATCGACTCATCAGTCGCCATCTCTCTCTCTTTGCATCTCTCTCTCTTTCAAAAATCAATCAAAAAATGGCAACACATAATAGAACAGGAAGGAAGCTTTCTTGAAGAAAGCAATCAAAATATAGTAGCACATTTTACAACGTAAGGAAAATACTGTTTTGGGAATCTTTGAAACATGAAAAGAGTCCATCACCCAATGAACCAAAACACCTCTTCCTCCAATATAAGTATAAATACATCTTCACCCTCCAGCCAACTCCCAACAAAAAAGAGGAACAAAAATATATGTTTAACACAGTATTTTACTGTTTGTCATTTGAAACATTGTAAACGTCACACACTTCATTAAAAAAAATGTGCCATCGAGAAAATGATAGAGAGCTCTGCTGCCATTCTGAGAAGTGATAACAGAAATAAATAAAACAATACACTCATGGATAACATTAGCCATTCTGTACTTCCAACACTCTATCCTGTGCTTGAATTTGTCAAAGTTTTTGAAAATTACTTTTTAAAAAAGTTCAAATCTGTTTCAAATGATATTGACCAATGTTTGTCAAGATTTCTCATCAAATATCAAATGAAATGATCTTTTGACGAAAAGTAAGGATAACCAAATTTCAATAAATGCTCTGCTTGACCTATGTGCTGCCTTTTAAAAATGTTGATCATTATGTTTCTTTGGAACTGCCTCCAGAATCTGTTTGTGATCAGAATAAAGCTCCATCTTTTTTTTTTCCATTTGTGTTTGTCAAATGGAACTCAGTTTGGTCCTGTGTACAATTGACTGTCCAATGCTTTGCCATTTGGTGTCCCCCAAGGTTTTGGGCTCCTATCCTTTCATATTTTACACACAGCCTCTCTCTGATATTGTTGAGAGACATACTGTTCTACATCATATGGTTACTGATAACACTGGACTTAAAAAATCAACAGATCTCAACAAATTCAGACTTTGACACAAAACAAGAGGAAATTGTTGAGCTGAGGTTACAGTCACAGAATACACAATACGCATCAAGTCAATAAAATAAAGACAAACAGAAGCAGTTCTATCAAACATTTCAAGTGGAGCCAGTTGATCGGACTCCTTAAAGACTGAAAAAAAGTACAATCCTCTTTCAAAGTCAGTCAAAGACTTGGTTTTCATACTTCACCATTTACCTTGCAACGAATGCACAAGCAAATTGATAAGCCAGCAAAATATGCCCAGTCACTTACTTTGAGATCTGGAAAGACTTCATTAGATACTTAACTTCGATAAGAAGCTATAAATCTTGATCAGATCACACATGTGGGTCTTTCTCCACTGAATATAAATGAACTTCATAAATAATGACATGACATGACATTACATGACGTGGAACATGACATGGCATTAAATAACAGATCATAATACAACATACAAAAATCACTATGAAATAAGTTACTGATTCGAAAAAAAAAAAAAAAGAAACAGATTTCAAAAACATGCCTCATAACAAAAAACATTGATGCATTTCTAAAGGACTAGTACGATTTTCTTTTTTGCCCATGCACACAAAACAAGCGGGGCAACAAAGTCTGATGAATTAACTTTTTATCCACATGGATCAGACTGGTCAGAATGCATCGGATTCTCAAATTCTTTCAAGGAGATCTTCAGCATGCTTGACAGGCACTTGTGGGGGTAAGGCTGGATCGATGGCAGTCTCCACCAGACAGCGCACCATGTCAGGAAGTAGTTTGCTGAACAAAACAAACATGGCGTTAGAAATGAAGTTTGATACTATGGAATGAAAGAAGCTAATCCAAAACTACCTTCAAAATACAAAATACTCGTGAACAGGCAACTGAAAAAACACACATGAACGATACACATGCATATAAATTCAAATACACACACAACACCACATTCCTGGCAAACTGTGGGATTATATAATTTCATTCAGGATGGGTATGCAAGTTCGAGTGTTGGGTTTCAGTGAAAGTGTGCCAAGTCAAACCAGACACCATTGTGCAGTTGTAAGTATCATTGACTTTTGGAGTTCATGACCTTGATTCCCACCAGAGGTATTTGTTTGAGGAATTATTCAGCCTCAGCTGGCTCTACCCTGAGTTGAGTATGCTATGAGCTGAAATGGGAACTGTGGTAAATCAGTCTTATAAAAATGGTGGATTTAAAGCATGTGACATTCTTAAACCTTAGTCACACTAAAAGAATCTGTTCAAGTCTTCAACTGCTACGTAAGCTACACCATTGAAACACTCCATGGCATCATCATATATCATGTCTGTGGGTTAATTAAAAAAAAAAAAATCCATAAAAAAATGATGGGGAAAAGCAAGTCATGATTACTGGAATCTATACTTAATAGTTTGTAACACCTGTACCAATTATACAATAGTAAAGACATCTTAAGAAAAATCCTTGCACCAGAATTGCCTGTTACGTGAATCAGAAATTGTACTCATGAAAATAAGTTTGTTGTGTCTCCAACTCTCACACTTTCAAAATAACTGTTTTTTTGGGGGATACTGTTTATGCCCTTTGTATTCTATTAATGTTCTTTATCAGTATAAAAGACACCAAACAAAAATCATTTCAAGTTCTTCAAAACTGTATCACAAGCTATACATAAACAAAAATCCTGTTTTTTTTCATTACCATAACCAATCTTATCATGAAAGAATTATTCATTCATGATCATCATTGTCAAACTAAAAGTATTCACCTGCAATGCATTATCAATCATTGTCATTGTCACCATCACCATTCACATCCAAACAAGCATACCTAAGCACAAGCTGGAGCTCCATTGATCTCCATAAGCCACACATGGAACTGTTTGTTCATCCACCATGAAGTCCAGACCAAAGAGTTGAAAGCTCCAGTAGCCTGCTCCACCTGTATGTATAATGCTGAAAAAAAACAACAACAAAAAGCAAAACCACAGTGCACAGCAATAAAATGAAGATGATGCCTTTTCATAATCCATGATTGGAAATTACAATGTGCCCAAAAGGGCCTGCAATAGAGCATCTTCTACAGCCTTCTTCTTGCACTCATCTGAAAAGGCAACACTTAAACACCAAACACTTGATAATATCACAGACTTGTAGTAATGTACATTGCATTTGCACTCATCTGAAAAGGCAACACTTAAACACCAAACACTTGATGTCACAGACTTGTAGTACTTATACAAACTAGAGCAAATAATAAAACATAAGCTTATCGATTGTAGCAAACTATAAACAAGAAATCAGTAAAAACAAAACACAACAATACAATCAAACACAGCAAATAAAACCAACAAAGTGTCAACATAATCAAATGAAATGTAGCAAAAAACAAACAGGAATTAAAAACATAGCAGTGAAGTTAAATGTAGCATAAAGAACAACAAAATATCAATGAAAAATGAACTAAGAATAATCAACATACAGGAAAAACTTGGAGCCAAAAGTTCACCTTTTTCTTTCTCCCTGCAGCTTCCTTGTCAACATCTCTTCCTCCCAAATGATGCAATAAGTATACCTTAATTTTTAAAAAACCTACATTCACGAGCAATAGTTCACTTCAACTTGACAGACAGACTAAACTCACATCCTATATGATCATGAAGCAGGTCCATGTGATGGTCTGTATCAGAGGCAGTATCTGGATTCCAGACTGACGCCATGATGGTTACTCCTCAAATATCTGCAAGGGAAAAAAATCAGCTGTAACAGGAAATTAATTCTAATGCTGCCATTCACAACAACAACAATAATCACAATAATAAAAGCAATAAATGCTGATAAATGATAATAACAATAGTAATGAGCTATAATTTACAAATTCATTTTTTTTCGCAGCATTATTTTGTTTTGCAAAGGAAGCAGGAGTGCAAGTCAGCTGGTCTACTTGACAAGCTTATTGGTGCTTTTCAATCCTGGACCAGATGACATTCTGCTTAACCTATTTCGGAAGTCGTCCGACTGAGTAAACAAACTGAACAGAAAAAAGTCATCATCATTATCATTATCCTTATCACCTTTATACTGTTTGAATGAATTTTGTACGCTTTCTATCTCTAAAGAATCAGTGTGATAACAAACACACAAAAATATCATATTTGCATCCACAAACTCAGTATACGGCCTATGTATATAGATCTACATCTAGCACTCACATTTAATTATTATAAACTATAATAGCCAATATATAGACACACATGAATTAAATAATGAAATGGCAAATTAAGTAACAAACAAAACATTTTCAATGACCAGAATTAAACAATGAAACGGCAAAGTAAGTTACAAACAAAACATTTCAATGACCTCTCTCCACACACACACACACACACACACACACACACACAATGTACGCCCAAAATCAACACCAACCGTTCGCATGCATACACCCAAAAACACCACATGCACACACACATAACACTTGTAAACATACTGTCTAAGATCACTGTTAGGTGGATAGACGTTAAATTAAAGAACGAACACACACACACACACACACACACACACACACACATACACACACACACACACTGTGTGCGTTTGGTTGTTTTTTCTTGTGGCGATCTATGTTTTGGCGCGATATGATTCCAATAATTTCATTGAAATCATGGCCTAATATGTCGATTTACAGTCCTAACACTTTAAGAATCACATGCACGAAGTTACTTACGTTGATGCTGCGTTTTGTACACCGGTGTTTGTGTTTTGCGCTCCTGGTATCACCATGTGGTCACACGAGAACTAGGCCAAAGGGAAGTAATTTTTCGTTGTTGGAGTGCTCTTTCCTTTGACGCTTAAAAGTAAGCTTGTTTGTGGATGGTTGAGATCGTAGACATCGTAGATTTTTGATCAATGAGAGGGCTCGTGTTGGGTGCTCTTTGCGTTGACGCTAAAGTAAGCTTGTTCGTGGTTGGTTGAGATCGTAGACAATCGTAGACTTCCTGATCAATGAGAGGGCTCGTTCCAGCGAGTTGAGAGGAGAGATCGTAGACTTCTGACCAATGAGAGAGCCAAACTGTCTACGATCATTGCACGGCACACGGGTCGACTCGATCACGGGTGGACCATGGCGACGTGCAATGCACATCGTAGACGATCGTAGACAATTGTGACAAGGCGAACTTATAAAATTGTTGGAATTAAAGAAACAATGTGTGAATGATGAAGGACATGATCTTTAATGATGGTTTGCATTAAACCCGAGACCTTGGATGTGTAAAGTGTTTGATAAACACATTTTCTGTCCAAAACGTAATTCTCTTCTCTAGCCTATATTGAACTATTTTTTTCTGGCATCATTGGCCAAACTTTTTCTGGTTTCCACACCTTAACCCTTTGGTCATAGGCTGCAAAAGAAAATTGCTGCTTTGTTTGTTCAAGTGTGGGACATTCCTTTGCCTTGAGCCAGAAAAAAAATATTACTGTATTTTAAAAAAACAACTATTATTATCAATATTATTAGACTATTATTATTATTATTATTATCAGTTGTAGTAATGATCATGTAGTGGAGTTCCCTGAAGGATTGAGGTTGTGTGGCAGGACTTATACTACAAAAAATTCCTCATGTTAGTCTGACACATTCAAAGAATGCGAATGATGGGCAAGGATAGGGTGATGAAAGTGATGCATGGAAATCCATTTACGATTGAGAGTGTGTGACAGGGCTGTTGTCTAGGCCTTCATTTATATATTGTAATTATGTTGTAAAACATCACGTTTTAAACTTTTTTCTTCATATTTTGAAAACATTTTTTATTTTCATTATTTCTTTTTTTTTCTACTTATTTCCATTTTATTATCTTATCTTATCTTTTCCCCTCTATTCTCACTGGAAGAACTAGATGTGAGTGTGTTGATGAATGGGGCTGTATTGGATGCATTTCTGGCTTCAATCCTTTTTGTTTCCCCACATATCATGCTTCCGCCGTAGGGTATTCCCACATGTAGGGTGACAGATCTGTGACAATTTTCTGAATGCGATGATGAATGATGATGATTAGGATGAGTAAGATGATGCCATGGAGGTCCATTTCGGAATGAGACTACGTGACAGGGCTGTTCTCAATGCTTTCTTTAATAAAACATCAAAAGCCTTCTCTTTGATGATATCCTGGTGTTAAACAGGCCCGAGAGAAACAAACACTTGCAGTGTTGTCAGGGAAACTGAAGCAACACGCTCATCAGCGCATCTGTAGAAAATGGATGAGACTCGACTGTGTGGTCTCACTCTCAGTGTACCCATGAGCCCATAGCACACTTACTCTGGGTGGGAGCCAACCTTACGGTTCGAAAAAACCCCCCTGTGCCTGATGGGATTTGAACCCAGGCCTTCCAGCTCACAGGCCACAATGCTAACCACTACACTACGGGAGCTGACTTGGGCTTCAATCTTCTCAACCAGGGCCTGGTTTCACATCTCCGTACCTGCCAGCTAAATCCTTACCAGTCAGTGAAAATTGATGTTTAGCCACAATTTTAACTGACTGGTAAGTATTTAGTTGGCAGGTAGTGAGATGTGAAACTTGGCCCAGCTGTACAAGCAAAATCCACCTCCTCCTCTGCGTCTTGACAAAGCACACAACAAGAACAAGAAAGCCCCCAAACCAAACTGGAACTCTTTTTTACAAGGAGACAAACAAACAGACAGACAGACACACACACACACAGACACAGACACACACTCTCTTATACACCCTCACAATTCTCCACCAGCAACTATGTTCACATGAGTTTCAATATGTTTATTAATAGTCAGAAGATGACTGGAAAAAATAAAATGTAAAAATATTGTTTTGCATCTTTGATGCAGACAGATTACAAGAAAATGACCACAGAGTTAACATGATTTATTCAACAATGGGCACGTAGGCCTGCATTTTCACTGGAGTCTTAAAGACTGAAATGAGAGGACTCTCCCAGCCTGTTTACACAATGTAAATTAAGTGTAATTATTAGTTTCAACATTCTGTAGTAAAAAAAACAACAACCAAAAAATGAAAACAAAAACAAAAACAAAACCAACAAACAAACAAAACAAAAAAAAGGAAAAAAAAACCAACAACAACAAAACTGCACCCATGGAATAGCTCATGAAATAACAGAAAGGATTATAGAAGCATTAAAAAAAAAACATTGCTGGGGTTACTACATTATCGACTCATCAGTCGCCATCTCTCTCTCTTTGCATCTCTCTCTCTTTCAAAAATCAATCAAAAAATGGCAACACATAATAGAACAGGAAGGAAGCTTTCTTGAAGAAAGCAATCAAAATATAGTAGCACATTTACAACGTAAGGAAAATACTGCTTTGAATCTTTGAAACATGAAAAAGAGTCCATCACCCAATGAACCAAACACCTCTTCCTCCAATATAAGTATAAATATCATCTTCACCCTCTCAGCCAACTCCCAACAAAAAAGAGGAACACAAAATATATGTTTAACACAGTATTTCTTACTGTTTGTCATTTGAAACATTGTAAACGTCACACACTTCATTAAAAAATGTGCCATCGAGAAAATGATAGAGAGCTCTGCTGCCATTCTGAGAAGTGATAACAGAAATAAAATAAAACAATACACTCATGGATAACATTAGCCATTCTGTACTTCCAACACTCTATCCTGTGCTTGAATTGTCAAAGTTTTTGAAAATTACTTTTTAAAAAAGTTCAAATCTGTTCAAATGATATTGACCAAGTGTTTGTCAAGATTCTCATCAAATATCAAATGAAATGATCTTTTGACGAAAAGTAAGGATAACCAAATTTCAATAAATGCTCTGCTTGACCTATGTGCTGCCTTTTAAAATGTTGATCATTATGTTCTTTGGAACTGCCTCCAGAATCTGTTTGTGATCAGAATAAAGCTCCATCTTGTTTTTTCCATTTGTGTTTGTCAAATGGAACTCAGTTTGGTCCTGTGTACAATTGACTGTCCAATGCTTTGCCATTTGGTGTCCCCAAGGTTTTTGGGCTCCTATCCTTTCATACTTTACACACAGCCTCTCTCTGATATTGTTGAGAGACATACTGTTCTACATCATATGGTTACTGATAACACTGGACTTAAAAAATCAACAGGATCTCAACAAATTCAGACTTTGACACAAAACAAGAGGAAATTGTTGAGCTGAGGTTACAGTCACAGAATACACAATACCATCAAGTCAATAAAATAAAGACAAACAGAAGCAGTTCTATCAAACATTTCAAGTGGAGCCAGTTGATCGGACTCCTTAAAGACTGAAAAAAAGTACAATCCTCTTTTCAAAGTCAGTCAAAGACTTGGTTTTCATACTTCACCATTTACCTTGCAACGAATGCACATGCAAATTGATAAGCCAGCAAAATATGCCCAGTCACTTACTTTGAGATCTGGAAAGACTTCAATTAGATACTTAACTTCGATAAGAAGCTATAAATCTTGATCAGATCACACATGTGGGTCTTTCTCCACTGAATATAATGAACTTCATAAATAATGACATGACATACATTACATACGTGGAACATGACATGGCATTAAATAACAGATCATAATACAACATACAAAAATCACTATGAATATAAGTTACTGATTCGAAAGAAAAAAAAAGAAACAGATTTCAATAACATGCCTCATAACAAAAAACATTGATGCATTTCTAAAGGACTAGTACGATTTTCTTTTTTGCCCATGCACACAAAACAAGCAGGGCAACAAGTCTGATGAATTAACTTTTTATCCACATGGATCAGACTGGTCAGAATGCATCGATTCTCAAATTCTTTCAAGGAGATCTTCAGCATGCTTGACAGGCACTTGTGGGGGTAAGGCTGGATCGATGGCAG
>CM031605.1:35879230-35901018 GCA_018398815.1 Conus ventricosus
CAAAACCATCTTGCCGCCACTTCATGGACACCTGGAAAAGTACACATCCTAATGGGAATCATGGTTTCAAGTCTGGATACTCCTGTGAAAACTCCAATGCTCACCATTATGCATGATCTTCTAAAGTCCAACAACAAGGGTTCCAGAACTGACGTTGTGATTCTTGACTTCAGAATGGCTGTTGATGAAATCCTTCAGTCTTCCCCGAAGTTGGGGTGTGGCTGCCTTAATGGCGGAATAAAAAAGTAGTCATACACACAAAACTCCACTCCCTTTGTTGGTAGATGGGATTAATCCTTACCTGTCTATACAGAGAGTGTCCGCAGGAGTATCAGCCTGCGTACGCAGAAGAAGAAGATGAAATCCTTCCCATAAAACTCCTAAACAAGCTGAAGCACTATGACATCCGGAAAACAGTCCACAAAAGGATAAGGAGCTTTTTCACAATAAGAACATGAAGGTAATCCTGAGGAGTAAATCATCCGAAGAGGCGGCATTGTAATTTGGTGGCCCCCCGAGACACAGTGTTAATCTCTTTGTTTTTCAATATCAATTACCTACCAAATTCGGTAACATCAAATTTGAGCCTGCTGGCAAATGACTGCCTGCTCTACAGAGAAAAAAACACTTCTCGAACCACATTACAATTCAGGAGGGCTTCGACAGATTTGAAATATGGGCCAAAGACTGAGGCATGCAGTTTAATGTCAACAAAGAACGAGTCCACCCACTTCCGCAGCTTATGTGGAGAAATCTTGAGCATGTCATCATCATCATCATCATCATCATCATCCGTTGAGCGGGCCACAATCATCAGGTTGATTACTCTGCCGCTTTGGGGTTGACGCAAAAAAAAAAAAAAAAAAAAAAAAAAAAGCATTCACACTCTCACTACACAACAGACAGTAATTTGAATAAAGCTAAAATAGCTATGCGTGGATCTGCTGGCAGGCTACCACGGTCACCCTGTCCCCCCTCGGGGTAAGCCAGCCCTGGCTACACATAAGGTGCAGCCAAGCCCACTTAAAAAAAAAAAAAAAAATCCCTATATCCCTACTCTGGTTCCTACTCTAATTTGATCGGACCCTTGACACGAATGTGTCGAGGGTTTTGGCTGATACTTCTGCCTCAGTCAGGTCATTCCAGTCCCTGATGGTATTGGGAAAGAATGCCTGTTGTCGGTATTGGTGCGGCAATAGATCTGGGTCAGTTGCTGTGAGTGTCCTCTTCTTTGTCTTGGTGGTGCAGGTTTCAGTTTGGCAGCGTCCACACAGACCTCCTCATGCAAGATTTTGTACAACATGGTGAGGCGGGAGGTCTTCCTGCGTTGCTGGGGATCCCAGCCCAGTTTGTCTATCATAGATTTTACACTTGAAGTGTTGTGGTATCTTCTGAGAACAAACGGGCTGCTCTGCTCTGTACTGCCTCAATCCTGCTGATATTTTGTTTTGTGTGTGGATCCCACACTGTGCAGGCGTACTCCAGTATGGGCCTCACGAAGGACTTGTACGCCGTTTCTTTTCAGCTGGATGGCACTGATTCGAAGTTTGCGGCGAAGGAAGCCGAGGGTCTTGTTGGCCTTCAGATGTTATTGATATGCTCATCCCAGCTGAGATCGTGACTGATGGTAACGCCAAGATATTTCGCCGAGTTGACTGTGGCTAAATTCTGGCCGTGTAGGTGATAGCTGTTTGGCAAGGGTTTTTTCTTCCTGGTCACTGGAGGGTGGTACATTTCCCTGGGTGAAAGGCCATGTCCCAGCTCTTCTCCCACTGTTCGAGTTTGAGGAGGTCTTGTTGTAGCTGTTCTTGGTCCAGGCCTGATGTTATCAGCCGTATACAGCAGTGTCGTCAGCGAAGAGGCGCGTCATCGAAGTGAGTTGGTCCGGTAGGTCATTGATGTATACTAGGAACAAACTGGGTCCAGTACTGACCCCTGCGGAACCCCTGACCTTACGGTGACGCAGTCCGACCTCGCCCCTTGGACCACTACTGCTTGCTGCCTGTCTCGAAGGAAACCCTTGATCCAGTTATTGACTTTCCCCCTGACGCCATAGTGATGGAGTTTATGGGTCAGGAGGCTGTGGTTTACTTTGTCAAAGGCCTTGGCAAAGTCCAGCACTACGATGTCAGTCTGCCCTCCCTTCTCCATGTTGTCAGACAGTTCTTCGGCAAATTCCAGCAGCTGGTCTCGCAGGATCTTTTTCGACGAAATCCGTGTTATCGGGGGGTCAGTATCGTATTCTCCTCGAGGTGGTTCATGAGGGCGGTGACTACAATGTGCTCCAAGATCTTGCATGGGATGCTGGTCAGCGATATTGGTCTGTAGTTTGCAGGATCGTAATGTTCCCCCTTCTTGAAAACAGGTGTCACATTTGCCGTTCGCCAATCTGATGGGATGGTGCCTTTGTCGATGGAAGTATGAAAAATCAGGTCAAGACCAGAGCCACTTCATCAGCCAACTCTTTCAGCACTCTGGGGTGATGCCATCTGGACCGCATGCTTTGTTGGGATTAAGTTTCACCAGCAGCTTCCTGACGCCTTCCTCCGTGATGCAGAGTTTGCTGAGCTCCGTGTAGTCTCCCTTGTCCATGCCGCACTTCTCACTGAACTCTTGCTGGGTGTAGTCTCGACCCTCACTGAAGACTGAATGGAAGTGTTGTTCAGGATTTCTGCTTGCGCCTTGGGGTCCGACACCAACTGACCATTAACCTTCAGGGGGAGACTCCGATTTTCGCAGATCTCTGACTCTTGATGTAAGTCCAGAAGCGTTTTGTTGTAGGTGGTTCGTCTGGGCTGCTTGGAGTCAGTGCGTCATTACATATTGCCAATATGCCCGCCTCAGTTTCCTCTGGATTGTTCTACGAGTTGTTGAGACTCATTTTTACAGTTCTGTCTTTGAGTCACATTTTCTTTTTTTTTTAACATGTGCGCTTGAGACTCAGTTTTCAGTTCCTCTGTCCCTGTCTTCTTCATTTTCTTGTAGACTCGGGCCCTCCTGTTGATGAGACTCTTTATCTCCGGGGTAACCCATGGCTTGCTCTGCTTGGGGCGGGCCTGCTTGTGCGGTATGAAGGTCTCCATGCGGGTACTGAGGGCTTCTTTGAATCTTTTCCATAGATCCTCTGTAGAAAGGCTGCCCTTTTCCCTCTCCAGTGTTGCATGGAGCTCTGTCATTGCTTTCTTCATTCCGTCCCAGTTGGCTTTGCGGTACAGAGGAATCCTGCAGGGTGGCTGTTTCTCTTTCTGGGGCCGCTAGGGTGTATTCACAATAGACAATGTCATGGTCAGCTAGTTCAGGGATGATCTCAACTCTTGGCACTAGGTGAGGTGTGTTTGGTTAAGATGAGGTCGAGGATATTATCCTGTCTTGTTGGCTCCATGACTATCTGCTCCAGTCCACAGTCCCTGGTGAGTTCCATGAAATCGTTATGCAGGACTAGGGTACGGTGCCTTTGGTTTCAGGGTGGAGTGTGGCCAGTCCCATCCTGAAAGTTGAAATCTCCTCCAATCATAAGGTGTGCATTGGAAATCTCTGTTGCTCTTTCCATGATCTTCGAAGTTCAGTCAGGCTTACTGCGTCCGAGACATCTGGTCGGTAGTAGGGTCTTCCTGCCAAGTAGTTTAAGGCCTGCCCACACCATTTCGCAATCAGTTGCCAGTTCTGGGACAGCGAAGCTCCTCACAGTCTGAGCGGATAGCCAGAAGTACCCTCCTCCCTCCCTGTTTCTGTCCTTTCTGCAGACTTGATAAAGTCCGGCAGGATTTTGTCTTGGATGGAGGGGGCGAGCCATGTCTTTGTTCCGAAGATTATGTCCGGCTTTGTGCTTTCAACCAAGCACTCAATCTCTGCCCTTCTCCCAACTGCAGATCTAAAGTTTACGTTGAGGAGGCGCAGTGGTCTGCCCTTCCACTTGTTCTGCTGGCTGGCTCTGGTTGGCGTCGATGCATGCCGTGGGTGGAAGTCTGCTTCTGATGGAGTGGTGCAGGTGGAGACTCCAGACAAGTCTGTTGGGTGTTTTGTTGGCCAATCTACCCGTGAAGGTCGAATACTGTCCGGCTATTGGGGTTGCCGCAAATAGCACAGTGCCAGTGTTCGTCGTCATCATTCAGCCTCTCATAGCTGGCACTGTCGATGCTCTGACACCGCGCATGAACCAGTAGCCGCAGGTCTCGCACTCCACCCCTCTGTCTTCCATGTCACTGTGACATCACATGTTCCGCAGGGGTAATGGATGTCGCTCGAGTTATCTGATGAGGTGGGTGGTCCGGGGTTTGGCTCTGGCTGTAAGAGGTGAGAAGGAGAAGTGTTGCTAAGTACAAAAGTACTAGTCTCCTACGATAAAATTTCGCTCTTTTCAGGTAACTGTTCGTGAGGGTGAGGGTGAAAATACCCACTCCTGTGTCCACTGTGCGGAAGAGTGTCTTCAGCATAAATCTGATGTTGCTAGTGTCCTGACAGTGTAATGAGAACCTTGAGTCTACGTGAAAGTACTTGTGGCCCAGCGCAAAAATCACCAGCAGTTGGATGGTGAAAGAGAAGCTGGTCATGGCGTTGGATGTTTAGGCATGACAATCAATGTGGGTGGTAGAACACATAAATCAGCAAGGTTTGTACTCACTTGATTTGGAGCTTGGAGTAGACTACGGCATGTGCATACCTGTTCTTTGCAGGAAAGTCTTTGACTCGCAGGCTGACGTTATCAGGAAGCCATGTTTGTTTACATTTAATAGCACTGGAAGTGCTCAATCAAAAACTAGAACTTGACGTGTCACACTATTAAACAGTTATATTTCTAAACTGTGGTATGGTGTGTGTAATTTACTCCTCAGCCCTTATAGGCTGGCAGATAGCTTGGTATATGTCAACCAAGACATTATCTGTAGGCTTTCCTATGCCATTTGCTTGGTTTCCTCTTAAGACTATGTTTTCATAGACATCAAGGTGTTTGATGGAGTCTGCAGGAGATGTCGGATACTATGGGACACAATGAACATCGTGCAAAAGCTTATCAGCGTCACCCATCAACTGTACTCCAACGTGACTAGTGCGGTGCTCACACAGGGTGCTATTGGAGAGTGATTCCATACTTCAGCTGAGTTCGTCAGGGCGGCCTTCTGTCTTCTTCCTTTTCAATATATTCCTAGAACGCATTATGACTGATGCACTTAAAGAAAATATCAGAGCATTTGGAGGAAGGTTCATCACAAATCGATTAGTATACGACATAGACGACCTAGCAGGCAGCCAGAACTCGCCAAGATTGTTGAGAGATTTTGTTTTGCTTTGTTTTGTTCTGTTATGGACTATTTACCAAATGACCATTAGCAGACAAAAGGCAGTTAATTTTGATCTCCTAGGATTACGCTCTAGACACAACTTGGTAAAGAATTAGTTCCTATGGCTCTCTGTACACTTTGCACAAAACCAACTATCTGATCTAATCCACGCCTAGCCTTGCTGCCACATGGCCTTGCTACATAGCTCATATTTTCTAGTCTGCATTTTGGGTGGGTTTTTTTTGTTTGTTTGTCTGTTTGTTTGTTTTTTTAAACTCGTTCCTTTTTTTCTACCCTAGCCAGTATACCATCCAATCCATGCATGCTTCTTTGTCACGTGAGTGAGCAGAGGACAACTTGTCAAAGTGGGGAGAGTAACCGAATGCAGTCTTCTTCAGCCAACATAAACGTTGCTATTTCTCTGATCGAGGGCTAAAGATCATTGTGTTGGTCGTTCTAGCACATACCTGGAAAAAAAACCCCAGAGGGTTCATAACTGACCAAAACCTTGCTGGCAAGGATGCATTTTCTATTGTCAGTTTTCCATGCAGGCTGGGGTAATGGTGTGGGAAATGGGGAAAAGTCGGGTGGTTCATTATTTTGTGCGGGCTTACAAGTACCCCAGACATGTTTTACGTGTCGCGAGTAGTGGCTCGCACAGCTTCTGTTGCCAATTCATCCACTTCTTTCTTTCTGGGTGGTCGAAACCCATACACTTTTTGTGTATATGAGTTGGAGTTTGTAACATTGCCAGAACCTTGCTAGCTTTTTGGTAAAGATGTTGCACTCTCACACTGCATGTGTTGCACTGTGAGATCACATCAACACTTGGTGTTTATTTTATATGAAGTTTGTGCTATTTCAAATGATATCGTAAATAAAACAAATCTGCTTCTCCTTCTTCGTCCATGATTTACGTATATATTATGCATTCTATCAATTCAGATTTCCCTGTAGCAATGGCGATTATTCTACATCTGACGTCACAATAAGCACTAGTGATTGAGCCATCCTCTCTGTATTAGAGTGAAATTCATCACTGAGAGCAAATATTTTTGCAAGAAATAACTCCTATGGGACTTGTCATGTATGGAACACACGATCCCCATCTACTACACTATCGGAAGACTACCGTACCAGGTGGAAAGGGTTTTCTGTCGTCGTCACCTCACCTGAGTATCTAGTGTAACATCAGCCTGAGTACAGAGAATGAGATCGTAACTTTTTATTGCAGGGGACCAGTGAGAAAGCAGTCCATGACGATGGTGATAATAATGGTAATGACGATGATGATAATAATGATGATAACGATGGTATTGATAATAATAACAATAACACCAACAACAATAATAATAATATAATAATAATAATAACAACAACAACAATGATGATGATGTGTGATAACAATGATGATGATGATGGATCCATACAATACACTTGAGTGTGCGTGCGCGCGCCTGTGTGTGTGTGTGTGCGTGTGTGTGTGTGTGTGTGTGTGGTGTGTGTGTGTGTGGTGTGTGTGTGTGTGTGTGTGTGTGTGTGTGTGTGTGTGTATGTGACGAAAGGCCTTGGAGCAGGCAATACAAATAGATTTGCCTTCGAGAGGGATCACGATGGTTCCCTCATGCAGCTAGAGAACAGTTTTCACATTTTTCACATATTTTCTTAATTCTATGTTCCCTTTTTTGTTCATCTTCAACCCCCCCATCCAAGTTCAAATCTTTGCCAAGTCATTACTGTGATGACGAAGGGTTGTTGGCCTGCGCTTGTTTTTCCCCACTATTAGATTGTTCGTCTTTGCATTTGTCTGACTTTATTCCAGTTTAAAAGGTGTGCCAGTCTTCAATAAAAGTTACTCTGTGTTATGTTTTTCTTATAGGAGCAAGAGTTACCCTACTTGTTTCTTGTTTACTGTTCCCTTCCTCATTTTATTTTCAACCAATGATATTAGTAAATATGATAGTTGTTACAGTGTTACAGTTATGAAGTTGTAAGAGCAGTTGTAATGAGGGTAATAGTAAAACTATTAGCGTTAGTAATAGTAATCATGAAAAAATTATTGATAATCATTCTGATAATGGTGATGTCATGATCAGATCATCTACATTTGAGGGAGAACACATTCCATGAAATTAATCAGGTTGGGCTGGCAGTATTTACAACAGATTGATCGATTTGTCTCCCCTGCAGACTGTCAGGACTGTACAAACATCATACTCGATTATATCATGGCTCTGAAAAGATATGCTTTACAGTATAGCTTTACATAAAATACACAGATGTGTGTGTGTGTGTGTGTGTGTGTGTGTGTGTGTGTGTGTGTGTGTGTGTGTGTGCCCATTTTTAAGACAGAGAGACACACACAAAGACAGAGACAGAGAGAAGAAGTGTGGGAGAGAGAGAGAGAGAGAGACAAGACAAGACAAGACAAAATTCTTTATTTACGAGGATAATAGATAAGCACTGATGTGCTTTTTTACATCCAGTCCTCGCCCTGTGTAGGGTCAACAATATAAAATAAAAGGCAACAAAGGAAGCATGCAAAAGTGACTAGAACTATGTCATGTGACGTAGCCTCACATCAAGGCATGTGACGCTCCGTCACATGAAGTTAGTGATATGAATCATTTCCCCGTGCCACAATTAAAGGAAGAATATTCATATGGCTTGACTAGTGTAGCGGGCGTCCCCAAAATAATTGTGAGTATGACTCATTCAAGAAACGAATGTGGTCATTGGGTGAAAGTGACACTGAGTGATAGTTTAACAAGGGCTGGTAAGTAAGGTGCTGGTCATGTGTTTTGAACACTGAGTATGCACTCACTAGGAGAGGGAAGAAAGAATTAGTTTTAAACCCAGCAGATGGCCTAGAGACTCGAACCTGTCAGGACGGTGGTCCTCTTTGCTGACCAGTCATTACCAGGTGAGAGTGATAGATAGTGGGGGAAAGCTACAGGGGGATAACTTAAAGAAAAGAGAAAGAAAGAATTCATATGTTGAATTAAGAAGGTTACTTACACGAACCTTATTCGTGTTTCAGCCCTTGCACCCTTTACCCTTCGCCCTTCACCCTTCATCTTTCACCCGTGAGGTGGTTGAAGATGGCCATGGTGTGAGAGACACACCGGTAGTTCAGCCCCAAGTTCCAACTCCAGGGAGAGGAGTTGAAGCTCGTCGTTTCTCAAGAGACAGAAGAAGTCGCGGAGAGAAGTCGAGACTCGTATCTCCAGGACAGGAGAATTCGAGGGGCAGTAGTATATTGTCTCAGAGAGACAGGGAATAGAGAAAGCGAGAAGCTTTAACGTGAGGCAGGCAGGTCCTCAGTGATTACGGGAGTTATGTAGTCTCCTGGTCCGGAATTTTGGGATAACGGAATGTGAAGGCCATAGCTTTATAGAAGCGGAACTAGATTATTTTATCTCTCAGTGTAAAGAGAGATACAAGTGTGAAGACTATTTTATCTCTCAGTGTAAAGAGAGATACAAGTGTGAAGACTATTTTTCTCTCAGTGTAAGAGAGATACATGTGTGAAGATTGATTTGTCCCTCGGTGTGAGGAGAGATACATGTGTGCGGATTTATTTGTCTCTCAGTGCGGAGAGAGATACAGGTGTAAAATCTGTTTACAAGTTGTTGTTGTGATTAGTAAAGTGTTTTCCCTGAAGGAGAGGGGGAGAAGAAAAACATTCGGTAGTGCTCCTTTTGGGTGATTGGAAAGATTGCGTGTGCGTATGGAGTAAATGCTGTCATGAATGCGGGTATGCAAGAGTGACAGTGTGACAGTGGTGACCCCGACTCCAATTTCACCGGCGTAGCTGCCGTTTGTTTCTCCGGGAAAAAAAAAAAAAAAAAGAAAGATTCTATTTGTGCCCTTGGGGTTTAAAAAAAAAAAATTATATTTGTACCCTCAAGGGTTTGAGGAAAAAAAAAAAGGATTTCTATTTGTACCCTCAAGGGTTTGAGGAAGAAAAAAAAAGGATTTCTATTTGTGCCCTCAAGGGTTTGAGGAAAGGAAAAAAAAAAAAGAAGAAAGTTTAATTATTTATTGTGTATATATTTGCATTTGTTGTTGTTTTTTTCTATTTCTATATGTGTTAGGGTGGTTTGACATTTATTTTGGTTGCTCTACTCCGTTAAGGGTTTTTTTTTTGGTAGGATTTCTTTTTGACCCTTCCCCACCTCAGGACCGATAGCCTCAACCTCCTCTTGCTCGAACCTGGCAGCAAGGGGGCAGGGCGTTGAGGAATCGCTGTCCTTCCCCTAGAGGATTAGAATTTTTGTCCCCTTTCCCAGGACTGATAGCCCCAACCTCTTCCTGCGTTTAGCAGGGGGACATGGCGTTGGGGAGTCAATAGTCTTTCCCTTCTGATAAATATCTATTTCTTTCGCTTTCCTATTGTTTCGGTTTGATTTTTTCCCCTTGCCCCTCAGAGTGTGGGATCAACTTCTCCTCCGTCACGCTAGTAGTGTAGGTGTGTGGAGTTGATTACCGCTCTGCCCAAATAAACATCTTTATCTTTTGATTATTTTTTTTCTGGGTGTGGTGCGAGATTTTCTTTGAGTTTGGGTGAATGTGCATTTATTGATTGATTGTTTAGTATTTTGTATTATTACTGTAGTGTGGTGTATATTGTGCAGTGATTTATTTTTTTTCCCGTCTCCAGTTTCACGGGAGACAGTGACCACTAGGGTGCTGTCTGTGGGCTTCTTTTGCTTTTCTTGATTTCTGCTCACTATTCCGGTCCTGTGTATCCTTTCATTTCCTTTTCACCCCCTTTTTCAAAACCTCTTAAACCTTCTCCTCAATAAGCTCCTATCTAGTTTTTCTTTTCAACATTTTCATATTTTAGGTAGGATTTCCGCTAGTTTGTGTCTCTTCCCTCTTTTTAATTGTTTGTGATTCCATTGTTTGTAAATTTATATTCATTTTTTGTATAAGGCGTACATTTGTTTTGTAAATTCGTTGAAATTAAGTAAGAAAGAAAGACTGACAACAAGAACATTTGAGAACTAAAACTTTATAAAGAATTTATTTTCAGAAAACTTTATTGTGTTTATTTTTTTTTTCTCTTAGGGAAAACAGTTTGTATTAAACTTCATTTTGTTTTGTAAATTTCCAATTGATAACAGTTGCAAATTATTTTTTTTTGGAAAAATACATTCCTTGGATTTCATATCTACCCTGTTTTAAGTAAGCTGGTTTTTTGTTTACACCGGAAATTGAATTCTGTATTTGTATATACTATAATTACGGTTTTGTGAAACATAATATCATCATATATCGCCTTATTTTTATTCATACTTGAGATTGTTTGGTGTTTATATCTGACGATTCATTATGGAGATTTGATAAATATGTTTAAACAAGCGGAACGCTTGGTTTTGATGGAGACAAACTTACTAACTATGTTCAACAATGCATAGATAGGGCAGACAGACTAAGAGAAAGAGAAGAAAATCAAAGGAAACTAGAAGTGAAGAAAGGAAACTAGAAAGAGAAGAAAAATAGACTACAGAGGGAAGCTGAAGAAAATAGACTACAGAGGGAAGCTGAAGAAAATAGACTACAGAGGGAAGCTGAAGAAAATAGACTACAGAGGGAAGCTAAATCGGAGGAAAAAGACTACAGAGGGAATCTGAAATTGAAGAAAAAAGATTACAGAGGGAAGCTGAAGCTGAAGAACGTCAATTTAAGTTGAGACAGTTAGAAATAGAGACTGATGCTGAAATTAAAAGAATACAGGCATCAAGAGAACCTCCACCAGTTCCACCAGTCGGTTCCGCAGCCATGCCTCAACCAAAAGCGGCATATATTCCAAAGTTACCACCTTTTGAGGAAAAAACGGATGACATAGATAGTTTTCTTTTCCGTTTTGAAAGTCACGCAACGTCTTGTGTTGGCCAAAGGAGAAGTGGACATTGTATATTGCGTCGTTGTTTAAGGGTAGCGCTTTGACACTGTACCACTCACTTGCAGCGAAACAAAATTTAACTTGGGTTCAGTTGAAAGAAGAACTCCTCAAGAAATTTCAATGTTCTGCTGATCGTTTTTCACGAACGTTTCCGTTCTGTGCGCCCTGAAAAAGGAGAATCGTTTCCGTCATTTCTGATCCGTATGAGTCATTGTTTGGATCGATGGATCGATTTGTCTAAAACGAACAAAACTTTTCAATCACTGGCGAGATCTCCTTCTTAGAGAACAACTTTTTCAGAGCGTGAGCAAAGATCTGGCCACTTTCCTTAAAGAAAGGCAATTTGAAAACGTGGAGGAAATGTGTCAGATGGCTGATCAGTATTGTATCGCTCACCCAGATAAGGGCGTGGCTAGGAAAGGAGAATTTTCCATCTTTGAGTCTCATGCGTCAGTACTATCCCATCAGGACAGGAAGTTACAGGAAAGGAAATCGTGGGTCATTTTGAGTCCTCAAGGATATACCTATCCTAGGAACGGACAGGGATCTTTCCGCGGTTCGAGTGACTTTCGTCAATACCAGTACTCACCGCCGGAAAGACCCGTTACTCCTCAGCAAACGTTCCGAGGTCGTGGACAACGACCACCACGTAGACCTTTTGGGCCAGTTCGTGGACAGAACAGAAGTTCACAAAATCAGTCGGCTGCCGATCAGACAATGCGATGTTTCTTTTGTGATGCAAGTTCCATCTGAAAAAGAATTGCCCTTTCAGACCGGGTGATTCAAAATCCGCATTAGTCTCCACTGATTGTGAAGAAGGCCTTGTTTTGGCACCAGATCAATCGGTTGATGGACTGGTGTTAGAAAACGGAGCCATCAATGGATTGCAGGCTTCGGTTTTGCGAGACACTGGGTGCACCACTGCTGGTGTACGGAAATCTTTCGTGCTTCAAGACCAGTATCTCAACACTGTCCAAAAGTGTAGGTCGTTTGGAGGCAAGATTGAAACGTTTCCGCTGGCGAAAATTTCAGTCGACACACCGTACTACTCCGGCTTTCTTACCGCTTGTGTCATTGATAACCCAGTCTGCGACTTGATCTTGGGCAATTTGCCAGGTGTCGCTACAGTACATGGTGGTGCTGGAGGATCGTTTGTTCCTTGTCTTGTGAGTACTAGATCAAACGTCATAGAGCAGGGAAAGGCTACAAAGCCGCTAAAAGTCTCAAAACTGGTTGAACTCCAGATTACCCCAGATGATTTAAAAGAATGCAGGAACAAGACGAGACGCTGACGACAATACTTTCTGCTGCTAAACAGACTGTCACTGACGTACAAAACGGACAAACCAACGTACATACTGGACTCTGACATTCTCTACAGGTGTGTACCTGGACAGGACAACAGACAAGTTGTGTGTTCCAAAACCACTTAGAGAAACAGTACTGCACACGGCTCATGATGCATTGTTCGCTGGTCACTGCGGAATCAAAAGAACATTAAAGAGAGTCTTGATTCTTTTTATTGGCCGGGTGTCACAAAGGAAGTTACGAAATACTGCCGCTCATGTGACATCTGCCAAAAGACATCTCAGAAAGGTCGCGTCCCATGTGCACCTTTGCACAAAATGCCTCTCATTTCCGTTCCATTTCGGAAGGTAGCTATTGATCTTGTTGGACCGCTACCACTGTCTTCTTCGGGATATCGCTATATCTTGACTTTGGTGGATACAGCAACAAGGTATCCAGAAGCGATTCCACTGAAGAAGATTGATACAGTATCTGTTCGCTGAAGCCTTACTTGCAATTTTTTTCCAGAGTGGGTCTTCCAGACGAAATTCTCTCGGATTGTGGAACGCAATTCATTTCTGATCTCATGAGAGAAATAATTTTACAGACTGTTGTCAATCTCTTCCATTTCACACCACGCCATATCATCCCCAATCGAATGGCATGGTTGAACGTTTCAATGGAACGTTAAAGTCCATGTTGAGAAAGGTGCAAGGCAAGAGCCCCAGGAATGGGATCGTTTCGTACCGGCTTTGCTTTTTGCATACAGGGAAATGCCGAACGAGACGCTGGGATTCTCGCCATTTGAGCTTCTTTTTGGACACTCACCAAGGGACTTTGGATCTATTGATGACACAATGGACGGAAAAGACGGACATACCTGACAGTAAAACTGTTTACCAATACGTTTATGAACTGCATAATCGTTTGAAGGATGCATGTGAGCTTGCTCAACAGTCAGCTGATAGGAAAACTGATGTGTACAAGGTCTTTGCAGACAGAAAAGCAAAGGCACGTTCCTTCAGTGTAGGGGATAAAGTCCTTGTGCTACTAACTGATGAACATAACAAGCTTCGTGTTATGTGGAAGGGTCCTTTTCAGGTGGTCGAAAAACTTTCTGAAGTAAATTATAAGATCAAAATGGCAACACTGAGAAGGTATTTCATGTGAACATGTTGAAGAAGTATGTTGAACGTACAAATGTTGCCATCAATCAGTCGGTTGAGTGGATATGTCCTGTGTCAGTAACTGATGTCAACATGACAGACATTATCAGTGATGAATTTGTACCCAATGTAACGTACAGGGACAGATCAAAGGTATGAAACAGCAAATGTAGGAAGTTAACATCTACCAGTGCAGATGATGTGTGTACCCCTTCCTATTCTGTCTATCAAGGTGAAACCTATGAGGATGTGGTTCTGTCGAATGATTTGTCTACAAGTCAAACAGAACCGCTCAAAGACATTTTGAAAGACTTTCAGGATGTGTTGACGGATACCCCAGGTACAGTAACTGGTATTGAACCCCATAGTATTCAGTTAACTTCTGAATACCAGTGCGAACCAGACCATACCCCCTCCCATTTGCAAAAAAAAAGAGGTTGTCGAGAGAGTGCTTGGCTATTGTATGGGCATGTGAGAAGTTCGCCAGGTTCTTGACTGGAAGAAAGTTCAGTTACAGACTGACCATAGGCCACTGACGTTCTTGAAATCGTCAAAGACTAAGAACAGCAGGTTATTAAGATGGTCTTTGGCATTGCAGGAATTCCAGTTTACTGTTGAACCAGTGCCTGGAACACAAAATGTCATGGCAGATTTGTTGTCACGTGCATGAATAATCATGGACAAATGTAACTATCTTCAAGAGAAAGACTATTCCTGTTTTTGTCTTTCTTAATGATTACGGTGTGATCACATTGACAGTGCATTGTATGCTACTGACGATTTAAATCAAGTGGTATTTATGCATAATTTGCTTATTGAAGTGACTATATGTTTTGCAAGCAAACGACTACTTGATGTTGATGTAATACATAATTTATTCTTTGGTAAACAATGGAAAAAAATCAAGTACTATTTATGTCTAATTTGCTTGTGAAGATGAATCAATATGTATGTGTGATGAGCAAATAACTCTTTAGAAATGTATATATACATGTTTTGATTGTGCAATGAGACAAACCAATTGTTTTCATTTGTCACTGTCAACAATGGAAAGCAGGTGACTTTTCAATGGACTATAACACTACATGTGGGAAAAAGAAACTATGTTTAAACTATGTTTATTTTGTTTACATGTCTATTGAGAAACATGTACACTTGGAAATATCTCATTTTCCATGAGGGTTTTGAAACATATGATGTGAGACAAAGATCAAGGGAAAATGTGCTTCACATCTTAATGTATGAACACAATTTGTGCTTTGAATTGTTGATATCCTATTGTTTTATCCATGTAATTTGTGAAATGTATCTTGTGGAATATGGTGATCAATTATGAATGTTTTTTTTTTAAAGATTGAAAGTTTGAAATATGCTATTTATGGTGGATCATGATGATTGATTCTATACGTTGATTATTAATTTGGTGAATCATGTGCGATGGTTACACATTTTGAGATTCATGGCTGAAGATGTGTTTAAGTGAGTTGTATATCCTTTAAAAAATTTTCTGGAGAAAATTTTTTCATCCCAGGATGGGGGGTGTCATGTGACGTAGCCTCACATCAAGGCATGTGACGCTCCGTCACATGAAGTTAGTGATATGAATCATTTCCCCGTGCCACAATTAAAGGAAGAATATTCATATGGCTTGACTAGTGTAGCGGGGCGTCCCCAAAATAATTGTGAGTATGACTCATTCAAGAACGAATGTGGTCATTGTGGTGAAAGTGACCACTGAGTGATAGTTTAACAAGGGCTGGTAAGGTAAGGTGCTGGTCATGTGTTTTGAACACTGAGTATGCACTCACTAGGAGGAGGGAAGAAAGAATTAGTTTTAACCCAGCAGATGGCCTAGAGACCTCGAACCTGTCAGGACGGTGGTCTCTTTGCTGACCAGTCATTACCAGGTGAGTGATAGATAGTGGGGGAAAGCTACAGGGGATAACTTAAAGAAAAGAGAAAGAAAGAATTCATATGTTGAATTAAGAAGGTTACTTACACGAACCTTATTTCGTGTTTCAGCCCTTCACCCTTTACCTTCGCCCTTCTCACCCTTCATCTTTCACCCCGTGAGGTGGTTGAAGATGGCCATGGTGTGAGGAACACACCGGTAGTTCAGCCCCAGCAAGTTCCAACTCCAGGGAGGAGTTGAAGCTCGTCGTTTCTCAAGAGACAGAAGAAGTCGCGGAAGAGAGTCGAGACTCGTATCTCCAGGACAGGAGAATTCGAGGGGGCAGTATATTGTCTCAGAGAGACAGGGAATAGAGAAAGCGGAGAAGCTTTTACGTGAGGCAGGCAGGTCCTCAGTGATTACGGGAGTTATGTAGTCTCCTGGTCCGGAATTTTGGGATAACGGAATGTGAAGGCATAGCTTTATAGAAGCGGAACTAGATTATTTATCTCTCAGTGTAAAGAGAGATACAAGTGTGAAGACTATTTTATCTCTCAGTGTAAAGAGAGATACAAGTGTGAAGACTATTTTTTCTCTCAGTGTAAAGAGAGATACATGTGTGAAGATTGATTTGTCCCTCGGTGTGAGGAGAGATACATGTGTGCGGATTTATTGTCTCTCAGTGCGGAGAGAGATACAGGTGTAAAATCTGTTTACAAGTTGTTGTTGTGATTAGTAAAGTGTTTTCCCTGAAGGAGAGGGGGAGAAGAAAACATTCGGTAGTGCTCCTTTTGGGTGATGGAAAGATTGCGTGTGCGTATGGAGTAATGCTGTCATGAATGCGGGTATGCAAGAGTGACAGTGTGACAAACTACAATACATAGGGGATTAAAATTTAAAAAGGGAAGGGAAAAAAAAAAAAAAAAAAAAGAGAGAGAGAGAGAGAGAGAGAGAGAGAGAGAGAGAGAGAGACGCAGGAGCGAAGGGAGTGCGGGGTAAGCCTGCAGAGAGAGAGAGAGAGGGGGAGAGAGAGAGAGAGAGGGGGGGGAGGGAGGGAGGGAGAGAGAGAGGGTGGGGGAGGAAGAGGCTAGAGTGGGTGCGATAAGAGAGCATGTTTAGAACAATCTGACAATAAAAATTTCCAAAGAGATACAAAACAATCAATTTTGAAACACCGGGGGGGGGGGGGGGGGGGGGGAGAATAAAGCACAAATGGAGGTGGGAAATGCATAATGATAGCCCAGTCGCCACGGGTAGGAAGGGATTACCATATGGATAAAAAATCAAGTCATTCCAGCAGAACCGTGAGAGAGAGAGAGGATGAGAGAGAGAGAGAGAGAGAGAGAGAGAGAGAGAGAGGAGAGAGAGAGAGAGAGAAAGTCACATAAAAACTCAAGCATTTCGACAGAATGACAAGAGGGCAGGAGGTAGTAGGAAACACACACGCACACACACACACCACACACACACCACACACACACCACACACACACACACACACACACACATATATATATATATATACTCATATAAGACATACTTACTAAACAAAATAACATACATATGCATTTCAGTACAAAAACACTTTCTAAATAGTCAGGTACATACATAAGGCAAGAGGTGGTGGTGAATGGTGGTGGATTTATGGTGGAGTATGTAAGTACTGGCACATAAGATGGTTGAATAATGGTGTTTGAAGGTTGATAGCATTGGCGCTGTTTGGTTGATTCAGGGAGCGAGTTCCATTGACAGGAACCTGAATATGTTAAACTGGATTTGAATAAGTCAATTCTAGGAACAGGGACATGAAGTTTGGGTAGAGTCCTTGAGGAATTTATTGAGAATCTGTGAACTAATGTTGAGGGTGCCTTCCCAGACACAATCTTGTGCATTATGATCCCTTTGTTGTATTCTAATCTCAGACTTAATGGAGAACTTGAATCTTTTTATAGTCCGAGTCCAGAAGACTACTGCTTTTTAGGAGGACTAATTTGAGTGCTCGCTTGTGCAGGCTTAACAATGTTTGAGAGTGTTAGCGCTAGCACAGCCCCATAGAGTAGATCCATAGTCTATGTATGATTGAATATGAGACTGGAAAAAGAGCTTGCGTGAATGCAGGTCGAGGAAGCGTTTGATTTTGGAGAGTTGAAAAACTTTCTGTGAAAGTTTTTTGCATAGTGGGTTATGTGAGCTTGCCAGCTCATATTGTTATCAATGGTTTATTCCTAGCACTTTGAGGCATGTAACCTGTTCAACGGGTTCATTTTTAAGATGTACAGGAGGAAACTTAAGAGTGAGATTTTGTCTTTTTTGCCTGGTTGTGATAAGCATGGATTTAGTTTTTTGAGGTGAAGCGACATGTGATTTAGTTCAGTCCATTTCACGAGATCATTCGCACTTTCTTGTAAGTTTGTGCAAGAACAGTAACATCAGAATGATTTGTGTGGATTGTTGTGTCATCAGCAAAAAGTTCACAGGTGGATGTGATATGTAGAGGAGATCATTGATGTAAATTGTGAATAATAAGGGACCCAAGATAGAGCCTGTGGGACGCCATGGAAAGTGTTTGAAATGAAGAGAAGGTTGTATTAATTTTCACACATTGTTGCCTATTTGTGAGATATGAGTGAAAAAGCGTAAGAGTTCCTGTGGATAAGCCATACAATTTTAATTTTCTAAGAAGAAGGTTGTGGTCTATCACATCAAATGCTTTTTTGAAATCAATAAATAGGACACCACAATATTTGTTGTTGTTGATGCTGTTTAGCCAGTCATCAACCAGGTTGATTAGTGCTGTGTGGCATGAATGGTTGTGTCGGAACCCGGACTGTCTTGGATGAAGCAAGTGGTATGTATTAAGGTGGTGTAATGTGTGTTTGTTTATGTGTTTTTCCAAAGGTTTGGAAAGAGTGGAAATGATCGAGATTGGTCTGTAGTTGCAGGATCTGAGCTGTCACCTGCTTTGTAGATAGGAATGACTTTTGCTTTTTGAAACTATTGGAAAATGATTTTTGTCGATACACAGATTGAAGACGTATGTCCAACCGTATCTGTAATTGCTGGAGCTGATAGTTTGAGAATTTTGCCGTCAAGGCCATCCACCCCGCAGTACTTGACTGTTTTAGGTGTGTTAGGTAGTGATAGACTTCTAATACTGTTATTGGTGGAATATAAAGTTCAGACGTGATGTTTTTATCATGGCAATATTGTTTCAGTTTTTGAAGGTCGTTTGATCTTGAAGAATCAGCCGTGACAACTTTATTGGCTATAGTGCAAAAGTGGGTGTTCAGTTGTTCGACAGAGATGTCTTAATTATAGTTGATTTTGAAGAAGATTGATTGTTTGTAGCTCGTTAATATAGCTCTCCATACCAATTTTGGGTTCTGATTTGAAGAAATTAGTTCTCGATAGTATTTCGTTTTTTCTCTGCGCTTCTGTGAATTTATTGCATTTCTCAATATTCTAGATTCCTCTTCATAGCCATGTTGTTTAAGCAGATCTCTAAGATAACCTGCCTCCTGTAACTCTTTAGTGTACCATGCCGGTTTGGGATTATGTCGTACTCTAATCGTTTTAGAGGGGCGTGTTTATCATATATTTCTGTAAATGTTCTGATCCAAAATTCCACAGCAACATCTGGATCAGTTATGTTGTAAACGGATGAGAGATTTGAGGTAAGCAAGTCATGTAGAAATCTTGGTTGTTAAAGTTTGTAAAGCAACGGTAGGTTATTGTCTTGAGAGAGAGAGAGAGAGAGAGAGAGGAGAGAGAGAGAGAAGAGAGAGAGAGAGAGAGAGCTGGATAATTATGTTTGAATTTGTGACTTATCAAGAATTGATTCACTGCCAGTTTTGCCTTTACATTCTCTAAAATTGTACTTGGAAGAGTCCTTTAACATGGGAATACCAAATACAACAACAGATAAATGTTTTTCTAACTGATCATTTACTGCTCACTAAAACAAACATTCAAACAGATGTAAAATAGCTGTTTCATTTCAGTCGCCTGTGATTTGCCTACAGGCAACTTTTTTTTTCCAGAAATGCTTTTTTCTCTACAGAAGAATTATAATTAAAATGCCAGACAATAGGTACAAACAAATAACAAGAGAAAACATGATGCCATTCGGTCTCTTTGGTCTTCTTCACGCAAGAGAAACAACATTCAGGCCAATGAAAATGAAGAAATAGCAATCACTTATCTCCTCAAATTCAGCGCAAGATGTGCATTGAGTAAACATGTGGCCGTTGGGAAAGAGACAATGCGAAAGAAAATAATCATGATGATAATAATAATAATGATAGCAATAATACTACTAATAATGATAATAATAATGATGATAACAATAATCAATGAAAACGATAACAGAAATTTCAAGACATTGCGAATGAAAATAATTATGATGATAATAATAATAATAATGATAGCAATAATTATAATAATGATAATCAATGATAGCAGAAATTTCAAAAAAGGTAAAACAACAATAATAGTAATAATAATAATGATGATGATGATAATTATAATAATAATGAAGAGGGAACAGAGGAAGAGGAAGGAGCAGAGGGAGGGGGAGACCGAAGAACAAATAGGAGGAGAATACAGAATGTGAGAAAGACAGAATCTGATAGGTATATTAATAGTTACAATATAAATCATGATTATAACCACATAACAATGATAGTGATGATATAAGAGACTGGAGACAGGGTAGGTTGGAATGCCAGAAATATAGCAATGTATGATAAAAATGCTAATGATATTAGTAATTATGATAGTTGTTACAGTTATGAAGTTGTAAGAGCAGTTGTAATGAGGGTAATAGTAAAACTATTAGCGTTAGTAATAGTAATCATGAAAAAATTATTGATAACGATTCTGATAATGGTGAAGTTACTACTGGGCCTTATAAAGGTAGGCTAGTAAGAATAAGTGAAATGCTTATGGTGAGAAAGATGAAGGTTGCAATGTTTTAGTTGTTATTTGCAGGGGATAGCGCGAACGCAGTCCCCTCACCAAAAAATTACGCACTCGAGTCACCTACATTTGAGGTGATCGCAGGGGTCAACCCGCCCGAAGTGCAATGGACAGGCCTCGCCCTGGGAGAACCCCCTTCTTGATCAGGGTCTCTCCCGTGCCAGGTAAGTATGCTTCTTCATTTATTGGGGGTGCACCCACCTCCACAGTTTATAATACAACTCTCAGGTGTCCATCCACAACATTTTCTAATTCCCGCTTCTCTTCAAAATATCTGCATTTTGTAAGCAAGTTCAACGGCTTCTTCCCACAAAAAGGACTGTTTCAAGTTTTGATTGGAATTTTGAAGAGATTTCTTCATGACCTGGAACAATATCTTATTTTGCATGGGGTATAACATTTCTTAACAAGGAAAGTCACTCTTCTCGGAACATGTCCAAGTTCATCATGTAGCCTAACTGATCGAAAAAGTTCGTTTTCATTTTTCGTTCAAGTTCATCATGTAACTGATCGAAAAAGTTCGTTTTCATTTTTCGTTCTATCATTTTCAGTCCCCCAGTATGATCAGATCATCTACATTTGTGAGATAACACATTCCATGAAATCAATCAGTTTGGGCTGGCAGTATTAACAACAGATTGATCGATTTTTCTCCCCTGCAGACTGTCAGGACTGTACAAACGTCATACTAAATTATATCATGACTCTGAAAAGAGATGCTTTACAGTAGCTTTACATAAAATGCACAGCTTGTATGTTCCTGTGCGTGTGCACGCATGCACGTGCTTGTGTGTGTGTGTGTGTGTGTGTGTGTGTGTGTATGTGTGTGTGTGTGTGTGTGTGTGTGTGTGTGTGTGTTTGCCTATTTGTAAGAGAAAGAGACACACACCAGAGACAGAGTCAGACAGAGTCAGAGAGACACAGATAGACAGACAGAAGGAGGGAGAGCACACAGAGACAGAGTCAGACAGAGTCAGACAGACACACAGATAGACAGAGAGAGAGAGAGAGAGAGAGAGAGAGAGAGAGAGAGAGAGAGAGAGAGAGAGAGTTGGATAATTATGTTTGAATTTGTGACTTATCAAGACTGATTCACGGCCAGTTTGCCTTTACATTCTCTAAATTGACTTGGAAGGTCTTAACATTGACATACCAATACAACTAGAGTAAAATTTTTTTTAACTGGGTCATTTACTGTCACTAAACAAACATTCCAAAAGATGAAAATGCAGTTCTTTCAGTCGCCTATGATTTGCCTACAGCTACCTTTTTCCAGAA
>CM031605.1:35902018-36067018 GCA_018398815.1 Conus ventricosus
GGTAATGACGATGATGATAATAATGATGATAACGATGGTATTGATAATAATAACAATAACACCAACAACAATAATAATAATAATAATAATAATAATAACAACAACAACAATGATGATGATGGTGATAACAATGATGATGATGATGGATCCATACAATACACTTGAGTGTGCGTGCGCGCGCCTGTGTGTGTGTGTGTGCGTGTGGTGTGTGTGTGTGTGTGTGTGTGTGTGTGTGTGTGTGTGTGTGTGTGTGTGGGGTTTGGTGTGTGTGTGTGGTGTGTGTGTATGTGACGAAAGGCCTTGGAGCAGGCAATACAAATAGATTTGCCTTCGAGAGGGATCACGATGGTTCCTCATGCAGCTAGAGAACAGTTTTCACATTTTTCACATATTTTCTTAATTCTATGTTCCCTTTTTTGTTCATCTTCAACCCCCCCATCCAAGTTCAAATCTTTGCCAAGTCATTACTGTGATGACGAAGGGGTTGTTGGCCTGCGCTTGTTTTTCCCCCACTATTAGATTGTTCGTCTTTGCATTTGTCTGACTTTATTCCAGTTTAAAAGGGTGTGCCAGTCTTCAATAAAAGTTACTCTGTGTTATGTTTTCTTATAGGAGCAAGAGTTACCCTACTTGTTTCTTGTTTACTGTTCCCTTCCTCATTTTATTTTCAACCAATGATATTAGTAAATATGATAGTTGTTACAGTGTTACAGTTATGAAGTTGTAAGAGCAGTTGTAATGAGGGTAATAGTAAAACTATTAGCGTTAGTAATAGTAATCATGAAAAAATTATTGATAATCATTCTGATAATGGTGATGTCATGATCAGATCATCTACATTTGAGGGAGAACACATTCCATGAAATTAATCAGGTTGGGCTGGCAGTATTTACAACAGATTGATCGATTTGTCTCCCCTGCAGACTGTCAGGACTGTACAAACATCATACTCGATTATATCATGGCTCTGAAAAGATATGCTTTACAGTAGCTTTACATAAAATACACAGATGTGTGTGTGTGTGTGTGTGTGTGTGTGTGTGTGTGTGTGTGTGTGTGTGTGTGTGTGCCCATTTTTAAGACAGAGAGACACACACAAAGACAGAGACAGAGAGAAGAAGTGTGGGAGAGAGAGAGAGAGAGAGAGACAAGACAAGACAAGACAAAATTCTTTATTTACGAGGATAATAGATAAGCACTGATGTGCTTTTTTACATCCAGTCCTCGCCCTGTGTAGGGTCAACAATATAAAATAAAAGGCAACAAAGGAAGCATGCAAAAGTGACTAGAACTATGTCATGTGACGTAGCCTCACATCAAGGCATGTGACGCTCCGTCACATGAAGTTAGTGATATGAATCATTTCCCCGTGCCACAATTAAAGGAAGAATATTCATATGGCTTGACTAGTGTAGCGGGCGTCCCCAAAATAATTGTGAGTATGACTCATTCAAGAAACGAATGTGGTCATTGGGTGAAAGTGACCACTGAGTGATAGTTTAACAAGGGCTGGTAAGGTAAGGTGCTGGTCATGTGTTTTGAACACTGAGTATGCACTCACTAGGAGGAGGGAAGAAAGAATTAGTTTTAACCCAGCAGATGGCCTAGAGACTCGAACCTGTCAGGACGGTGGTCCTCTTTGCTGACCAGTCATTACCAGGTGAGTGATAGATAGTGGGGAAAGCTACAGGGGGATAACTTAAAGAAAAGAGAAAGAAAGAATTCATATGTTGAATTAAGAAGGTTACTTACACGAACCTTATTCGTGTTTCAGCCCTTCACCCTTTACCCTTCGCCCTTCACCCTTCATCTTTCACCCCGTGAGGTGGTTGAAGATGGCCATGGTGTGAGGAACACACCGGTAGTTCAGCCCCAGCAAGTTCCAACTCCAGGGAGAGGAGTTGAAGCTCGTCGTTTCTCAAGAGACAGAAGAAGTCGCGGAAGAGAAGTCGAGACTCGTATCTCCAGGACAGGAGAATTCGAGGGGCAGTATATTGTCTCAGAGAGACAGGGAATAGAGAAAGCGGAGAAGCTTTTACGTGAGGCAGGCAGGTCCTCAGTGATTACGGGAGTTATGTAGTCTCCTGGTCCGGAATTTTGGGATAACGGAATGTGAAGGCCATAGCTTTATAGAAGCGGAACTAGATTATTTTATCTCTCAGTGTAAAGAGAGATACAAGTGTGAAGACTATTTTATCTCTCGTGTAAAGAGAGATACAAGTGTGAAGACTATTTTTTCTCTCAGTGTAAGAGAGATACATGTGTGAAGATTGATTTGTCCCTCGGTTTGTGGGAGAGATACTTTGTGTGGGATTTTTTTGTCTCTCAGTGGGGGGGAAGATACAGGTGAAAAACTTTTTTAAAAAAAAAAAAAAAAAAAAGTTGTTTTTTGTGATTAGTAAAGTGTTTTCCCTAAAGGGGAGAGGGGGAGAAAAAAAAAATTCGGTAGTGCCCCCTTTTTGGGGGTTGTTGGGAAAGTTTTGCGTGTGCGTTTTTGGGAAAAATGCTTTTATAAATGGGGGTTTATGCAGAGTGACAGTGTGACGGGTGCCCCGACCCCCCCCAATTTCCCCCCCCCCCCCCCCCCCCCCCCCCCGGGTAGTCCCGTTTTTTTTCCCCGGGAAAAAAAAAAAAAAAAAAAAAATTTTTATTTGTGCCCTTGGGTTTAAAAAAAAAAATTATTTTTTTGTACCCTGGGGGTTTTTGGGGGGAAAAAAAAAAAAAAGGATTTCTATTTGAAATTTAAGGGGTTTTTGGGGGAAGAAAAAAAAAGGATTTCTTTTTTTGTGCCCTCAAGGGTTTGGGGAAAAGGAAAAAAAAAAAAAGGGAAATTTTTAATTAAATTTTTGTTTTTAAAATATTTGCTTTGTTGTTTTTTTTTTTCTTTTTCTTTTTGGGTTTTTGGGTGGTTGACTTTTTTTTTGGGTTTGGGCTCAAATCTTTTGGGGTTTTTTTTTTTTGGGTTTGGATTTTTTTTGCCCTTCCCACCCCCCGGACCGATACCCCTCCCCCCTCTTGTTCCAAACCCTGGACCCAAGGGGGCCGGGCGTTGAGGAACGTTTGCCCTTTCCCCCTAGAGGATTAAAATTTTTTGCCCCCTTTCCCGGGACTGATAGCCCCAACCTTTTCCTGCTTTTTGGGGGGCTGGGGGGGCGGGGTTGGGGGAGTATTAGTCTTTCCCTTCTGAAAAATATCTATTTCTTCGTTTTTCCTATTGTTTGGGTTTTTGATTTTTCCCCTTCCCCTCGGGGTGGGATCCCCTTCTCCTCCGTCACGTAGGTGTAGGTGGTGGAGTTAAATTAGCTCTCCCCAAAAAAACCTTTTTTTCTTTTGATTTTTTTTTTTCTGGGTGTGGTGGAGATTTTCTTTGATTTTGGGGTGAATGTGCATTTATTGTTTGATTGTTTGTATTTTGTATTATTACTGTGTGTGGTGTATTTTTGGGCCCGGGGAATTTTTTTTTTCCCCCCCTTTCTCCGTTTCAGGGGAGACAGTGACCACTAGGGTGCGTCTGTGGGCTTCTTTTGCTTTTCTTGATTTTGCTCACTTTTCCGGCCCTGTGTATCCTTTCATTTTTTTTCCCCCCCTTTTAAAACCCCTTTTAAAACCCTTTCCTAATAAGTCCTATCTATTTTTCTTTTAAAACATTTTCATATTTTGGTGGTTTTCCCGCTAGTTGGTTTTTCCCCTTTTTTTAATTGTTTGTGTTTCCCAATTTGTTTTGAAAATTTTTAAAATTCATTTTTTGAAATAGGCGGTACTTTTGGTTTTTTTAAATTTCGTTTGAAATTAAGTAAAAAAAAAGGGGACTGGAAAAAAGGGAACTTTTGAGAACTAAAATTTTTTATAAAGAATTTATTTTCAAAAACCCTTTTTGTGTTTTTTTTTTTTTTTTCTTTTAAGGAAAACAGTTTTGTTTTTAAATTCATTTTGTTTTGTTTTTTCCCAAATTGAAAAGTTGAAAATTTTTTTTTTTTTGGAAAAAAATCCCTTTCCCTTGGATTTCATATCTCCCCTGTTTAAGAAAGCTGGTTTTTTGTTTACCCCGGAAATTAAATTTCTGTATTTGTATTACTAAAATTACGGTTTTGTAAAATTTTTAATTCTCATATATGCCTTTTTTTATTCTTTATTTGGGGATTTTTTGGTGTTTTTTCTGACGTTTATTATGGAGGATTTTAAAAATTTATGTTAAACAAGGGGAAAACGTTGGGGGTTTTGGGATGGAGACAAAAACCTTACTAACTTTATGTTCAAAAATGCATAGATGGGGAGCGGGACTAAGGAAAGAGAAGAAAACAAGGAAACTAAAAAGTGAAAAAGGAAACTGGGAAAAGAAAAGAAAAGTACAAGGGAAGCTGAAAAAAAATTTAGATACAGGGGAGCTAAAGGGAAAATAGATACAGGGGAAGCTGAAAAAAAAATAGACTACAGAGGGAAGCTAAACGGGGGAAAAAAAAGGGACTCCCAGGGGAATTTGGGAAAATTGAAGAAAAAGATTACAGAGGGAAGGGGAAGTGAAAAACGTCAATTTAATTTGGGGAGGAAATTTTTAAAATGGGGACTGATGCTAAAATTTTAAGGGGGAATACGGCATAAAGGGAAAAACTCCACAGTTCCCGTGGTTCCGCACCCAATCCCTCCCCCCCCAAAAAAGCGGCATATTTAAAAAGTTCCCAAACCTTTTTGGGAAAAAACCGGAAATTGACAAATAGTTTTTCTTTTTTTTTTTAAAATTTAAGCAAGTCTTGGGGTTTTGGCCAAAGGAGAAGTGGACTTTGGGTTTATTGCGTCGTTTTAAAGGGTAGGCTTTGACACTGTCCCCACTCATTGCAGGAAAAAAATTTTAATTTGGGTTCAGTTGAAAAAAAGAACCCCTCAAAAAATTTTCAATTTTTGCTGTTCTTTTTCCCGAAGTTTCCGTTCTGTGCCCCCTAAAAAAGGAGAATGGGTTTCCGTCATTTTGACCCGTATGAGTCTTTGGGTTTGGATCGATGATCGATTTGTCAAAAAACGAACAAAACTTTTCAATCACTGCGAGATTTCCTTCTTAGAGAAAAATTTTTTGAGCGGGGAGCAAAGTTTCGGGCCCCATTTCCTTAAAAAATCCCTTTTGAAAAGTGGGGAAAATGTGTAGATGGCTGATCAGTTTTGTTCTCGCTCACCCAGAAAAGGGGCGTGGCTGGGAAAAAAAGGGAAATTTTCCATCTTTGAGTCTCAGGGTTTAATGTACTATCCCATCGGGGCGGGGAAATTTTCGGGAAAAGGGGAAATCTTTTGGGTCATTTTTGAGCCCTTAAAGGTTATCCCTACCCTAGGAACGGACAGGGTTTTTTCCCGGCGGTTCGAGGGGACTTTCGTCAAAAACCGTATCACCCCCGGAAAGTCCGTTACCCCTCAGAAAAACGTTCCGAGGTCTTTGGACAACGACCCACTTTAAACCTTTTTGGGCCGGTTCGGGACAGAAAAAAAGTTCACAAAATCAGTCGGCTGCCGATCAGACAAGGCGATGTTTCTTTTGTGGGGCAAGTTCCATCTAAAAAAAGAATTGCCCTTTAGACGGGTGATTCAAAATCCGAAATTTGTCTCCCTTTATTGGAAAAAGGCCTTTTTTTTGGGAACCCGATCAATCGGTGGGTGGACTGGTGTTAGAAAAGGGGGGGCCATCAATGGGTTGAGGCTTCGGTTTTGGGACACTGGGTTTCACCAAAGCTGGGGTACGGGAAAAACTTTCGTGTTCAAGCCCCGTATTCAACAAAGTCCCAAAAATGTTTGGGGGTTTGGAGGAAAATTGAAAAAAGTTTTAGCTGGCGAAAAAATTTAAATCGACCCCCCGTACCTTTCTCCGGCTTTTTTACCGCTTTTTTGTCTTTATAACCCCGTCTGCGACTTGATCTTGGGGAATTTGCCCGGTTTTCGCTACAGTACATGGTGGTGCTGGAGGTCGTTTTTTCCTTGGGCTTGTGGGTACTAGATCAAACGTCATAGGAAAACAGGGAAAGGCTACAAAAACCCCTTTTAAAAAACTTTAAAACTGGTTTAAAAATCCAGATTACCCCAGATGATTTAAAAGAAATGCAGGGAAAAAAACGAGACGTTTACGACCAAAAACTTTTGCTGCTTTAAAAAGATGTCATGCGTACCAAAAAAGGGCAAACCAACGTACATACTGGAAATCTGACATTTTTAAAGGTGTGTACTGGGGCAGGAAAAAGAAAGTTGTGGTTCCCCAAAAACTTTGGAAAACAGTAATGCACACGGGGTCATGATGCATTGTTCGCTGGTCATGCGGAAAACAAAAGAACATTAAAAAGGGGTTCTTTATTCTTTTTAAATTGGGCCCGGGGGGTCAAAGGAAGTTAAAGAAATATGCCCCTTTATGGACATTGCCAAAAGACATCTCAGAAAAAATCGCGTCCATGTGCACCTTTGCCAAAAATGCCTCTATTTCCCTTCCATTTCGGAAGGGTTTGCTATTGATTTGTTGGAAACCGGGTTTCCACTGTCTTCTTGGGATACGCTTTTATCTTGACTTTGGGGGGATTTCACAAAAAGGGATCCGAAACGTTCCATGAAGAAAATTGTTTCCGTTTCTTTCGCTGAAGCCTTACTTTAATTTTTTCCCGAGTGGGTTTCAGACGAAATTCTTCGGATTGTGGAAGAATTCATTTTTTGATTATGGGGGAGAAATTTTTTTTTTTGACTGTTGGGGCAATCTCTTCCCTTTTTCACACGCCTATCATTTCCCCAATTTGAATGGCATGGTTGAACGTTTCAAAGGGAAAGTTTTAAAATCCCTGTTGAGGGAAAAGGGTTTCAAGGGAAGAGCCCCAGGAATGGGATCGTTTGTTCCGGCTTTGCTTTTTGCATACAGGGAAATGGCCCAAACGAGGCGGGATTCCCCGCCATTTGACTTTTTTTTTGGGGGCATCACCCAAAGGGGCCTTTGGATCTATTGATGACACAAAGGACGGAAAAAACGGAATACCTGCAGTAAAACTGTTTCCAATTTCGGTTTTTGAAAATGCAAAAATTTGTTTGAAGGGGTTTCATTTTGAGCTTTCTCAACAGTCGCGGGGAAAGGGAAAAAAAATTTTGTACAAGGGCTTTGCAGACAGAAAAGCAAAAAGGGCCGGGTTTCCCTTTGTGTAGGGGGGTAAAGTTTGTGCTACTAACTGATGAACATACAAACTTGTTTTTATGTGGGAAGGGGCCTTTTAGGTGGTCGAAAAAATTTTGAAGTAAATTATAAGACCAAAAGGGGAAACATGAGAAGGTATTTCATGTGAACCCTGTTTAAGAAAAATGTTGAAAAGTACAAAAAGTTGCCATCAATCAGTCGGTTGAGTGGATATGTCCTGTGTCAGAAAATGGGTGTCAAATGACAGACATTATCAGTGATGAATTTTTTACCCAATTTTAAAGTAAGGGGGAAAATTTTAAATTTATGAAAACAGCAAATGTAGGAATGTTAACATCTACCCCGGGCGATGTGTTGTACCCCCTTCCCATTTTTGCTATCAAAGGTGAAAACCCATGGGATGTGGTTCTGTCGATGATTTGGGCTTCAAGTCAAAAAGAAAAGCTCAAAAAACATTTTGAAAGACTTTCAGGAAGTGTTGACGGAAAACCCCAGGTACAGTAATGGGATTGAAAACCCCCTAGTTTTTTCAGTTAAAATTCTGAAATACCGTGCGAACCAGACCCTACCCTCCCCTTTGCAAAAAAAAAGAGGTTGTTTTGAGAGAGTGCTTGGCTATTGGGATGGGGGTGTAGAAGTTTTTCCAGGTTCTTGGGCTGGAAGGAAAATTTCATTTTAAAATGAAACCCTAGGCCCCTGACGTTCTTGAAAAACGTTTAAAGACTAAGGGAAAAGCAGGTTTAAGATGGTCTTTGGCATTGCGGGGAATTTCCCGTTTACTGTTGAAAAAGTGCCTGGAACACAAAATGTCATGGCGAATTTTTTTGTCAGTGCATGAATATTCATGGAAAAAAATGTTAAATATCTTCAAGAGAAAGACTATTCCTGGGTTTTTTTCTTTCTTAATGATTACGGTGTGATCACATTTGACAGTTTCATTTTATGCTACTGGGCGATTTAAAAAAGTGGTATTTATGCATAATTTGGTTATTTAAGTGGGACTAAGGTTTTTTCAAGCAAACCCACTACTTGATGTTGTTTTAATTTCATTTTTTTTCTTTGGTAAACAATGGAAAAAATCAAGTACTATTTTGTCCCAAATTTTCTTTTTGAAGATAAATTTTATGATTGGGGTGATGAGCAAAAAACTCTTTGAAAAGTATAAAATAATTTTTTTTGATTGTGCAATGAAAAAAACCAATTGTTTTCATTTTTTCACCTTTTAAAAAATGGAAAACAGGTGCTTTTCAATGGGGCTTTAAAAACTACCCTGTGGGGGAAAAAAAAATATTTTTTAAAATTGTTTTTTTTGTTTACCCGGGCTAATTTAGAAAAATGTACACTTGGGGAAAAATTCCAAATTTTTATTTAGGGTTTTGAAAAATATGATGTGAGACAAGATCAAGGGAAAAAGTGCTTCACATTTAATGTATGAACACAATTTGTGCTTTGAATTGTTGAAAATCCCTAATTGTTTTACCCATGTAATTTGTGAATGTATCTTGTGGAATATGGTGATCAATTATGAATGTTTTTTTTTAAAGATTGAAGTTTAAAAATTGCTATTTATGGTGGATCATGATGATTGTTTCTATACGTTGATTTTAATTTGGTGAATCATGTGCGATGGTTACACATTTTGAGATTCATGGCTGAAGATGTTTTTAAGTGAAGTTGTATATCCTTTAAAAAATTTTCTGGAGAAAATTTTTCATCCCAGGATGGGGGGTGTCATGTGACGTAGCCTCACATAAAGGGATGTGACGCTCCGTCACATGAAGTTAGTGATATGAATCTTTTCTCCCGTGCCACAATTAAAGGAAGAATATTCATATGGCTTGACTAGTGTAGCGGGGTCCCCCCAAATAATTGTGGTATGACTCATTCAAGAAACAAATTGTGGTCATTGGGTGAAAGTGACCACTGAGTGAAGTTTAACAAGGGCTGGAAAGGTAAGTGTGGGTCATGTTTTTTGAACATGAGTATGCACTCACTAGGGGAGGGAAGAAAGAATTAGTTTTAACCCCAGCAGATGGCCTAGAGACTCGAACCTGTCAGACGGTGGGTTTCCTTTGCTGACCAGTCATTACAGGTGAGTGATAGATAGTGGGGAAAGCTACAGGGGGATAACTTAAGAAAAGAGAAAGAAAGAATTCATATGTTGAAATTTAAAAAGGTTACTTACACGAACCTTATTCGTGTTTTCAGCCCTTCACCCTTTACCCCCGCCCTTCACCCTTCATCTTTCACCCCGTGAGGTGGTTGAAAATGGCCATGGTGTGAGGAACACCCGGTAGTTCAGCCCCAGCAAGTTCCAACTCCAGGGAGAGGAGTTGAAGCTCGTCGTTTCTCAAGAGACAGAAAAAGTCGCGGAAGAGAAGTCGAGACTCGTATCTCCAGGACAGGAGAATTCGAGGGGGCAGTATATTGTCTCAGAGAGACAGGGAATAGAGAAAGCGGAGAAGCTTTTACGTGAGGCAGGCAGGTCCTCAGTGATTACGGGAGTTATGTAGTCTCTGGTCCGGAATTTTGGGATAACGGAATGTGAAGGCCATAGCTTTATAGAAGCGGAACTAGATTATTTTATCTCTCAGTGTAAAGAGAGATACAAGTGTGAAGACTATTTTATCTCTCAGTGTAAAGAGAGATACAAGTGTGAAGACTATTTTTTCTCTCAGTGTAAAGAGAGATACATGTGTGAAGATTGATTTGTCCCTCGGTGTGAGGAGAGATACATGTGTGCGGATTTATTGTCTCTCAGTGCGGAGAGAGATACAGGTGTAAAATCTGTTTACAAGTTGTTGTTGTGATTAGTAAAGTGTTTTCCCTGAAGGAGAGAGGGGAGAAGAAAAACATTCGGTAGTGCTCCTTTTGGGTGATTGGAAAGATTGCGTGTGCGTATGGAGTAATGCTGTCATGAATGCGGGTATGCAAGAGTGACAGTGTGACAAACTACATACAATAGGGGATTAAATTTAAAAAGGGAAGGGAAAAAAAAAAAAAAAAAGAGAGAGAGAGAGAGAGAGAAGAGAGAGGAGAGAGAGAGAGAGACGCAGGAGCGAAGGGAGTGCGGGGTAAGCCTGCAGAGAGAGAGAGAGAGGGGGAGGAGAGAGAGAGAGAGGGGGGGAGGGAGGGAGGGAGAGAGAGAGAGGGTGGGGGAGGAAGAGGCTAGAGTGGTGCGATAAGAGAGCATGTTTTAGAACAATCTGACAATCAAAAATTTCCAAAGAGATACAAAACAATCAATTTTGAAACACCGGGGGGGGGGGGGGGGGGTGGGGGGGAGAAATTAAAGCACAAATGGAGGTGGGAAATGCATAATGATAGCCAGTCGCCACGGGTGGGAAGGATACCAAAATGGATAAAAAATCAAGTCATTCCAGCAGAACCGTGAGAGAGGAGAGAGGAGAGAGAGGAGGGGAGAGAGAGGAGAGAGAGAGAGAAAAGAGAGAGAGAGAGAGAGAAAAGTCACATAAAAACTCAAGCATTTCGACAGAATGACAAGAGGGCAGGAGGTAGTAGGAAACACACACGACACACACACACACCCCACACACAACACACACACACACACACACACCAACCCACCACATATATATATATATATTACTCAATAAGACATACTTACAAAACAAAAACATACATATTGCATTTCAAGTAAAAAAACATTTTCCCTAAATAGTCAGGTACATACATAAGGCAAAGAGGGTGGTGGTGAATGGTGGTGGATTTAGGGTGGAGTATGTAAGTACTGGCACAAAAGATGGTTGAAATAATGGTGTTTAAAGGGTTGATATGCATTGGCGCTGTTTGGTTGTTTCAGGGAGCGAGTTCCATTGACAGGAACCTGAATATGTTTAAACTGGATTTGAATAAGTCAATTCTAGGAACAGGGACCATGAAGTTTGGGTAGAGCCCTTTGAGGAATTTATTGAGAATCTGTGAACTAATTTTTGAGGGTGCCTTCCCAGACACAATCTTGTGCATTATGATCCCTTTGTTGTATTTAAATCTCAGACTTAATGGGAGAACTTGAATCTTTTTATAGTCCGAGTCCAGAAGCTACTGCTTTTTTAGGAGGACTAATTTGAGTGCTCGCTTGTGCGGTTTAAAAACAATGGTTTGAGAGTGTTAGCGCTAGCAAGCCCCTAGAGTAGATCCATAGTCTATGTATGATTGAATATGAGACTGGAAAAAGAGCTTGCGTGAATGCAGGTCGAGGAAGCGTTGATTTTGGAGAGTTGAAAAACTTTCTGTGAAAGTTTTTTGCATAGGGAGGTTATGTGAGCTTGCCAGCTCAATATTGTTATCAATGGTTATTCCTAGCACTTTGAGGCATGTAACCTGTTCAACGGGTTCATTTTTAAGATGTAAGGAGGAAATTAAGAGTGAGATTTTGTCTTTTTTGCCTGGTTTGATAAGAAATGGATTTAGTTTTTTGGGGGGTGAAGCGACATGTGATTTAGTTCAGTCCATTTCACGAGATCATTCGCACTTTCTTGTAAAGTTTGTGCAAGAACAGTAACTCAGAATGATTTGTGTGGATTTTTTGTGTCATCAGCAAAAAGTTCACAGGTGGATGTGATATGTAGAGGGAGTTCATTGTTTGTAAATTGTGAATAATAAGGGACCCAAGATAGAGCCTTGTGGGACGCCATGGGAAAGTGTTTAAAATTGAAGAGAAGGTTGTTTTAAATTTTTTCCCCACATTGTTCCCTTTTTGTGAGATATGAGTGAAAAAGCGTAAGAGTTCCTGTGGATAAGCATACATTTAATTTTTAAGAAGAAGGTTGTGGCTATCACATCAAATGCTTTTTTGAAATCAATAAATAGGACCCCACAATATTTGTTGTTGTTGATGCTGTTTACCCAGTCATCAACCAGGTTGATTAGTGCTGTGTGGATGATGGTTTTGTCGGAAACCGGACTGTCTTGGATGAAGCAAGTGGTATGTTTTAAAGGTGGGTAATGTGTGTTTGTTTATGTGTTTTTCCAAAGGTTTGGAAAGGTGGAAATGATCGAGATTGGTCTGTAGTTTGCAGGATCTGAGCTGTCACTGCTTTGTAGATAGGAATGACTTTGCTTTTTTGAAACTATTGGGAAAATGATTTTTGTCGATACACAGATTGAAGACGTATGTCAACGTATCTGTAATTGCTGGAGCTGATAGTTTGAAATTTTTCCGTCAAGGCCATCCACCCCGCAGGTACTTGACTGTTTTAGGTGTGGTTAGGTAGTGATAGACTTCTAATACTGTTATTGGTGGAATATAAAGTTCAGACGTGATGTTTTTATCATGGCAATATTGGGTTTTAGTTTTTGAAAGGGCGTTTGATCTTGAAGAAATCAGCCGTGACAACTTTTTTGGCTATAGTGCAAAAGTGGGTGTTCCAGTTGTTCGACAGAGATGTCTTTAATTATAGTTGATTTTGAAGAGATTGATTGTTTGTAAGCTCGTTAATAGCTCTCCCTACCAATTTTGGGTTCTGTTTGATGAAATTAGTTCTCGATAGTATTTCGTTTTTTCTCTGCGCTTCTGTGGGAATTTATTGATTTCTCAATATTCTAGATTCCTCTTCATAGCCATGTTGTTTAAGCGATCTCTAAGATAACTGCCTCCTGTAACTCTTTAGTGTACCATGCCGGTTTGGGATTATGTCGTACTCTAAAACGTTTTTAGAGGGGCGTGTTTTTTCATATATTTCTGTAAATGTTCTGATCCAAAAATTCCACAGCAAAAATCGGATCAGTTATGTTGTAAACGGATGAGAGATTTGAGGTAAGCAAGTCTGTAGAAAATCTTGGTTGTTAAAGTTTGTAAAGCAACGGTAGTTTGTCTTTAGGGGAGAGAGAGAGAGAGAGAGAGAGAGAGAGAGAGAGAGAGAGAGAGAGAGAGAGCTGGGGTAATTATGTTTGAATTTGTGACTTATCAAGAATTGATTCACTGCCAGTTTGCCTTTACATTCTCTAAAATTGTACTTGGAAAAGTCCTTTAACATGGGAATACCAATACAACAACAGATAATGTTTTTCTAATTCATTTACTGCTCACTAAAACAACATTCAAACAGATGTAAAATAGCTGTTCATTTCAGTCGCCCGTGATTTGCCTACAGGCAACTTTTTTTTCCAGAAATGCTTTTTTCTCTACAGAAGAATTATAATTAAAATGCCAGACAATAGGTACAAACAAATAACAAGAGAAAACATGATGCCATTCGGTCTCTTTGGTCTTCTTCACGCAAGAGAAACAACATTCAGGCCAATGAAAATGAAGAAATAGCAATCACTTATCTCCTCAAATTCAGCGCAAGATGTGCATTGAGTAAACATGTGGCCGTTGGGAAAGAGACAATGCGAAAGAAAATAATCATGATGATAATAATAATAATGATAGCAATAATACTACTAATAATGATAATAATAATGATGATAACAATAATCAATGAAAACGATAACAGAAATTTCAAGACAATGCGAATGAAAATAATTATGATGATAATAATAATAATAATGATAGCAATAATTATAATAATGATAATCAATGATAGCAGAAATTTCAAAAAAGGTAACAACAACAATAATAGTAATAATAATAATGATGATGATGATAATTATAATAATAATGAAGAGGGAACAGAGGAAGAGGAAGGAGCAGAGGGAGGGGGAGACCGAAAGAACAAATAGGAGGAGAATACAGAATGTGAGAAAGACAGAATCTGATAGGTATATTAATAGTTACAATATAAATCATGATTATAACCACATAACAATGATAGTGATGATATAAGAGACTGGAGACAGGGTAGGTTGGAATGCCAGAAATAGTAGCAATGTATGATAAAAATGCTAATGATATTAGTAATTATGATAGTTGTTACAGTTATGAAGTTGTAAGAGCAGTTGTAATGAGGGTAATAGTAAAACTATTAGCGTTAGTAATAGTAATCATGAAAAATTATTGATAACGATTCTGATAATGGTGAAGTTACTACTGGGCCTTATAAAGGTAGGCTAGTAAGAATAAGTGAAATGCTTATGGTGAGAAAGATGAAGGTTGCAATGTTTTAGTTGTTATTTGCAGGGGATAGCGCGAACGCAGTCCCCCTCACCAAAAAATTACGCACTCGAGTCACCTACATTTGAGGTGATCGCAGGGGTCAACCCGCCCGAAGTGCAATGGACAGGCCTCGCCCTGGAGAACCCCTTCTTGATCAGGGTCTCTCCGTGCCAGGTAAGTATGCTTCTTCATTTATTGGGGGTGCACCCACCTCCACAGTTTATAATACAACTCTCAGGTTGTCCATCCACAACATTTGTTTAATTCCCTTCTCTTCAAATATCTGCATTTTGTAAGCAAGTTTAATGGCTTTTCCACACAAAAAGGACTGTTTCAAGTTTTAATTGGAATTTTGAAGAGATTTCTTCATGACCTGGAACAATATCTTATTTTGCATGGGGTATAACATTTCTTAACAAGGAAAGTCACTCTTCTCGGAATGTCCAAGTTCATCATTTTAACTGATCGAAAAAGTTCGTTTTCATTTTTCGTTCAAGTTCATCATGTAACTGATCGAAAAAGTTCGTTTTCATTTTTCGTTCTATCATTTTCAGTCCCCAGTATGATCAGATCATCTACATTTGAGAGAAAACACATTCCATGAAATAATCAGTTTGGGCTGGCAGTATTACAACAGATTGATCGATTTGTCTCCCCTGCAGACTGTCAGGACTGTACAAACGTCATACTAAATTATATCATGACTCTGAAAAGAGATGCTTTACAGTAGCTTTACATAAAATACACAGCTTGTATGTCCTGTGCGTGTGCACGCATCAGTGCGTTGCTTGTGTGTGTGTTGTGTGTGTGTGTGTGTGTGTGTGTGTGTGTGTGTGTGTGTTTGCCTATTTGTAAGAGAAAGAGACACACACAGAGAGACAGAGTCAGACAGATCAGAAGACAATAGACAGACAGAGGAGGAGAGAAAGAGAAGAGAGAGAGAGAGAAGAGAAGAGAGAGTGAGAGAGAGAGAGAGAGAGAGAGAGAGAGAGAGAGAGAGTTGGATAATTATGTTTGAATTTGTGACATATCAAGAACTGATTCACGGCCAGTTTGCCTTTACATTCTCTAAAATTGACTTGGAAGAGTCCTTTAACATTGGCATACCAATACAACTAGAGGTAAATGTTTTTCTAACTGATCATTTACTGCTCACTAACAAAACATTCCAAAAGATGAAAAATGGCAGTTCATTTCAGTCGCCTATGATTTGCCTACAGGCTACCTTTTTCCAGAAATGCTTTTTTTTTTTCCTTCCTTTTTTTTTTACAGAAGAATTATAATTAAAATGCCAGACAATAGGTACAAACAAATAACAAGAGAAAACATGATGCCATTCGGTCTCTTTGGTCTTCTTCACGCAAGAGAAACAACATTCAGGCCAATGAAAATGAAGAAATAGCAATCACTTATCTCCTCAAATTCAGCGCAAGATGTGCATTGAATAACATGTGGCCGTTGGGAAGGAGACAATGTGAAAGAAAATAATCATGATGATAATATAATAATGATAGCAATACTACTACTAATAATGATAATAATCATGATGATAACAATAATCAATGATAACGACAACAGAAATTTCAAGACAATGCGAATGAAAATAATTATGATGATAATAGTAATAATGATAGCAATAATAATAATAATAATTAATCAATGATAACAGAAATTTCAAAAAAAAGGTAACAACAAAAAATAATAGTAATAATAATAATGATGATGATGATTAATTATTATAATAATGAAGAGGGAACAGAGGAAAAGGAAGGAGCAGAGGGAGGGGGGGGGGGGGGGGGGACAGAAGAATAAATAGGAGAAGGAGATAAGAATGTAAAACAGAATCTGATAGGTATTATGACAAGTAAATCATGATTTTGGTCCAAAAAATGTAAGATGATACAGGTATATAAAATTACAGTGTATAATACTATGAAAATAAAATATTTAGTGTTGCAGTTATGAATTGTAAGAGCATTGTAAGGGTAATAGGTAAATATTAGCATTGTAATAGTAATATGAAAAACTTATTGATAATATGTTAAAAATGGATAGTTGTTACAGTTAAGGAAGGTAAGAGCAGATTAATGTGAGGGTATAGTGAAAAATTGCAAGTTAGTAACGTTATTTGCAGTGATACAAACGGTCACCTACCGATAAAATGACGCTACCGAGTAACCTACAGGGCTTTAGGTAGCGCATGGTAACCCCCAAAGTGAATGACAGCTCGTGAGAAACTTTTGATCAGGTCTCTCTGCCATAGTTGCTTTTATTATTTGGGATGCGTAGCATCCACTCCACAGTTATAATAAATTAGGGCACCACAAATTTGTTTAATCACTTCTTTAATATCGCAGAGATTTCAACGCTTTCCGACATGCAAGGACTGTTCGTTTATTGAACCTTTTGAAGAGGTTTCTCATGTCCTGGTAACTATCTTATTCATTCATGGGGTCAACATCTTACAGTTTAAATCACTCTCTGGAAATGTCAGTCATCATGACTATCAAAATTCGTTTTATTCCTACTTCGTTCAAGTTATACAATTATATCTGATTGAAAAAGTCGTTTTCATCTTTTCGTCTATCATTAAGGTCACCTCGTTTATAGTTATTGGATTTTGAGAGATCTTATGCCTGGAAATTATCTATTTGCTGGCAGTATCAACAAAGATTTCTCCTGAACAGGAAAGACTTTCGGAAACGTCAAAATTATATCATGTAACTAACGAAAAAGTTCGTTTTACAGTATTTACATAAACACAGTTGTCATGTCCTGTTTGTGTCATCGCAAAAGTGTCTTTAGTTTTTGTTCTATTGTGTGTAGTTGTTGATGGTATTCCTATTTAGAGAGAAGAGACACAACCGAGAATCAAGTCAGTTTCGGCCACAGTATTTAACAGATGATGATTGTTCCCTGAGACTGCAGAGAACTGTAAAGACGACTAGAAAATGACTGAGAAAGAGATGTTAAGTAGCTTACATAAAAACAGTTGATAATTTGTTGAATTTGTGCAATCAAGCTGATTCACGCGTTGTGCTTGTAATGTGTTAATGTGTTGTGAAGAGTTTTACATTTGTAAGATAAGATACAACAGAGTAAATGTTTTCTATGACAATACAGCTACAACTAGCAAAACATCAAAAGATGAAAGATGGAGTTATTTAGTGCTAGATTTCAAGGTACTTAGAAGATGTATTTTTTATTTTTTGTTATAAGAGGAGATTGAAGAGGTAAAATGCAGACAGATAGAGGACAATCGAAGATAAGAGAAAAACAGATGCCATTGGATATTTGTTTTTATGATGGACACATAGGCATGAATAGAATTCAATCAGTTATCTCCTCAATTCAGCAAGATTGCTAATAAATTGTGACCGTTGGGAAGGATATAACATTGGAAAGAAATATCAATAGATAAATTTATTAACTGATCAATTTACGTACTAAAATAATAATAATGATGTAACAAATGGCAGTTCAATGTAGCGACCTATGATTTGCAAGGTACCTGTCATAGAAATATTTTTTAATATTTATATTTTGCTTATTTTTATAATTCAATCATTTTACAGAGAATTATAAAACCAACATAGGTACAACAAATCAAAATAGTAATAATACATATGATTGGATGTAGTCATTTATAATCAAGTAGAGGAACACAGATTAGGCCAATGAAAATGAAGAAATAGCAATCACTTATCTCCTCAAATTCAGCGCAAGATGTGCATTGAGTAAACATGTGGCCGTTGGGAAGGAGACAATGCGAAAGAAAATAATCATGATGATAATAATAATAATGATGGCAATACTACTATAATAATGATAATAATCATGATAACAATAATCAATGAAAACGACAACAGAAATTTCAAGACAATGGAATGAAAATAATTATGATGATAATAAAATAATGATAGCAATAATAATAATAATAGTATAATATAATCAATGATAACAGAAATTTCAAAAAAAAAGTAACAACAACAATAAAGTAATAATAATAATGATGATGATGATAATTAATAATAATGGAAGAGGGAACAGAGGAAGAGGAAGGAGCAGAGGGAGGGGGAGACAGAAGAACAAATAGGAGAAGGAGAATACAGAATGTGAGAAAGACAGAATCTGATAGGTATATTAATAGTTACAATATAAATCATGATTTAACCACATAACAATGATAGTGATGATATAAGAGACTGGAGACAGGGTAGGTTGGAATGCCAGAAATAGCTAGTAGCAATGTATGATAATAATACTAATGAAATAGTAAATATGATAGTCGTTGCAGTTATGAAGTTGTAAGAGCATTGTAATGGGGTAATAGTAAAACTATTAGCGTTAGTAATACTAGTAATCATGAAAAAATATTGATAACGATTCTGATAATGGTGAAGTTACTACAGGGCCTTATAAAAGTAGTAAGAATAAGTGAAATGCTTATGGTGAGAAAGATGAATGTTGCAATGTTTTAGTTGTTATTTGCAGGGGATAGCGCGAACGCAGTCCCCCTCACCAAAAAATTACGCACTCGAGTCACCTACATTTGAGGTGATCGCAGGGGTCAACCCGCCCGAAGTGCAATGGACAGGCCTCGCCCTGGGAGAACCCCCTTCTTGATCAGGGTCTCTCCCGTGCCAGGTAAGTATGCTTTTTCATTATTGGGGGTGCACCCACCTCCACAGTTTATAATACAACTCTCAGGTGTCCATTCACAACATTTTTTTAATTCCTACTTCTCTTCAAAATATCTGCATTTTGTAAGTAAATTTAATGGCCTTTTCCACACAAAAAGGACTGTTTCAAGTTTTAACTTGAATTTTGAAGAGATTTTTTCATGACCTGGAACAATATCTTATTTTGCATGGTGTATAACATTTCTTAACAAGGAAAGTCACTCTTCTCGGAACATGTCCAAGTTCATCATGTAACTGATCGAAAAAGTTCGTTTTCATTTTTCGTTCAAGTTCATCATGTAACTGATCGAAAAAGTTCGTTTTCATTTTTCGTTCTATCATTTTCAGTCCCCCAGTATGATCAGATCATCTACATTTGAGAGATAACACATTCCATGAAATTAATCAGTTTGGGCTGGCAGTATTAACAACAGATTGATCGATTTGTCTCCCCTGCACACTGTTAGGACTGTACAAACGTCATACTAAATTATATACTTAGCGCCATTAAAAACGCACGGGTCAGAAGAACAAAATAACTCGACAGAGGTAAATCAGTTAGGGTATCAGCACATGTTGTCCATTGCGCACTTCTTTTCAGTTCATGACTTTGTCATTCAACATTAAAGTTTTCATACCCCTAACTGATTTACCTCTGTCGAGTTATTTTATTTTCATACCCCTAACTGATTTACCTCTGTTGAGTTATTTTGTTCTTCTGACCCGTGCGTTTTTAATGGCGCTAAGTATATCATGGCTCTGAAAAGAGATGCTTTACAGTAGCTTTACATAAAATACACAGGTCTGTATGTTCCTGTGCATGTGCACGCATGCGCGTGCTTGTGTGTGTGTGTGTGTGTGTGTGTGTGTGTGTGTTTGCCTATTTGTAGGAGAAAGAGACACACACAGAGAGACAGAGTCGGACAGAGTCAGACAGACACACAGATAGACAGACAGAAGGAGGGAGAGAGAGAGAGAGAGAGAGAGAGAGAGAGAGAGGAGAGAGAGAGAGAGAGAGAGAGAGAGAGAGACAGAGAGAGAGAGAGAGAGACAGAGACAGAGACAGAGAGAGAGAGAGAGAGTTGGATAATTATGTTTGAATTTGTGACATATCAAGAACTGATTCACGGCCAGTTTGCCTTTACATTCTCTAAAATTGGACTTGGAAGAGTCCTTTAACATTGGCATACCAATACAACTAGAGGTAAATGTTTTTCTAACTGATCATTTACTGCTCACTAAACAAACATTCCAAAAGATGAAAAATGGCAGTTCATTTCAGTCGCCTATGATTTGCCTACAGGCTACCTTTTTCCAGAAATGCATTTTTTTAAACTTTTTTTTCTTTCTTTTCTTTTTCTTTTTTTTTTCTTTCTTTTTTACAGAAGAATTATAATTATAATGCCAGACAATAGGTACAAACAAATAACAAGAGAAAACATGATGCCATTCGGTCTCTTTGGTCTTCTTCATGCAAGAGAAACAACATTCAGGCCAATGAAAATGAAGAAACAGCAATCACTCATCTCCTCAAATTCAGCGCAAGATGTGCATTGAATAAACATGTGGCCGTTGGGAAGGAGACAATGTGAAAGAAAATAATCATGATGATAATAATAATGATAGCAATACTACTACTAATAATGATAATTATAATGATGATAACAATAATCAATGATAACGACAACAAATTTCAAGACAATGCGAATAAAAATAATTATGATGATAATAATAATAATGATAGCAATAATAATAATAATAATAATAATAATAATCAATGATAACAGAAATTTCAAAAAAAGGTAACAAAAACAATAATAGTAATAATAATAATGATTATAATAATAATGAAGAGGGAACAGAGGAAGAGGAAGGAGCAGAGGGAGGTGGAGACAGAAGAACAAATAGGAGAAGGAGAATACAGAATGTGAGAAAGACAGAATCTGATAGGTATATTAATAGTTACAATATAAATCATGATTATAACCACATAACAATGATAGTGATGATATAAGAGACTGGAGACAGGGTAGGTTGGAATGCCAGAAATAGTAGCAACGTATGATAATAATACTAATGAAAATAGTAAATATGATAGTCGTTGCAGTTATGAAGTTGTAAGAGCAGTTGTAATGAGGGTAATAGTAAAACTATTAGCGTTAGTAATAGTAATCATGAAAAACTTATTGATAACGATTCTGATAATGGTGAAGTTACTACAGGGCCTTATAAAGGTAGTAAGAATAAGTGAAATGCTTATGGTGACAAAGATTGCAATGTTTTAGTTGTTATTTGCAGGGGATAGCGCGAACGCAGTCCCCTCACCAAAAAATTACGCACTCGAGTCACCTACATTTGAGGTGATCGCAGGAGTCGACCCGTGTGCCGTGCAATGATCGTAGACAGTTTGGCTCTCTCATTGGTCAGAAGTCTACGATCGCTCCTCTCAACTCGCTAGAACGAGCCCTCTCATTGATCAGAAGTCTACGATTGTCTATGATCTCAACCAACCACGAACAAGCTTACTTTAGAGTCAACGCAAAGAGCACACCAACAACGAGCCCTCTCATTGATCAGAAGTCTACGATGTCTACGATCTCAACCATCCACAAACAAGCTTACTTTTAAGCGTCAAAGGAAAGAGCACTCCAACAACGAAAAATTACTTCCCTTTGGCCTAGTTCTCGTGTGACCACATGGTGATACCAGGAGCCCAAAACACAAACACCTGTGTACAAAACGCAGCATCAACGTAAGTAACTTCGTGCATGTGATTCCTAAAAGTGTTAGGACTGTAAATCGACATATTAGGTCATGATTTCAATGAAATTATTGGAATCATATCGCGCAAAACATAGATCGCCACAAGAAAAACAACCAAACGCACACAGTGTGTGTGTGTGTGTGTGTGTGTGTGTGTGTGTGTTCGTTCTTTAATTTAACGTCTATCCACCTAACAGTGATCTTAGACAGTATACAAATCGGAAAAATGCGCGGAACATATGCATGCGAACGGTTGGTGTTGATTTTGGGCGTACATTGTGTGTGTGTGTGTGTGTGTGTGTGTGTGTGTGTGTGTGTGTTTGTGTGTGTGTGTGTGTGTGTGTGTTTGTGTGTGTGAGAGAGAGGTCATTGAAAATGTTTTGTTTGTAACAAGTTTACTTTGCTGTTTCATTGTTTAATTCTGGTCATTGAAAATGTTTTGTTTGTTACTTAATTTGCCATTTCATTATTTAATTCATGTGTGTCTATATATTGGCTATTTATAGTTTATGTGAGTGCTAGATGTAGATCTATATTACATAGGCCATATACTGAGTTTGTGGATGCAAATATGATATTTTTGTGTGTTTGTTATCACACTGATTCTTCAGAGATAGAAAGCATACAAAATTCATTCAACAGTATAAAGATGATAAGGATAATGATAATGATGACTTTTTTCTGTTCAGTTTGTTTATTCAGTCCGGACGACTTCCGAAATAGGTTAAGCAGAATGTCATCTGGTCCAGGATTGAAAAGCACCAATAAGCTTGTCAAGTAGACCAGCTGACTTGCACTCCTGCTTCCTTTGCAAAACAAAATAATGCTGCGAAAGAAAATGAATTTGTATATTATAGCTCATTACTATTGTTATTATCATTATCAGCATTTATTGCTTTTATTATTGTGATTATTGTTGTTGTTGTGAATGGCAGCATTAGAATTAATTTCCTGTTACAGCTGATTTTTTTCCCTTGCAGATATTTGAGGAGTAACCATGGCGTCAGTCTGGAATCCAAGATACTGCCTCCGATACAGACCATCACATGGACCTGCTTCATGATCATATAGGATGTGAGTTTAGTCTGTCTGTCAAGTTGAAGTGAATTATTGCTCGTGAATGTAGGTTTCTTAAAATTAAGGTATACTTATTGCATCATTTGGGAGGAAGAGATGTTGACAAGGAAGCTGCAGGGAGAAAGAAAAAGGTGAACTTTTGGCTCAAAGTTTTTCCTGTATGTTGATTATTCTTAGTTCATTTTTCATTGATATTTTGTTGTTCTTTATGCTACATTTAACTTCACTGCTATGTTTTTAATTCCTGTTTGTATTTTGCTACATTTCATTTGATTATGTTGACACTTTGTTGGTTTTATTTGCTGTGTTTGATTGTATTGTTGTGTTTTGTTTTACTGATTTCTTGTTTATAGTTTGCTACAATCGATAAGCTTATGTTTTATTATTTGCTCTAGTTTGTATAGTACTACAAGTCTGTGACATCAAGTGTTTGGTGTTTAAGTGTTGCCTTTTCAGATGAGTGCAATGTACATTACTACAAGTCTGTGATATTATCAAGTGTTTGGTGTTTAAGTGTTGCCTTTTCAGATGAGTGCAAGAAGAAGGCTGTAGAAGACTGCTCTATTGCAGGTCCTTTAGGGCACATTGTAATTTCCAATCATGGATTATGTAAAGGCATCATCTTCATTTTATTGCTGTGCACTGTGGTTTTTGCTTTTTGTTGTTGTTTTTTTTCAGCATATACATACAGTGACTGGTGAGTTGATTTTAACGTGGTGACAGCCCTGATGTGGCCCTTTGCGGTCGGCTGGGCTATAAGCAACATTATCTTATCTTATCTTATATACATACAGGTGGAGCAGGCTACTGGAGCTTTCAACTCTTTGGTCTGGACTTCATGGTGGATGAACAAACAGTTCCATGTGTGGCTTATGGAGATCAATGGAGCTCCAGCTTGTGCTAGGTATGCTTGTTTGGATGTGACTGGTGATGGTGACAATGATTGATAATGCATTGCAGGTGAATACTTTTAGTTTGACAATGATGATCATGAATGAATAATTCTTTCATGATAAGATTGGTTATGGTATAATGAAAACAGGTTTTTTGTTTATGTATAGCTTGTGATACAGTTTTGAAGAACTTGAAATGATTTTTGTTTGGTGTCTTTTATACTGATAAAGAACATAATAGAATACAGAGGGCATAAACAGTATCCACCAAAAATAGTTATTTTGAAAAGTGTGAGAGTTGGAGACACAACAAACTTATTTTCATGAGTACAATTTCTGATTCACGTAACAGGCAATTCTGGTGCAAGGATTTTTCTTAAGATGTCTTTACTATTGTATAATTGGATACAGGTGTTACAAACTATTAACCTTCGCCGGACGGTGTCTTGACTACACACGGAAGACGGTGTGGGTCCGTGTGGACCCATGGCTCGCAAAGAGGGAAAACTCTTTGCGGACATGGGTCCACATGGACCCACACCGTCTTCCGTGTATAGTCAAAAGCACCTTCGTCGGACGGGTGCTTTTGACTATACACGGAAGACGGTGTGGGTCCATGTGGACCCATGTCCGCAAAGAGTGTTCCTCTTTGCGAGCCATGGGTCCACACGGACCCACACCGTCGTCGATGACTGTATAAAATGTCACCTTTAATTACCTTTTGAAATTTTGACCTATATTTTCGAAATTTTAGGACAAGGAGAGAATTTGTGTGTTTGGAGCATATCTAAAATTTCATTGAAAAATACCTATAAATATACGAGATATTGGCATTTAAAGACCCTTCTGGGTCCACATGGACCCACACCGTCCGGCGAAGGTTAAGTATAGATTCCAGTAATCATGACTTGCTTTTCCCCATCATTTTTTTATGGATTTTTAAAAAAAAAAATTAATCACAGACATATATGATGATGCCATGGAGTGTTTCAATGGTGTAGCTTACGTAGCAGTTGAAGACTTCAACAGATTCTTTTAGTGTGACGAAGGATGAAGAATGTCACATGCTTTAAATCCACCATTTTTATAAGACTGATTTACTACAGTTCCCATTTCAGCTCATAGCATACTCAACTCAAGGTAGGAGCCAGCTGAGGCTGAATAATTCCTCAAACAAATACCTCTGGTGGGAATCAAGGCCATGAACTCCAAAAGTCAATGATACTTACAACTGCACAATGGTGTCTGGTTTGACCTGGCACACTTTCACTGAAACCCAACACTCAAACTTGCATACCCATCCTAAATGAAATTATATAATCCCACAGTTTGCCAGGAATTTGGTGTATGCGTGTGTATTTGAATTTATATGCATGTGTATCGTTCATGTGTGTTTTTTCAGTTTGCCTGTTCACGAGTATTTTGTATTTTGAAGGTAGTTTTGGATTAGCTTCTTTCATTCCATAGTATCAAACTTCATTTCTTACTCCATGTTTGTTTTGTTCAGCAAACTACTTCCTGACATGGTGCGCTGTCTGGTGGAGACTGCCATCGATCCAGCCTTACCCCCACAAGTGCCTGTCAAGCATGCTGAAGATCTCCTTGAAAGAATTTGAGAATCCGATGCATTCTGACCAGTCTGATCCATGTGGATAAAAAGTTAATTCATCAGACTTTGTTGCCCTGCTTGTTTTGTGTGCATGGGCAAAACAGAAAATCAGGAACTGTGTTTTATCAGGCTTATTGTTTCTCATTCTCTTTTTTGTTCCACACTGTGATTTTGAACTTGAAAAAGCTGAAACTGGTTGAATTTGTTGTTCTTTTGCTTATGGTATTTTGTTTAGATTTGAAAGTGTGTGTGTGTGTGTGTGTGTGTGTGTGTGTGTGTGTGTGTGTGTGTGTGCAAGGTTGTCCATCTGTTTCTCTCTCCCTGTGTGTGTGTGTGTGTGTGTGTGTGTGTGTGTGTGTGTGTGTGTGTGTGATACTATATTTTGATTGTTTTCTTCAAGAAAGCTTCCTTCCTGTTCTATTATGTGTTGCCATTCTTTGATTGATTTCGGAAAGAGGGAGACAGAGATACAAAGAGAGAGAGAGAGAGATGGTGACTGATGAGTCAATAATGTATTAACCCCAGCAATGGGTGGGTTTTTTATGCTTCTATAATCCATCCTCTGTTATTCATGAGCTATTCCATGTTTGCAAATAGGGTGTGTATGTTGTTGTTGTCATGTTCCCAGCTACCAATGCCAACAAATAAATAAGTAAATAAAAGAAGTTTTCTTATTGGCCAGCTTTGACAAAATTTCTTGACATTTTAAGCTTTACAGCCTTTTGCTGGTAAGTTGCTTTGTAAAATTGTACAAGAATATTGCATAGTCTGTGCTGAAAAAAGAAGGGTGCAGTTTTGTTGTTGTTGGATTTTTTCCTTCTTTTTTTTTGTTTTTTGGGGTTTTTTTTGTTTTCATTTTTTGGTTGTTGTTTTTTTTACTACAGAATCTTGAATCTAATAATTATACTTGTTTTACATTGTGTAAACAGGCTGGGAGAGTCCTCTCATTTCAGTCTTTAACACTCCAGTAAAAATGCAGGCCTACATGCCCATTGTAGAATAAATCATGTTTACTCTGTGGTCATTTTCTTGTAATCTATCTGCATCAAAGATACAAAACAATATTTTTACATTTTATTATTTCTGGTCATCTTCTGACTGTTAATAAACATATTGAAACTCATGTGAATATAGTGCTGGTGGATAATTGTGAGGGTGTATGAGAGAGTAAGTGAGTGTGTGTGTGTGTGTGTGTGTGTGTGTGTGTGTGTGTGTGTGTGTGTGTGTCTGTCTGTTTGTCTGTCTGTTTGTTTGTCTCCTTGTAAAAAGAGTTCCAGTTTGAGTGAGCTTTTGTTTGTTTGGTTTGGGGCTTTTCTTGTTGTTGTTGTGTGCTTTGTCAAGACGCAGAGGAGGAGGTGGATTTTGCTTGTACAGCTGGGCCTAGTTTCACATCTTACTACCTGCCAACTAAATACTTGCCAGTCAGTTAAAATTGCGGCTAAAACATCAATTTTCACTGACTGGTAAGGATTTAGCTGGCAGGTACGGAGATGTGAAACCAGGCCCTGGTTGAGAAGATTGAAGCCCAAGCCAGCTCCGTAGTGTAGTGGTTAGCATTGCGGCCTACGAGCTGGAAGGCCTGGGTTCAAATCCCATCAGGCACAGTGGGGTTTTTTGAACCGTAAGGTTGGCTCCCACCCAGAGTAAGTGTGCTATGGGCTCAATGGGTACACTGAGAGTGAGACCACACAGTTGAGTCTCATCCACTTCTACAGATGCGCTGATGAGCGTGTTGCTTCAGATTCCTGGCAAACACTGCAAGTGTTTGTTTCTCTCGGGCCTGTTTAACACCAGGATATCATCAAAGAGAAGGCTCTTTGATGTTTTATTAAAGGAAGCATTGAGAACAGCCCTGTCACGTAGTCTCATTCCAAAATGGACCTCCATAGCATCATCTTAATCATCCTAATCATCATCAATCATCATCACATTCAGAAAATTGTCACAGATCTGTCACCCTACATGTGGGAATACCCTACGGCAGAAGCACGATCATGTAGGGAAAAAAAAAGGATTGAAGCCAGAAATGCATCCAACACTCACTCCTAGTTCTTTCATTGTCAATGTTAGTCGCCGTGCTCAGTGGGAAGACTGAAGCCACACAGTCGAGATTCTCCCATTTCACCCATGCGACTTTGAGAATATTGCTCTACTTTCCTGACTAACACTGCAGGAGTCTCAGGCCTGGTTGATGCCAGGATGTCATCATGAAAGGAAGCAAAGATTTTTTTTTTTAATTAAAAAAAACATTTGAGGAAACAACTGACATTAATGAGATGGTTGTATGAAATATAAATGAGGTTTTTAACTAAACCTAGTTTATATTAAATACTTACCATCTCATTAAACCGTTAAACCCTCCCAGCCGTCCCCGCACTGTGTTCCGTAATAGCAAGGAGGTATCAGGGGGCGCATGGCGTGCAAAATCGTTTATTTTTGTTTCTCAGCTTTGATGCAAGGTACACTTATAAAATTTGGCACACAACTGCAGTATCTAGGCAGTAGTCTGCCTATTTTTTTTTGAGTCAATCTGACAAAAAAGACAGGAGTTATTGGATGGTCTAGTTTTTTCTATACTAACGTTTTTGGGACAGCTACTGGTACAATACCAAGGCTTCAGTTCCTTAGTTATTTATATAAAAGTAGACAAACATGGTCAAAGAACACAATAAAACCCATTTCAGTTTTCTGAAAAATCTATTACTATTTTTCATCAGGGTTGAAAAGTTGTTATTTTTTCTTTCATCATGAACCTTTACACATTCACACTTAGCATTATAACCACCATAGTTAGAGTCTTCTAATATGCCTTATTGTGTTCAGCAGCCATTTTTACATGCACACACCAAGTTTCATGAGAAAATCTGCATTAAAACTGAAGATATAGTGTTCCTCAACAAGCACGTGGCAGTGAAAATCAGCATTTGAGAAATCGGGCAGGAAAGTATATATCAATTATGTGCAAAAATTATTTTTCATATAATGCTGTCCCAATATTTTTCCTGCTTACTTTATCCATTTATGTGCCCTATCTAACTGTTTTCCAGCCTTTCTGTTGGTTTTAGAAGGCACCAGCACCATAAACCTCGCCTTCCCGTCCTCGTCGAGCCTCCCTCTCTCGTCGGTCTGCAGCCTCTATTGTTTTTTGGCGGGCTTTGGCCTTTTCAGAAGTCTTCATGGTTGCTGACTGCACCCTCTTGGTGTCTGCCTTTTCCACAAAGTCCTCTGTGTGGCAGCCACCAGCAATCTCCAGCTCAGCCAGGACATCTAGAAGAGCACCAGAACCATTATTGAACGTTGAGAACACCCTCTTCATCAGGTTCGACTCCCATCTCCTTGTAAACTTCTCACACATGGTCAGCTGCTGTTTGTAAGTGGATGTCAGCTGCTCTGGAAGCTCCTTTGTGCACGGTCTTCTGGTAGTGCTGCTAGGTTTTCAGATTCATGGCAGGCAGCAAGTTCAACACAGCAAGAAGGCGATTGAGCTGTGTGAAACTAATGCCGCTCATACTGGCACCTGACACAAGTCTTCTCTTGATGTCGAAGCCATGATACAGGATTCCGGTCTTGAGTGAAGACATGGTCTCATACATCACCTCCCCACAGGCCTTGCACTTCACTGCCAGGTGAACAGCAGACCCCATCCGGCGAGACGTGTCTTCACATAACTGCACCTAAAAACAAAATAGAAATCAGAATGACTAACTCTGAAATCAAGTATATGTGTGTGTGTGTGTGTGTGTGTGCATGCGTGTGTGTGTGCGTGCAAAAAGAAAGGAAGAATAATAAAAAAAAAGTGTAGAAGTAAAATAATTTGTTGTCAAGTGTCAAATGTGGATGTGTGGCCAACACAGACACAGAGTGAATTGAAAAACACAAATAAAAGCACACACCCCCTTCCATCCCCCACAACCCCCCTCCCTTCACATACACACTCACACAGCAACAACACACACACAACAACAACCAGACATGCAACAACACATCACACACAAATTCTCCCCCCCCCCCCCCCCCCCCCAACAATAACAAATCATACACAGCCCCACCACCTCTATACACACACACACACACACACACACAACAACATCACACAAACAGCCACACACATGCTTACACACAACAACACCACACACGGTGACACACCCCCACTCACACACACAGAGCAGGCTTGGCCCACAACCGTCACACACAACTTGCATGGTCGATTCTAAAATTAGATGCTGATCACGATGAGAGAAGAAGATAAACAAAAGGAAGAAGATAAGCAAAACACAATCTCTCACCTTCTTTTTGCACTTGGGACACTTGTAAACATCGAACAGAGCATTCAATGCTTTGATGTCCACGATCACATTCCCCTCCGTAGTCCATTCTTCTTCTGTTCGTGTCTTCTTTTCACTTGGGGTGAAGAGAGGGGTGGAGGAGACAAAGGCCGTTTTCTCCCCAAACTTTCCAGTTTTGCAAACTTGCTTGTATCAGGTCGCGACGGCCCACGCTGTGGTTCAGGCTCAGTTTCTGCAGGTTTTTCCTTTGCAGCAGTCTTTTTACGGCCTTTTCTTTTCCTTTTGCCAAACTGGTGCTTGGTTGACCACTTTCTTGAAGGCATTCTGTTGATCAGCTGTCAAAATCGATGATGGCTGCCAAAATAACGCTGTGTTGCTCAGGTCGGAAAGTGCCGAAGTGCTCTTCGGGAGATCTCGGCAAGCGATCACGCAGGAAGCACGCGCACTGCACGTGGCTATTAGCCAATGGAATTGCTCGTTTCAGATATCGACCTTGACCTCTGTGTAACGTGGTTTGTCATTGGTCAAATTGTGGAATGGGCTACCTCTTATTTTAGCTTCGTGTGTTGCTGGCGACCTTTATTTGCATAAGATTCTGACGTCAGAATCTAGGTCAAATCACAAGCTTTACAAAGAGCCATGGCATGCCGGGGTCCGTTTCATAAAACTTGCAGTAACTAGGGCTTGAAGCTTGCTAATTTTCGCGTTTGGGTTTGTTTTTTTGACATTTTGTAGACACACCAAGGTTATAAAATGATTTATTTCTCACACAAAACGTAACATTTATGCAAAACAAACATCACAGGTGTGATCTAGAGAGATTATAGGGGGCTTTCCCACCAAGAACCCAAAACACATTCTGAAACGATTTTGACACATTTTTTCATGCCATGCGCCCCCTTAAGGCAGATAGCCTGGAAAATAAAAGTGACGCTAGACGGAACACCGGAAGAGGAAGTGCGCAGGAGAGGGGGACTGGGTTTGTCTTTTTATAAGAATCGATACAAATCGATAGTCGACCATCGCGACTTCGTCCGAAGATCTAAGCAATATTTAATGAGATGGTAAGTATTTAATATCAACTAGGTTTAGTTAAAAACCTCATATTTTTGTGTTTGTTATCACACTGATTCTGTAGAGATAGAAAGCATACAAAATTCATTCAACAATATAAAGGTGATAAGGATAATAAATATTATACATATATAATGATGATGACTTTTTTCTGTTCAGTTTGTTTACTCAGTCCGGACGACTTCCAAAATAGGTTAAGCAGAATGTCATCTGGTCCAGGATTGAAAAGCACCAATAAGCTTGTCAAGTAGACCAGCTGACTTGCACTCCTGCTTCCTTTGCAAAACAAAATAATGCTGCAAAAGAAAATGAATTTGTAAATTATAGCTCATTACTATTGTTATTATCATTATCAGCATTTATTGCTTTTATTATTGTGATTATTGTTGTTGTTGTGAATGGCAGCATTAGAATTAATTTCCTGTTACAGCTGATTTTTTTTCCCTTGCAGATATTTGAGGAGTAACCATGGCGTCAGTCTGGAATCCAAGATACTGCCTCCGATACAGACCATCACATGGACCTGCTTCATGATCATATAGGATGCGAGTTTAGTCTGTCTGTCAAGTTGAAGTGAATTATTGCTCGTGAATGTAGGTTTCTTAAAATTAAGATTTGGGAGGAAGAGATGTTGACAAGGAAGCTGCAGGGAGAAAGAAAAAGGTGAACTTTTGTCTCAAAGTTTTTCCCGTATGTTGATTATTCTTAGTTCATTTTTCATTGATATTTTGTTGTTCTTTATGCTACATTTAACTTAACTGCTGTGTTTTTAATTCCTGTTTGTATTTTGCTACATTTCATTTGATTATGTTGACACTTTGTTGGTTATATTTGCTGTGTTTAATTGTATTGTTTTGTTTTGTTTTACTGATTTCTTGTATATATTTTGCCTAAATCGATATGCTTATGTTTTATTATTTGCTCTAGTTTGTTACTACAAGTTTGTGACATTATCAAGTGTTTGGTGTTTAAGTGTTGCCTTTTCAGATGAGTGCAAGAAGAAGGCTGTAGAAGACTGCTCTATTGCAGGTCCTTTAGGGTACATTGTAATTTCCAATCATGGATTATGAAAAGGCATCATCTTCATTTTATTGCTGTGCACTGTGGTTTTTGCTTTTTGTTGTTGTTTTTTTCAGCATATATACATACAGGTGGAGCAGGCTACTGGAGCTTTCAACTCTTTGGTCTGGACTTCATGGTGGATGAACAGTTCCATGTATGGCTTATGGAGATCAGTGGAGCTCCAGCCTGTGCTAGGTATGCTTGTTTGGATGTGAATGGTGATGGTGACAATGACAATGATTGATAATGCATTGCAGGTGAATACTTTTAGTTTGACAATGATGATCATGAATGAATAATTCTTTCATGATAAGATTGGTTATGGTATAATGAAAACAGGTTTTTTGGTTATGTATAGCTTGTGATACAGTTTTGAAGAACTTGAAATGATTTTTGTTTGGTGTCTTTTATACTGATAAGAACATAATGGAATACAGAGGGCATAAACAGTATCCACCAAAAATAGTTATTTTGAAAAGTGTGAGAGTTGGAGACACAACAAACTTATTTTCATGAGTACAATTTCTGATTCATGTAACAGGCAATTCTGGTGCAAGGATTTTTCTTAAGATGTCTTTACTATTGCATCAGGCATGAAATTCGTCCGCCTAAGGCGGATTTTCCGCCCATTTTTTTCATCTGCGCCCCCCCCCCCCCCCAAAAAAAAAAAAAAAAAAAAGAAAAGAAAAATCCTGAAATAAACTTTCGTTCGCTGCTATTGTCATTTGGACAATTTGTTATTCTCAAAAGAGTCAACCGGTCACTTCCGCCGTCAATCAACATCCGGTCTTTTCGCGCCTGTCGAACGTCGGACATCGTTAAATTGCCGAAGTTTGTCAAGCGCGTCGCAATTTCACGCCAAAAAAAAAGGGATGAGAAACGATTGGAGGTGGGACTGGCTAGACCAGGAAGTGGACGATGTTCGAGTTGGCGATGTGTTTCGCAAATTAGACGAAAAAGGCGCTGCATTTTGTGTTCCATGTGGAAAAATTGACCGACTGAATCAATGTTGTGATGAAGGCTGCCTCATTGTTTTCTTCTTCCTAAAATACTGGTTCACTCAAAAACGAGTAGGTCACCAGTGCGCATGTTAAAAAGTAAAAATAAAATAACACAAAATAATGCGAGTGAATGAGTCAGTGTGCACATACAAAAAGTATATTATTATATGATCTTTTGAAGTATTATTTTCATTACTGAAAACATGAAAATGTGGCTTATTTGCCCTTCTTAACAGCGCTGAAATAGGGGTTTATTTGCAGTTTTAGGCCTTTTATTTCATAAAAAAAAGCTTCAGCTTCAGGGGGCTCTGCCCTCTGTCCCCCGCCGGGGCGTTGCCACTGGGCCCCACTGGGGGCCTACGGTGGCCCCAGACCCCGCCGATTTTTCAGCCTTTTTTACTGCTGGTCACTTTCATGCCTGTGCATAATTGGATACAGGTGTTACAAACTATTTAACATGGGTGAAACTTTTCCGTCTATGGACGGAAATCCGTCAAAATGACTTTCAGTCTGGACGGAACTTCCGTCAATTAAAAAAAAACAAAAAAAAAACAACCGATTTATCGGTTCCAATTTGTGTTCGATCCAAGTTTTCCATCTCATACCGGAAGTAGCTGTTTCTGTGTTTCCGGCATCTTCACAGGCTAACATTGGCGTGTCTGACTGACAACGAAAGTTTGCACGGTGCTCCAGAAATTAAGTAGTCATGGCTTTTTGAAAGAAGGAGATCCAGTAGCATGCATCGAGGGCAAGATTAGAAACAAATGGAGATGGCAATGGCAAAACGAACTGATGACGACGGCAATGAATATCGCAAGTGGTGCAAGAAAATAAATGTGGCCGGCATGTGTTTCTGTATCGTTTGTTCAAAAACGATCAGTTACGGAGCGAACGGAAAAAAAGAAACTTCGAAGCCATGCTGATCACCCAGAGCATAAGAAAAACGGATAAATCCTATTTAGCGGCGCAAAACATTATTTAGGGTTAGGGTTAGGGGGTGATCGGAAGAAAGTCAACGGGAAAGAAAGTCAACGGGAAAAAAGTCACGGAGGGACCCAGTCTACTCCAAAGCAGAATCGATGGTCTTTAGATTAGAGTAGGGCGAAGACCGAGAGAGGACGAAGGACGAATGAACGAAGGCCGTTAGGCCAAGTCGTGCTCACACATTTCTGAGTCGCGCATCGGGGCTCAAATGTTTTGCGCCGCTAAAATAGGATTTAACCAGAAAAACACGAAGGCGAGTTAACATTTTTGTATTCTTTGCTAAAGTAATTAGAATCAAATAAAAAAAAGTTGATTGGGGGGGGGGGGGGGGGGGATTGGATCTGGATCTGGATCTGGAACAATACGTTCGCAGAAGCCGATCAACGGCTATAAACGCGACGGAATGGGGAGAGCGCAAAAATAGTTTAAAAAGGGGGGCTAATTATACTTATAGTTCATATTTTTGGTGGGGTGGAAGTAATTTAATGTATATCAGGGGGGTGGGGGGGGGGGGGAATTTTCCAATTTTTATTGTTTGGATTTTTTTAAAGAGTAAATTTCCTTTTTTTTTTATATATTACTTTCAGGTGGTGATGGGATTCTTAGAATTTTATTATTGTGAGTGGGGGTTTTGTTGTTGTCAGTTTTCATTTTGTTTGTTTATTTATTTTTTTTAGTTCCTTTCCTTTAAAAAAATCATGTTTGTTATGATACTTTTTTGGGAAAAGAAAAGGTGGAAAAACAGAAATGACCTGAATCCTCCCTACACTTTACCAATTCCCACCTCGGAATATTTATCACAAGCAGCCAAAAAAAATGTAGCTACTGTCTCCTCCACGTCTAGCCTATTTCCAGCTGCAGCCCCACCTGTCAACATTTCTACATCTGTATGTCCATCTGTGCCCCGCCATGTTCAGTCTGCTTCTTCAGCTGCTCCATTGTCTCCAGTACCTGGCTCCAGTAGAAAACGAAAAGCTGGTGCTGCAGACATCGGGCAGTTTTTCAAGTGCCCACTACTGGACTGAAAGACTTTTTTTTTCTTCATCTTTCCTTTTTACCACTCATTGTTTGACAGGGCAAGAGAATTTCATTAATTATGACTGCTTAATTAAAATCAACAGGAATCATAATGACTCGTCCTTGCTTTTGTTTGACACCATGGAAAATGATAGAAATGTGGATGACAGCTTTGCACTTTATTGATGGACAATTCTGAAAATGATTGAAAGGATGAATTATACTTCATGTATATGGTGGCTTTTTGACAGTGAGGACAAGAGGAACTGACAAGATAAGAAGGCCACCTTTGTTCATCCATTTTCTATATGTGGTGTGGTTGCTAGGAAAGACAAAATGTGCTGACAACATGTCAACTTTGATTTCTCCTTATTTAAAATGGTGTGATTCTTTGGACTTAAAAGACAAATGGTGCCGGCAAGAATAAGGCTACTTTGGTTCCTCATTGTGCATCTCAAATGTGTGAGCATGTATGTTCTTTTTACACACAGTCTTGATTCAAATAGTAAAGTGACCATTTTAAACAATTTGTGGGGGAAATTTTGTTGATTTTTGGAATGTTTTGATCAGTTCAGATTGGGTGAGAAAAATTTCCCTTTTTGAGTTTTTATATTCTGGTTTATTTCTACACTTTAAGACTAACTTTCCTGAGTTTGTACAATAAGCCATGAATATTATTTTTATTCATTTAAATGAATTAATGGAACATAAAGTCTTAACGGTAACTCACAAAAGCATGTTACAGTTAAGCTTTTTACTGCAGAAATCGTGTTACAATTAAGCTTTTTCTGGTGCAGGAGAGCCAACGAAATTGGCCTAAAAAATTAAAAAAATCAATTTCGCCCAGGGGGCTTCGCCCCCTGGACCCCCCAACGGGGCGCTGCCCCTGTACCCCGCTGGGGCCTAGGCGGCCCCTGGACCCCGGCCTAATTTCAGTCAAATCAAGTTTTGTAGGTTTCACCCATGCTATTAAGTATAGATAGATTCCAGTAATCATGACTTGCTTTTCCTCATCATTTTTTTATGGATTTTTTTTTTTTTTTAATTAATCACAGACATATATGATGATGCCATGGATTGTTTCAATGGTGTAGCTTACCTATAGCAGTTGAAGACTTGAACAAATTCTTTTAGTGTGACGAAGGATGAAGAATGTCACATGCTTTAAATCCACCATTTTTATAAGACTTAGACTGATTTACTACAGTTCCTATTTGAGCTCATAGCATACTCAACTCGGGGTAGGAGCCAGCCGAGGCTGAATAATTCCTCAAACAAATACCTCTGGTGGGAATCAAGGCCATGAACTCCAAAAGTCAACGATACTTACAACTGCACAATGGTGTCTGGTTTGATTTGGCACACTTTCACTGAAACCCAACACTCGAATTTGCATACCCATCCTAAATGAAATTATATAATCCCACAGTTTGCCAGGAATGTGGTGTATACGTGTGTATTTGAATTTATATGCATGTGTATCATTCATGTGTGTTTTTTCAGTTTGCCTGTTCACGATTATTTTGTACTTTGAAGGTAGTTTTGGATTAGCTTCTTTCATTCCATAGTATCAAACTTCATTTCTTACACCATGTTTGTTTTGTTCAGCAAACTGCTTCCAGACATGGTGCACTGTCTGGTGGAGACTGCCATCGATCCAGCCTTCCCTCCACAAGTGCCTGTCAAGTATGCTGAAAATCTCCTTGAAAGAATTCGAGAATCCGATGCATTCTGACCAGTCTGATCCATGTGGATAAAAAGTTAATTCATCAGACTTTGTTGCCCTGCTTGTTTTGTGTGCTTGGGCAAAACAGAAAATCGTACTGGTCCTTCAGAAATGCATCAATGTTTTTTGTTATGCATCAATGTTTTTTGTTATGCATCAATGTTTTTTGTTATGAGGCACGTGATTGAAATCTGTTTCTTTTTTTCTTTTGAATCAATAACTTACATACATACTGATTTTTGTATGTTGTATTATGATCTGTTAATTAATGCCATGTCATGTTCCACATCATGTCATGTCATGTCATTACTTATGAAGTTCATTATATTCAGTGGAGAAAAGACCCACATGTGTGATCTGATCAAGATTTATAGCTTCTTATGGAAGTTAAGTATCTAATGAAGTCTTTTCAGATCTCAAAGTAAGTGACTGGGCATATTTTGCTGGCTTATCACTTCGCTTGTGCATTCGTTGCGAGGAAAATGGTGACGTATGAAAACCAAGTCTTTGACTGACTTTGTAAAGAGGATTGTACTTTTTTTCAGTCTTTAAGGAGTCCGTTCAACTGGCTCCACTTGAAATGTTTGATAGAACTGCTTCTGTTTTATCTTTATTTTATTGACTTGATGCGTGTTGTGTATTCTTTGACTGTAACCTCAGCTCAACAATTTTCTCTTGTTTTGTGTCAAAGTCTGAATTTGTTGAGATCCTGTTGATTTTTTAAGTCCAGTGTTATCAGTAACCATATGATGTAGAACGGTATGTCTCTCAACAATATCAGAGAGGGGCTGTGTGTAAAGTATGAAAGGATAGGAGCCCAAGAACCTTGGGGGACACGAAATGGCAAAGCATTGGACAGTCAATTGTACACAGGAACAAAGTGGGTTCCATTTGACAAATACAAATGGAAAAAAATGATGGAGCTTTATTCTGATTGCAAACAGATTCTGGAGGCAGTTCCAAAGAACATAATGATCAACATTTTAAAAGGCAGCACATAGGTCAAGCAGAGCATTAATTGAAAACTGGTTATCCTTACTTTTCATCAAAAGATCATTTCATTTGATATTTGATGAGGAATCTGAACAAACACTTGGTCAATATCATTTGAACAGATTAGAACTTTTTTGAAAAGTAATTTTCTAAAACTTTGACAAATTCAAGCACAGGGTAGAGTGTTGGAAGTACAGAATGGCTAATGTTAGTGTTGGAAGTACAGAATGGCTAATGTTATCCATGAGTGTATTGTTTTATTTATTTCTGTTATCACTTCTCAGAACGACAGCAGAGCTCCATCATTTTCTCGATGGCACTTTTTGTTTGTTAATGAAGAGTGTGATGTTTACAATGTTTCAAATGACAAACAGTAAGAAATACTATGTTAAACATATATTTTTGTTCCTCTTTTTTTATCGGGAGTTGGCTGAGAGGGTGAAGATGATATTTATACTTATATTGGAGGAAGAGGTGTTTTGGTTCATTGGGTGATGGACTTGATTATGCAGGCAATGAGGAACTGTGTTTTATCAGGCTTATTGTTTCTCATTCTCTTTTTTGTTCCACACTGTGATTTTGAACTTGAAAAAGCTGAACTGGTTGAATTTGTTGTTCTTTTGCTTATGGTATTTGTTTAGATTTGAAAGTGTGTGTGTATGTGTGTGTGTGTATACAAGGTTGTCCATCTGTCTCTCTCTCCCTCTGTGTGTGTGTGTGTGTGTGTGTGTGTGTGTGTGTGTGTGTGTGTGTGTGTGTGTGTGTGTGACTATATTTTGATTGCTTTCTCCAAGAAAGCTTCCTTCCTGTTCTGTTACGTGTTGCTATTCTTTGATTGATTTCTGAAAGAGAGAGACAGAGATACAAAGAGTGTGAGAGAGATGGTGACTGATGAGTCAATGTATTAACCCAGCGATTTTTTGTTGTTGATGCTTCTATAATCCATCCTCTGTTATTCATGAGCTATTCCATGTTTGCAAATAGGGTGTGTATGTTGTTGTTGTCATGTTCCCAGCTACAAACTCTGGGGGACATTAAAAAGGATGAAATGCCAAAATAATTAAATAAATAAGTGAATGAAAGAAGTGTTTTTTACTGGCCAGCTTTGACATAATTTCTTGAAATTTTAAGCTTTACAGCGTTATGCTGGTAAGTTGCTTTGTAAAATTGTACAAGAATATTGTATAGTTTGTGGTAAAAAAAGAAGGGTGCAGTTTTGTTGTTGGACTTTTTTCCTCTTTTTTTTGTTTTTTGGTTTTGTTTTGTTTTTGTTTTCATTTTTTGGTTGTTGTTGTGTTTTTTTTTTACTACAGAATCTTGAAACTAATAATTATACTTATTTTACATTGTAAACAGGCTGGGAGAGTACTCTCATTTCAGTCTTTAACACTCCAGTAAAAATGCAGAACTAGGTGCCCATTGTAGAATAAATCATGTTTACTCTGTGGTCATTTTCTTTTAATCTATCTACATCAAATGTACAAAACAATATTTTTACACTTTATTATTTCTAGTCATCTTCCGACTGTTAATAAACATATTGAAACTCATGTGAACATAGTTGCTGGTGGAGAATTGTGAGGGCGTATGAGAGAGAGAGAGAGAGAGTCTGTCTGTGTGTGTGTGTGTGTGTCTGTCTGTTTGTTTGTCTCCTTGTAAAAAGAGTTCCAGTTTGAGTGCGCTTTTGTTTGTTTGGTTTGGGGCTTTTCTTGTTCTTGTTGTGTGCTTTGTCAAGTCGCAGAGGAGGAGGTGGATTTTGCTTGTACAGTGAGCCTAGTTTCACATCTCGCTACCTGCCAGAAAAACACTTACCAGTCAGTTAAAATTGCGGCTAAAACATCAATTTTCACTGACTGGTAAGGATTTAGCAGGCAGGTACGGAGATGTGAAACCAGGCCCTGGTTGAGAAGATTGAAGCCCAAGCCAGCTCCCGTAGTGCAGTGGTTAGTATTGCGGCCTGTGAGCTGGAAGGCCTGGGTTCAAATCCCATCAGGCACAGTGGGGTTTTTTGAACTGTAAGGTTGGCTCCCACCCAGAGTAAGTGTGCTATGGGCTCAATGGGTACACTGAGAGTGAGACCACACAGTTGAGTCTCATCCACTTCTACAGATGCGCTGATGAGTGTGTTGCTTCAGATTCCTGGCAAACACTGCAAGTGTTTGTTTCTCTCGGGCCTGTTTAACACCAGGATATCATCAAAGAGAAGGCTCTTTGATGTTTTATGAAAGGAAGCATTGAGAACAGCCCTGTCACGTAGTCTCATTCCAAAATGGACCTCCATAGCATCATCTTAATCATCCTAATCATCATCATTCATCATCGCATTCAGAAAATTGTCACAGATCTGTCACCCTACATGTGGGAATACCCAACGGCAGAAGCACGATCATGTGGGGAAGAAAAAAGGATTGAAGCCAGAAATGCATCCAATACAGCCCCATTCATCAACACTCACACCTAGTTCTTCCATTGTCGACGTTAGTCGCCGTGCTCAGTAGGAAGACTGAAGTCACACAGTCGAGATTTTCCCATTTCACCCATGCGACTTTGAGAATATTGCTCTACTTTCCTGACTAACACTGCAGGAGTCTCGGGCCTGGTTGATGCCAGGATGTCATCATGAAAGGAAGCAAAGATTTTTTTTTAATTAAAAAAAAAACATTTGAGGAAACAACTGACATAAAAAGATATAATAGAAGTAGGCCTAAAAATAATTAATCATATATAGAACAGCCCACGCCTACCCAGAGTGAGCGTGTTATGGGCTCAATGGGAATACTGAACCACATAGTTGAGCTGATGACATGCCTTTCAGTGTTGTACTGTAATAGTATGAGCCGGACCGACACTGGGGGTGACTGATCTTGGGCCTGGCTGATCACTATGAAAGACACTTAGCGAGCATACGGGGGGGGGGGGGGGGGGGGATCATTTAAAAAAATGGAAATAAATAGAAAAAAAAGAAATAATGAAAATGTTTTCAAAAATGAAAAAAAAATTAAAAAGTGATGTTTTACAACAGAATAAATGAAGGCCTAGACAACAGCCCTGTCACACACTCTCAATCTTAAATGGATTTCCATAGCATCACTTTCATCATCCTATCCTTGTCCATCATTCGCATTCTTTGAATGTGTCAGACTAACACGAGGATTTTTCTTGTACAACTTAAGGTAAATAGCCCGTGGCACTCGAGGGTGGGGGGGGGGGGGGGGGGGGGGGGGAATCCTTGATACCAAATTTGCTGTCGGTTGAGAACTGTGGCTGTGCATGGCAGACAGACAGGTTTAAAAATCATATATACAAGATTTATTCAAAAAAATAAAATGAAGCCTTAGCATAAGTCCTGCCACACAACCTCAATCCTTCATGGAACACTACATGATCATTACTACTACTACTGATAATAATAATGATGATAGTCTAATAATATTCATAATAGTTTTTTTTTGTTTCGTTTTTTAAGTAATATTTTTTCTTTACATTATAGATCTCCTTACGTTGCCATGTGGCTCAAGATAAAGAAATGTCCCATACTCAGAATAGCTCAGTTGGTAGAGCGCCTGACTCGTAATCTTGGTGATCCTAGGGTTGCAGGTTCGAACCTCCACCGGGGCGCTTCGGTACAGGTTTATTTTTCCCTTGGAGTTAACATTGGTTCTGACTCCATTTCCCATACAGTCCTTCGAATGAGACTATAAACCGAGGTTCCGTGTGTGAACGCATGCATAACATAAAATCCCATCACCAACTTTCAGAAGAGTAGGCCAGTTTGGCCGTTGGTATGGATGACACGTTACACATAGCATGCACCCTGCGTGAGAAATGGAAAGAATGAAGGAAGTAAGGAAAATGAATGATCGATATTGAACGATACTGAATGGATGACACGGGAAACGACTGAATGAAGCGCCAGCTGGCAGCTCTTCAGTCGGCACTACCCAGGTAGGCAGCCCGTTGTGTAAACGAGTGTTGACTGTAAAGCGCTTAGAGCTTCTTCTTCTTCTTGTATTTAGGCAGCCAACATCTACAGTTAGATGAATCAGCCGCACTAATTTTGGAGAAAAAAAAAAAGCTTCCGTTCCGCTCGAGTGAACACATATTAAGGTTTTCAAAATCCAGGGGTATTGCCAAATCCGTCAACAGCGACAGGGGGGGGGGGGGGGTGGGGAGGGGTGGAGGGGGCGGAGTGAGAGGGTTTCTTGGGGGAGGGGTTAGTGAACTAGTGATTGGGGGGGGGGGGGTGGAGGGGGCAGAGGGGGGTTGGGGGAGGGGTTACTGGAGGCATGCCATCCTGGCCTGGAAGGCAGCCAGGGAAGAGCTTGGCCTCTAGCCGAGAATAGGCGCTATATAAGTATTCATTATTATTAGTAGTAGTACACAACGCAGGAATTTTCTTTTGCAGCCTATGACTACAAGGGTTAAAGTATGGAAACCAGAAAAAGATTGGCTAATGATGCCAGAAAAATAGTTCCAAGTTCAACATAGGCTGGAGAAGAGAATTACGTTTTGGACAGAAAATGTTTATCAAACAGTTTTCAGCATCCAAGGTCTCGAGTTTAATGTAAATCATCTTTAAAGATCATGGCCTTCGTCATTCACACAATGTTTCTTTCATTCCAACAATTTTACAAGTTCGTCTTCGTCACAATTGTCTACAATTTCTACGATGTGCACTGCACGTCGCCATTGCCGACCCGACGTGTGGGATGCAATGCACGTAGACACTTCGGCTCTCTCATTGGTCAGAAGTCTACGATTGCTCCTCTCAACTCTGTGTAACGAGCCCTCTCATTGATCAGAAGTCTACGATGTCTACGATGTCAACCAACCACAAACAAGCTTAGTTTAGCGTGAATGGAAAGAGCACTCGAACAACGAAAAATTACTTCCCTTTGGCCTAGTTGAACTTTGCACTCGTGTGGCCACATGGCGATACCAGGAGCCCAAAACACCGGCGGCACAGACAACCTTCCAGCCATGTGGGTGACGACGGGTCTGGCCTGTGTCGCCGGGGGACGGCTCCTGGAGATGTGGGGCAAGGAGCGCTGCCTGACTGTGACTACCGTGGCCTGGAATACCGTGCTGTTTTGAGGGGTGACAGACATGGGGGCACTCCTTACGGGGTTGGGCTGAAAAATTGCCCTCTCGGCGCTAGTCAGCGAGTGCCCGCCAAGTTTTAGGGACTCGTGCAGCGCTCCAGCGACTTTCGCCCTGCTCCCTCTTTGAGGCGGCCTCACGCGGCACAGGACCATCACCACCCGAGCATGAAGAAGGCCGCCCGGTGGTCCTGAAGACAGCCTGATGTTTGGGGGACAGCAGGCAACACACACCGACGCCCATCGTCGGTCGACCAAGAACCAGAAATTGAACCAACGTTCAAGACCAACTCCACCAAACTTGAACCAACGTTCAAGACCAACTCCACCAAACTTGAACCAACATTCAAGAAGAAGATGACCACCAGAATTGAGCCAATGTTCAAGAGGAACACGAGCTCTGAGAGACAAATGCGATGACCCCCATTAAACTACCCACTATAATAATGAATACTTATATAGCGCCTATTCTCGGCTAGAGGCCAAGCTCTAAGCGCTTTACAATCAACACTCGTTTACACAACGGGCTGCCTACCTGGGTAGTGCCGACTGAAGAGCTGCCAGCTGGCGCTTCATTCAGTCGTTTCCCGTATCATCCAGTCAGTATCGTTCAATATCCATCACTCATTTTCCTTACTTCCTTCATTCTTTCCATTTCTCACGCAGGGTGCATGCTATGTGTAACGTGTCATCCATACCAACGGCCAAACTGGCCTACTCTTCCGAAAGTTGGTGATGGGATTTTACGTGTGTGCAAGATGTTATGCGTGCGTTCACACACGGAACCTCGGTTTATAGTCTCATTCGAAGGACTGTATAGGAAAAGGAGTCAGAACCAATGTTAACTCCGAGGGAAAAATCCCCCTGTACCGAAACGCCCCGGCGGAGGTTCGAACCCGCAACCCCAGGATCACCAAGATTACGAGTCAGGCGCTCTACCAACGAGCTATTCCGGCTCCACTACTGCCAGGCGACAGCAGTTGCCACAAATATGCAGACCTATGTTTGCAGGAACCTTGCCCTTAAGGGCCTCGGGCCGAGAGGACGTTAATGCAAAAAAATGCCCAAAACACGCACACCAGTGTACAAAAACAGCATCAACGTAAGTAACTTCGTGCATGTGATTCCTAAAAGTGTTAGTGCTGTATGATATTAGGCCATGATTTCAATTAAATTATTGGAATTATATCTTAGATTACCACAAGAAAAACAACCAAACGCACACACAAACGATGAGTTGCCCAAAGGCTAACAGAGTAAGATAAGCAATGACCTACTTTCAAAATACTGTGGTTTTGTGACAGAAATTTGAGGAACGAAATGTTTGTTATGTTTTCAGTTAGGCATTGAGTATGGATGAATGTGTTGTTTTTTTCCACTTAGGTTTTAGTTCTGAGGAAATAAAATTGTCTGTAACGATGTCAAACTGTGTTTGAAATATACAGCAAAGGGGGATGTGGAAAAAGTAGCTGTAGAAAGCTCTCAACTCATGCACGAAGTTACTTACGTTGAAGCTGTTTTTGGAACGCAATGTTGTAGCCTATTTGTTATGTTTTCAGTTAGGCATTGAGTGTGGATGAATGTGTTTTTTTCCGCTTAGATTTTAGTTCTGAGGAAATAAAATTGTCTATAACGACGTCAAACTGAAATATACGGCAAAGGGGTGTGTGGAAAAAGTAGCTGTAGAAAGTTCTAGAAAGCAGATATGGCAAAGGGGGATGTGGATAAAGTAGCTGTAGAAAGTTCTAGAAAGCGAGTTCCCCCAAGGCCAAGGATTGAAGAAACTACGTAATAAGACCTTTTTTTTTTTTTTTTTTTTTGATTTGTGTCTGATTTGTGATTTGCCCATCTTTTTGCCCATCCGGCCAACACAGTGGATGTAGCTCATGGGTGAAATCATTTCTTTGTCAATGTCAGATAGATTTTTTTTCCATATCATCATTATTCCACTACTGTTTTAGTGCTTATTTACTGACCTTCAAACTTTTTTTTTTGTATTTGCTACCAGTACCATTCAGGTCTTCCGTGAGAGTGTTTCCATTTTTGTCCTGTATGGTGTTCACTTTCGCTGTCTTCGTTTTAGTTAGGTCTTTCACCACTTGGAAGGCTTCCTTCGTGTTGTTTCTTGAAAGATTCTCTTCGATGTGGGTGCATTGATCAGCGATCCATTGTTGTTTTGCCTCCTTCATTGCTCTTCGTATGGTTTTGTTGATCTTTCTATACTCTGATCTGCCCTCAGGTGACAGTCTGGCACAGTGCACTGTGGGCCACCATGAGGAAGTTCAACATGGGAGAGAAACTGACCCACATCATCCAGCAGCTATATGCCAATGCCACAAGTGCAGTATTCGCCAACAACATGATGGGAGACTGGTTCCACACAACTGTTGGAGTTCGCCAAGACTGTCTCCTATCTCCTTTCCTTTTCAATGTGTTCCTAGAAAGGCTAATGATCGATGCCCTTGAAGATCATGAAGGCACGGTCAGCGTTGGAGGCAGAACCATCACGAACCTCAGATTTGCAGATGACATCGATGGGGTTGCCGGAAATGAAGAAGAATTGGCCAGTCTAGTCACCCACCTTGACAACACCTCAACAAGATATGGGATGGAAATCAGTGCAGAGAAAACCAAACTGATGACTAACAAATATGGCACCATAACAACTGAAATCGCTGTCAAAGGTCATAAACTTGAAACTGTCAACCAATTCAAGTACTTAGGGGCAATTATTTCTGACGATGGATCACGACCGGAAGTGCTATCAAGAACTGCACAATCAATGTCTGCACTCGCCAAGTTAAAACCAATATGGAGGGACAGAAACATCACCATGAAGCACAAAATTCGACTCGTGCGTACGCTGGTACTGTCGATCTTCCTGTGCGCTTGTGAGACATGGACCCTCACAGCAGAGCTGCAAAAGAAGATAGAAACAATGGAGATGAGATGCTATCGAAACATCCTGGGCATCTCCTACTTGGACCACATAACCAACGAACAAATCCGACAGACCATCCAGAAACACTTAGGCCCCTATGAAGATCTGCTCACTACAGTGAAGAAACAGAAGCTGAGATGGTATGGTCACACAACAAGATCCAGTGGCCTATCGAAAATAATCCTTCAGGGAACCGTGGAGGGGAGCAGAAGGAGAGGCAGACAGAAGAAAAAAATGGGGGACAATATTGCAGAGTGGACAGGCAAAACCTTTTGCTGAAACCCAGGCTCTCGCTCATGACCGGGACAGATGGAGGAAAGTGGTGTACAGCGCATCAAGGCGGCGCCCCTACGACTCCATAAGGAGTTAAGGGCGCAAGAAGAAGGAAGAAGAAGTAGTACCATTCAGGATGACTGACCCACTCAAGCTGTCGCTGAAGATTTTCGACAAAACTCTCCCAGTGGACAGGCAGCAGTGCATGTTGAAGGCAACAGCAGAGGCCAGATATGTGCTGTCCAACCCACCACCTCCGCGCTCTGACTCCAGACTTTAGGATGAGCAATCAGCATTGGAGGAAGGTATGAACACAGTTGATGCTTTAATTTTTTTAAAAAAAAGATTCAAGTACTCTTAATAAATGTCAAGTGTGCTGAATGCTTAAGGTTATGCATTATTGTTTATTGAGGTAACTGTGCTTAGGGCTTTACAGCTGTCTGAGGTTACGCACAATATGAATCATTGAATGTTAATATTTGTTATTTTAGGTTACATAGCGTTACATTTATTTATCAATATACTTACTGACCATCCTGCTGTGTTTTCAGCAAAGAAACGTTGCTTGCAGTGGAGCAGATTGCCAACTGAGGACCAGTACCTGGGTCAGCTCATCATCAGTTTCGGCAAGTACAATGGACAAACATTCAAGTGGCTGCTTGAGAATGATGTTGGCTACATGAAATAGTAAGTTCCATTGATGACTAAATCATTTTATTCTGCATCAAAGAACATAAAGTTTGAGGGTTCAAATCTATTATTGCACTTTTTGGGGGTCATTAGTGCACATTCCTAGCCACCGATGGTAGTGCCACATTTTATTTCATTTCATTTCATCTTGTTTCAATCGTGTTTGGTCAAGCTTGTCACTATAGGCCCTTGTTAAGTTGTTTCACTTTCTCTAAACCTTTACCTAACCCTACCCTAACCTGCTGGTATCGAATGGAAGTGGGATCTAATCAATGGGATCACCATTAGTCTGCAGGTGGTGCAAGAAGCCTAAATGCCCAAACTTCCGGTGGTTATTTCCACCATGTTTATTTGATTGAGCGCAGAGGTGATCATAGCTTGGTCTTCTCTTCTTTGTGGCTTCTCATTCATACATGAATGAGTGACCCCCGCTCAACAGTTTTCCTCAGGAACATGTGGCTGCCAACCGATCGTTAGTCTGTTGGTCTGTAGTTCATCTTGGAGCTTCTTCTGATCTGTACCCTTTACCGCTGGCCCGATCGACCGAGGGTCGCCTACACCCCCCTCTCTCCTCCCCCCCCCCCCCCCCCCCCAACATTTTTAGTGGAGGTTGGTGTTTCTTGAAGAAAATTTCAGCTTTTTTTTTGTTTTTTTTGTTTTTTGCTGTTTTCATGCCTGTATTTGTGGTTGTGCATTTCATGTAGGGTCTTGGTTGGAACAAGGGTTCTTCTGTTGGTGATTCAGACTACTTGGTGAATCATAATGATGATTATGATAGTAAGAAAAAGAAGAAAAATTCAAAATTTTCATTTCAGATTATGCTTTGAATTAAAAATCATGCTGTGAATGAAAAACAAATATTACAGTATAATGCTAATAACTCTACTCATGTACTTAAAAGAGTTCATTTATATTTTTTCCAGCCTTCTTGACAAACACGAGAAGGAAGGTAAAAACCCACGACGCCAGCAGAGATCTAGAACGGCTGGCTGAAGGACTTCCTCCTCAAGTATGCCAACTACTTCCCCCAGGTGTCTTCGCAACTTGAAATGAATGTGGACAGCTGTATATATGGGCAAGGGAAATTTTAAAAATTCATCTTCTCGGAAATGGCAGAGTGGTATTTCACCCACAAGGCTTTCCTTGCAGACCCTCAAGCAGGCATTGCAGCAGAACGGAAGCAGGCCCTAGATGCCTTTAATTCCGTAAAACAGTGGCTGAACATGGAGGAGTCGTCCATTTCTTCCAAAGCGCCGAAAAGGTTTCGGCTCTACATACTTGAAAAGGAAAGAGAGGTAAGATAGACCATTTCTGCATTACTGCAAGTTATTAATCTCTTTCTGCTTAATCTCCATCTGAGGGTAATAGCCCATGGCATTCCCGGGGTGCCAGGGATGCTTGATACCAAATTTGGTGCCGATTGGTGCTAAACTGTGGCTGTGGGGTGCCTGACTCGCTCCTGCGGTAAGCACTGCGCACCCTGGCCACTCCATAGCGCCCATACCATGTATGGTAAATAGCCCATGACAGTCGGGGAGTCCCAAAGATGCTTGATTATAAATTTGGTGTCAATTGGTTGTAACATTAAAGTTCTTTTTCGAGCCATGGAGGCCATAAGACCTGGTGCTTATCTCCAGTTTGAGAGCATTAAGCGGACAGATGGTTGATACCACCTCCAGGACAGGATGCTAGTCTGTCGCTGGATTACACCCCTGCAGAGCTGGTGCCCATTTATGCACCTGGGTGGAGTGAGGTAAAGTGTTTTCCCTAAGAACACAAGGCTACAGTGACTTGGACTCGAATTCGCGGCAGTGAGACTACCGGATTCCCAGTCGATCGTTTGTGCATGAGGGATACACAGACACACACACCACCACACGTTTCAGTACGGTGTAATTTTGTTTTCATTTTATGAGCTTTAATTGTATCCTCTGAAATTATGTTGGATTTTCTTTAGGAATCGAATAGCCTACATGTTTCAAGCTATGGATGATCCTTATATGAACTGAATTGATAAACTCAGTTGGACTAAACTTTCATTGTAAAACATCACTTTGATATCGTGTCTGGCAGAAAAACCCTGCAGGCCAGCTTCTATCATCAACAGCATCTGGAGGCAAGTCAACTCCATCTCCGCACCAGTTCGAACAACCCTTGCCTACACCATCCACCTCAGATCTGAGAGATCTTTGCCTTCCCAGGCAATGCCTGCTTCTCGCCCCAGCCTAGAACAGTCTGTTCGAGACGGTTCATGGGATGATGACAGCTTCATACTGCAGCTTGAAGACACGTGGTCAGAGAAAACAGATGTGTACAACGCACGTCTCGACTTTTGTGTTCATTCATTCATCAAAAAGCCACCATGGCTGAGGGGTAAGCATAATGGAGAACAAAACGGTCAAGAATCGATTTCGTCTTGGTTTCAACTGCATGCCATGGGATCAGGCTTCACATTCATTTCCTCTTTCCTTCCAGGTGTACAAATGGGTATGAAGTTGAACACAGTTGGGGGGTAATCATGCAGTGATACAGAGTAGTATCCATTATGGGGATCCATTACGGGGATGGGATTTGCTATCTGTTGCCTCAAGCTAGTTGTTGTTGTTGTTATGTTCCCAGCTACAAAATCTGGTGGATGTCCAAAATGACGGGATGTTTTGCATGTATGACAGCTTAGTAGCCAAATGGGTGGCCATACTCCGGCTTCAGACACGCTTCAAGCTAGAGAAACCAGGTATAATTAACTCAGCATATTTTTTAGCCTTCTCGGGTCATGTAACTTTCAACACTATTCAATTTTGTTTTATTAGTGTATGCACTTGTTAGGTTTTATTGCCTACTAGTTAATCATTGATTTTTTTCTTTGTGAACTGAAGGATGACATATTGGTGGGATTGCATTTGTTTTCTTGCAGTAGGGCCAGCCCCACCTGCACAAGCCCCACCTGTACCAGCCCCAGCTCCACCTGCCCTAGCCCCACCTGCACCAGCTCCATCTGCACCTTCTACTCAGGCTGCAGCTGAAGCTGAGACAAGAAAGAAGACGCCCAAGTATCCAGCAACTCAACATGTAAGTCACACACATTAATACAATGCATGTTGTCATGGCTGTTATTTTTCAGTAAATAATGACTTGTTTATTTTACCAGCATGTTACAGTGTCTTTAATGTGTGTGTTTGTGTGGCTGGGCCATGTTCACTGAATGGAGGATGGTCGAATCCCAAAAGACATCCTTTAAGGAGAGCTTGCCACAGGGCAAAGAAGCACTATCCGCCCACAGCTGAGATACAAAGACGTTTGCAAACATGACATGAAGGCACTTGAGATCAACACTGAGTCCTGGGAGGACCTTGCAGCTGACCACAACAGCTGGAGAAGCACTCTCAAAAAACAGCTACGGATTGGTGAGGACAAACTGACAGCTGCTGCAGCAGAAAAGCGAGCTCGCAGAAAGGGGATGACAGCCAAGAGACCGGCGTCAGCATACACATGTGACTGCTAAGACAGAGACTGCCTCTCTCGCATCGGTCTCTACAGTCATGGGCAACGCTGTTTGGACCAAGCAGACAGCCCAATTAGACATTAGGTTGGATATATACTTTATCCATGGTCAGCTATGACTGAAGGAGGCGTACTACTACTGCTACTACTAAAGTGTCTTTAATGCGTGTGTTTGTGTGTGCGTGTTTGTGTGTTTGCATGCGCGCTTGTGACTGACACTAAGACAGACAGAGAAAAAGGTAAAGAGACAGACAGAAACTTTTCTCCCTGACTCCCGAAGTTACTAGAACAAACAAACAAACTAGAAATGTATTGATTGATAATGAGGGATTCTTATGAAATGACATGTTCTCCCTCCTGTGTAATGTGCAGGTAGTCTATGAAGGGTGGCACAAGGCTTGGGAAACAGGTCCCCATGGACTGCCGAAGGATGACATTCACTGGCTCCGTAACAATACAGAGCGCGGCCTGTTCAAAGCAGTGGAGCACTACAGGCAGCGGACTACAGTAACAACTGCCCAAGGCACGTCCTGAAAGATGACCGCATGTGGTTTTACCCGCCAGACTGCCCAGGAGCTCTTGGCAGTGGCCCACCCCTCGTGGACGCCTTCTTTCGAAGCAGGTTTTTTTTCTAGAGACCCATTGGAGTATGGCGCTACAGCTTCAGGTGTCCGAGAAGCAACTGCCCTGCCGCCAGTGATCCGGATGCATACCTATACCGCTGCGGATACAGCAAAACGGTGCGGTACATCTGTGACATGACAGACTGGTACTGCATGCTGACAGAGGTGCTTGCCTGCACCAAAGCTGCCGGTCATTCATCGGAGCATCACATCGGACACTTCCCAACATGGGAGTGGTGCATTCTCTCACAGCTTCCACCTGCCCTCCAAGCCAGATTTCCTGCAATCTTGACGCCAAGGTAAGCATAGTTTTTCATCTTTCTCTTTCATGAGGGTGTTCTATTATGATTAAATGTCTGTTTCTTACAAAAGTCAAGTGTGCCAGCTTCAATGGCAAAGCTGGAAAACCTGGGTTCTATTCCCATCAAATCCATGGTGGGATTTTTTTTTCATGGCCAGATTAGTGAATATGGTGTGTGTGTGTGTGTGTGTGTGTGTGTGTGTGTGTGTGTGTGTGTGTGTGTGTGTGTGTGCACATATGCAAGGGTGCATGTCAGTATGTCTGTATATATGTCAGTCTGTCTATATGTATGTTTGTATGTATGAATGTATGTATGTATATGTTTGCGTGTATGAGAGAGAGAGAGAGAGAGAGAGAGAGAGAAAGAAAGAATGACATTGTGGTTTTTTTTATCATGCCAGTATATTTCATCATTTTGGGTTTGTTTTGTGCATTGGTTTGTTTCTGAACATTGATGCATAATTGTACTATTTGTAATGTTAGCAAAATGTGCATTACAGTTCCCGATATGTATGTATGTATGTACACTTGTATGCATGTCTGTAATGTGTTAATCAATACTTTTTTTTTTAATGGACAAAAAGGAAATGTTAAGCCTTTTAGTTTCAAAAACACTGTTTCATTTTACAGACAAGGTGTAGACAAAAAAGTTACCCAGCTGTTACTGGACCGTACCGAAGGCAACACCATGACCAAGACCTGGAGACAGATTCAAGAGAACCACTGTGAGGAGTACCTGCAACGCAAGGGCCTCTACACAACGCTCTTGGACACCCTCACCAAAAGAGGAGGAATTGTCAGCAAGTACACATTCTGTCATTGATTGTTTATTTCTCATACCTTTTTTTTTTTTTTGCAGGACAGGGGACCAGTGAAGGCGGAACAAAACCCAACAAACTAACAATATAAACACAGATGGGTTGCAAATGGCAATTTTCATCGCTGTGAGGCCACCATGTTTTCTACCACTTGGCAGCACTCGTAAGGGTCACAAAGCTGTGACCTCCCCTCGGCAAACCAGACGAGTAATCTGATTGGCTAGTGGCCATGACCGGACTGCTGAAGTTTGTTCGGGCGAGTTGAATATGTAAAACATATATATTTATGGGAGACCATTCAAAAGTAAACCTCCCCAGCTGAAAACATGAAGTTGGCCGGTGGTGACTCTTGGCTATGTGATCCAGACATAGGCGTGAGCCTTACATTTTAGTTCTGATTTCTGTGATTGGCATCTGTTTGCTGTATGTCTGTGGTTGAAGATAATTCTTATATTTCATTTCACAGGCATGGTTGGTCACCAGTTCAAAGCCCCACCAGCACGCAGAGAACTGCCTAGTGCCAGGCTCCTCAGCAAGGCCTACCTCATTTCTGAGGCTGAAAAAATCCAAGATTACAGGGCACAGATCATGTCGACTTTTGGAAAGATCCTCAAGTTTGACTCGACCAAGAAGGTAATTACATTTTGATGTTAAATTTCTTTATACTTTATACGAGTGAGTGGCCATAGCATTGAGTAATATGTTATCTGGCTGGGGCCTTTAAACGACCCAGGTTGAAGTTTCGTTCGGGATCTTTGATGTGTCTTTTGGGCAGGCGCTTTACTCCTCCTATCGCAATTCCGCCCATGCGTATAAGTGCTTACTAATCAGTACCTGTGGGGTCAGGCAATGACTCTCTAGCATCCTCCTGTGTGAATGGCTGTAGCTATCTTACATTTTTAAAGAAGAAATTAGTGTGTGTGTGTCTGTTTGTCCGTTATGCACAGCCACAGTTTGGGGCCTATCAGCACCAAGTTTGGTCTCAAGCATCCTTGGCACCTCAAATAGGCCATGGCATCCTTACTGTCTGTGAACTGTTGCTAGGGCGCGGCTAAGTTAAATATTAAAAACTTTCTTTCCCTAATGCTGTTTCTGTGAGATACAGCCTCTCAAACAGGCCATGGCATCCTTACTTTTATGGGAACTGTTGCTAGGGTGCGGCTAAGTTAAATATTGAAAAATTTCTTCCCCCTAATGCTGTTTCTGTAAGATATAGCACTCCAAAATATTGGGTATTCTAACACTGTGTGTATGTGTGTGTGTGTGTGTGTGTGTGTGTGTGGTTTGTCAACAGATCTGCACAAAGCTCACTGGCACGGGCACGGCTGAGTGGTGCACGAACGTCGGCAACGAAAATGGCCAAATTCTCACCTCGGTGCTGACCTGCGAGGAGTCTGTGGCCTTGCTGCAGCCCATGGCACAGGGACTGATGGAGCGCTACAGGAAGGCCCAGCAGGACCCTCCCCAGGTCATGTATGTGGACCGCGGATGCTGCACCAACGCCAGCATGTCAGCCATCGAGAAGCTGTTTGATGACTGGACAGAGGCAGGCATGATCATCCGCCTTGACATCTTCCACTGGATCCACCGATTCGACGCGGCTGTCATGACCGACCACCACAGCAAGTATCCCTTGTTCAAGTCTGCCCTGTCAGCCGCCGTCTTCGCCTACAACAAAGATGACGTCCACCTGTTGGCCACAGCCATTAGAGCTGGCCACGCCAACAAGCTGAAGAGTCTTTCAGACGTTCAGGTCATCCAAAGTTACGCCTCCCAGGAGGACTTGAAACATTTCCTTCGTCGGGTCACTGTTGGGGTGCAGGAGACCTATGTCAGGGTCGAAGAATGTATCACGATTCTCAGCAGCCCAGCAGGGCTCGGCGAAAAAGGGGTCCACCGCTTCAGAGATTCGAAAGCGATTGAGGTGTGGGCTGGCCAGCAAAAGCACTTAGAATGTCTCCAGGATCCACCAGGACTGAATATGTATAAGACAACAAAAACGGTACGGCGCAGTGGGGTCGGCATGCCCTACTACAAGACAGTACGCGGTAGCACCAGCTTGGAGGGCTTCCATTCTTTCCTCCCCAGCATGATCCCTGGTCCCCGTTGTGCAGCAGTGCCATTCCAGGTGTACCTGTTGAGCGGCATTGCTCGATGGAACTCAGACAGGGACTCTGATGCTGTCAAGGGCCAGAAAGGTCGAAAATACCGCGTCTACACCACCCCGATGATCAGCCGGCTGAACGACCGATGCAAAAGGTTTTTCGGCGAGGTGGAGGGGGTAAACTTCCGCCCTCCAGTGCCGCCAGGTGAAGAGCTCATTGGCCTCGAGTTCCTCTTCAGCCAGTCTGAAGAGGGATTTGACGTCAGTGAGCACTACAACACGACAGTCGAAAACCTGCAAACAGCAGATGACAGCGGGATCGATGATGAAACAGTGGATGATGCTGAAGAAGATAACATCCAGGATGATGGGCACGACATTGGGATGGAATCGCCCCTTGTGTCCAAAATACACGTCACCGACGAAGCTGCATCGTCAGATCGTGACCCGTGTGCTGAGGATGTGTGTGGGCCGTGCCATCTGCCTGGCTACAGCCACGTGGAGAACCTCTGCAGCATCATGATTAAAATAGCCTTTGAGGAGGGGAGGTTGCACCTCACTGCGGCAGAAAGAGCGTCGGTCATTGCAGCTTGGAACAGACTGGAGTTGCATGACCGGAGCATCCAGCAGTTTGATTCGCTCTATACTGCCAGATGGGGCTACTGTTATTTTGGTCGCACGTGCGGTGATCCAGAGGCAGCGTCGATCATCCAGAAGCTGAAGTTCACCAAGCGCCATGCCCCAGCACACCTGGTCAGTGCCAGAAAAAACAGGCTTGTGTACTGTCTGCTGAAGCATCTGTGGCTTCACAACCAAGCAGGATCTCGAAGATTTTCACCTCAAAAGCACTGGATCACAAAGGTCTATCAACGCCTGCAGCAGCGAATAACAGTGGACGATCCAGAGCTCAGCAAGCTGGGGATTCCACTCCTGAAAGTAAATGCCAAGTGTGTGGGCGACTTCATCCGGAGACAAGAGGCCATGGCCGGGAAAAACGTGACAGACCCAGGAGAATCTGTCTTGCAGAAGACACAAAGTGTCACACACACCAGCATGGAACCAGCTGCCCAGCTGCCAGAGACACTTCCGCAGACAACCAGGCCCCAAATGCAGTATGCATCTGTTCCTTGCCTGTCAGGGACAAAACAGCTTAAAGAGCGCCGGGACTACTTGGTGGCACAGGCATCAGACACAAGTTTCAGCCAGTCAGCTTGGGCATCATCAGCACCTGGGCCCTCATGCACCGCTGGGTCATTTACCATACCACTTCTCACGCGCTCAGCCACGCCGTTCCCCACACCGTCTCCCGCTCCATCTCCCACACCAGGGCCATCTGCAAAACCATATCCAATAGCCCGGTCCACCTTCTACAAAAGAAAAAAATAATGGAATCAGGCGAGGACAGTGAAGCAAAAAGATTCAGAGATAGCACCTGTGCCCTATGTAAAAAGTCAACTCAAAATCACAAAAGGTACAAAAAGAAGACATTCTGCGAGGAGACAAAGCAATCAACATCAGCGGGGCTTCGAGGCAGAATGTTTACTTCTTTCGAAGAATTTAAGACTGCAGTAGATTCGTTGGCTTCAGCCTCAGGCACTGCATCATCTGCCTCTCAGAAAAAATGAGATCTTGTCCTTCTTATCAGTGCCTGGGACTTGTGTGTGAGAAGTGGTACGGCAAATGACCCAGCGATGCATGGGGTCCCAAGAGCTGATGACACCCAAGCTGACTGGCTGGCAGCTGTTTTTGTTTTTATTTATTTTTTTTAACCATGTTCCAATTTCATTTTTTTTTTTTTTCATGTTTCAAAGATTCAAAGCAGTATTTTCCTTATGTTGTAAAATGTGCTACTATATTTTGATTGCTTTCTTCAAGAAAGCTTCCTTCCTGTTATATTATGTGTTGCCATTTTTGATTGATTTTGAAAGAGAGAGACAGAGATGCAAAGAGAGAGAGAGATGGCGACTGATGAGTCGATAATGTAGTAACCCCAGCAATGTTTTTTTTTTTTGATGCTTCTATAATCCTTTCTGTTATTCATGAGCTATTCCATGGGTGCAGTTTTGTTGTTGGATTTTTTTCCTTTTTTTTGTTTTGTTTGTTTGTTGGTTTTGTTTTTGTTTTTGTTTTCATTTTTTGGTTGTTTTTTTTTTACTACAGAATGTTGAAACTAATAATTATACTTAATTTACATTGTGTAAACAGGCTGGGAGAGTCCTCATTTCAGTCTTTAAGACTCCAGTGAAAATGCAGGCCTACGTGCCCATTGTTGAATAAATCATGTTAACTCTGTGGTCATTTTCTTGTAATCTGTCTACATCAAAGATGCAAAACAATATTTTTACATTTTATTTTTTCCAGTCATCTTCTGACTGTTAATAAACATATTGAAACTCATGTGAACATAGTTGCTGGTGGAGAATTGTGAGGGTGTATAAGAGAGTGTGTGTGAGTGTGTGTCTGTGTCTGTGTGTGTTGTGTGTGTGTGTGTGTCTGTCTGTCTGTTTGTCTCCTTGTAAAAAAGAGTTCCAGTTTGGTTTGGGGCTTTTCTTTTTCTTGTTGTGTGCTTTGTCAAGACGCAGAGGAGGAGGTGGATTTTGCTTGTACAGCTGGGCCTAGTTTCACATCTCACTACCTGCCAACTAAATACTTACCAGTCAGTTTAAATTGTGGCTAAAACATCAATTTTCACTGACTGGTAAGGATTTAGCTGGCAGGTACGGAGATGTGAAACCAGGCCCTGGTTGAGAAGATTGAAGCCCAAGTCAGCTCCCGTAGTGTAGTGGTTAGCATTGCGGCCTGTGAGCTGGAAGGCCTGGGTTCAAATCCCATCAGGCACAGTGGGGTTTTTCGAACCGTAAGGTTGGCTCCCACCCAGAGTAAGTGTGCTATAGGCTCAATGGGTACACTGAGAGTGAGACCACACAGTCGAGTCTCATCCACTTCTACAGATGCGCTGATGAGCGTGTTGCTTCAGATTCCTGACAAACACTGCAAGTGTTTGTTTCTCTCGGGCCTGTTTAACACCAGGATATCATCAAAGAGAAGGCTCTTTGATGTATTATTAAAGAAAGCATGAGAACAGCCCTGTCACGTAGTCTCATTCCGAAATGGACCTCCATGGCATCATCTTACTCATCCTAATCATCATCATCATTCATCATCACATTCAGAAAATTGTCACAGATCTGTCACCCTACATGTGGGAATACCCTACGGCGGAAGCATGATCATGTGGGGAACACAAAAAGGATTGAAGCCAGAAATGCATCCAATACAGCCCCATTCATCAACACTCACATCTAGTTCTTCCAGTGAGAATAGAGGGGGGAAAATCATTAAAAAAAATGGAAATAAAAAAAGAAATAATGAAAATAAAAATGTTTTCAAAATATGAGAAAAAGTTTAAAAAGTTATGTTTTACAACATAATAAATGAAGGCCTAGACAACAGCCCTGTCCACACACTCTCAATCGTAAATGGATTTCCATAGCATCACTTTCATCACCCTATCCTTGTCCATCATTCGCATTCTTTGAATGTGTCAGACTAACATGAGGATTTTTCTTGTACAGCCTAAGGTAAATAGCCCGTGGCACTCAGGGAGGGGGATCCTTGATTCCAAATTTGCTGTCGATTGGTTGAGAACTGTGGGTGTGCATGGCAGACAGACAGACACACACAGACAGGTTTTAAAATTCTATTCAAAATTTATTCAAAAAAATAAAATGAAGCCTTAGTATGAGTCCTGCCACACAACCTCAATCCTTCAGGAAACTCCACTACATGATCATTACTACTACTACTGATAATAATAATAATAATAATAATAGTCCAATAATATTGATAATAAATAGGTTTTTTTTTTAAATACAGTAATATTTTTTTTTTCTGGCTCAAGGTAAAGGAATGTCCCACACTTAAACAAACAAAGCAGCAATTTTCTTTTGCAGCCTATGAGCACAAGGGTTAAGGTGTGGAAACCAGAAAAAGATTGGCCAATGATGCCAGAAAAAAAATAGTTCAAGTTCAGTAGCCTATAGGCTAGAGAAAAGAATTACGTTTTGGACAGAAAATGTGTTTATCAAACAGTTTACAGCATCCAAGGTCTCGGGTTTAACGCAAACCATCATTAGAGATCATGTCCTTCATCATTCACACATTGTTTCTTTAATTCCAACAATTTTATAAATTCGCCTTGTCACAATTGTCTACGATCGTCTACGAAGTGCATTGCACGTCGCCATGGTCCACCCCCACCGATCTCGACCCGTGTGCCATGCAATGATCGTAGACAGTTTGGCTCTCTCATTGGTCAGAAGTCTACGATTGCCTCTCTCAACTCGCTGGAACGAGCCCTCTCATTGATCAGAAGTCTAGGATTGTCTACAATCTCAACCAACCACAAACAAGCTTAGTTTAGCGTCAACGCAAAGAGCACTCCAACAACGAGCCCTCTCATTGAACAGAAGTCTACGATTGTCTACGATCTCAACCAACCACAAACAAGCTTAGTTTTAGCGTCACGGAAAGAGCACTCCAACAACGAAAAATTACTTCCCCTTTGGTCTAGTTGACCTTTGCACTCGTGTGGCCACATGGTGATACGAGGAACCCAAAACACGCACACCGGTGTACAAAAACACAGCATCAACGTAAGTAACTTCGTGCATGTGATTCCTAAAAGTGTTGGGACTGTAAGTCGACATATTAGGCCATGATTTCAATGAAATTATTGGAATTATATCGCGCAAAACATAGATCGCCACAAGAAAAACAACCAAACGCACACAGCATGTGTGTGTGTTCGTTCTTTAATTTTTAAAAACGTCTATCCACCTAACAGTGATCTTAGACAGTATGTAAGTGTTATGTGTGTGTGCATATGGTGTTTTTGGGTGTATGCATGCGAACGGTTGGTCTTGATTTTGGGCGTACATTGTGTGTGTGTGCGTGTGTGTGTGTGTGTGTGTGAGAGGTCATTGAAAATGTTTTGTTTGTAACTTACTTTGCCGTTTCATTATTTAATTTTGGTCATTGAAAATGTTTTGTTTGTTACTTAATTTGCCATTTCATTATTTAATTCATGTGTGTCTATATATTGGCTATTTACTGTTTATGTGAGTGCTAGGGAGGAGGAGTACTTCTGGCTATCCGCTCAGACTTGAAGAGCTTCGCTGTCCCAGAACTGGCAACTGATTGCGAAATGGTGTGGGCAGGCCTTAAACTACTTGGCAGGAAGACCCTATACCTCTGCGCCTACTACCGACCAGATGTCTCGGACGCAGTAAGCTTGACTGAACTTCGAAGATCACTGGAAAGAGCAACAGAGATTTCCAATGCACACCTTATGATTGGAGGAGATTTCAACTTTCCAGGATGGGACTGGCCACACTCCACCCTGAAACCAAAGGCACCGTACCCTAGTCTGCATAACGATTTCATGGAACTCACCAGGGACTGCGGACTGGAGCAGATAGTCATGGAGCCAACAAGACAGGATAATATCCTCGACCTCATCTTAACCAACACACCTCACCTAGTGCCAAGAGTTGAGATCATCCCTGGACTAGCTGACCATGACATTGTCTATTGTGAATACACCATAGCGGCCCAGAAAGAGAAACAGCCACCCCGCAGGATTCCTCTGTACCGCAAAGCCAACTGGGACGGAATGAAGAAAGCAATGACAGAGCTCCATGCAACACTGGAGAGGGAAAAGGGCAGCCTTTCTACAGAGGATCTATGGAAAAGATTCAAAGAAGCCCTCAGTACCGCCATGGAGACCTTCATACCGCACAAGCAGGCCGCCCCAAGCAGAGCAAGCCATGGGTTACCCCGGAGATAAAGAGTCTCATCAACAGGAGGTCCCGAGTCTACAAGAAAATGAAGAAGACAGGGGCAGAAGAACTGAAAGCTGAGTCTCAAGCGCACATGTTTAAAAAAAAAGAAAATGAGACTCAAAGACAGAACTGTAAAAATGAGTCTCAACAACTCCGCAGAACAATCCAGAGGAAACTGAGGCGAGCATATTGGCAATATGTCAATGACGCACTGACTCCAAGCAGCCCAGACGAACCACCTACAACAAAACGCTTCTGGACTTACATCAAGAGTCAGAGATCTGCGAAAATCGGAGTCTCCCCCCTGAAGGTCAATGGTCAGTTGGTGTCGGACCCCAAGGCGCAAGCAGAAATCCTGAACAACCACTTCCATTCAGTCTTCAGTGAGGGTCGAGACTACACCCAGCAAGAGTTCAGTGAGAAGTGCGGCATGGACAAGGGAGACTACACGGAGCTCAGCAAACTCTGCATCACGGAGGAAGGCGTCAGGAAGCTGCTGGTGAAACTTAATCCCAACAAAGCATGCGGTCCAGATGGCATCACCCCACGAGTGCTGAAAGAATTGGCTGATGAAGTGGCTCCGGTCTTGACCTTGATTTTTCAGACTTCCATCGACAAAGGCACCATCCCATCAGATTGGCGAACGGCAAACGTGACACCTGTTTTCAAGAAGGGGGAACATTACGATCCTGCAAACTACAGACCAGTATCGCTGACCAGCATCCCATGCAAGATCTTGGAGCACATTGTAGTCACCGCCCTCATGAACCACCTCGAGGAGAATACGATACTGACCCCCCGACAGCACGGATTTCGTCGAAAAAGATCCTGCGAGACCCAGCTGCTGGAATTTGCCGAAGAACTGTCTGACAATATGGAGAAGGGAGGGCAGACTGACATCGTAGTGCTGGACTTTGCCAAGGCCTTTGACAAAGTAAACCACAGCCTCCTGACCCATAAACTCCATCACTATGGCGTCAGGGGGAAAGTCAATAACTGGATCAAGGGTTTCCTTCGAGACAGGCATCAAGCAGTAGTGGTCCAAGGGGCGAGGTCGGACTGCGTCACAGTAAGGTCAGGGGTTCCGCAGGGGTCAGTACTTGGACCCAGTTTGTTCCTAGTATACATCAATGACCTACCGGACCAACTCACTTCGATGACGCGCCTGTTCGCTGACGACACTGCTGTATACCGGCTGATAACATCAGGCCAAGAACAGCTACAACAAGACCTCCTCAAACTCGAACAGTGGGAGAAGAGCTGGGACATGGCCTTTCACCCAGGGAAATGTACCACCCTCCCAGTGACCAGGAAGAAAAAAACCCTTGCCAAACAGCTATCACCTACACGGCCAGAATTTAGCCACAGTCAACTCGGCGAAATATCTTGGCGTTACCATCAGTCACGATCTCAGCTGGGACGAGCATATCAGTAACATCTGTTCGAAGGCCAACAAGACCCTCGGCTTCCTTCGCCGCAACCTTCGAATCAGTGCCATCCAGCTGAAAGAAACGGCGTACAAGTCCTTCGTGAGGCCCATACTGGAGTACGCCTGCACAGTGTGGGATCCAAACACAAAACAAAATGTCAGCAGGATTGAGGCAGTACAGAGCAGAGCAGCCCGGTTTGTTCTCAGAAGATACCACAACACTTCAAGTGTAAAATCTATGATAGACAAACTGGGCTGGGGTCCACTCCAGAAACGCAGGAAGACCTCCCGCCTCACCATGTTGTACAAAATCTTGCATGAGGAGGTCTGTGTGGACGCTGCCAAACTGATACCTGCACCACCAAGACTAAGAAGAGGACACTCACAGCAACTGACCCAGATCTATTGCCGCACCCAATACCGACAACAGGCATTCTTTCCCAATACTATCAGGGACTGGAATGACCTGACTGAGGCAGTAGTATCAGCCAAAACCCTCGACACATTTGTGTCAAGGGTCAGATCAAATTAGAGTAGGAACCAGAGTAGGGATAGGTTTTTTTTTTTTTTTTTTTTTTTTTTTTTTTTTTTTTTTTTTTTTTTTTTTTTTAGTGGGCTTGGCTGCACCTTATGAGTAGCCAGGGCTGGCTTACCCCCGAGGGGGGACAGGGTGACCGTGGTAGCCTGCCAGCAGATCCACGCATAGCTATTTTAGCTTTATTCAAATTACTGTCTGTTGTGTAGTGAGAGTGGAAATGTTGTTTTTTTTTTTTTTTTTTTTTTTTTTTTTGCGTCAACCCCAAAGCGGCAGAGTAATCAACCTGATGATTGTGGCCGCTCAACGGATGATGATGATGATGTAGATCTATGTACATTGGCCATATACTGAGTTTGTGGATGCAATGATATTTTTGTGTGTTTGTTATCACACTGATTCTTTAGAGATAGAAAGCATACAAAATTCATTCAACAATATAAAGGTGACGAGGATAATGATAATGATGATGACTTTTTTCTGTTCAGTTTGTTTACTCGGTCCGGACGACTTCCAAAATAGGTTAAGCAGATGTCATCTGGTCCAGGATTGAAAAGCGCCAATAAGCTTGTCAAGTAGACCAACTGACTAATCAGACTTGCATTCCTGCTTCCTTTGCAAAACAAAATAATGCTGCAAAGAAAATGAATGTGTAAATTACAGCTCATTACTATTATTATCATTATCAGTATTTATTGCTTTTATTATTGTGATTATTGTTGTTGTTGTGAATGGCAGCATTAGAATTAATTTCCTGTTACAGCTGATTTTTTTTCCCTTGCAGATATTTGAGGAGTACCACGGCGTCAGTCTGGAATCCAAGATACTGCCTCAGATACAGACCATCCATGGCCTGCTTCATGATCATATTGGATGTGAGTTTAGTCAGTCCTGCTTCATGATCATTTTGGATGTGAGTTTAGTCTGTCTGTCAAGTTGAAGTGAATATTGCTCGTGAATTGAGGTTTCTTAAAATTAAGGATACTTATTGCATCATTTGGGAGGAAGAGATGTTGACAAGAAGCTGCAGGAGAAAGAAAAAGGTGAACTTTTGGCTCAAAAGTTTTTCCCGTATGTTGATTATTCTTAGTTCATTTTTCATTGATATTTTGTTGTTCTTTATGCTACATTTAACTTAACTGCTATGTTTTTAATTCCTGTTTGTATTTGCTACATTTCATTTGATTATGTTGACACTTTGTTGGTTTTATTGCTGTGTTTAATTGTATTGTGTGTTTTTGTTTTACTGATTTCTTGTTACATTTTGCTACAATCGATAAGCTTATGTTTTGTTATTTGCTCTAGTTTGTATATTACTACAAGTTTGTGACATTATCAAGTGTTTGGTGTTTAAGTGTTGCCTTTTCAGATGAGTGCAATGCACATTACTACAAGTCTGTGACATTATCAAGTGTTTGGTGTTTAACCTTTACCGTTGAGTGTGGGTATCCCATACCCAGACGCTCAGTAACATTAGCATATCTTCGAAACGCTGCACCAATTGCTGTCAAATTTTAGAAGTTCCTCAGAAACATGAAAAGCTTAATGCAACGTCATTTTCATGAGAATGTGTTAATAAACAATGACGTAAATTGAGTGTGTCATTTGAACTAGTGGGCCTGATCTTGTGGGTGTGGGTAACCCAGACTTATTAAAGAGTACAGTTCTACCACTGACTCGCCGGGCGTCGTGGTGTGGTAACCCAGACTTATTAAAGAGAACAGTTCTGCCACTGACTTACCGGGCGTCGTGGGTGTGCTAAGCCCATGCGCGTGAAATAGTGTAGCGGCGGTGACTCACGGGAGAACACACATGGGTGTGCCTAGTTGCGCTTCACCGTCTGTAGCAGACGAACTTTTGCACAGAGTGAAAGAGCGTGTAGGTCTAGTCTGGCACTGTGTCTACAGCAGCAGAAGCAGCAGCATACAGTACCTTCCTCTCGAGCAAAGTCTTTGTTTGTGTTCAACGCCAACAAACCAGCATCAGGTAAGAATTGTTTTTATTTAGTCAAAATAGTTGCTTTGCCAAAGAAAAAGAAAAGAAAAGAAATCAAATATAAAAATTGCAACATTAATATTTAGATTATATCGTCTGCAAAAACAGATGCTGACGTAAAAAAAAACAAAAAAAAACGCGAAGCCTCCGATGGCCTGACATCACTTGTTATCTCTGTAATACTTGGTGTTTACGTTACTATTTTCAATCTGGATATATTCCCATCAATTATGCAAACTTTTTTGCTTATGTGTTTGCAGTTAAGTACTCTTTGAACTCATGAACCCACATGTCAGTCAGCCTCGGCCTCTGTCACGCAGTGCGGCTCAAATGGAAATGGCCCCATCTCAATGTGAACACCTAGGAGTAAAATTAGTTGACAATAAAGGTGCGATCGCGCAAGTGTGGTGGTGTGTGTGTGTGTGCATGTGTGAGTATGTGTTTGTGTGTTTTTCTGTGTGTGAACGGATATGTCATGGTATCAGAGTGTTTGCAGAATAGTGGAAACTAATGTAAGTAAATTTCTCAGCTCATATGAGAAAAAATGTATTGCCCCATATAGATATAGAATTTTATATTTTGAGCATGTACGCAAGGTTTTGTTTGTGCATTATTGCAGCCCTGATGTGGCCCTCTGCGGTCGGCTGGGCTATAAGCAACATTATCTTATTTTGTGCATTATTGATTTCCGTGTTACAGGAGAAATGGAGCGACCCAACCTGTTTGAAGCCCTTGTGGCTCCCAAGAAGCGGAGCTGGGAGTGACCCATGTAAGTTCTGATATTGTAATATGCTGTGTAGGAGTGGTGTGTGTAAATGTGTGTTTTGTGCGTATGTGATGTGTGTATTGTGCATGTGTATGTATGCATGTGTACAAGTGTGTGTCGTGCATGTCTGTATATGTGTGTCTGTGTGCATGCACGCATGTGTGTGTTCATGCTTGTGTGTGTGTGTTATGAATATGTGTACATACGCACACGACTCAGACCCACACTCCGGCTCAGGCTCCAATTATTTATTGCATTGACAAAACAGAAAACAGACTACACAATTCACAGCAACAAAGTTCAGGAACATATTTCACAAAGCACAAACAAATTATTATGATCCAGGCCCAGAATTTTTCTCTCTGTGTGTGCATATGTATTTACGGGGGAGGTCAGCGGACCATGAAGGCCAAATCAGGACTGTGTAAAAGAGGGGGGGGGGGGGGGGGGAAGAGAATTTGGAAAGAATAGTGGGGAAAGTAAGAGAAACATTAACTTCCACAAAATGTAAGTGCACTTGCAACATTCATTTGTGTATAAACTTTTGGATACTGATTGATATCCACCAATGTTAATAACTATGATGCCCATCTATATGTTTCTAGAGTGCTTTGTGTTGTTCATGTTTCAGTGGAGCTTTGTGGACCAAGCACCTTCACTCCTGTTCCAAGCACGTCAGGAGCAGCGGGGCCAATGATTGGGGCCAAGCACCACTTCCGGTGAACTCCCTTTGAGTGGGGAGGATGATACTAGTGATGAGGAGCCACTCCCCCCAATGAAGAGGAGTCACCGGATGTGTCAGAGGAGGAGGGGGATGAGGCGGCTGTCGATGGCACGATTTGGAAAAAAACCCGGGGGTTGCAGTGGCATCAAAAACCCCCGCTAGGAATATTTTCCGACGTCCCCCAACCCAAATTCCCGCTGCCAGCATGTCACCCACCCATTAGATGCCTTTAGGTTATTTCTTACACTGAGCATGATAGGCGACTTGGTACACTTCACCAATTGGAGGGCCTGAGGAGCTAAAAGACAAAGGGGTGGAAACCTATGCAGCTGAAATGGAAGCATGCCTCGGCCTCCTTCTGTTTCTGGGCACCAAAAAAGCAAAACATGGTGTCACGGAAGACCTTTGGATTCCATCTATGGATGCTTCACTGCGAGGATATGCATGAGTGGGAGACGATTCCAAATTCTGCTCACGTATATGCGCTTTGATGACAAAGCAACTCGCAGTGTTAGACGGCAAAAGGACGTATTCGCCCCTTTCAGGTATTTCTGGATGCTTTCATGTTTAATCTGAATAAACACTACATCCCAGGTGCATGTCTTACGATTGATGAGCAACTTGTACCTTTCAGAGGGCGATGCAGTTTCCTGCAGTACTTGCCGTCTAAGCCTGACCGCTACGGAATTAAGATATTCTGGGTGGCTGATGCAGAGGGTAATTATCCTTTGTTTGGTGTTCCATACTTGGTCGGCTGCTGGACAGGCAAGGCGGGTCAATCTTGGCCGCAATCTTGCTTCCAGCTGGCAACGCCATATTTCAAGAGTGGAGGAACGTCACATGTGACAACTACTTCACTGACCTCACTCTCGCCGAGGGGCTCTTGCGCAATGGACTGACCATGGTAGGAACAGTCAGGCAGAACAAGCGGTTTCTACCCATCTCATTCAAGCAAAACAAAACTCTTCCCCTTTATGGCTCTGACTTTGCTTACAAGGATGCAGTCACCTGGTCAACTATCAGTGCAGGCGCGCAAAGAGCACAGTGGCACTGAGCACAATGCATGACACAGGTGATGTGAGAGAAAACACTTTGAAAAAAAGCCTGAGATTATTCTATACTACAATGCAACAAAGGGAGCCGTGGACACACTTGACAAAATGCACATGCATATACAGTCAAACGCAAAAGCAAGCGGTGGCCCATGATCATGTTCAGCAACATTATGGACATGGCCACCATCGCTGCACGCCGCATATGGCAAATCAAGTTTCCAGACCACTCTCTGTCCCATGGTGAAAGCGTGCTGCTTCATTAGAAGCATCGTGAACAGATGATGCTCCCACTCATCCGAGAACGCTTGCCACAAACAAATTTGCATAGGGACCTTGTCCTTGCAGCAAAAAGGTTCATAGACAACACAGAAGAGAATGATCAGCATGCAACCAGGAATGGTAGGGCGAAAAAGGCCCAGACAGTGTTGCCAGGAGGCAAAAGCGGAAACGCGCCTCGGATGGCAGCACTGAAAAGAGGGCTACAAGCGATGCCAGCACTGCAGCTGGAAAAAGACCGCAAGACTTAGTAAAAGGTGCTACAAATGTAATGACTTCATCTGCCCAGAACACACATGCAAACTCTGCCCATGTGCATGGAAATAATATCCAGCAGGCACGAACAGGCCTAACTTCAAGGTCTCTTCAGCTTCTGTGTTTGCGTTGTGCTGAGCACCACTGGGGACCTGAGTGCAGTTGGTGGAAAGGACCACATCATTGAAACAAAGTCAGAGCCATTCTCTGTCACTTTCTCTCTCTCTCTCCCAGCTCCATTAGAGACACTGTTCCCCCTCATAACTGAACATGACTGAAATACATAGTACTTATACGACGCTCTAGACATTTGAGAGAGAGAGAAAGAGAGAAGAGAGAGAGAGGGAGAGAAGAGAATTGGAATGTAATGTTTTCCTGAATTTATTTGATAAATTGTCCTGATGTTAATTTGATGGTATGTTCCTAAAATGATCCTAACATATGTAAACAACTATATACATGAATATGAATAACTAACATATGTAAACAACTAATGTAGAAAAAAAGGCTAATTGGCTGGGGGGTGGCACTGCTGGCATTTGGGCGGGAGGGGGTTTCCCAGTGGCCCTTGCCAGGTCCTCCATGGTGACAGGGTATCCCTGAAACACATTATTTGTATTCTGTACTGACAGGGTGTATGCAGAACACACCATGCTTACAAGTTTCCCCATAAATATGTGTCTAGGCTTCTTGTTTTCATGACAGAGTTCACAGTAGTTGCATTATCAAGACATTGTCTGTTTTGCTGCTGTTTCTGTTTGAAATGAGCTATTGCCATGCCTTGGGTCTTAAATTAAAATCTCATATCCTTGATTGTACAGATGTGTCCTGATTGTACAGATGTGTCAGACAAAAGAACCATGGCAAACATGCTTATCTCCAGCATTACCTGGTCATGTATTGCCGGCATCAGAGTCGGGGAAGGGGCACCTCACTGCATCCCTGATTTCCTCGGGTACACCAGGGTCTTGTGCCCCTTGGTGTCCAGCTTTGCAAAAAACTGAAAAAAGACAAAAATTAAATGAATATGACAGTAATAATGTTTCTGTACTGGAGAAATGTGCACAAGAATAGTTTTCTTTATCTAAGAAGCTGTGAGTGTACATTTTAAAGTCACTTTTAGTATATTGCATGCCAGTTTGTAGTGTTTATGGATGAGTGTGTGTGTGTTGGGGAGGGAGGGGGGGGGGGGGCTGTGTGTGTGTGCCTGACATCCTGGTGGTTGGTTTATTTGCTAACTGAACACATTTTGTTGGTTACAAGATGGTTTTATCTAGATGCCTTTTCATTTTTGGACTTGGTTGACTGTGTCATTATCAATGAATAAAAAGCAGTGTACATACTAAAATCGTGTCTTGAATTTTTCTCTGACACCAACCTTCTTTCTTTCATCACATATCCTCTCTCTCTCTCTCTCATCAATCTACTCGCTCTCGATCTCTATTCAATTCCAAAATATCAGAAACGGAGGCAGTGGAAGTTCCTCACAACTTCAGGGTAGTAATTAAGAAACAAGTAATATAATCCAAGAGTAAAGGCCAAAAAAAAAAAAAGTAAATTTCAGAGGTAAGAAATCGAAGTTTCCGCGCACACACACACACACACTCGTACTCATGTTCGTGCACTACACCAACCCCCCCTCCCCCCTCCATAATCTCGCCACACACATACATGCTAATACACTCATGCACACACACTAACACACACCCGTGAAACAAAGCATACACCAACACGATACTGAACTCGGGATTATCATTTAGGGTGGGGTGACATGAATTTCACCCTTCACCGTTCAGCCTCAGCAGCGTGTAGCCGAAGTCAACTAGAAACTGGTGCTGTGATTTCTCATTTTCATAACGATCATAAAAGTTCATCAAAACACAAAAGTGACTGCTAATTCCATTGACAGAATGCATCTTCACTTTATCTTAACCAGTGAATGTTTCATAGGTTGTTTACTTACCCCAGAACAGAAAAAGACAAGGTCAGCTCTTGTACGTCCATTGCTGCTGCTGCTGCTGTGACTGACGTCTGCTAGCCTATGGCGGGAACTGGTAGAGAAAGTGCTCTCCTTGTGCGGCCGAAAATAATCGGCACTGCGTGCGGGCGGTCAGTGTGGGTATGTGATACCCACAGCAAGGGGTGGTACATATTTCAGAAAAGGCTTTATTGGCGAGTCTGGGGTAGTACACCCACGAGATCGCTCCCGTGTAGTAAAATCTGTCATCCGGTAAAGGTTAAGTGTTGCCTTTTCAGATGAGTGCAATGCGATTACTACAAGTCTGTGAATGATATTTTCAAGTGTTTGGTGTTTAAGTGTTGCCCTAAAATTCAGATGAGTGCAAGAAGAAGGCTGTAGAAGACTGCTCTGTTGCAGGGCCTTAGGGCACATTGTAATTTCCAATCATGGATTATGAAAAGGCATCATCTTTATTTTATTGCTGTGCACTGTGGGTGTTTTTTTTTTGTTTGTTTTTTCAGCATATACATACAGATGGAGCAGCTACTGGAGCTTTCAACTCTTTGGTCTGGACTCATGGTGGATGAACAGTTCCATGTGTGGCTTATGGAGATCAGTGGAGCTCCAGCCTGTGTTAGGTATGCTTGTTTGGATGTGAATGGTTATAGTGACAGTGACAATGATTGATAATGATTGCAGTGAATACTTCTAGTTTGACAATGATGATCATGAATGAATAATTCTTTCATGATAAGATTGGTTATGGTATAATGAAAACAGGTTTTTTGGTTTTGTATAGATTGTGATAGTTTTGAAGAACTTGAATGATTTTTGTTTTGTGTCTTTTATAAATGATAAAGAACATAATGGAGTACAGAGGGCATGAACAGTATCCACCAAAAAATAGTTATTTTGAAAAGTGTGAGAGTTGGAGACGCAACAAACTATTTTCATGATTACAATTTCTGATTCACGTAACAGGCAATTCTGGTGCAAGGATTTTTCTTAAGATGTCTTAATTGGATACAGGTGTTACAAACTATTAAGTATAGATTCCAGTAAAACATGACTTGCTTTTCCCCATCATTTTTTTTTAACCTTTACCGTTGAGTGGGTATCCCATACCCAGACGCTCAGTAACATTAGCATAATCTTCGAAACCGCTGCACCAATTGCTGTCAAAAATTTTTGAAGTTCCTCAGAAACATGAAAAGCTTAATGCAACGTCATTTTCATGAGAATGTGTTAATAAACAATGACGTAATTGAGTGTGTCATTTGAACTAGTGGGGCCCGATCTTGTGGGTGTGGGTAACCCAGACTTATTAAAGAGTACATTTCTGCCACTGACTTACCGGGCGTGGTGCGTGCGGCTGCGTAAATACGTGTGTGTGTGTGTGTGTGTGTGGTTTGTTTTTGTGTGTGTGTGTGTGTGTGTGCATGCGTGCGTGAGAGAGAGAGACAGAGAGACAGACAGACAGACAGACAGACAGACAGACCGATAGTCAAAAAGATGCACTTCTGCGAGTGCGAATGTGAATGGTATGTGTGTGTGTGTGTGTGTGTGTGTGTGTGTGTGTGTGGTGTGTGTGTGTGTTTGTGGCTGTATTTGTGCGTGAGCGTGCATGCGTACATACGTGTCTGTGTGTCGGTGTGTGTTTGTGTATGTGCGTGCGTGTTAGTGAACGGCTCTGCATGTGTGTGTGTGGGGTATGTGTTCGTTCTTCTCTTTAACGTCTTTTCACAATGCTGTGATTATAGACGGAAAAAAACCCTCCCGTCTTCCTATCTCTGAACCTCCCTACCATTTCCCTTCGAAAATGAAATCTTAACAACAATAACATACAATAACATACTCAAACATTTGTAAACATTAAATCAATGAGCTAACTGGCTCCGTTTGAAGCCCTTGTGGCTGCCCAAGGAAGCGGAGCTGAGTGACCCATGTAAGTTCTGATATTGTAATATGCTGTTAGGAGTGGTGTGTGTAAATGTGTGTTTTGTGCGTATGTGGATGTGTGTATTGTGCATGTGTATATATGTTTGTACAAGTGTGTGTCGTGCATGTCTGTATATGCGTGTCTGTGTGCAATGCGCGCATGTGTGTGTTCATGCTTGTGTGTGTGTGTGTGTTTATGAATATGTGTACATACGCACACGACTCAGACCCACACTCCGGCTCAGGCTCCAATTATTTTATTGCATTGACAAAACAGTAACAGACTACACAATTCACAGCAACAAAGTTCAGGAACATATTTCACAAAGCACAAACAAATTATTATGATCCAGGCCCAGAATTTTTCTCTCTGTGTGTGCAAATGTATTTACGGGAGGGTCAGCGACCATGAAGGCCAAATCAGGACTGTGTACAGAGAGGAGGGGGGGGGGGGGGGGGGGGGGGAGAGAATTTGGAAAGATAGTGGGGGAAAGTAAGAGAAACATTAACTTCCACAAAATGTAAGTGCACTTGCAACATTCATTTGTGTTATAAACTTTGGATACTGATTGATATCCACCAATGTTAATAACTTTCTCTGTCCCCTCTCCCCTTCCCCCCCCCCCCCCCCCCCCCCCCCCTCTCTCTCTCTCTGCGCTCGCGCTGGCTGATGGGTGTATGAAATGGGGAAAGGGGGCGAGGGAGTGGGGATGGGCTTCATTTCGAGCATGTGCACGTGCGTGTCGTGTGCCTGGCTTTATTCCTCATTTTTCGCCTTTATTTATTTATTTTTTCTGTTCACCCGTTTTGGTGCATAGCTATTCCCCCATGTCGGGGAAAGAGAAAGGGGAAGGATAGGGGGGGGCGGGGCAGAGGGAGTAGGGGGGCGTGCTAGGGGCGGGGGGGGGGGGGGGGGAACAAAGCGGCAGTTGGCTGGAGGGGGCTTCCAGGTGGCCCTTGCCAGGTCCTCCAGGTGACATGGATCCCTGAAACACATTACTGGTATTCTGTACTGACCGTCATTTGAGCGACAGGGTTGTTGCAACCACATCATGCTTACAAGTTTCCCCATAAATATGTTCCAGCTTCTGTGTTTTCATGACAGGGGTTCACAGTAGTTGCATTATCAAGAACATTGTCTGTGTTTGCTGCTGTTTCTGTTTGAAATGAGCTATGCCATGCCTTGGTCTTAAATTAAAATCTCATATCCTTGATTGTACAGATGTGTCTTGATTGTACAGATGTGTCAGACAAAGAACATGGCAAACTGCATATCTCCAGCATTTCCGGTCATAGTATTGCCGGTCATAGCTGCCCGGGATCAGAGTCGGGGGAAGCGGCACCTCACTGCATCCCTATTTCCTCGGGGTACACCAGGTCTTGTGCCCCTTGGTGTCCAGCTTTGCAACAAATGAAAAAAGGACAAAATTAAATGAATAGACAGTAATAATGTTCTGTACTGGAGAATGTGCACAAGAATAGTTTCTTTTCTAAGAGTTGTGAGTGTACATTTTTAAATCATTTAGTATTTTGCTGCCAGTTGTAGTGTTTATGGATGAGTGTGTGTGTGTGTTGTGGGGGGAGGGAGGGGGGGGGGGGGGGGGGGGGGGGTGTGTGGGTGTGTGGTGGTGGGTTATGAATGACACATTTTGGGTGGGGGTGAGGGATGGTTTGGTGGCTGGTTTGGGGGACTTGGTTGACTTGTGTAGTTAGTCAATGAATACAAAGCAGTTGGATACTAAAGTGTATGAATTTTCGATACGTGAACCAACCTTCTTTCTTTTCACAAGTATTTCTTTCTCTCTTCCTTTCCCTCCTACATGTGTGTCATGTGTATGTATGTCATTTTGTGTATATAAGCATGTGCATGACAATGTTTGTTTGATTCCACAAAGAAGAGAAAGACAAATAGCAGGCTTACTTCAGGCTCACAGAGCTGCTCTCTCTCATCTGCTCGTTGGAAGAGAGGTGCTTCAGCCCGGGCATCTCTAAACATAAGAAGTTCCAATGTATATTATTATAGATTATATTATGTCAAATTCTTGTACTCTTTCATAAATCTATGTTTTCGACTCAACAAAAAATCAGAAACAAAGTGGAAGTTCTCAATCTCAGGTAATAAGAAAGAGTATTAATCGGTAAGCCAAAAAAAGAAATTCAAGAAAATCGAGTTCCGACCAAACCACTCGACTCATGTCGATGCATACACAACCTCCCTCCTAATCGCCACACACATACCTATCACGCTGACACACCCTAACACACACACCGTTAACAAAGAACAAACAAAAATCATTATTCATTACTATGATGAAATTAATTTTCACTCTTACTTCACTCACACTGTGGAAGTCCTAAACGGTGCGATTTCTTTTCTAAGTCAAAAATATCAGAAACAAAGTGGATGAATTCCTTCAAATACTTCACTATCTTAACCAGTAATTTCATAGGTTATTACCAAAACAGAAAAAGACTTCGGTCAGTTGTATAATTGCGAGGTGTGTGACTCGTCTGCAGCCTATGGCGGAAAGGGAAAGTGCTACCATGTGCGGCCGAAAAACAGCACTCGGTGCGGCCGTCAGTGTGGATGTGACCACAACAGCAAGGGTGGTCATATTTCGAAGGCTTATTGCAGTTGTGTTAACACCCACGAGAACGCTCCGTGAAGTACAAATCATGTCATCCTAAAGGTTAATGGATTTTTTTTAAAAAATTATCAACATAATGATAGCCCCTGGATTGTTCAATGGTTGTAGTAAGCATTGAAACTTGAACAGATTTCTTTTATGTGCAAAGGATGAAAAGTTCCATCTTTAATCACCAAAGTGTCTAATTCCATTGACGAGAATCAACTATGGAGCCAGCGTAGGCTGAAAATAATTTCCTCAAACAAATACCTCTGGTGGGAATCAAGGCATGAACTCCAAAAGTCAGTGATACTTACAACTGCACAATGGTGTCTGGTTTGACTTGCCACACGTTCACTGAAACCCAACACTCGAACTTGCATACCCATCCTAAATGAAATTATATAATCCCCAGTTTGCCAGGAATGTGGTGTATGCGTGTGTATTTGAATTTATATGCATGTGTATGTTCATGTGTGTTTTTTCAGTTTGCCTGTTTCACGATTATTTTGTACTTTGAAGGTAGTTTGGATTAGCTTCTTTCATTCCATAGTATCAAACTTCATTTCTTACACCATGTTTGTTTTGTTCAGCAAACTGCTTCCAGACATGGTGCACTGTCTGGTGGAGACTGCCATCGATCCAGCTTCCTCCACAAGTGCCTGTCAAGTATGCTGAAAATCTCCTTGAAAGAATTCGAGAATCGATGCATTCTGACCAGTCTGATCATGTGGATAAAAAGTTAATTCATCAGACTTTGTTGCCCTGCTTGTTTTGTGTGCTTGGGCAAAACAGAAAATCGTACTGGTCCTTCAGAAATGCATCAATGTTTTTTGTTATGCATCAATGTTTTTTTGTTATGAGGCACATGATTGAAATCTGTTTCTTTTTTTCTTTTGAATCAATAACTTACATACATACTGATTTTTGTATGTTGTATTATGATCTGTTATTTAATGCCATGTCATGTTCCACATCTGTCATGTCATGTCATTACTTATGAAGTTCATTATATTCAGTGGAGAAAGACCCACATGTGTGACCTGATCAAGATTTATAGCTTCTTATGGAAGTTAAGTATCTAATGAAGTCTTTTCAGATCTCAAAGTAAGTGACTGGGCATATTTTGCTGGCTTATCACTTCGCTTGTGCATTCGTTGCGAGGAAAATGGTGATGTATGAAAACCAAGTCTTTGACTGACTTTGTAAAGAGGATTGTACTTTTTTTCAGTCTTTAAGGAGTCCGTTCAACTGGCTCCACTTGAAATGTTTGATAGAACTGCTTCTGTTTTATCTTTATTTTATTGACTTGATGCGTGTTGTGTATTCTTTGACTGTAACCTCAGCTCAACAATTTTCTCTTGTTTTGTGTCAAAGTCTGAATTTGTTGAGATCCTGTTGATTTTTTAAGTCCAGTGTTATCAGTAACCATATGATGTAGAACGGTATGTCTCTCAACAATATCAGAGAGGGGCTGTGTGTAAAGTATGAAAGGATAGGAGCCAAGAACTTGGGGGACACCAAATAGCAAAGCATTGGACAGTCAATTGTACACAGGAACAAAGTGGGTTCCATTTGACAAATACAAATGGAAAAAAAAAATGATGGAGCTTTATTCTGATTGCAAACAGATTCTGGAGGCAGTTCCAAAGAACTAATGATCAACATTTTAAAAGGCAGCACATAGGTCAAGTAGAGCATTAATTGAAAATGGTTATCCTTACTTTTCATCAAAAGATCATTTCATTTGATATTTGATGAGGAATCTGAACAAACACTTGATCAATATCATTTGAACAGATTAGAACTTTTTTGAAAAGTAATTTTGTAAAACTTTGACAAATTCAAGCACAGGGTAGAGTGTTGGAAGTACAGAATGGCTAATGTTAGTGTTGGAAGTACAGAATGGCTAATGTTATCCATGAGTGTATTGTTTTATTTTATTTCTGTTATCAGTTCTCAGAACGACAGCAGAGCTCCATCATTTTCTTGATGGCACTTTTTTTTGTAAATGAAGAGTGTGATGTTTACAATGTTTCAAATGACAAACAGTAAGAAATACTATGTTAAACATATATTTTTGTTCCTCTTTTTTATCGGGAGTTGGCTGAGAGGGTGAAGATGATATTTATACTTTATTGGAGGAAGAGGTTGTTTTGGTTCATTGGGTGATGGACTCGATTATACAGGCAATGAGGAACTGTGTTTTATCAGGCTTATTGTTTTCTCATTCTCTTTTTTGTCCACACTGTGATTTTGACTTGAAAAGCTAAAACTGGTTGAATTTGTTGTTCTTTGCTTATGGTATTTTGTTTAGATTTGAAAGTGTGTGTGTGTGTGTGTATGTGTATGCGTGTGTGTGTGTATACAAGGTTGCCCATCTGTCTCACTCTCCCTCTGTGTGTGTGTGTGTGTGTGGTGTGTGACTATATTTTGATTGCTTTCTCAAGAAAGCTTCCTTCCTGTTCTATTACGTGTTGCCATTCTTTGATTGATTTCTGAAAGAGAGAGACAGAGATACAAAGAGAGTGAGAGAGATGGTGACTGATGAGTCAATGTATTAACCCCAGCGATTTTTTTTTTATGCTTCTATAATCCATCCTTGTTATTCATGAGCTATTCCATGTTTGCAAATAGGGTGTGTATGTTGTTGTTGTCATGTTCCAGCTACAAACTCTGGGGGACATCAAAAAGGATGAAATGCCAAAATAATAAATAAATTAGTGAATGAAAGAAGTTTTTTTACTGGACAGTTTTGACATAATTTCTTGAAATTTTAAGCTTTACAGCGTTATGCTGGTAAGTTGCTTTGTAAAATTGTACAAGAATATTGTATAGTTTTGTGCTAAAAAAGAAGGGTGCAGTTTGTTGTTGGATTTTTTTTCCTCTTTTTTTGTTTTTTTTGTTTTGTTTTGTTTTTGTTTTCATTTTTTGGTTGTTTTTTTTTTTTTTACTACAGAATCTTGAACTAATAATTATACTTATTTTACATTGTAAACAGGCTGGGAGAGTACTCGCATTTCAGTCTTTAACACTCAGTAAAAAATGCAGAACTAGGTGCACTTTGTAGAATAAAATCATGTTTACTCCGTGGTCATTTTCTTTTAATCTATCTACATCAAATATACAAAACAATATTTTTTACACTTTATTATTTCTAGTCACCTTCCGACTGTTAATAAACATATTGAAACTATGTGAACATAGTTGTGGTGGAGAATTGTGAGGGCGTATGAGAGAGAGAGTCTGTCTGTGTCTGTGTCTGTGTGTGTATGTGTGTGTGTGTGTCTGTTTGTTTGTCTCCTTGTAAAAAGAGTTCCAGTTTGAGCGAGCTTTTGTTTGTTTGGTTTGGGGCTTTTCTTGTTCTTGTTGTGTGCTTTGTCAAGTCGCAGAGGAGGAGGTGGATTTTGCTTGTACAGTGGGCCTAGTTTCACATCTCGCTACTGCCAGAAAAATACTTACCAGTCAGTTAAAATTGCAGCTAAAACATCAATTTTCACTGATGGTAAGGATTTACCTGGCAGGTACGGAGATGTGAAACCAGGCCTGGTTAAGAAGATTGAAGCCCAAGCCAGCTCCCGTAGTGTAGTGGTTAGCATTGCGGCCTAACGAGCTGGAAGGCCTGGGTTCAAATCCCATCAGGCACAGTGGGGTTTTTCGAACCGTAAGTTTGGCTCCACCCAGAGTAAGTGCTATGGGCTCAATGGGTACACAGTCGAGTCTCATCCACTTCTACAGATGCGCTGATGAGCGTGTTGCTTCAGATTCCTGACAAACACTGCAAGTGTTTGTTTTCTTGGGCCTGTTTAACACCAGGATATCATCAAAGAGAAGGCTCTTTGATGTTTTATGAAAGGAAGCATTGAGAACAGCCCTGTCACGTAGTCTCATTCCAAAATGGACCTCCATAGCATCATCTTAATCATCTAATCATCATCATTCATCATCGCATTCAGAAAATTGTCACAGATCTGTCGCCCTACATGTGGGAATACCTACGGCAGAAGCACGATCATGTGGGGAAGAAAAAAAGGATTGAAGCCAGAAATGCATCCAATACACTAGCCCCATTCATCAACACTCACACTAGTTCTCCATTGTCGACGTTAGTCGCCGTGCTCAGTGGGAAGACTGAAGTCACACAGTCGAGATTCTCCATTTCACCCATGCGACTTTGAGAATATTGCTCTACTTTCTGACTAACACTGCAGGAGTCTCAGGCCTGGTTGATGCCAGGATGTCATCATGAAAGGAAGCAAAGATTTTTTTTAATTAAAAAAAAACATTTGAGGAAACAACTGACATAAAAAGATATAATAGAAATAGGCCTGAAAATAATTAATCATATAAGAACAGCCCACGCCTACCCAGAGTGAGCGTGTTACAGGCTCAATGGGAATACTGAACCACATAGTTGAGTTGATGACATGCCTTTCAGTGTTGTACTGTAATACTATGAGTATGAGCCGGACCGACACTGGGGGCGACTGATCTTGGGCTGGCTGATCACTATGAAAGACACTTAGCGAGCATACAGGGGAGGGGGGGGGGGGGGGGGGGGGGATCATTTAAAAAAATGGAAAATAAATAGAAAAAAAAAGAAATAATAAAAATGTTTTCAAAAAATGAAAAAAAGTTTAAAAGTGTGTTTTACAACAGAATAAATGAAGGCCTAGACAACAGCCCTGTCACACACTCTCATCTTAAATGGATTTCCATAGCATCACTTCATCATCTATCCTTGTCCATCATTTGCATTCTTTTGAATGTGTCAGACTAACACGAGGATGTTCTTGTACAGCTTAAGGTAAATAATAGCCCGTGGCACTCGAGGGGGGGATCCTTGATACCAAATTTGCTGTTGGTTGAGAACTGTGGCTGTGCATGGCAGACAGACAGACAGGTTTAAAAATCATATATACAAGATTTATCAAAAAAAAATAAAATGAAGCCTTAGCATAAGTCCTGCCCACACAACCTCAATCCTTCATGGAACACTACATGATCATTACTACTATACTGATAATAATAATGATGATAGTCTAAATAATATTCATAATAGTTTTTATTGTTTTGTTTTTAAGTAATATTTTTTCTTTACATTATAGATCTCCTTACGTTGCCATGTGGCTCAAGATAAAGAAATGTCCCATACTCAGAATAGCTCAGTTGGTAGAGCGCCTGACTCGTAATCTTGGTGATCCTGGGGTTGCGGGTTCGAACCTCCACCGGGGTGCTTCGGTACAGGGTTTTTTTTTCCCTCGGAGTTAACATTGGTTCTGACTCATTTCCCATACAGTCCTTCGAATGAGACTATAAACCGAGGTTCCGTGTGTGAACGCATGCATAACATCTTGCACACACGTAAAATCCATCACCAACTTTCGGAAGAGTAGGCCAGTTTGGCTGTTGGTATGGATGACACGTCACACATAGCATGCACCCTGCGTGAGAAATGGAAAGAATGAAGGAAGTAAGGAAAATGAATGATCGATAGTGAAAGTTACTGAATGGATGACACGGGAAACGACTGAATGAAGCGCCAGCTGGCAGCTCTTCAGTCGGCACTACCCAGGTAGGCAGCCCGTTGTGTAAACGAGTGTTGATTGTAAAGCGCTTAGAGCTTGGCTCTAGCCGGAATAGGCGCTATATAAGTATTCATATTATTATTACACAACGCAGGAATTTTCTTTTGCAGCCTATGACCACAAGGGTTAAAGTATGGAAACCAGAAAAAGATTGACTAATGATGCCAGAAAATAGTTCCAAGTTCAACATAGGCTGGAGAAGAGGGTAATCCTGTAGTTTAGCATACTAAACTCAGGGGCGTTCAAATGAAAACATAGAGGGTTCACCCACGTGATCAGCAGTCAAAATGGCGTACAGTTCGGGATTACTACTTAGGCCTACCGTGCATTTCTCGCAGTTTCGTGGCAAAAGGAGTGGTCTTAGAGCTTAGCCGAGGGTTGCATTCGACTCAGCGCATCGAGGTTTGTGTAAAAACACCCTCTATGTTTTCATTTGAACGGCCCTGAGTTTAGTATGCTAAACTACAGGATTACCTAAACCATCTTTAAAGATCATGGCCTTCGTCATTCACACAATGTTTCTTTCATTCCAACAAATTTTACAAGTTCGCCTTCGTCACAATTGTCTACAATTTCTACGATGTGCACTGCACGTCGCCATTGCCGACCCGACGTGTGGGATGCAATGCACGTAGACACTTCGGCTCTCTCATGGTCAGAAGTCTACGATTGCTCCTCTCAACTCTGTGTAACGAGCCCTCTCATTGATCAGAAGTCTACGATGTCTACGATGTCAACCAACCCACAAACAAGCTTAGTTTAGCGTGAATGGAAAGAGCACTCGAACAACGAAAAATTACTTCCCTTTGGCCTAGGCTAGTTGAACTTTGCACTCGTGTGGCCACATGGCGATACCAGGAGCCCAAAACACCGGCGGCACAGACAACCTTCCAGCCATGTGGGTGACGACGGGTCTGGCCTGTGTCGCCAGGGGACGGCTCCTGGAGATGTGGGGCAAGGAGCGCTGCCTGACTGTGACTACCGTGGCCTGGAATACCGTGCTGTTTTGAGGGGTGACAATGGGGGCACTCCTTACGGGGTTGGGCTGAAAATTGCCCTCTCGGCGCAGTCAGCGAGTGCCCGCCAAGTTTTAGGGACTCGTGCAGCGCTCCAGCGACTTTCGTCCTGCTCCCTCTTTGAGACGGGCCTCACGCGGCACAGGACCATCACACCCGAGCATGAAGAAGGCCGCCCGGTGGTCTGAAGACAGCCTGATGTTTGGGGGACAGCAGGCAACACACACCGACGCCCATCGTCGGTCGACCAAGAACCAGAAATTGAACCAACGTTCAAGACCAACTCCACCAAACTTGAACCAACATTCAAGAAGATGACCACCAGAATTGAGCCAATGTTCAAGAGGAACACGAGCTCCGAGAGACAAATGCGATGACCCCCATTAAACTACCCACTACTGCCAGGCGACAGCAGTTGCCACAAATATGCAGACCTATGTTTGCAGGGGTGATCGGAAAGAAAGTCAACGGGGAAAGAAAGTCAACGGGAAAAAAGTCATGGAGGGACCCAGTCTACTCCAAAGCAGAATCGATGGTCTTTAGATTAGAGTAGGGCGAAGCCCGAGAGAGGACGAAGGACGAATGAACGAAGGCCGTTAGGCCAAGTCGTGCTCACACATTTCTGAGTTTGTCAACGTTGACTTTTTTTCCTGTTGACTTTTTTTCTACAATCGTTTGCAGGAACCTTGCCCTTAAGGGCCTCGGGCCGAGAGGACGTTAATGCAAAAAATGCCAAAACACGCACACCAGTGTACAAAAACAGCATCAACGTAAGTAACTTCGTGCATGTGATTCCTAAAAGTGTTAGTGCTGTATGATATTAAGCCATGATTTCAATTAAATTATTGGAATTATATCTTAGATTACCACAAGAAAAACAACCAAACACACACACAAACGATGAGTTGCCCAAAGGCTAACAGAAGTAAGATAAGCAATGACCTACTTTCAAAATACTGTGGTTTTGTGACAGAAATTGAGGAACGAAATGTTGTAGCCTATTTGTTATGTTTTCAGTTAGGCATTGAGTATGGATGAATTGTGTTGTTTTTTTCCACTTAGGTTTTAGTTCTGAGGAAATAAAATTGTCTGTAACGATGTCAAACTGTGTTTGAAATATACGGCAAAGGGGGATGTGGAAAAAGTAGCTGTAGAAAGCTCTCAACTCATGCACGAAGTTACTTACGTTGAAGCTGTTTTTGGAACGCAATGTTGTAGCCTATTTGTTATGTTTTCAGTTAGGCATTGAGTGTGGATGAATGTGTTTTTTTCCGCTTAGATTGTAGTTCTGAGGAAATAAAATTGTCTAACGATGTCAAACTGAAATATATGGCAAAGGGGGGATGTGGAAAAAGTAGCTGTAGAAAGTTCTAGAAAGCAGTATGGCAAAGGGGGATGTGGACAAAGTAGCTGTAGAAAGTTCTAGAAAGCAGAGTTCCCGCAAGGCCAAGGATTGAAGAAACTGTACGTAATAAGACCTATTCTTTCTTTTTTTTAAAGATTAGTGTCTGATTTGTGATTTGCCCATCTTTTTGCCCATCCGGCCTACACAGTGGATGTAGCTCATGGGTGAAATCATTTCTTTGTCAATGTCAGATAGATTTTTTTTTCATATCATTATCATTATTCCACTACTGTTTTAGTGCTTATTTACTGACCTTCAAACTTTTTTTTGTTGGTATTTGCTACAGTACCATTCAGGTCTTCCATGAGAGTTTCCATTTTTGTCCTGTATGGTGTTCACTTTCGCTGTCTTCGTTTTTAGTTAGGTCTTTCACCACTTGGAAGGCTTCCTTCGTGTTGTTTCTTGAAAGATTCTCTTTGATGTGGGTGCATTGATCAGCGATCCATTGTTGTTTTGCCTCCTTCATTGCTCTTCGTATGGTTTTGTTGATCTTTCTATACTCTGATCTGCCCTCAGGCGACAGAGTCTGGCACAGTGCACTGTGGGCCACCATGAGGAAGTTCAACATGGGGGAGAAAACTGACCCACATCATCCAGCAGCTATACGCCAATGCCACAAGTGCAGTACTCGCCAACAACATGATGGGAGACTAGTTCCACACAACTGTTGGAGTTCGCCAAGGCTGTCTCCTATCTCCTTTCCTTTTCAATGTGTTCCTAGAAAGGCTATATGATCGATGCCCTTGAAGATCATGAAGGCACGGTCAGCGTTGGAGGCAGAACCATCACGAACCTCAGATTTGCTGATGACATCGATGGGCTTGCCGGAAATGAAGAAGAATAGGTTTCGAGCCGTTGACGTCACACGCAATGATTTTATGGGATCGCGGCCATCGCGGGAAGGCAGCACAGTAGCAGACAGCGATTGTATAACACCGTGAGCTCGGGCGGGCGAAGACTGACAAAATCTACAATGGCTCCAGGGAAATATTGTTGTGTAATCGGTCTGTCATAGCTCATCACACACACACAAGGGTACAAAAAGAGAACATGGCTTGCGATTTTTTAGAATTCCGAGTGTGAAACGGCATCACGGAAAATTCATGGAAGAACTCACCGCACGGAGCATGAAGTAAGACAGCGAGTGATATAAACACAGTGAAACACTGTTATGTTATCGGCTGTCATAGCTTTTCTCACACATACCAGGGTGCAAAACAGAAAATGGATTGCAATTTTTTAGAATTCGAGGGTGAAATGCATTGCGGAAAATTAATGGTAGGTCTGACAACACGGAAGAAGAAGAGCGTCGATTGCCGCGATCAGGCGTACGGACATCACGTTTGAGCACAGCGAAGAAGGCGCTCGAGTCTGTTCCAACATTTTCATGGATGTAATTAGATACCCCTGATTCTGTATGCAACATGCATTAAGATTTTAAGTGGATGGAAGGGGCACAGAGTTTTAAAATGCCCAAAACGAATGTGTGTGTGCGTGCGTGCGCGCGCGCGTCGTGCGTGCGTGTGTGTGCGTGTATGTGTGAGTGAGTGTGTGTGTGTTCAAGTCCAGCTTCCTTACTATGGGAGACTCATTAACTGATTCAGCTTGCAGTATGGTTCTTCCTTTAGCCAACATTGTCATTAGTGTGACAAACATTGGGAGATCAAATCTGAATGACTGACATGAGAATCCTCATACTGTAGGTGAAAGTGGTACAGGAAAGTAATGAGGCAGGAAAACGTTTGAAACTGATCATTTCACATAGTAAAAAAGTTCAGTGTGAGTACTTTCTGAAAGCAAATCTTTGAAAAGAGTCAGATAGAACTGACTCCAAAATTTCCAGATGTAATAAAGTAATAATTAGCTGATCTGTAATCTTGTGCAGTTTAAATACCACACACACCACACACACACACACACACACACCACACACACACACTGCTTGGAACACAAACTGACACAACTATGCAAAACAACTCAGAAAATATACAGAAGCTGCTTTCATTCAAAATATTTTTTCCCCTGCTTTTTTTTCTTTTAATCTCCATTTTTGGATTAAAATACATGAAAGTCAAAGGAATCACTAGCATAAATACATGAAAAGTCAAAGGAATCACTAGCATGCACACATTATTCCCACAAAAAGCTAGCATTGAAAGTACACTTGTAGAATCATAATTTGAATGAAACAATGTATCCAAGTATTTTCCTAAACAATCTGAAACATCAAATTCACACACACACATGACAGCTTAACTAAAAACAAAATCTAGAAAGAGTGGGTTAGTTACCACCAAGAACATAGGACAAACAAAGTACAGGACAAGACACAGTGCATTTCAACCTCTTGGGTCTTCTTAAGGTAAAGAAAACAAGTTTGCTATGATTAGTGTAAGTGATATTTGGCCATCTGACCATAGCACAACTTTTCAAGATGATTTTTTTTCTTCAGTTTATATCTGACCCCTTTGAGGGCACAAAGATGAAGCAGAACTGGTAAAATAGAAATACTATTTTAAGATGATTTTTTTTTCCATGTATATCTTCAGCTTGTATCTGTTGCCTTTGAGGGCACAAAGATGGAGCAAACACTGTTAAAATAGAAATATTTCGAAATAACCTTTGTCTCCATGTACAGCTTCAGTTTGTAGCTGTCCTCTTTGAGGAAACAAAGATAAGCAGAAGACACTTAAAATAGAAATATTTCAAGATGATTTTTCTCCATGTACATCTTCAGCTTGTATCTGTTCCCTATGAGGCAAAGATGAAGCAGAAGACTGTTAAAATTGAAATGTTTTTAAGATGACATTTTCCTCCCTTACATACAATTAGAGATCATATCTGGGCACAAAAACTGTGTCAGTGGGTTTTCCATGACAAATTGTCTGTCTTCCTCCAGTATTATTTTACAAGTGGAGAGTTTGTAAAACAAACAAACAAAGAAAAAAAACACTTTTCATTTATGATCTGCGTGGCATTGTATACTATTACTCTGAGTTTCAAAACAAATGATTCTGAAGTTCAGTGCACACTATTAATATTCTACTATGTTTGTGTGATGTGATTCAAGAGCACGTGTTTTCCAGCAGTGCACACATGCTGGTTTATGTACACATGCATGAGCAGTACAATTAAAAGGAATTCCCACAATGACTGATTTAAAACAGGAAAATTATACTGCAATGGTAACACAGCTGTACTGTATGCAACATGACACATAATTTTGCTGTTACACACTTCAAAACAAAATGATCAGTGCGAAAGTTGAAAAACCACAACACACACACACACACCACACCACACACACACACACACCAAAATAGATTGTGATATAAGAACATTTTTTTTCCGGCAGTGTTACTCACATGTATCTGAGTTGTATGCATGAACAGTGTGGTTGAAAAAAGCATCACCATTATTAACAAAGACTGGTTTACAAGAGAAAAATTTTCCTGAAAACATTAAAAAGAGCTGTAAATGACAACACATGATTTTGATTTTGCTGTTACACACATCAAGACAGACAATAAATTTTCACACACAGTTTTATGAAAACTACAGGGGAAACTGCATCAACCATTACACTTAATGCATATACCAATACTACATAATGCAAATGGTTATAATGATGAACATTCTTTGCAGAACCAAAAAAAGGCAAATTTCAAGTGACAAGATGACTGCAAGTGAAAAAGTAGTAGAGGAAATATTAATGGTCATTGTGAATGTTAATGTGTTATCACACTTAAGACTCCAACATTAAGAGTTAACTCTGTTACAAAGGTTCTTTAACTTGCACACTGTGCACAGATTAGACACTACAGTACATCGCAGTAAAAATTAGTTGTTAATACTACTAATATTTTCATTTTATGAGAGTATTTTTCTGTCACAGTAGCTAACAAAACTGTACACATTATTAAACAAAAAGCATTCTATGCTCCTGCAGTTGAGCGTGGATCAAATATGTTTGGATAAAGCGGTATGTGACCTTTCCTTTTCTCTTTGTTCCTCATTCTTTACTCCCCCCCACCCCCCACTATTTCCAACCACTCCTCCTTTCCCGTCAGCTCCTCTCCAGCCATAGACAATACTTATTGTTTTATGTCAAGAGTTGTGTGTTGTTGTTTTTTAATACTTTTGATGTTATATTTTGTTTTTGTTTTTATTTATTATTTATTTTTTGTTTGTTTGTTTGTTGTTGCTCTATTTTCTACTCGGCATCAAATACCCCTGCAGTTTCATGTGAATTTCCTTTTGTTATTTCTCTGTAATGAATGACTGCTATATCAAATAGATTTGGACAATTTTGAAAAAAAGAAGTTCTTTAACTTTTCTTTCTTTCTTTTTTGCTCAGTGTTAGTGGCTTTGTGGCCTTTAAGGTAGTGCACCTGCCAAGGAAGTGAAAAGTCCCCTGCGAACGCAGAGGAAGAGGAAGTAGTTCTCAGTCTGGAAGAGAAAGTATACTTTAAATGCTGAATGTTCATGCCAATTTTAATAAGAAAATACACATCTTCATGATGTAGATTCATCTTTCTAAACTCTTTAACAAAGGTGCAAAGATATTGTTGTTATCAGCTTGATCTACATAATGAAAAAAAACATGAAATGATGCAAGACACATCAGACATGCACACAAAAAGGAGAAAACACAAACACACAAACACAGAACATGCTGATAAAAAATCAAAGCTTAATCAAATTTGTTTATAAACTTTATCTCTTTTGCGTTTGATAATGAAATAAACAATGTATGAGCACACTCACAGCCCTACATATACACAGCATAACCTAGTGTGTGTGTGTGTGTGTGTGTGTGTGTGTGTGGGGGGGGGGGGGGGGGGGTACAAAGGATGTGTGATGCATTGATTTGGTGCATACTCAGTGGATGTTTGTTGTTTGTGGGCTAGATCTTCACTGTCACCAAATCCATGTTGACAGTATTAATACATTTAATTCACGCATCCTCAAATCAAACATTTCACGCGATAACTGATAACCTGTATCATGATTCCCCCCCCCCCCCCCCCCCCCCCCCCCCCCCCCCCCCCCATGTTCTTTGCTGCTGTAATGCACACACACACACACGCACGCACACCACTTTAAATAAATTACAAAATTGAAATTTGAAAAAGCTATGCCTTTGAATCGAGAGAAGATTCTCCAAGTCTTGTTGTACTCTAGTGATTGCTGCATTCAAATGTTGCATTCACTGACACTTTTAACAGAGTTGACAGAGAATACCTTTGTAAAATCTACCTTTGCTTTGACAACCGAGTGTTCACAGTTGGGGGGGGGGGGGGGGGGGGGGGGGGGGGGCTGTAGACTTCAATCATGCACCCAGCCATCAGTAAACTGCACATTATATGCTTCAAGGCTTTTGTAGCACTCTAACTGCTGCAAGGTGTTGCGCTTGCACGCAGACAAGGTAACTCACGAGTCGTATGGATCAAATCCATTCAACCACTCCAATTTTTGGCGATAGCGAGATCTACACTCCCATCTAACTTTGTCAATATACTTGATGTTTCTCTTTTGCTGCGGACTTCTGCATGGTGGCTGAAAACAAGGCACAAAACAACGACACGCCGCAGTGACAGATAGAGAGGAAATGGCCGTCGCCGGAAAGGTGCCTTCCCAATATGGAGTTTGCCGTTCGCTTCGGTAGAAACGTGACGTCATCGCTCGAAACCTATTGGCCAGTCTAGTCAGCCACCTTGACAACACCTCAACAAGATATGGGATGGAAATCAGTGCAGAGGAAAACAAACTGATGACTAACAAATATGGCACCATAACAACTGAAAATCGCTGTCAAAGGTCATAATAACTTGAAACTGTCAACCAATTCAAGTACTTAGGGGCAATTATTTCTGACGATGGATCACGACCGGAAGTGCTATCAAGAACTGCACAATCAATGTCTGCACTCGCCAAGTTTAAAACCAATATGGAGGGACAGAAACATCACCATGAAGCACAAAATTCGACTCGTGCGTACGCTGGTACTGTCGATCTTCCTGTGCGCTTGTGAGACATGGACCCTCACAGCAGAGCTGCAAAAGAAGATAGAAACAATGGAGATGAGATGCTATCGAAACATCCTGGGCATCTCCTACTTGGACCACATAACCAACGAACAAATCCGACAGACCATCCAGAAACACTTAGGCCCCTATGAAGATCTGCTCACTACAGTGAAGAAACGGAAGCTGAGATGGTATGGTCACACAACAAGATCCAGTGCCTATCGAAAATAATCCTTCAGGGAACCGTGGAGGGGAGCAGAAGGAGAGGCAGACAGAAGAAAAAATGGGGCGGACAATATTGCAGAGAGTGGACAGGCAAACCTTTTGCTGAAAACCAGGCTCTCGCTCATGACCGGGACAGATGGAGGAAAGTGGTGTACAGCGCATCAAGGCAGCGCCCCTACGACTCCATAAGGAGTTAAGGGCGCAAGAAGAAGAGAAGAAGTAGTACCATTCAGGATGACTGACCCACTCAAGCTGTCGCTGAAGATTTTCGACAAAACTCTCCCAGTGGACAGGCAGCAGTGCATGTTGAAGGCAACAGCAGAGGCCAAATATGTGCTGTCCAACCCACCACCCCGCGCTCTGACTCCAGACTTTAGGATGAGCAATCAGCATTGGAGGAAGGTATGAACACAGTTGATGCTTTAATTTTTTTTTTTAAAGATTCAAGTACTCTAATAAATGTCAAGTGTGCTGAATGCTTAAGGTTATGCATTATTGTTTATTGAGTAACTGTGCTTAGGGCTTTACAGCTGTCTGAGGTTACGCACAATATGAATCATTGAATGTTAATTGTTATTTTAGGTTACATAACGTTACATTTATTTATCAATATACTTGAACTTACTGACCATCCTGCTATGTTTTCAGCAAAGAAAACGTTGCTTGCAGTGGAGCAGATTGCCAACTGAGGACCAGTACCTGGGTCAGCTCATCAGTTTCGGCAAGTACAATGGACAAACATTCAAGTGGCTGCTTGAGAATGATGTTGGCTACATGAAATAGTAAGTTCCATTGATGACTAAATCATTTTTATTCTGCATCAAAGAACATAAAGTTTGAGGGTTCAAATCTATTATTGCACTTTTTTGGGGGTCATTAGTGCACGTTCTAGCCACTGATGGTAGTGCCACATTTTTATTTCATTTCATTTCATCTTGTTTCAATCGTGTTTGGTCAAGCTTGTCACTATTGGCCCTTGTTAAGTTTGTTTCACTTTCACTAAACCTTTACCTAACCCTACCCTAACCTGCTGGTATCGAATGGAAGTGGGATCTAATCAATGGGATCACCATTAGTCTGCAGGTGGTGCAATAAGCCTAAATGCCCAAACTTCCGGTGGTTATTTCCACCATGTTTGTTTTGATTGAGCGCAGAGGTGATCATAGCTTGGTCTTCTCTTCTTTGTGGCTTCTCATTCATACACGAATGAGTGCCCCCGCTCAAAGTTTTCCTCAGGAACATGTGGCTGCCAACGATCGTTAGTCTGTTGGTCTGTAGTTCATCTTGGAGCTTCTTCTGATCTGTACCCTTTACCGCTGGCCCGATCGACCGAGGGTCGCCTACACCCCCCCCCCCCCCCCCCCCCCCCCCCCCCCCCCCCCCCCCCCCCCCCCCCCCCCCCCCCCCTGCCCAACATTTTTTAGTGGAGGTTGGTGTTCTTGAAGAAAATTTCAGCTTTTTTTTTTTTTCTTTTTTGCTGTTTTCATGCCTGTATTTGTGGTTGTGCATTTCATGTAGGGTCTGGTTGGAACAAGGGTTCTTCTGTTGATTCAGACTACTTGGTGAATCATAATGATGATTATGATAGTAAGAAAAGAAAAAAAATTCAAAATTTTCATTTCAGATTATGCTTTGAATTAAAAATCATGCTGTGAATGAAAAACAAATATTACAGTATAATGCTAATAACTTACTCATGTACTTAAAAGAGTTCATTTTTTTTTTTCCAGCCTTCTTGACAAACACGAGAAGGAAGGAAAAAACCCACAACGCCAGCAGAGATCTAGAACGGCTGGCTGAAGGACTTCCTCCTCAAGTATGCCAACTACTTCCCCCAGGTGTCTTCGCAACTTGAATGAATGTGGACAGCTGTATATATGGGCAAGGGAAATTTTAAAAATTCACCTTCTCGGAAATGGCAGAGTGGTATTTCACCCACAAGGCTTTCCTTGCAGACCCTCAAGCAGGCATTGCAGCAGAACGGAAGCAGGCCCTAGATACCTTTAATTCCGTAAAACAATGGCTGAACATGGAGGAGTCGTCCATTTCTTCCAAAGCGCCGAAGAGGTTTCGGCTCTACATACTTGAAAAGGAAAGAGAGGTAAGATAGACCATTTCTGCATTACTGCAAGTTATTAATCTCTTTCTGCTTAATCTCCATCTGCGGGTAATAGCCCATGGCATTCCCGGGGTGCCAGGGATGCTTGATACCAATTTGGTGCCGATTGGTGCTAAACTGTGGCTGTGGGGTGCCTGATTCTCTCCTGCGGTAAGCACTGCGCACCCTGGCCACTTCATAGCGCCCATACCATGTATGGTAAATAGCCATGACACTCGGGGAGTCCCAAAGATGCTTGATTATAAATTTGGTGTCAATTGGTTGTAACATTAAAGTTCTTTTCCGAGCCATGGACGCCCATAAGACCTGGTGCTTATCTCCAGTTTGAGAGCATTAAGCGGACAGATGGTTGATACCACCTCCAGGACAGGATGCTAGTCTGTCGCTGGATTACACCCCTGCAGAGCTGGTGCCCATTTATGCACCTGGGTGGAGTGAGGTAAAGTGTTTTTCTAAGAGCACAAGGCTACAGTGACTTGGACTCGAATTCGCGGCAGTGAGACTACCGGATTCCCAGTCAATCGTTGTGCATGAGGGATACACAGACACACACACCACCACACGTTTCAGTACGGTGTAATTTTGTTTTCATTTTATGAGCTTTAATTGTATCCTCTGAAATTATGTTGGATTTCATTAGGAATCGAATAGCCTACATGTTTCAAGCTATAGATGATTATTATATGAACTGAATTGATAACTCAGTTGGACTAAACTTTCATTGTAAAACATCACTTTGATATCATGTCTGGCAGAAAAACCCCGCAGGCCAACTTCTATCATCAACAGCATCTGGAGGCAAGTCAACTCCATCTCCGCACCAGTTCGAACAACCCTTGCCTACACCATCCACCTCAGATCTGAGAGATCTTTGCCTTCCCAGGCAATGCCTGCTTCTCGCCCCAGCCTAGAACAGTCTGTTCGAGACGGTTCATGGGATGATGACAGCTTCTTACTGCAGCTTGAAGACACGTGGTCAGAGAAAAACAGGTGTGTACAACGCACGTCTCGACTTTTGTGTTCATTCATTCATCAAAAAGCCACCATGGCTGAGGGTAAGCATAATGGAGAACAAAACGGTCAAAAATCGATTTCGTCTTGGTTTCAACTGCATGCCATGGGATCAGGCTTCACATCCATTTCCTCTTTCCTTCCAGGTGTACAAATGGGTATGAAGTTGAACACAGTTGGGGGGTAATCATGCAGTGGTACAGAGTAGTATCCATTATGGGGATCCATTACGGGGATGGGATTTGCTATCTGTTGCCTCAAGCTAGTTGTTGTTGTTATGTTCCCAGCTAAAAAATCTGGTGGATGTCCAAAATGACGGGATGTTTTGCATGTATGACAGCTTAGTAGCCAAATGGGTGGCCATACTCTGGCTTCAGACGCGCTTCGTAGCCACTGGGTGGCCATACTCCGGCTTCAGACACGCTTCAAGCTAGAGAGAACCAGGTATAATTAACTGCATATTTTTTAGCCTTCTCGGGTCATGTAACTTTCAACACTATTCAATTTTGTTTTATTAGTGTATGCACTTGTTAGGTTTTATTAGTACTAGTTAATCATTGATTTTTTTTTTCTTTGTGAACTGAAGGACGACATATTGGTGGGATTGCATTTGTTTTCTTGCAGTAGGGCCAGCCCCACCTGTACTAGCCCCACCTGTGCCAGCCCCAGCTCCACCTGCCCTAGCCCCACTGCACCAGCTCCATCTGCACCTTCTACTCAGGCTGCAGCTGAAGCTGAGACAAGAAAGAAGACACCCAAGTATCCAGCAACTCAATATGTAAGTCACACACATTAACCTTTACCGGATGACAGATTTTACTACACGGGAGCGATCTCGTGGGTGTACTACACCCCAGACTCGCCAATAAAGCCTTTTCCGAAATATGTACCACCCCTTGCTGTGGGTATCACATTACCCACACTGACCGCCCGCACGCAGTGCCGATTATTTTCGGCCGCACAAGGGAGAGGCACTTTCTCTACCAGTTCCCGCCATAGGCTAGCAGACGTCAGTCACAGCAGCAGCAGCAGCAATGGAGGTACAAGAGCTGACCGAGTCTTTTTCTGTTCTGGGGTAAGTAAACAACCTATGAAACATTACACTGGTTAAGATAAAGTGAAGATGCATTCTGTCAATGGAATTGCAGTCACTTTGTGTTTTTGATGAACTTTTATGTCGTTATGAAAATGAGAAATCAAAAGCACCAGTTTCTAGATGACTTCGCACTACACGCTGCTGAGGCTGAACGGTGAAGGGTGAAATTCATATCACCCCACCTAAAGTATCCCGGTTCAAATTTTTTATTATTGTTTCTGAGGAACTTCTAAAATTTGACAGCAATTGGTGCAGCGGTTTCGAAGTATGTAGTTACTGAGGTCTGGGTATGGGATACCCACACTCAACGGTAAAGGTTAATACAATGCATGTTGTCATGGTGTTATTTTTCAGTAAATATGACTTGTTTATTTTACCAGCATGTTACAGTGTCTTTAATGTGTGTGTTTGTGTGGCTGGGCCATGTTCACTGAATGGAGGATGGTCGAATCCCAAAAGACATCCTTTAAGTAGAGCTTGCCACAGGGCAAAGAAGCACTGGCCGCCCACAGCTGAGATACAAAGACGTTTGCAAACATGACATGAAGGCACTTGCGATCAACACCGAGTCCTGGGAGGACCTTGCAGCTGACCACAACAGCTGGAGAAGCACTCTCAAAAAACAGCTACGGATTGGTGAGGACAAACTGACAGCTGCTGCAGCAGAAAAGCGAGCTTGCAGAAAGGGGATGACAGCCAAGAGACCGGCGTCAGCATACACATATGACTGCTGAGACAGAGACTGCCTCTCTCGCATCGGTCTCTACAGTCATGGGCAACGCTGTTTGGACCAAGCAGACAGCCCAATTAGACATTAGGTTGGATATATACTTTATCCATGGTCAGCTATGACTGAAGGAGGCCTACTACTACTACTACTACTAAAGTGTCTTTAATGCGTGTGTTTGTGTGTGCGTGTTTGTGTGTTTGCATGCGCGCTTGTGACTGACACTAAGAAAGACAGAGAAAAAGGTAAAGAGACAGACAGCAACTTTTCTCCCTGACTCCCGAAGTTACTAGAACAAACAAACAAACTAGAAATGTATTGATTGATAATGAGGGATTCTTATGAAATGACATGTTCTCCCTCCTGTGTAATGTGCAGGTAGTCTATGAAGGGTGGCACAAGTTTTGGGAAACAGGTCCCCATGGACTGCCGAAGGATGACATTCACTGGCTCCGTAACAATACAGAGCGCGGCCTGTTCAAAGCAGTGGAGCACTACAGGCAGCGGACTACAGTAACAACCTGCCAAGGCACGTCCTGAAAGATGACCGCATGTGGTTTTACCCGCCAGGACTGCCCACGAGCTCTTGGCAGTGGCCCACCCCTCGTGGACGCCTTCTTTCGAAGCAGGGTGTTTTTTTTTCTAGAGACCCATTGGAATATGGCGCTACAGCTTCAGGTGTCCGAGAGAAGCAACTGCCCTGCCGCCAGTGATCCGGATGCATACCTATACCGCTGCGGATACAGCAAAACGGTGCGGTACATCTGTGACATGACAGACTGGTACTGCATGCTGACAGAGGTGCTTGCCTGCTCTGCCTGCACCAAAGCTGCCGGTCATTCATCGGAGCATCACATCGGACGCTTCCCAACATGGGAGTGGTGCATTCTCTCACAGCTTCCACCTGCCATCCAAGCCAGATTTCCTGCAATCTTGACGCCAAGGTAAGCATAGTTTTTCATCTTTCTCTTTCATGAGGGTGTTCTATTATGATTAAATGTGTTTCTTACAAAAGTCAAGTGTGCCAGCTTCAATGGCAGAGCTGGAAAACCTGGGTTCTATTCCCATCAAATCCATGGTGGGATTTTTTTTTCATGGCCAGATTAGTGAATATGGTGTGTGTGTGTGTGTGTGTGTGTGTGTGTGTGTGTGTGTGTGTGTGTGTGTGCAAGGGTGCATGTCAGTATGTCTGTATATATGTCAGTCTGTCTATATGTATGTTTGTATGTATGAATGTATGTATGTATATGTTTGCGTGTATGAGAGAGAGAGAGAGAGAGAGAGAGAGAGGAGAGAGAGAGAGAGAGAGAATGACATTGTGGTTTTTTTTATCATGCCAGTATATTTCATCATTTTGGGTTTGTTTTGTCCATTGGTTTGTTTCTGAACATTGATGCATAATTGTACTATTTGTAATGTTAGCAAAATGTGCATTACAGTTCCCGATATGTATGTATGTATGTACACTTGTATGCATGTCTGTAATGTGTTAATCAGTACTTTTTTTTTAATGGACAAAAAGGAAATGTTAAGCCTTTTAGTTTCAAAAATACTGTTTCATTTTACAGACAAGGTGTAGACAAAAAAGTTACCCAGCTGTTACTGGACCGTACCGAAGGCAACACCATGACCAAGACCTGGAGACAGATTCAAGAGAACCACTGTGAGGAGTACCTGCAACGCAAGGACCTCTACACAACGCTCTTGGACACCCTCACCAAAAGAGGAGGAATTGTCAGTAAGTACACATTCTGCAGGGTTCGTACGGTTTTTAAAGGTCGGTAAAAGTTTGTAAAAATCACCACCTCATTTTTAAGCCCTTAAAAAGTCAGTAAAAAACAGCATTCTAGTCAAAGGTTTGTAAAAGTCTTTAATTTTCATCAACTGAGCAGCTATTTCATCTTCCCAGCTTATATTCTGCCGGCATCTGCAAACGAAATCAAACTGCTGCCGCAGATTTTTTTAAATTTTACAGAAAGCTTGATAAAAAAAAAAAAATAATCGCGAATCGTTTCTGAACTTGACCGGTTTGAACTGGCTTGGTAGCAGACGACGCAAGGGAGATAATTAACGAGGCCTAACGCTCTTCTCTGTTTGTGCACATCCGGGTATTCGATGTGAAGAAAAATGCCGGGCTCGTGCCTATTTAGAGCTTCTTGGCTCACAAAGCCGGAATTTTCTCAGTGGCTGAGGCGTGACCCTGCAAATCCAAGGGCTGCATACTGCCACATCTGTGCGAAAACGATTAACGTTTCGTCAATGGGCGAGAAAGCTGTGATTGTTCACAGTCAAGGTAAGCATCGATTTTTTTTTAATGTGCGATCTTCTAGCTGAGGCACCCCCCTACAGTGAAACCGGGTCGGCTTCTATTTGCCACTAAACTTCAAGACGCTTTTGCTTCTCCGTCTGCATAGGGCTATTAGGCTAAAGGGTTAGTGTTAGGGTTCCTCTATCTATACTGAAAAAGGCAATTTTGAAAAAACAGAAAGAAGCGAGAAATTAGTGGGGGGGGGGGGGGGGGGGGGGGGGGGTGTGCCTCATCTAGACGATTGTCACTTTTTTTCTCTCTCTCTCTTTCTCTCTCTTTCTCTCTCTCTCTCCCCCCCTCTCTCTCTCTCTCTGTGAGTCTCACTCTCAAAACACACTTGTTTCTGAGTAACTTTATCTTATCTTTGCAAGTTTCTCTCACACTCTTTTCATCTCTGTGCCCCCCCTCCCTCCATTCCACCACCTCCTCCTCTCTCAAATTCTGTCTTTACTAGGTGTTGCCATGCATATCATAACATAAAACAGTACTATAGACTATTTAAGCATTTGTCTTGATGGTCACACACACACACACACACAAATATAAAGTTTCAGCATACCATCAAGAACATGCATGTTTATTTACAATTTCTTCTTTTAATATTGAACAGGCCAGAAGCACAAGAAGAATGTATCTGCAACACAAGCTTTGGCTCCCATCAGTAGCTACAGTGCTTCCTCTGGGGTGATGCCAGCGAGTTCATCCAGCACCCGGCCACAGGTATCAACGTCGACAGCTAACCCAACGACATTGTCTCCAGGGACTCTTCATGGACATGTACAAAAAAGTGACTCTCTGAAAGCAGAAATGCTGTGGACACTGAAAAGCATTGATAGTCATTACAGCATGAAATCAAGTAGTGACATCGGGGATGTGTTTGCTGCTATGTTTCCTGATAGTGCGATAGCTCAGTCATTTCAATGTGCGGAAAGCAAAACCACATACCTCTACACATTTGGACTTTCCCATACTTCAAAAAAACAACTGAAAGACCAGATCAAACAGCAGACTGAGTATGTTCTTCTGTTTGACGAGACACTAAACCAGCATCTTCAAGAGAAGCAGATGGATATATATGTCCGCATATGGGAGAAAGAGCATGTCAGGACTGCCTTCTTGAGCTCCAAGTTTCTTGGCCATGCCACTGCTGAGGACATAAAGGTGCACTTGGTCCAGTTATCAGGAAGTTGGGCCATTCCCGTCTCCTACAGATATCTATGGATGGTCCAAACGTCAACAAAAAGTCCACAGACTACTACAGGAGGAGGTTGAAACCTCCACTGGAAACAAAAAGATCCTCCAGACAGGCACATGTGGGCTGCATACCATTTACAATGCTTTTCGTAGTGGGTGTGAGGCAGCGAAGTGGGACCTGGAGACATTCCTGAGCTCCGCTTATCATCTCTTCCATGACTCGCCAGCCCGAAGGGACGACTTTGTCAACACAGTTGGTGCACCAGCCTTGCCACTCAAGTTCTGCAAGCACAGGTATGTTACTAATGCACACACACACACACACACACACACACACACACACACACACACACTCATTCTTTTTATGATACACCTACATATTTATGATTGCTTTTTTTTTTCAGATGGCTGGAAAACGTGCAGCCAGCAGAGAGAGCAATTGTCCTTCTTCCTTTTCTTGTGTCCTACTGCTCTCATGCCAAGAACAAGACCGTGTCTGAACCATCGTGCAAATCTTACAGAGACTTGCTGGGCATGTTGGGTGACAAGCTTCTGAAGGCCAAACTGCAATTCTTTGTGACGATTAGTGATGAACTGCAGCCCCTGTTAAGGGATTTCCAGACGGACAGGCCCATGATGCCCTTCTTGGTGTCTGAGATAGCCAGGCTGGTGAAGGGTTTCATGGAAAGGTTTTTGAAACCTTCCATTACTTCGAAGGCTGAGAGTGTTGCTGCAATTTCCAGCATCGACTTTCAAAACAAAGGCAATCATGTAGAAACACACACAAGGTGGATGTGGGATTTGCAGCTGGTCGAAACCTTTTGGCCAAAGATGGGCCCACTGATCATGCTAAGTACAGCTTCAGGAGCGACTGCAGGACCTTCCTCATTGCCATGACAAAGACAGGGTTCCCAGGGACTTCAGCTTATGCCAAGTAAGGACCTTGTAAGGACCTATAAGGACCATTTTCTAAATTTGTAAGGACCTTTACATTAACATTAGCATTATATATTACAAAACTTACTTGTATATTATCTCCTCATGGAAATGCACCAATAACATAACTTGGCTGCTGTATTGCAGAATCAAATCACACCGAAAACTGTTCCCTTGCTCAGTCTTCAGTAAGAACAATGTCTTGAGTCTCTTGTCTTCAACGTCAATCCACTCTGTTCACACCTAAAACTAAAACCAGCTGATACTAAAACTTGAGTGTCAGTCTTTCACAACAGAAGAGATTTTATAAATTAAAAAAAAAAATGACACTGAGAATGAGAAAAAAACACACACAAAAAACTGTTATTAGTGGTCACAGACACTTTCAGATCCCGTATCTAGATGTTGGAGACAAAAAGAGGTTGCTGACGAACCAGAAGCTGATGAAGACGCAATTCCCACAATGGTCTGGCTGGGACTGGAACATGCAGTTGAACTCGTGCCACTCTCCGTACCAGTCCGCTTGAAAAAGTCCGGTACACGAACACGTGTGTCTTCAAGATACCGAGCCATGCGCTTTTTGTGGCCATCAGTCAGCATGTGTTTTTTTAGCACGCTTTCACCCATCGACGCCAAATGCAGCGATCTTTCGCAAACAGAACATCGAGCATAATGTTTGTTTTTGGGATCCTTCAGCAACCAGTCCTTGTACTGCTTTTCTTTGACCCAACGGTCTTGAAACGCACATTTTCCCGGCATCTTGATTGCCTTGAGCAAGGACTGCAAAATGGCGGATGTAAGTATCGCGTCTTCACGCGAAACGAGACTATGAAAAACTAGGACGAGACCTTGAGAAAAATCAATACTTCCAAGCCGAAAGTCGTCTGCTAGGCGAGGGCCGTTTGTCGGAACCCACTGGCGAGCAGATTTCAGAGTAAGTACCGCTCGCTTCCGAGATTTTCCAACCAGCATTTCGCCATCAACGATTTTTGGGGCTGTCGTAAGGACTTGTAAGGACCTTGATGCTAATATAAGCACTTGTAAGGCCTTACTTGAGGTGTTTCAAAATGTAAGGATCTGTAAGGACCGGTAAGGACCCTACGAACCCTGAAAGAAAATAATGGAAAAGTCACCAATCTCCTTCCCACTCCCTCGAAATCTTCAGTGGATGGACCCACAGTGCCTGACAAAAACATTTGCTGATGAAAAAGAACAAGGACAGTGGAACACCGGCCTCCAGAGTCAGCTACAGGCAACCTTGGAACTACTGTCAGATGCAAGAAGGATTGCCTCAGATACGACAACAGCCAATCGTGTTCAGCAGCAGTTCAAGGAACTGCGGAAGAATGTAAAGTCAGACCCTGATTTTGTTAAATTTGACCCTTTTGATGGGGATAGTAAGGGAATTGACACCCTTTTCCTTGAAAAGATTGGAAACAACAAAAGCTTTGCGGACCTGTGGAGTGTAATGAAAAGCCTGTTGCTGCTTTCCCATGGACAAGCTTCGGTGGAGAGAGGCTTCAGCGAAAACAAACAAGCAAGCACTGAAAATCTTCAGAAGAAGGGCCTTGTAGCAAGGAGGAGGGTTATGCAGGCAGTCAGAAAGGCAGGGGGTGTAACAAAGGTGCCAATTACCAAAGAGATGCTCAGCTATGGAGCCTCTGCTAGGGCAAAACATCGTGAGTACCTGGAGAAAAAACGGGAAGAGGAGGCCCAGAAAAAGAGTAACAGGAAGAGGAAGAAACTAAAGAACTGAGAGCCAAAAAAGCACGTCTCCAAAACGACATTGCTGAGATGGAGAAAGATAAGATAATGTTGCTTATAGCCCAGCCGACCGCAAAGGGCCATATCAGGGCTGTCACCACGTTAAAATCAACTCACCAGTCATATAAAAAAAAAAAAAAATAAAAAAAAAAAACCCTTTCATACATCTCGTTAAATGACATCGTCTAGAAACGCACCAGAAACTTTGTTAAAATCTTTCTTCCGTAAAATCTTAAATCAGATGAAAAATGTTAATCTCTCTCAAAAACTCAAGGATCACATCAGGCGGGACATCCCTGAACAGGATCTTCATGGACTCCGCTGTAAAATGTTTGTGTCTCACATCGTGCAAGTCCCAACATTCTAAAAGAACATGTTTCATTGTGAGTGGCGCATGACATGGAATGCACCACGGAGCTTCTTCACTCTTTAAAAGGTAAGCATGGGTAAAATACGAATGGCCGGTGTGCAGCCGGCACAGAACCGTTTCCTCTTTACGACCTCCCGACGTGGATGGGAGGAAGTCCTTAAGGTTTGGACGGATCTGAAAGAGTTTGTTACTCGTCTGTGTGTTCCAATCCTCCTGCCAGAGGTCTCTCACATAATCGTTAATTTTGGGTTTCACATCTGAGCAGGGGATATAAACGTTGGACAGTTTAGAACTCTCTTGTGGCGTTCTTGGCTAAACGATCAACCATTTTGTTCCCGCCGATGCCAACATGACCAGGAACCCAAGCAAGAGTAATGTTGTAACCGTCCGCCTTCAACTTGCTAAAAGTTCAAAAAAAAGTAAAAGTTCTGGATGCTGAAGGCTGCGGCCAGCTATAGCCTCCAAAGCTGACAGCGAATCCGACAGAACCAGAAAGTCCCTCTTTGAAGAATGTGAGATTATCTTCAAAGCCAAAACAAGAGCAGTAAGTTCAGCAGAATAGACAGAAGCATCTGAATGTATATGTTCCAACAGTATCTGAGAAGGAGCCCCAGGGCAGTAGGCTGCACAGGCCACTCCATCTTCAGACTTGGAACCGTCAGTGAAAACTTTTTGATAGGATGGGAATTTGGAACAGAGCTCAGCATACAAAGCCTTGTACGCCAGAGAGCTGGTAGACTCTTTGCGAAAAGCTACAAGATCAAAACGAATCTCTGGTGTGAAAAGGTCCACGGAGGTTGATCCGGAAACTTGGAAAAATCGGACACAACTCCTAGGTCTACACTGCATTCCGCACGTGAGGCTGCATACGAAGACCAAACGGCGGAATATATTTCGGGTTGTTTTCAAACTTACTTTGGAATGGAGGGTCAAAGACACAGTCATAGGGAGGATTCTGCGGTTCTGAGAACAGTCGGATATAATAATTTAAAGACAGTTTCAGCCTGCGGTTGGACAATGAAGGTTCGCCCGCCTCTGCGTACAGGCTGTACACAGGGGTGGTGCGGAACGCTCCAAGACAGAGACGAAGCCCTTGATGGTGGATAGGGTCCAAGAGTTTGAGGTAAGAGGGTCTTGCGGAGCCGTAGACAGCACAACCGTAGTCCAGTTTGGAACGGACCAAGGCTCTGTAGAGGTGCAGCAAAGTTTTCTTATCAGCGCCCCAGTCGGTGTGCGCTACGACCCGCAGAATATTCAGAGCTTTCTGGCAAGAAGTTTTGAGGTTTTTGATGTGGCTGAGAAAGTTGAGTTTCTGGTCAAAAATGACTCCCAGAAATTTGGCCTCTTTAACAGCTGGAATGGGAGATTTCCCTACTTGAAGTTCAGGATCTGGGAAAAACTGACGGAAATTATGGAAGTGAATACACTGCGTCTTTGTTGGAGAAAAGGTGAAACCGTTTTCATCCGCCCATCGATGGATTTTATCTACGCAAAGCTGGAGCCTGCGCTGGACACTCGGGTACAGGCTTCCAGTTGCGTAGACAGCGAAATCATCCACAAACAATGAGCAGTCTGAACCCTGCTGAACTGATTGAACAATGTTGTTGATTTTAATACTAAAGAGGGCAGGAGACAGTATGCTCCCTGGGGAGCACCCAACTCCTGCTCGTGGACATCAGAGAGAGTGGTGCCAACCCGGACCTGAAACTGTCGTTCTGCCAAAAAATTTTGAATAAAAGCGGAAGATGACCTCGAAAACCCAGATCGTGGAGATCATGAAGTATCCCCGACTTCCAGGTGGTATCGTAGGCCTTCTCCAAGTCGAAGAAAATTGCCACTGTATGCTGTCTGTTCAAAAAGGAGTTCCGAAGGGCAGATTCCAGACGAATCAAATGGTCAACTGTACTCCGATGTTTGCGGAAACCACACTGTTCTTTCGCCAAAAGGCCATCGGTTTCAAGTTTCCACATGAGCCAAGCATTGACCATTTTTTCCATCAATTTACAAACACAGCTGGTCAAAGCTATGGGACGGTAATTTGAAGGATTAGAAAGATCTTTTCCAGGTTTGGGAATTGGAATAATGAGAGCTTTTCGCCAAGAGGGTGGAAAAAAACCTGTAGTCCACACATGGTTGTAGACCTGTAGCAGTATGTTCAGACCTTCTAGCGGAAGATGTTTCAACAGCTGATAATGGATTTCATCTATACCTGGAGAGGAATCGCTGCAAGAAAGTAAGGCAGATTTCAGTTCATTTAAAGTGAAAGGAAGATTGTAGTCTTCCATGTTGTCGGACGAAAAGTTGCAGGGTGATTTTTCTTTAAGGGCTTTGTTTTTGACAAAAGTGGCTGATTTGTCAGAAGAGGAGGAATTCTTTTCAACGGTATAGAAGCAAGCAGATTAGCAACTGCTTTCTTCTCTGTTATTAAAGAGTCCGAAAACTTGAGATGGTTCACAGTGGGACAGGTGTTCTTCCCTTGATTTCTTAATGATGTTCCACACTTTTTTCTTGGAAGTTTTTGATGTCAGCCTGGAGCAGAAGCTTCTCCAGGACCGACGTTTACTGATTTTAAAAGTGTGTCTTGATTTAGCACAGAGTTTCTGATGGGCTCGAGCGTTGGGACCCGAAGGTCGTTGGTATACCTGACGCTGAGCCCGTTTCCCATCTTTGGAAATTTGTTGGCATTCTGAATCAAACCAGGGTGTTTTTGGCATTTGAAGTTTATCGGAAGACACTGCAATACAGGCTTTAGCACATTTGATCATAGTGTTTGTCAGAGATTCAGCTGGGTCCGGACTCTGAAAAAAATCAGTGTCCTGGATTCCTTAGAAATAGTGGCTGCAAATAGATCCCAGTTTGCTTTCTTATAAATTAGATGTTGAGAGGCAGAGACGTGTTCAGTTATGACAGGTTGAAGAAGGACAGGGAAATGGTCACTTCCGTGCAGATCGTCATGGACAGACCACTCATAGTCCAGGACCAGCGAGGGGTCACAAACCGACAAATCTAAACACGAAAGTGAACCTGTGGAAGAGTGGAGGTAAGTTGCAGATCCGTTGTTCAGACAACACAAATCCAAATCCGAAAGGACATCCTCAATTAGCAGACCTCTGGATGACGTACCGACACTACCCCAAAGAGGATTGTGACCGTTAAAGTCACCCAACAGCAAAAAAGGTCGAGGAAGTTCTCCTATCAGACTGACAAGGTCCTGACGACAAACCGGGACTGAAGGAGGTAGATAAATAGAACAGATTGTTACAGTCTTGTGGAGAGTGACTCTCGCAGCAACAGCTTGAAGGGAGGTAGACAGAGCGACAGGACTATACAGCAGAGTTTTGTGTATGAGAAGGGCAACACCGCCCGACCGTCCCAACGTGGATGGTTGTGCAGGATTTGAAAGAATATTAAAGCCAGAAAGAGTAAAGGTCTTCTGGCTTTGAATTTGAGTTTCCTGAAGAGCCACGACGGAAGGTTTTATAGACTGACACAGAAGCTGCAGCTCCTCAAAGTTGGAATTTAATCCACGGATATTCCAATGGAATATTGTACTATCCATGGTGCAGAGGCGAAAAGGAGAGAAATCAGGTCATCTCCTCTTCAACGTCCGCTTCTAATGGAGCGAATTTATTAGTTTAACTGGACTGTGTTGGTCTTTGGACCTGCTGGCAGACTTGCCCGCAGGTGACAAAGGCCTGGAGTTTGGAGATGGTGGAGGTCTGGATTTGGGAGATGGTGGAGGTTTTTTCTTCATCTCCACCATCTCCACACTGGGTGGAACTCCCTTGCCCGACGGGCATTGGATAGGGGAGTTCGAGGCGGAATTGCTGGTTTTTTAGTCTGCCCAGCAGCAGATGTTGTAGACTGCTGGGCAGTCTGAGGGGTGGCGGATTTTTTGCCTCCACCAGGGGCAGTCAGTTTGGGTTGGAAGGTGGTGGACTTACTACCACCAGAATTGACAGATCTTACTTGCAATGTCTTTGAAAACGTAAAGTCATCAGTCTGGCAGCAGACTGATCGAGTGGACACTTTCTTTACGGCCGAAGCATAGGAAGAAGCTGTCGGCGTCTGACTGCCCACAACCTGTTTGCAGGCTTCAAAAAATGAGATCTTCTTTCCGTTTTGACTCGTTGTATAGTGGATTCCTGAATCCAAAGAGGGCAGTTTCGTGAAGAGGAGGGATGGTCGCCACCGCAGTTAGCACAATGTGCCGGATCTTTGCACGGCCCATCATGGGTTGCCTTGCAGCAAACACCGCACACCTCCTGCCCAGAACAGCGGTCTCTAACATGTCCAAACCTCTGGCACCGGAAGCATCTCAATGGGGACGGGACATACAGCTGAACACGAACGTTCAGGTAGCCAACTTTGATGACCGGAGGCAGCACAGGGTTGCAGAAGGTCAGAAAGAGGGTGTTGGTGGCCACTCTCTCTGCACCTTTCTTGACTGTCACCCTGCGCACCTCTGTCACACCCTGGGACGCCAGCTCCGTCTTAATTTCTGCCTCTGATACACCAGATAAATCCCGGCAGCGAATCACGCCTTTCGATGAATTTAACTGTTTGTGGGGAGTTACCCTGATCTCCCTGTCCACTAGTTTTGTTGCCTTCTGCAGCTGTTCAGATTGTTTTTGTGATTTACATTGAATTAGAAACGAGCCATTTCTCAACTCTTGATGGACCGAGGGTCACCTGCTATACCCTTTAAAGCCCTTTTGGATAGCAAAAGGGCTCAGAGCTAAAAGGGGTCTTTCCTGCTCCGTCCCTTCCATCACGAGCCAGGAAGCCCAGAAACCTGTCTTCTGTCGTACCTCAGTATCTGAATCACTGTCAGAATTGAAATCCCCTGAAATAGGGGATGCTGCCTTCCTCTTCTTTTTTGGGGGGATATTTTTTGAGAAAGCCATATTGAGTTTATTGTGTTTCATCCCTCCCTTACCCACCCACCTTGGAGTCCAACTAAGGGGCCAGGGCCAAGAAACCAATGTCTTGACCCCTTCCAGGCTTCGGGAGAGACATACGACAAACAGAACACTACTACCCCTATCCCCCTGATCATGCTCAACTCCCAGGAACAGAGAGCTGAGCACTCCGGGGGTTCACATGGCCAGCAGGGGAACTGCCTGTCTTGACCCACCCCCAAGAAGGGGAGCCGATTAGTACACCCGGGCCAAAGTGTACTTCCTGTCTAGGAGAGGTCCGAGCCAAAGTGATGTGTTGAGAGCGCAGGCCCTCTCAATCACCAGGATCTCATTCCCTCCGACACAGGTCGCACCGCACGGCAAACGCGGCGGAAACTTAAGGGAGACCACAGAGAGAAAGGAGTGTGGAAAAAAGACTTGAAGGGAGACGAAGATAGAAAAGGGCCAAATAAGGAAGGCAGAAAACAAGAAAGGAGAAAGGCAGGTTACTCTTAGTCAGGATCCTCACCCTAGCCTATCTGACATGGGAAGCCCTACCAGGGGCATCAACTCCTTACCACGTTACGCTTAGGCCGACAGCATTTTGACTTCTCAGGCCTAGAAGCAATTGGAAAAAAACCAGCCTATCTTAAAGTATTGATGCCCCGCCAGCAAACCCTAAGGGATCACGGGACCGCGCAAAGCCTCCGACCCGACAAGGTCGCAACCCCGGAGGGCTGAGATGGAGAAGTCTCCCAACAAATTGTCAGAGGATGCTGAAAAGTTTGGCCGCTTGACTTGATAGCAGAGTCAAATGCTATCCGGAGGAGGGTGGCTGAGAAAAAGGTTGAGATTGACACGGGTTTTGAGCAGACCATAAAAGAAAAAAGACCTGCTTGCTTGTGGTCCTCATCACAGTAATGTGTGGACATAATTTTGTCAACTTTTTCATGTGAATTTGGGAACTAGAGGCTGAGAGGATAATTTGATCACAATGTGAGTGCAGAACAACCTTCACTGAAAAATGAACTGAATATTGGGATAACTTGTGTTCTTGGATTACTTTTTACAAGAGCTTGCTGCCTACAAACTTTAGTTATGTGATTTTTTTTTACTTTGTGTGTATGTCATTGTCATGTATGATGCATGTATGTGTGTCCGTGTCTTAGTGCGTGTTTGTATGTTGTGTGTTTGTTCTGTGTCTTAGTGCGTGTGTCATGCCGCATGGGCCTTGAAATTTTGGGGGAAAGGGTTTTTAAAAAAGTATTTAAAAAGTTTGTAATTTTTAAAGAGAAAAATGAGTAAAAAACCTGTTCTGTCATTGATTGTTTATTTCTCATACTTTTTTTTTTTTTTGCAGGACAGGGGACCAGTGAAGGGGAAACAAAACCCAACACTAACAATATAAACACAGATGGGTTGCAAATGGCATTTTTCATCGCTGTGAGGCCACCCATGTTTTCTTACCACTTGGCAGCACTCGTAGGGTCACAAAGCTTGTGACTCCCCTCGGCAAAACCAGACGAGTAATCTGTTTGGCTAGGTGGCCATGACGGACTGCTGGAGTTGTTCGGGCGGTTGAATATGTAAAACATATTATATAGGGGCCATTCAAAGTAACCTCCCCAGTTTGAAAACATGATTTGGCCGGTGGTGATCTTGGCCTATGTGACCGGACATGGGGCGTGAGCCAGTTTGTGTCTGATTTGTGATTGGCATCTGTTTGCTGTATGTCTGTGGTTGAAGATAATTTTTATTTTCTTTCAAGGATGGTTGGTCACCAGTTGAAAGCCCCCAAGCAGCAGAGAACTGCCTAGGGGCAGGCTCTCAGAAAGGCCTCCCTCATTGCTGAAGTGAAAAATCCAAGATTACAGGGTGTGTTATGAAGTCGTACCTCCCCTTTGATGTACGGGGAATTCCGGTTCGTTTAAAACCACGGACGGGCGGGTGGTTGGCCGGGAACCGAAATGGGTAAGGACTGTTCATGTGTGAGTGAATCGAAAGTATTGTTTGTTCGTGAGGGTTGGTAACCCTGACGAACATGGTGTAAGGGTGGACTGAGCATAGGGGAAAAAGGTACACATGAACTGTACGTAGTGATGCGACACAAAAGTTTTTTGGGAGAAAAAACAGCCCCCAAACTAGAACTCGTCAAGGGATACGGGTAGTGGATAAGCAGGAAGAGTTGTTCTGGGACTCAATAAGGATCAGGATGTGCGATCCAATCAAATCAAACTCAGGGAGATGCACAGCCATATCAGTCAATACAGCAAGGCGGGTCCGATCGTTACCCAAGAAGGTCAAAGAAGAACTGGAAGAATGAAGACTATGGCATCATTGAGGAAGGGCGAAACCAACAGATGGGTGCGCCATGGTGCCAGTTTGAAAGCTTCAGGAGCAGTGAGGATTTGCACAGACTTCAGAAAACTGAACCGGGCCCCTCAAGAGAGAAAGATACATGATCCCTACGATTGAAGGTGTTCTCCATAAGCTGAAAGGTGCCAAGTTCTTCAGCAAGCTGGATCAGGTTCCACTTCTTCACAGGACAAAATTCAAGGGTTTTTCAAGGGTTTCTAAAGGGGATATTTTAATTTTAAAGGGGCAAAATTTGCCGTACGATTGAAAAAAAAAGAGTGAATAATTACCTTACACATGTAATCCAGCCATGATGATAAGGTGATTTTCACTTCTGTAGTCTTTTCCATGCTCAATATCATATACCAAAAATAAAAAATGAAGTCCCTTTTTACAGAAACTGAGAAATCAGAAAAAGAAAACTTTCAATCTGCTTTCTGGACCAGTATCTGACATGGGATGTCCAGCTGCTTCTGTTTCAAGTCCTTATTCAAGGGTTCATCAAAAAGCATGACATTTATTATTCTTTCTGGCAGCTGCGCGGAGGCCCCCTCTCTGGCACATTTCAGGAGGGAGCTCTGCAAACTTTACTTTTAAAATAAGCCACTGTATGTGTTGTGTGGAAGTGTGTGTGAATGGTTGGCGGGCCTGGATAGCCTAATGCTTGTTCTGGGGGGCAGGAGGGAGGGGTAACCCTCTTGAAAAGTGAACGTGGGTAGCCTTCCTGGCTCCAATGAACGGTTTTTTTTTTTTTTTTTTTTAAATTTTTTTTAATTGCTTAAAAACAAAATGACAATAACAAATACACAAAAGAATCATATTCATTACAAGTGAATTAATATAAAGCTAGAAAAAAAGTTGAGGAGAGAGAGAGAGAGAGGGAGGGTGGGGGAGTGAGAGAGAGAGGAGAGATTGGGTTGGGTTTGGTGCGTGACTTCAAATTGCTTCAGTTTCAGTTTCATGTTTAAATCAAGTTTTGATGTTGGACAAACAAGCTGTAAAACACAGTGGAGAGTACATGGGGGAAACAAGGGCCTATTAAAACATAGTAGTGTTTAAAACAAAATACTAAATATGATTCTGCGGGAGAAAAGTGGCTTTTGAACTGTTTTTTAGTTTGGTGTGTGTGTGGTGTGTGTGTGTGTGTGTGTGTGTGTGGGTCTCTTCTCTTCTGTCTCTTTTGTGTGTGCGTCTGTGTGTGTGTGTGTGGTGTGTGTGGTCTTTCTGTGTGTGTGTGTGTGTGTGTGTGGGGGTGTTTGTGTGGTGTGTGTGTGTGTGTGTGTGTGTGGTGTGTGTGTGTGTGTGAAGGCTAGCTGGTAGGTAAGTTGGGGGGGGGGGGGGGGGGGGGGGGTAGGGGTGGTGGGTATGAATGCTGTCTTTTAAAAAGAAAGTAGTTTTTTTTTTTTTTAATACAAATGTGCAACACGAGTCACTTAGTGTTATGGGCGACGTGACGATTGGGTTTGAAAATTCAGTATTGTTCAACTCTTTTTTAGTTCTACAGAAAATGGGCAATGCCAAAGTTGCAAAATATCTAATTTTGTTTCCCCCCCCAATTCCCCCCCGGGGAAAAACGGGTCAAACCCGCAACAGGGAAATGTAGTTGTTTATGGCTTTTTAATGTCCACAAATTCAGCTTTTAACTTTTAAAACTCTGTCCCAATTTCTGTTATTTTGGTTCGCTGACGATTCTTATGAGGAAAGGGTCTGACCTGTGTTGTGAATTTGAGATTGCCCAAAGAATTAAGACTAAAATACAGCCCACTCGCGTTTTCCCCAAATTTCCCCTTTTTTTTTCCCTTTCCCTGACTTGCAACCGCGATTCGCCACTGCCCGAAATCACGGGCTTTTTGACACTTTAGGGAAAAACGATGTTTGTTTCTCTGCATTCAGTGATCCCTTCGATATTCTTCCCCTGTAACCACAACGGATCAAATGGAATTTCCCCTTGGCATGAGACAAACGCAACAGTGTTTGCATTCACGAAAATTAGGGGGTCGCGGTCAAATTTTTGCTCGTCAATTTGGTTGTGGCTACCGTTTAGGCAAAAAAAGACGTTTTTTGTGCCCCAACCACATCCGCCTACTCAGAAATGTTGAGCACGATTGGCTAACGGCCTTCGTTTATTGTCCCTTGTCCTCTCTGGGCTTCGCCCTACTCTAAAACTAAAAGCCACGATCATAAAAGACGTCATTTTTGCCCAAATGGTATGCCCGCAAACCCATTTGACTGAGCAACAAAAATTTTACGCGACAAGTGTGCATGGCGCACTTTGTCGGAAGCGAATGGCAGCGCAAAAGATAACCAACTATTTAATTGCTTCCCTTTTCTTTAAAAGCAGACGACAACGAACGATTCGAAGGCGAAAATCGATGTCCGAAAATTTGTTGGTTTGTTCTCCCATTCGTCCAAAAAGTTACGGTTTTAGTTTTTGGGCCGAAAACGATTTTTTTTTAAAGGGGGTTTAAGGGTGGTAGGGATATCTGCAGTATTCAAGGGTTTTCAAGGGCCCTTTTTGCCAGTTGATTTTTTTAAAGGGTTTTCAAGGGTCTTCAAGGGGCGTACGAACCCTGTGGGGCTACCCCGGGGTTTACCAGTTCCCCTAGACCCCCCCACAGCAGAGTGACCCCCTTCATGCACCATGTGGCCCTTTTACTACAACGGGTCCTTCGGCTCGCAGTGCCCCCGAGATCTTCAAGGGGTCATAGAAGGGATCCCGGGAGAGGGAAATCAACGCCGTTTGTACATAGCGACATCTTGGTGTTTTTTGGAAGCAGAGGAAGAACACGACCGCCAGCTGGATAGAGTCTGAAGAAAATCACAGCAGCAAACTTTAAGTTGAACGAGACAAATGCGAGTTCAAGAAAAAAGGGTCCCCCCTTTTAGGAACAAAGGGCAGCCCGGGGAAGGGGCGCACCCGATCCGTAAAGGTGAAGGCGCTGGAAATGCCAGACCCCAAGAACAAAACAGAGTTGAGAGCATTTGGGAATGGTGAAACTTGGGGCGATACCTGCCCAAAATTTTCCACGCCCGAAAACGTCACGAATGCTTTTAGAAGGCCCAGAGGGGTTTGGGGGCCCCCACAGACAAAGCAGAAACCAAGGTCCCTGAGATGTTGACAGAAGCTCCAACTTTGGCGTTCTTTGACCCACGAATGCGACGACTGTCAGTGCAGATGCTAGCAGTACGGACTAGGGCAGTACTCCTACAGGAGCACGCAGAGGGACTGAGACCCATCGCCTTTGCATCCAGGACACTTACTGATGCAGAGAGGAGGTACGCACAAATAGAAAGGAGTGTCTGGCGACGACCTGGGCGTGCAGAGAAATTCGAAGGTACCTGGTAGGATTGTCAGAGTTCCAGGTTTCACAGACCACAAGCCGCTGGTGCCCTTGATGAACCCCAAAGAACTGTCAGAGACACCGCTCAGATGTCAGAGACTGCTGCTGAGGCTATCGAGGTTCAATCTAAAGGCTAGTACATGTTCCGGGGAAAGAACATGCATGTAGCCGACGCACTGTCGAGAAGCCCAATCAACGTAGAAGAAGACTCCACACAGGCAGAAGTACAGGCGTATGTGAACGAAGTCAGGGCATCATGGCTGATGAGGGACGCAAGGCTGACAAAAATCAGAGAACAAACGCTGAAAGACGTGAACTTGAAAGCAGCTATGCAGTACACCACTAGCGGGTGGCCGGAGTACAGGCAGACGTCAGCTTGCAGCAAGAGACCTGTTCGTCATTCGAAATGAACTCAGTGTGTGTGATGGGCTTCTGATCAGGGGAGACAGAATAGTGATTCCCCACTCCATGAGAGGTGAGATACTAGGGAGTATCCACGACGGACACTTGGGGATGTGAAGTGCAGAGAAAGGGCCAAGCAGTGCGTATGGTGGCCAAAGATAGCAGAAGACATTCGTCAGATAGTGTCCAAATGCAGGAGGTGCTAGAGAAACAGCCTTCTCAGAGGGCCGAACCGCTGATACCATTGATCCTCCAGAGAGGCCATACCAGCGAGTGAGCGCAGACATCTGCGAAGTGGAGAAGACACATTACCTCGTCGTCGTAGATTCTTACTCCAGATACCCGGACATCGCCTACCTGTCAAATCTAACAACAAAGAGGTCGTTGATAAGATGAAAGCCTGCTTCGCGCAGCACGGGGTGCCAGAAACAATAGTGACAGACAATGGAACACAATTGTTGTCAGGAGAATTCAAGGAGTTTGCAAGAGGTTGGAACTTCTGCCACGCGACGTCAAGCCCTCACTACCGCAAGCTAATGGACAAGCAGAGAGTCCCAGTGAAAATTGCAAAAGGAGCCCTAAAACAGCCAGACCCTTTCCTCGCCCTCCTGACGTATAGGTCTACACCCATACCTGCCTGGGAGCCAGCCCTGCAGAGCGTGCTTGTGGGAGGAAGTTCCGCACCACCCTCCAGTCCTTCCCCAAAACCCATTCCCCATCCCTTGACCCTGCTTCAGTGCGTGCCCGGGACATTTTCGGGCCAAGCGCGTCAGAAGCTGCGTTCGACGTGTACCTCCCATGATGATAGTAGTTACCAGGTTTAATTTTTTTGAGGGGAATAATCCAAATTACCATTTAAGCAGAGTCAAAGGGGTTGTTCCTTTTGAATGAAGATGCATGTTTTACAAGTCGAAAAAAAAAAGAGTTGAGATTTATTTTGTTTTAGATACGTTTCCAGAATAATTGATTTTGAGAACAGGTAGAACTTTTTTTTTTTAGTATTTCCTAAATAATGATGTTGAGGGGTTGCTGTTTTTGTTTTTATACATTGAATAATGATCCATGTTTTTTTGTAGCTTGGCCGTTGCATGCTGGTTAAAAAAAAGGCCCAGGTTTGAAGGGAGCGTGGGGGTTTCCCCAAAATAGAAAGAAAAAACGTGTTTCCAAAACCCCAGGTGAGTTTATATTTTTGAGAGTTAATTTTTGATGTTGGGAGAGGAGTGTTTGGTATGTTAAGTTTTTGCGGTGTTTGAAGGGTTTTAAAGGGGAGGGAAATGTGCGATGTATTTTTGAGTGTGGAGATTTGTTGTTAATGTCGATGAAGGTTTGTTGTGGGAATAAATTGTCTTTATGTTTTATAATGAATTATATTTGAGTAGGAAATAGTGGTAAGTTTTTTGTGGATAATTATGAATGTTTTTTTTTCGCAGAAGGATGTGAAGATATAAAGGTTCGTTGTTTTCAAAATGGGTCAGAAGATCCGCGACGGGATGTATCGGTCCACGTGATCGATGGTTTATGAATGCGTAATGATTGGTGGGTTTTTTGGTTTTTCGGTTAAATACTGTTTTTTTGACAATTGTTGTAAATGATGATTTTGCAACTTGTTTTTTTCTTTTTTTTATATATTTTGGAAATGCTAGATAATAAATATTTCAGAATACATTTTTTTTTAAGAGTAAATAGTATAAGTGGGCAAGATTGCTGAAGATGGATAAAACTAGAGGCCCGAGAATGTGCGGGTAGGCAAGCATGGTTTCTAGTGAGTTATTAAATGGGAGTGTTTTTCTTGCATAGAAGTATACAGCTAGTGATGAGATTGGTATCATGTGGTTACATAGTAATTGGTCTGTTTGTGCTGATTCAAAACTAGTTGTGTATAATGAATGGTGTCATTCATTTATGGAGAGTAGTTTTAGGGTTTTGCTGGGTGTCTTCTGGAAGTCCCCCAAATTGAACAAAACATGACTAAACTTTTCCATTTTTGTGTGAAACTGGAAAATGGGATTTGGGTGGCGTAACCCTTGGAAAAAAAAGGGTTCCAGTGCTGTGGTTTATTCAGCATGATCATGCCCCGAGTGTGTGATATTTTTCCTGTGTAGGTCACAACAGAGTAGTGTTGTTGTTTTTTGATAGGTTTTAGTATGAAATATTTGAATATATGTGGTTTATTGGGGTTCTACCCCCATAATCCCCCAGGTGATGGAATGTGAAATGATGGGGAGTTTAGTATGTGCAGTAGAGGAATGGAAAATAGGGATATTGTTTTGCAAGCGGTTTCACAATCCTGTAATTTATAAAGGTTATGTTTTTGTGTTCCGGGACACAGATTTTAAATTGTTTTTGCCCCTCACCTCAATTTCCCATTTTTTGCCGCAATATAATCTGTTAACAAAGATTCGTGGTACCATTAAAAAAAAACATTTTTTGGCTGTTTGCATAATTTACATATAAATTTCTGTTTGGGTTGTGACGTAGTAGCAAGGGAAGAAAAAATTTGAAATCTTAAAGAGAAAATTAAAAAAAGAAGAAAATACTTGGTGTGGGATTTTTTTTTCTGTGAGCTTGTTCATTGTGGCATTCACTCGAACCCCATAACCCTTTTAAATTTAGAACCGCCCTCTGAAGAGAGGGTTACACAAAATGGCGCCCAATGTGGGGCACGAGTGCCTGAACATAGGTAACACATGAACAGGCACAGAGATTGAAAAAAAAAGGGATGAGTTTAGATAATGTTGCTTATAGCCCAGCCGACCGCAGAGGGCCACATCAGGGCTGTCACCACGTTAAAATCAACTCACCAGTCATTTAAAAAAAAAAAAAAAAAAAAAAAAAAAAAAAAAACAACTTTCACACATCTCGTTAAATGACATCGTCTACAAACGCACCAGAAACTTTGTTAAAAAATCTTTCTGCCGTAAAATCTTAAATCAGATGAAAAATGTTAATCTCTCTCAAAAACTCAAGGATCACGTCAGGCGGGACATCCCTGAACAGGATCTTCATGGACTCCCGCTGTAAAATGTTTGTGTCTCACATCGTGCAAGTCCCAACACTCCAAAAGAACATGTTTCATTGTGAGTGGCGCATGACAGGGAAATGCACCACGGACTTCTTCACTCTTTAAAAGGTAAAAATGGGTAAAATACGAATGGCCGGTGTGCAGCCGGCACAGAACCGTTTCCTCTTTACGACCACCCGACGTAGATGGGAGGAACTCCTTAAGGTTTGGACGGATCTGAAAGAGTTTGTTATTCGTCTGTGTGTTCCAATCCTCCTGCCAGAGGTCTCTCAATAATCGTTAATTTTGGGTTTCACATCTGAGCAGGGGATATAAGTGTTGGACAGTTTCTCTCTTGTGGCGTTCTTGGCTAAACGATCAACCATTTCGTTCCCGCCGATACCAACATGACCAGGAACCCAAGCAAGAGTAATGTTGTTAAACCGTCCGCCTTCAACTTGCTAAAAAGTTCAAAGAAATGCAAAAGTTCTGGATGCTGAAGGTTGCGGCCAGCTATGGCTTCCAAAGCTGACAGCGAATCCGACAGAACCAGAAGTCCCTCTTTGAAGAATGTGAGATTATCTTCAAAGCCAGAACCAGAGCAGTAAGTTCAGCGAATAGACAGAAGCATCTGAATGGATATGTTCCAACATTTTCTGAGAAGGAGCCCCAGGGCAGTAGGCTGCACAGGCCACTCCATCTTCAGACTTGGAACCGTCAGTGAAAACTTTTTGACAGAATGGAATTTCGAACAGAGCTCAGCATACAATGCCTTGTACGCCAGAGAGCTGGTAGACTCTTTACGAAAAGCTGCAAGATCGAAACGAATCTCTGGTGTGAAAAGGTCCACGGAGGTTGATCCGGAAACTTGGAAAATCGGAAACTACTCCCAGGTCTAGACCTGCATTCCGCACGTGAGGCTGCATACGAAGACCAAACGGCGGAATACATTTAGGGTTGTTTCAAACTTACTTTGGAACGGAGGGTCAAAGACACAGTCATAGGAGGATTCTGCGGTTCTGAAAACAGTCGGATTAATAATTCAAAGACAGTTTCAGCCTGCGATTGGACAGTGAAGGTTCACCCGCCTCTGCGTACAGTGTTACACAGGGTGGTGCGGAACGCTCCAAGACAGAGACGAAGCCCTTGATGGTGGATAGGGTCCAAGAGTTTGAGGTAAGATGATCTTGCGGAGCCGTACACAGCACACCGTAGTCCAGTTTGGAACGGACCAGGGCTCGGGTAGAGGTGCAACAAAGTTTTTTATCAGCGCCCCAGTCGGTGTGTGCTACGACCCGCAGAATATTCAGTGCCTTTTGGAAGCAGTTTTGAGGTTTTTAATATGGCTGAGAAAAGTTAAGTTTTGGTCAAAAATGACTCCCAGAAATTTGGCCTCTTTAACAGCTGGAATGGGAGATTTCCCTACTTGAAGTTCCGGATCTGGAAAAAAACTGACGGAAATTATGGAAGTGAATACACTGGGTTTTTGTTAGCAGAAAAGGTGAAACCGTTTTCATCCGCCCACCGATGGATTTTATCTACGCAAAGCTGGAGCCTGCGCTGGACACTCGGGTACAGGCTTCCAGTTGCGTAGACAGCAAAATCATCCACAAACAATGAGCAGTCTGAACCCTGCTGAACTGATTGAACAATGTTGTTGATCTTAATACTAAAGAGGGCAGGAGATGTATGCTCCCCTGTGGAACACCCAACTGCTGCTCGTGGACATCAGAGAGAGTGGTGCCAACCCGGACCTGAAACTGTCGTTCTGCCAAAAAATTTTGAATAAAAAGCGGAAGATGACCTCGAAAACCCGATCGTGGAGATCATGAAGTATCCCGACTTCCAGGTGGTATCGTAGGCCTTCTCCAAGTCAAAGAAAATTGCCACTGCATGCTGTTTGTTCAGAAAGGCGTTCCGAAGTGTAGATTCCAGAGAATCAAATGGTCAACGGTAGTCCGATGTTTGCGGAAACCACACTGTTCCTTCGCCAAAAGGCATCGGTTTCAAGTTTCCACATGAGCCTAGCATTGACCATTTTTTCATCAATTTACAAACACAGCTGGTCAAAGCTATGGGACGGTATTTGAAGGATTAGAAAGATCTTTTCCAGGTTTGGGGATGGGAATAATGAGGGCTTTTCGCCAAGAGGGGGGAAAAAAAAACCTGTAGTCCACACATGGTTGTAGACCTGTAGCAGTATGTTCAGACCTTCTAGCGGAAGATGTTTCAACAGCTGATAATGAATTTCATCTATACCTGGAGAGGAATCGCTGCAAGAAAGCAAGGCAGATTTCAGCTCGTTTAACGTGAAAGGAAGATTGTAGTCTTCCATGTTGTCGGACGAAAAGTTGCAGGGTGATTTTTCTTTTAGGGCTTTGTTTTTGACAAAAGTGGCTGATTTATTAGAAGAGGAGGAATTCTTTTCAATGGTTGAAGCAAGCAGATTAGCAACTGCTTTCTTCTCTGTTATTAAAGAATCCGAAAACTTGAGATGGTTCACAGTGGGACAGGTGTTCTTTCCCTTTGATTTTCTTAATGATGTTCCACCCCTTTTTTCTTGGAAGATTTTGATGTCAGCCTGGAGCAGAAGCTTCTCCAGACCGACGTTTACTGATTTTAAAAGTGTGTCTAGATTTAGCACGGAGTTTTTGATGGGCTCGAGCGTTGGGACCCGAAGGTCGTTGGTACACCTGACGCTGAGCCCGTTTTCAAAACTTTGGAAATTTGTTGGCAGTCTGAATCAAACCAGGGTGTTTTTGGCATTTGAAGTTTATCGGAAGACACTGGAATACAAGCTTTAGCACACTTGATCACAGTGTTAGTCAGTGATTCAGCTGGGTCTGGACTCTGAAGAAAAGGCAGTGTCCTGGATTCTTTAGAAATAGTGGTTGCAAATAGATCCCAGTTTGCTTTCTTGTAATTTAGATGTTGAGAGACAGAGACGTGTTCAGTTATGACGGGTTGTAGTAAGACAGGGAAATGGTCACTTCCGTGCAGATCGTCATGGACAGACCACTCATAGTCCAGGACCAGCGAGGGGTCACAAACCGACAATCTAAACACAAAAGTGAACCTGTGGAAGAATGGAGGTAAGTTGCAGATCCGTCGTTCAGACAACACAAATCCAAATCCGAAAGGACATCCTCAATCAGCAGACCTCTGGATGACGAACCGGTACTACCCAAAGAGGGTTGTGACCGTTAAAGTCACCCAACAGCAAAAAAGGTCGAGGAAGTTCCCCTAACAGACTGACAAGGTCCTGACGACAAACCGGGACAGATGGAGGTAGATAAAGAGAACAGATTGTGACAGTCTTGTGGAGAGTGACTCTCGCAGCTACAGCCTGAAGGGAGGTAGACAGAGCGACAGGACTATACAACAAAGTTTTGTGAAGGAGAAGGGCAACACCGCCCGACAGTCCCAACGTGGATGGTTGTGCAGGTTTTGAAAGAATATTAAAGCCAGAAAGAGTAAAGGTCTTCTGGCTTTGAATTTGGGTTTCTTGAAGAGCCACGACAGAAGGTTTCATAGATTGACACAGAAGCTGCAGCTCCTCGAAGTTAGAATTTAGACCACGGATATTCCAATGGAATATTGTATTATCCATGGTGCAGAGGGCGAAAAGGAGAGAGATCAGGTCATCTCCTCCTCAACATCTGCTGCTAAAGCTGTAAATTTGTTGCTTAATTTCACTGGACTATCTGCAGACCTGCTGGCAGACTTGCCAACAGGTGAAGTAGGTCTGGGTTTGGGAGACGGTGGAGGTTTCTTCCTTATCTCCACCATCTCCACACTGGGTTGAACTCCCTTGCCCGCACGGGCACTGGACAGAGGAGTTCGAGGTCGGGGTGCTGGTGTTTTTAATCTGCCCAGCAGCAGATGTTGTAGACTGCTGGGCAGTCTGAGGGGTGGCGGATTTTTGGCCTCCACAGGGGCACTCACTTTGGGTTGAGAGGTGGTGGACCTGCTTCCACCAGAGCTGACAGTTTTTCCTTGCAATGTCTTCGAAAATGTAAAGTTATCAGTCTGACAGCAGACTGACCGAGTTGGAAACTGTTGGAACTTTCTTTACGGCCGAAGCATACGAAGAAGCTGTCGGCGACTGACTGCCACAACCTGCTTGCGGGCCTCAAAAAGGAAATTTTCTTTTCAGTTTTGATTCTTTGAATAGCGGATTCCTAAATCCAAAGAGGGCAGTTTCGTGAAGAGGAGGGATGGTTGCCACCGCAGTTAGCACAATGTGCCGGATCTTGACACGGCCATCATGGGTTGCCTTGCAGCAAACACCGCATACCCTTGCCCTGAACAGCGGTCCCTGACATGGCCAAACTTCTGGCACCTGAAGCACCTCAACGGGGACGGAACATATAACTGAACATGAACATTCAAGTAACCAACTTTGATGACCGGAGGCAGCACAGGGTTTGCAGAAGGTCAGAAAGAGGGTGTTGGTGGCCACTCTCTCTGAACCTTTCTTTACTGTCACCCTGCGCACCTCCGTCACACCCTGGGATGCCAGCTCCGTCTTAATTTCTGCCTCTGATACACCAGATAAATCCCTGCAGCGAATCACGCCTTTTGATGAGTTCAACTGTTTGTGGGGAGTTACCTGATCTCCCTGTCCACAAGTTTCTTTGCCTTCAGCAGCTGTTCAGATTGTTTTGGTGATTTACACTGAATAAGAAATGAACCATTCCTCAACCTCTTGATGGACCGAGGGTCACCTGCTAAAGCTTGAAAGCCCTTCTGTATGGCGAAAGGGCTCAGAGCTGAAAGGGGTCTTTCCTGCTCCGTCCCTTCCATCACGAGCCAGGAAGCCCAGAAACCTGTCCTCTGTCGTACCTCCATATCAGAATCACTATCTGAATCAAAAATTCCCTGAAATAGGGGATGCAGCCTTCCTCTTTTTTGGGGGGATTGTTTTTGAAAAAGCCATGATGTATTTTATTTTATTTCATCTCTCCCTTACCCACCCACCTTGGAGTCCAACTAAGGGGCCAGGGCCAAGAAACCAATGTCTTGACCCCTTCCAGGCTTCGGGAGAGATATACGACAAACAGAAACTACCAACCCTATCCCCCCTGATCATGCTCAACTCCCGGGACAGAGGGGCTGAGAAACTGCAGGGGTTAAACTTGGCCAGTAGGGAAACTGTCCGTCTTGACCCAGCCCAAGAAGGGGAGCCGATTAGTACACCCGGGCCAAAGTGTACTCCCTGTCTAGGAGAGGTCCGAGCCAAAGTGATGTGTTGAGAGCGCTGGCCCTCTCAATCACCAGGATCTCATTCCCTCCGACACAGGTCGCACCGCACGGCAAACGCGGCGGATCTTAAGGAGACCACAGAGAGAAAAGGAGTGTGGAAAAGAAGACTTGAAGGGGAGACGAAGATAGAAAAAGGGCCAAATAAGGGAGGCAGAAAAACAAGAAAAGGAGAAAGGTGGGTTACTCTTAGTCAGGATCCTCACCCTTAGCCTATCTGACATGGGAAGCCCTACCAGGGGCATCAACTCCTTACCACGTTACGCTTAGGCCAAACAGCATCTGCACCTCTCAGGCCTAGAAGCAGTGTGAAAAAAAAAAGCCTATCGCCAAGTTTTGATGCCCCCCAGCAAAGCCTAAAGGGATCACTGGACCACGCAAACCCTCCGACCACGACAAGGTCGCAACCCCCGGAGGGGAAAAAAAAAAGGGCATTAGGGTAAGTGGTACCACGTGCGTGTTGACAGCATTATAGTGGACAATAAGTTGAGGGAGTGAGAAATGGCAACCGGGGGCGAGCCTGAGGAAGGGGACCGGCAACTTCAGGCGAAGAGCTGACTGAGGTGGAACAGCTGAAGAAGAAACTGAGCGAGCTCACATTACTCCATCAAGAGAGATGGGGGAGTTGAAGCGGCGGCTGTCAGAAGGGGAACGGCCCACAATGATCAACTTGCTGCACCCGTTACGCCATTTAAACGTAGAGGTGAAGCTTCCATCACCTCATCATTTGAAGATTTTCACAGGAAGACCACCATTGGGGGGAGGAGAAGTGGACATCGACAAGTGGCTAGAGCAAGCCCAGTCATTTTTAAAGAACCAGGATGTACGAGAACTGGATACACGATTGTTAGCAAGTTTGCGGGGAATTGCATCAGAGACGGTGAAAGACTGTCGTACGAACAAAGATGTTGTAAGTACACTGCAAAAGGTTTTCGGATCTATGGCTGATCCAGAAGAGATGCTTCTGACATTCGCGAGTCGAAAAATTGGCCCAAAAGAGCTCCCTCAAAATTTTTTTGGGGCGTTTGTATGCTGAATTACTGAAAATCGACCAGTATGCAGATTTGACTAGCGACAGCCTTAACACTAAGCTTTACCGTACTTTCTGTCATGGTATGCAGTCGACTCATCCTCTTCTGGTACTCGAGCTGAGAAACTTTTTCGAAATTCCAGGGTCAGCAAAACCAGAATTTGCAGAAGTGCTTCAGAGAGTGAAGGTGATGAGCAGAGTTGATAGCTGCGGGAGGTGGGAAAGCAACCGCAGTACACCAACAAGTGCTCCAAACTGGAACTGAAATCCTGATGAATTCGTTACCAAGATCGCTGATAAAGTGGCAGCACGACTGTTGGAGAGGTCACATCCACCCCCATCAGAAAATCCGCAACGAAAAAAAACTCATTGTTTTCATTGTGGCCAGCTAGGGCACCATCAAGCTAAGTGCGCAAATCCACCAAATCCGGACCTTGTCGCAAAAAGGGAGGAGGAAAGGCGCAAAAGGCTGCAGTGGAAATCGGGAAATGGAGGACAGCTGTAGGTAAGGGACATCCCGCGGCTGGATCGGCTCCCCAGTCCCACGGCACAAGCAGTTCGTGCAAAAATTGGAGTGGACATTTTTAGACAAGGGGCTATTAACCTTGAAGTCGGTAAGGTTGCGACCAAATACCAAGGTTGAACTGCCACCAGGAAAACTAGTCGAATTGGATGGACCGATCATGAAGGCTCTTCCAGACAGCAAGATCGCTATTTATCCTCGGTCTGGGGACACCCTTCCAAGAGGACTTCAGGTACAGTCAGCTGTGGTGATGGGTGAGAAAATCTGCGGGTGCATTTGACAGTGAAAATGTATCAAAGCACTCAATTCAACTACAGCCGGACCATGTGTTGGCGGAACTTGAAAACTGTGGAACGGAAGAAACCAGCGTGCCCATGCACATGGAAGCACTGGTGGGCCCAGTTGCAGAGCTCCAGTAACGGTGAACGGCGTGTCAGCGAACTGCCTCCTTGACAGTGGTTCGCAGGTGACAGTGATTTCAAGATCCTTTTATAATCAGCATCTACAGTCTCTTGAACTTCAAAGTATGGACCAAATCGGGGTGGACTTGAAGGTGACAGGTGCAGGGGGCAAGCTGTATCCTATCTGGGGTTTGTGAGGGTTACAGTGGCGCTGCCACTCGACGTTGTGGGTACAACAGATTCAGTAGAAATTGTTGCACTGGTATGTCCAGACACCGATTTAGCATTCACACTCCAGTGATTGTTGGGACTAACACTCTTAGAGTATTTGCTACACATTGTCAAGAACATGCTGACAAGGTTTTTTATTCACGCATTCCTATTAGGTGTGAGGTGGCTTCATGTACGCCAACATGCAGAACACTGACCAAAATGGGAGAATGGGGTGTGTGAAGGTGCGTCAGAAAGTGCTGATCCCTGCAGGAGAGACTGTGGATGTCAAGGGGTGGGGAGGGGAATAAATGCACAACACTTAGTTGCTGTTTTGGTGCAAGAACCTGAAGTAAATGTGTTGGAAGAAGGTTTAAGGATTGTTGCATGCAAGGTCCCAGTTGAAAATTTGTCTTTTCTGAAACTTAGTGTGCAGAATGTTTCAGATCAAGACATAGTTTTGCTAAAAAACCAAGTTATCGTGATGTGTTTGCCTTTGAATCAGAATATGCTGTTGGGGATGCTTTGCATGTTTTAAACACATGGGATGTTGACAATGAAAAGGACCAGGGAGCTGATGCGCATGTGGAGGCAGCTCAAGAAGATTGTTCTCCACATTCTGACCAGTCACCTACTGTGTTCCTTTTGGGGAAGACACCCCGCATGAATGGAGACAGCGTTTTGAAACACGGTTGCAGTCATTTCGTGATGTGTTTCATCCAGCACGATTTTGATGTGGGTAATGTGGATGAAGCGGTGTGTGACATTGACCTAGAGCCGGGACCTCCTATCCGCGAGCGACCCCGGCCATTGCCAGCTGCAGAGTTAGAGGAACTACGACAGCATATCAGGGGACTGCTTGATGCAAATATATCGCACCTTCAGTAAGTGACTACAGTTCACCTATTGTGATCGTGAGGAGAAGTCAGGCGCAATAAGGATGTGTGTGGATTACCGAAGGGTCAATAGCCGCATAATCAAAGACACTTATGCGATACCTAAGATTGAAGACCTATTCGGACACTTAACGGAGCACAATATTTTTCAACAATGGATTTGTCAAAAGCTTATTACCAGGTCCCTTTAACAGAACGAGCCCAGCGTTTGTCAGCATTACAACGCCTATTTGGAACCTACCAATGGTTACGTATGCCCATGGGTTTGAAGAATCTGGAAGCTGTTTCCAAAGACTTATGGAAAGGGTGTTCGCTGATATGAACCTAGTGGATCCGATTGTTTCCTCGACGACATTCTAGTGCATGGCCAGACACTAGAAGAATTGGAGGAACGGACCATTTGGCACTGGGGAAACTGAGAAAGTTCAAACTTAAACTGGATCCTGAGAATGTCTGTTTGGAGCTTCAGAAGTGAGGCATTTGGGATTCATCATATCGAAGGACGGTTTTCAGACCAGACCCAGCAAAGATAAAAGCCCTCCAAGAGTGGCCGGTGCCAAAGGGCGGTGAAGGACATCAAAAACGTACCTTGGATTCGTAGGGTTTACCCACGGTTTGTTCCGCAGTTCGCCCAGATCGCCCCCGACCGCTTTTTGATCTGACAGCAGGGTACATACCAGCTAAAGCAAAGAAAAAAAGAAAGAAAGGAGACCAACCAGCACTGACTCTATCATCTGACATATCACATTTGTGGGAGAGTAAGCATCAGGATGCTTTTTGACAAATTGATGCAGATACTGTCTACAGAACCAGTTATGGGTTTAGCGGACAAGTCCAGGCCTTTGAATTGCACTGTGATGCCAGTGGATTTTTGGTTTAGGAGCAGTCCTTTATCAGCAACACCAGGGGAAAAAGAAAGTTATAGCGTATGCAAGCCGTGGGCTTAACAAGACCGAAGCCAATTATCCAGCACATATAGAGAGAGTTTTTGGCTTTGAAGGGGGGCTCTCTCAGACAAATTTCATGACTACGTCCTGGGAAGCAAAGTGACAGTATACACGGACAATAACCCACTGTGCTATGTCATGAAGTCGGCGAAGCTCGATGCCACGATGTCATCGATGGTTGGCGGGTTTGTCACTGTATGACTTAGAAATCCTCTACAAAAAGGGTTTCCACACACCAGGACGCGGATGGTCTCTCACGAATACCAAGGGGGCCAGAGGAAGAGGATGAAGAGTATAAGAAAATGCAAGAAAAGATCAAGTTTTTGGTTGACAAGGCGAGGGAGATGGACAACGGGGGAAATGCAGATCAAGTAAATATATCTCAGGACACGCTACATGCGATTCTCCAGGCAAAAGGAGTCCAGAGGCCGGTAGCGTCCAGCAAGCAAGGAGTGTGCTTTGAAAAAGGAGGAAAACAACAAGGGGCCATCAAATTTCTTTGTGCCAGCAGTAGATCAGCTGATGAGGGATCCAAGTGCGATATCGGACGACATATTGGAGCCATGTGAAACAGATAGAACGCAAGGAAACCTTTGGGGTGACCAGTGGCGAAAATTTCAGTCTGAGGATCCGAATCTAAACTGTGTGATGCGCCATCTGGAGCAAGGACACAGAATGGATCCTAAGAAGATCGCCTACTTGAACCCCGAGCTCAAGGTATACATCAGAGAACAACACAAATTCTGCTTGAAGAATGGGGTGATCTACAGGAAGACGGTCGATTCAAATGGCGACGAAATCGAGCAGCCGGTTATACCACGTTCCCATCGAAAAGAAGCCATGAGGGGTGTCCATGAAGAACTCTTTCACACGCATTTGGATAATGCATTGCGACAGGCAAGAAAACGCTTCTTTTGGCCTTTTATGGCCACTGACCTCAAACGGAAGATTGATCACTGTTTGCGTTGTAAAAAAAGCAAGGCACAGCCACAGAGAGCCGAAATGCAAACTTTAACATCAACATATCCATTGGAACTCCTGTCTATTGATTATTTGACAATTGAGCTAAAGGGAGTAACAACAGAATCTGTTAGTCGTCATGGATCATTTTACAAAATTTGCTCAAGCTTTCCTTACCAAAGATCAGACAGCCAAGACAGTCGCAGCTACACTTTGGAACAAGTTTTTTATGATGTATGGTTTCCCCAGCAAAATTTTGACAGACCAAGGAAAGAATTTTGAGTCCACGATGCTGAAGGAAGTGTGTAGGTTAGCAGGAATTGACAAGGTACGCACATCATCATATCATCCCAAGGTAACCCTGTTGAATGTTGGACCGTACTTTGATAGGCATGTTACGCACTTTGGAGGATGACCAAAAGAAAGATGGAGGAAGTTTTTGCAGCCAGTTATCCATGCGTACAATTCTTCTGTTCATGAAAGCACTGGTTACAGCCCCTATTATTTGTTTTTTGGACGGCATCCAAGGCTACCTATTGACCTGGTTTTCGGCATCGAATCAACAAACGTGGTCAAACTACCAAACAGTATGTGAGGGGAAATAAAACAGGCGTTGGGAGAGGCATACCAACGTGCAAAAGAACAAATGAGAAAAACGGCCCAGCAAAACAAAGTACGGTATGATGCCAAGGCACATGCTGCAGATTTGGAACCCGGGGACAGGGTATTGGTGAGGAGATTGGGACCCAGGGTGGATTCCAAAGTTTGCGATAGATGGGAGAGAGATGTATATATTGTGGTCTCCAAAAAGGACAGTTTACCAGTGTACGCAGTGAAGCCTGAAAAGGGGTCTGAACTTGTGCGTACTCTGCACAGAAATGTGTTACTGCCTATAGGAATGCTAAGTGAGGATTTTGAGGAAGAAAAAACAGAACAAAAGGGAGCGAGGAAAATGCGGGAGAATCAAAAAAAAGAGGAAAGCAGTTCGAATGACTTGGAGGATTGGGGAGATTGCATAGAAGTGAAAGTGGAATTGCCTCACACCAAGTCATTGCGACCAAATGCCCCGGTTTTTGTACCGAGAGGAACAGAGTGGGAACCGGAGTTGTGTGTCCGAGAGACAAAGGACGTTTCAAAAAGACGAGCGGCAAGGTGCAGGATGCCGGCATGAGAAGACACAAGATGTTGGTGAGGATGTAGAACCCACAGTGGTAGGAGAACCAGAAGGGGGCCGGGTATCAGTGGATGCATCAAAGGAAGATGCAGCAACGACCTGATTGTGAGTGAGGAAGATGTAGTTCCAAGAGGGACTTTGGGTAGGGGAAGCACAGATGCGTTTCCTACAGAGTCAGAAAATAGTGAGTCAGGGAGGGATGATTCTCAATCTGACAATACCCAAAGTGAAGGGGAAGGAGAACCCCAGTTGAGAAGGTCAAGGAGGATCCGTAGACCTGTAGATCGTTTGAATCTCGCACACCATTGTGAAGGGGGTGGTGTTGTTTTGACACATTTGGTTTAAAGGGCAGAGAAGAAATGGACCAAATCCTCCATATGGAAATAGTTCAAATTTCCATATTTCATATGGACAATAGTGGCTGTAAGAGGATATTTGTGAGTAATTTTCTGAGAAGTGTAATGGCAGAGTAATGAGCCATAAATGGTCCACAGGTCATGCACGGCTGTTCAGAGCAAGTTACTTAGTTTTGAGTCGCAGGGGAGTTTACAGCTGCAGAGACCAAGCTGTGAATGCAGGTTAGGGAAGGAATGTTTTCTGCAGGCCGCTCCCCACCAGCCAGCTAACCGCACTGTATTTGGCACTGAACGTCATCTGTGCATAGCTGGTCTGGCAGCAATGCGTTCGGCAAGGTTGAGCGGCCATTACAAATGGGGCTGTAGGTTTGATAATTAGTTATTGTCATGAAAAATGTAATATATCTGCACTATTGAGATGACTGAATTGGCGAATTCCCAACAATTCTTTTAATACCAAACTTGACTGGGTTTATTTTCTTGTGATAAACATGATGCCACATGAAGCTTGTACGTAAGTGGTCAGGCAATATTAGAACAATGACAACAAACACAATATTGTGCAAAAATGACGTCATCACTTTCTGGGAAGTTAATTGTTCCATAGTTAAGTAGTATACAAGTTTGATACATGCCTCTGCTCAGACTACAGCAACAAAAATATTGATTACAAATGTGTAAAGCCTTGTTTGTTTGCCCTTTCACTAAGTGTCTCAATAGGACGGAAATGTAAAGCTTTTGCATGGGATAATGGTTTGTTTGGGTACTTTGTATCCAGACCATTTATGCATTGTTTATATTGGATTCGGATAATATGACTGCATGGAAACATTTCAGATATAAAGTAGAAATTAGTGGGAAAATTACCTGTGATTGTATTATGTTATTAGATAGTCCCATATGTAAATATTTCGCGGGGATCAATATGTGTTGTAGATGTTTCAATTTTATTCTAAATGGAAACATCTCATTTTGGAGGGGTGAGTGTAACCTCCCAATTGATGATTAGTAGTTCCAGGGATATTAATTTTTTTGAGGGAAATAATCCAAATTTTACCATTTAATAGCAGAGTCAAAAGGGTTGTTTCCCTTTTGAAATGAAGATGCATGTTTTTACAAGTCGAAAAAAAAAAGAGTTGAGATTTATTTTGTTTTAGATACGTTTCCAGAATAATTGATTATTGAGAACAGGTAGAACTTTTTGTTTTAGTATTTCCTAAATAATGATGTTGAGGGGTTGCTGTTTTTGTTTTTATACATTGAATAATGATCCTGTTTTTATTGTAGCTTGCAGTTGCATGCTGGTTAAAAAAAAGGCCCAGGTTTGAAGGGAGCGTGAGTTTCCCCCAAATAGAAAGAAAAAACGTGTTTCCTAAACCAGGTGAGGTTTATATTATTGAGAGTTAAATTTTTTTTATGTTGGGAGAGGAGTGTTTTGGTATGTTAAGTTTTTGCGAGTGTTTGAATGTGTAAAGGGAGCGAAATGTGCGATGTATTTTGAAGTGTGGAGATTTGGTTGTTAATGTCGATGAAGTTTGTTGTGGGATAAATTGTCTTTATGTTTTAGATAATGAATTATATTTGAGTAGGAAACTAGTGGTAAGTTATTGTGGATATTATGAAGTTTGTACGCAGAGGATGTGAAATATAAAGGTTCGTTGTTTTCAAAATGGGTCAGAAGATCCGCGACGGGATGTATCGGTCACGTGAAACGATGGTTTATGAATGCGTAAAAGACTTGGTGGGGTTTTTTGGTTTTTCGGTTACTACTGTTTTATGACAATTGTTGTAAATGATGATTTTGCAACTGTTATAATTATCGTTTAAATTTTGGAAATGCTAGATAATAAATATTTCAGAATACATGGGTTTTTTAAGAGAATAATAGTAGGCCCTATAAGTGGGCAAGATTGCTGAAAATGGATAAACTCAGAGGCCAGAGATTGTTGCGGGTAGGCAAGCATGTTTTAGTGAGTTATTAAATGGAGTGTCTTCTTGCATGAAGTACTACAGCTAGTGATGAGATTGGTACTCATGTGGTTGTACAAGTAAATTTGGGCATGTTTGTGCTGATTCAAAACTAGTTGGTATAATTTGGGGTCATTCATCATGGGGAGTATGTAGTTTTGCTGGGTGTCTATGGAAGTCACCCAAATTGAACAAAACATGACTAAACTTTTCATTTTTTTGAAACTGGAAATGGGATATTGGGTGGCGTAACCCTTGGAAAAAAAGGTTCCAGTGCTGTGGTTTATTCAGCATGATCATGCCTCGAGTGTGTGATATTTCCTGTGTAGGTCACACACAGAGTAGTGTTGTTGTTTTTTGATAGGTTTAGTATGAAATATTTGAATATATGTGTTTATTGTGGGTTCTACCGCATAATCCCCCAGGTGATGGAATGTGAAAGATGGGGATGGTAGTATGTGCCCGTAGAGAATGGAAATAGGGATATTGTTTTGCAAGCGGTTTCTAATCCTGTAATTTATAAAGGTTATGTTTTTGTGTTCAGGGACACAGATTTTAAATTGTTTTTTGCCTCTCACCTCACATCCTATTTTTTGCCGCAATATAATCTGTTAACAAAGATTCGTTGTACCATAAAAAATAAACATTTTTGGGCTGTTTGCATAAATTTTCATATAAATTTCTGTTTGGAGTTGTGACAGTAGTAGCAAGGGAAGAAAAAGTTTGAAATCTTTAAAGAGAAAATTAAAGAAAAGAAAAAAAATACTTGGTGTGGATTTTTTTTTTCTGTGAGCTTGTTCATTGTGGCATTCACTCGACCCATAACCCTTAATTCAGAACCGCCATCTGAAGAGAGGGTTACAGACGCTCATCATGGGGCCCAGCCTCTCAGGAGCTTCCCCCACGGCTGTTCAGAGCAAGTTACTTAGTTTGAGTCGCAGGGAGTTTACAGCTGCAGAGACCAAGCTGTGAATGCAGGTGAGGGAAAGGAATGTTTTTCTGCAGGCCGCTCCCACCAGCAGCTAACCGCACTGTATTCGGCCAACTGAATGTCATTTGCATAGCTGGTCTGGCAGCAATGCGTTCGCAGGTGAGCGCCATTACAAATGGAGGCTGTAGGTTTGATAATTAGTTATTGCCATGAAAAATGTAATATATCTGCACTATTGAGATGACTGAATTGGCGAATTCCCAACAATTCTTTTAATACCAAACTCGACTGGGTTTATTTTCTTGTAGATAACATAGATGCGGCATGAAAGCTTGTACACAAGTGGTCAGGCAATATTAGAACAATGACAACAAACACAATATTGTGCAAAAATGACGTCATCACTTTCTGGGAAGTTAATTTTCCATAGTTAACTAGTACACAAGTTTGATACATGCCTCTGCTCAGACTACAGCAACAAAAATATTGGATTACAAATGTGTAAAGCCTTGTTTGTTTGCCCTTTCACTAAGTGTCTCAAAAAGGACGGAAATGTAAAGCTGTGACCCAGGCGAACGGGTCGTTGTCAAACTGGACGACGAAAAGGGTTGGAAGCTGCCCGGAGAGGTGGTGCATCAGCATGCACCGCGTTCCTACGTCATCCAGACGCCACGAGGAAGGTTACGACGCAACCGCCGACACCTCCGTCCAGGCATCACGACAGACAAGCAGAGGATGGAGCCACGGGTCCAGCAGGCACCAAGACCACCGACAGACCAGCCCACAGAAGAGGGGCTGGAACCAGGATCCGAGCAGACCATCAACAGGCAGCCATACCCGTCATCTCCGACGACGCAGCAGGGGTCGGGCCAGGGGACTCCAGGACCTCCTGCAACGGCAGCACCCACAACATCTTCACAGAGGGAAGAGGGCTCCACACCGCATCAGCAGCCGTCACCCTGTAGAGTAACCAGATCCGGTCGACAGATTCATCGACCGACAAGATTCCGGCAGAATTGAAGAAGTAGTGGGGTGATAGTCAATTGTAAGTGCCTTGGGCACACTGATTTTCTGGATCCTTAGAAGTTAGGTTCGGGACTTCATTGTTGGTGAGTACTACCATGTGCGGTCTTGTCAAGTGAAAAACGTCTTCAACGGTGTATGCATATTGTTTTGTCACGTGTGAGGGGTGATAAAGAACATGTCCAGAGAACAGGTTCAGATTGATCCCATGAACTATGAAGTATAGACTGACCAGAGACAATGGAGGAGCCCGATGATGCTTGAGACTAAGAATGATGACTGAAGTCTAGGATAAGAAATCCACGATGCTTGAGACTAAGAATGATGACTGAAGTCTAGGATAAGAAATCCACTAGGACACTTATTGGACAATTCCGAACAGTCAGACAGGCGAAATAGAAGAAAAGAAAAGGAAAAAAAAAAAGCAAAACCATGCAGTATAAAGGTGCATGACACTCCCTACAAACTGATTTATTTTTTTGCAATTGTTTTCATCACTTTAAACGTTTACCCTAAGATTAGTCTTATAAGACCTACGTAATGGGGTTTTGCTTGTTCTTGTTTGTTTACTTTTCCATTTTTTTGGGGTTTGAAGCAAAGTCTCGAAAAAAAAAGAGAAAAAAAAGAGGGGGAAAAGGGGGAAGATGTGTTATGAACGTCGTACCTTCGCTTTGATGTACGGGGAACTTCCGGTTCGATTAAACCACGGACGGGCAGGCGGTTGGCCGCCGGAACCGAAATGGAGTAATGGACTGTTCAGTGTGATGTGACTCCGAAAGTATTGTTTGTTCCGTGAGTGGTTGGTCACCTGACGAAACACAGGGCACAGATCATGTCAATTTTCGGAAAGATCCTCAAGTTTGACTCAACCAAGAAGGTAATTACATTTTGATGTTAAATTTCTTTATACTTTATACTAGTGAGTGGCCATAGCATTAAGTAATATGTTATCTGGCTGGGGCCTTTAAACAACCCAGGTTGAAGTTTCGTTCGGGATCTTTGATGTGTCTTTTGGGCAGGCGCTTTACTCCTCCTATCGAATTTCCGCCCATGCGTATGAGTGCTTACTAATCACTACTTGTGGGGTCACGCAATGACTCTCTGGCATCCTGCTGTGTGGATGGCTGTAGCTATCTTATATTTATAAAGAAGAAATTAGTGTGTGTGTCTGTTTGTCCGTTATGCACAGCCACAGTTTGGGGTCTATCAGCACCAAGTTTGGTCTCAAGTATCCTTGGCATCTCAGATAGGCCATGGCATCCTTACTTGTCTGTGAACTGTTGCTAGGGCGCGGCTAAGTTAAATATTAAAAAATTTCTTCCCCCTAATGCTGTTTCTGTAAGATATAGCCCTCCAAAATATTGGGTATTCTAACACTGTGTGTGTGTGTGTGTGTTTTGTCAACAGATCTGCACGAAGCTCACTGGCACGGGCACGGCCGAGTGGTGCACGAACGTCGGCAACGAAAATGGCCAAATTCTCAACTCGGTGCTGACCTGCGAGGAGTCTGTGGCCTTGCTGCAGCCCATGGCACAGGGACTGATGGAGCGCTACAGGAAGGCCCAGCAGGACCCTCCCCAGGTCATGTATGTGGACCGCGGATGCTGCATCAACGCCAGCATGTCAGCCAACGAGAAGCTGTTTGATGACTGGACAGAGGCAGGCATGATCATCCGCCTTGACATCTTCCACTGGATCCGCCAATTCGACGCGGCTGTCATGATCGACCACCACAGCAAGTATCCCTTGTTCAAGTCTGCCCTGTCAGCCGCCGTCTTCGCCTACAACAAAGATGACGTCCACCTGTTGGCCACAGCCATTACAGCTGGCCACGCCAACAAGCTGAAGAGTCTTTCAGACGTTCAGGTCATCCAAAGTTACGCCTCCCAGGAGGACTTGAAACATTTCCTTCGTCGGGTCACTGTTGGGGTGCAGGAGACCTATGTCAGGGTCGAAGAATGTATCAAGATTCTCAGCGGCCCAGCAGGGCTCGACGAAAAAGGGGTCCACCTCTTCAGAGATTCGAAAGCGATTGAGGAGGTGTGGGCTGGCCAGCAAAAGCACTTAGAATGTCTCCAGGATCCACCAGGACTGAATATGTATAAGACACAGAGGTTCCGTTAGACCGGCATATGCCGGTTTTTACCGGTAAATATTTGCCTTGTACCGAAAAAAATAAAAGCCGCCGGTACCGTGTACCGGCAGAACATCTGAGCGCTTTGACTCTCCTCTATCCCTGCACTGTCTGTCTCTCCGCCTGTCAGCGGGTGAGCGGACATTTTTCCGGAGTTTGCTAAGTTGGCCAGCATCGGACTTGTGATACCTGTCACAAGTGTGCCAGCAGAACGAGGGTTCAGTCTCCAGAATAGAATAAAAACTGCAAAAAGAAGCAGTCTGTCAGAAAACCGGGTGAACAGACTGATGCTGCTGTCATCAGAAGCACTTTCGCTTGATCAGTTTCCTTTTGCCCGGGCTGCCGAAATTTTCAACGGCATGCGGGAACGCCGCAAATAGATCCGTTTCCTTCGAGCACGACTACTGATTTGTGTGTGTGGGGTGTGTGACAGTGTGTATTCGCGTGTTTGCTGTTTTATTTTCCCCCCTTCTTTTTATCTTGTGACCTTCGTACAGTCGTCCTTCATTGTGCATATCACAAGTTTGTGTCGCTTATTCTTGACTTCTGACAATACAAAACTGTAACTGTTCACTGATCATCAATATCTTGAGTGCACGGACTCTGTAAGTCTGTTGATCAGTAGAGACATATGGATTGTGTGCGTGTCATGCTGACAGTCTGACCCTGGATTGAACTTGCGGTTATCCCCGACCCAGTTTTCAATTGACTGTCGCTGTTTTCAACATCACTTTGAGTAACTGCATGGTTCGATGACGAACACTGACGGAATTCTTTCGCACGTGTGGATAGGTAAGTGAGAAGTTTGTTAAGTTTGTTTTGTTTGTTTGTTTGTTTGTTTTTCTTTCAAGTTACGTTTTGGTTGGTTGGTTTGGTTTGGTTTTGTTTTGTTTTGCTTTTTGTTTTCATTTATGATTTTTTTGCATGTTACTCTCTCCGTCGACTTTTCTGTTGAGTTCAGTTGACTGAAGGCTGTCACTGACAAGCCTGTTACGTGCTATCCGTGCCGGTAGGCCGCTCGCTATCGCCCGTTCGCGTGACCCAGAATCGCGGTTGAGTGTGTAGTGCATGGCAGGCAGCCAAGCGCGGTACCGGCTGATTTAAGACTTGTACCGGAAATTTTTGTTGTTGTCGGTACCAAGTACCGGCAAAGTCTATAGTCTAGCGGAACCTCTGAGACAACAAAAACGGTACGGCGCAGTGGGGTCGGCATGCCCTACAGGGTCGTAGGGTCCTTTGAAGTCCTTTAAAGTCCTTATATTTAGAATGTTTCAGAAAAGGCCTTTAAAGTACTTTAATTTGACCAAGAGGTCCTTTAATATTTTGTCAAGGGCCTTTAAAATGCAATCTGGTCAGTTAAAGTCATTTAATTTTGCGATACAAAAGAATATTTTCGGTTGCGGAAAAGAAAAAAAGAACTTTAGGTATGAAATCAAAAGATCGCATTTCTATCGGTCGCGCAAGCAGACGATGCTTCTCGCAGCCAGTTTCCTCGCAAGTCTCGCGTTCGAGATTTGACGATACTTCCAGGCGCCATCTTGCATCGTTCACACGTGTTTACCTGCTGAAAATTTTAAGCCCAGTTTTTCATCCACAATGCCGGGCAAATGTTCTTTTCAAGATCGTTGGCTGAGAGACAAGGATTACAAGGACTGGGTGCGGAAAGTTCTGAGTGACAAGCATGTAGCGCGCTGTGCGTTTTGTGATTGCTCGGTAAACATCGCCTCAATGGGAGAATCCATGCTAAAGCAACACGCAAAAAGTGTGAAGCATCAGAAGAAAGAGAAACGGCATCAAAGTGACAGTAGATGCAGTGTTGCTGATTTTTTTCGCTGGTGGTTCAACGCAGCCCCAGATTCATGGTGACTCACGGCCGACTCAACAACCTGCAGACCTGCCAACCCCCTAAGAGACCAATGAGTAAGAATTGAAGCTCAGTGAGGCAGAAATGTGTAATTTCTGAGAGCTAAGAGTAATCGAAGCGCGACATTTTACCTTTTATCCAAACAACACGATGTGATTGAAATTGTTCACACAATTTTTGTGAACTTACTTTCTTCAAAAACAATCTTTTCTTTATAAAGTGTCCGCAAGAAATCACTACAAATTATGAAAATTTAAAGAATACACAGGAAACACAAGCACACAATCCCTAAACATCATGGCATGGCACACACCAAGGCATGAAAGTGCGCCAGAATCAACCTAAAAAATTGGAAAAGAAATGAGGAGGGAACAGTAAAAACAATAAACAGTAAACAAGTGGGGTACCGTTTGCTTCCCATTTTATAAGGAAAACCTAAAACACAAAGTAACTTTTATCAAGACTGTGGCACAACCGTTTAAACTGAATAAGGTCAGACAAAATACACATAGACGAACAATCTTATCTAATGTGTGGGGGGGGGGGGGGGGGTGGAACAAGAGCCAGTCACAACTCAACTGTCTTGATAGTAAAGACTTTAGCAAAGATTTGAACTTGAGGAGTGTGGGTAAGGGGTGAAGGGGGGAGTTTGAAGATGGAGAAAACTGGAACATGAAATTAAGAAAATAATACCTAAAAAATGTTCTCCCCTGTTGATGATTCTGTAATGTGGGTTTGGCTATCAGCTCAGTGGTGATTGTGTCATTTGTCTAAGTATCGTCACCACCCCCAGAAAGATTTGTCCCCCCCCCCCCCCCTCCCCTCCTGTCTCCATCAATCCCCAACCCAAACGGTCCATTCTGCGTCGAGATGCGCAGCATTTAAAGAGAGCCTTCCATAGTAAGGATCCATACAATGTGTTTTGTCTTTGTTCCGACCGCACTTGTAACATTTGGCGATCTCCGAATCTGATACACGCTCCGCTGCCTGTAAAAAGGCTGGGATGCATTGTTCGGCTGCGCTAAAGACGATTGTTGTGCTCTACGAAAAATCGCGGTCCTGCCAACCAATGCTTCAGCCCCAATTACCCTTTTCTAATTCATACTCTTTTAGAGGTAGTCTACATTCTTAAAAAAGAGTTGATGCTGAAGAAAGAATTCGCCGCGTTAGAGGAATCGATGTTTGCGTGACTCGAGGTGACGCTTTCACAACCACCATCCCGCGTTTGAAAATTGTGAAGTCCGACTCGCAAGTGTACATCCGTGCACAATTACACCATAGGCCGAAGGTCGAAATGCAGGGGAGACTTTTCCGAGTATTCCTTTTCGGAACTTTGCTAAGTTTTTTTCTTTTTCGCATCTTGTCCAAAACATTCTACTTCCACGTTTTCGACGTTTTCCTATGAATCTAAAACTTCAAAAAGACGCCAAACGGAGTGTCGCTGAATGGTAAAGAATGGGTGAAACGAAACTGCTGCGCATGACCGAAAACGCATCTTGAAGATTACTGGTTCAACGCACGGCTCCGTGCGTGTCAGTAACCATAAGCCCGATTTTACGTGGCGTTTTTTTCTTTTTTTTTTTTGTTGAAAACTTTCAAATCGTAATTTTTTGGCTAAATGCGTAAGGGCTTAAGCATTAGCACTTGGTCGTAATAAATTAACGCGAAATGCGTAATGGTTGGCAAGGTCTAACCTGAACCCGACACCTGTTTCATGCGTCCACTCCAAGCATCGTTTGGCGAGAGAAACCCTTGTGTTTGTGTGTGTGTGTGTGCGTTGTCTCTGAGGTGTGCCAGACCTTTGAACCTCTACGGAATCATGAAATATTTCCTCCTACGGTCATAGGATCTATAGCCATGGAGAGGGGAGGAGGTGTGGGGGGGGGGGGGGGGGGGGGGGGGGGTGGTGTGGGGGGTGGGTGGGGGGGGTCGGGGGGGGTGGGGGGGGGTGGGGGGGTGGTGGGGGGGTGGGGGGGGGGGGTGTGGGGTGGGGGTGGGGGGGGGGGGGGGGGGGGGGGGGGGGGGGGGGTGGGGGGGGGGGTTGGGGGGGGCGGTGGGGTGGGGGTGGGGGGGGGGTGGGGGGGGTGGGGGTGGGGGGGGGTGGGGGGGGGGGGGGGGGGGTTGGGGGGGGGGGGGTGGGGTGGGGGGGGGGGGGGGGGGGGGGGGGGTGGGGGGGGGGGGGGGGGGGGGGGGGGGGGGGGGGGGGGGTGGGGGTAGGGGGGGGGGGTGGGGGGGGTTTGTGGGGGAGGGGGGGGGGTGGGGGTGTGTGTGGGCGGTGGATGGGGGGGGTGGGTGGGGGGGGGGGGTGTGGGGTGGGGAGGGAAAAAAACCCCGAGAAAGTCGATAGAGACAGCCCAGGCAGGGGAAGTAAACATAGTAAAGATAAGCTTGTTCTGATTATGCCCCCTTCTGTCAGACACGCCAGCTGGTTCCATCCCTTTCACACACGCACGCACGCATCACGCACTCACTCACTCACTCACTCACTCACCACACACACACACACACACAAAACATACACAACACTTTGCTTTGTTTTGTTATGATGGCTTGATGTAAAAAAGCAGTTTCTCTGCTTATTCAATGTTCCATCGGGAAAATAAAATTTGACTTTTTTTTTTTTTGACACACTCACTCGTGTGTGTGTTGTGTGATTTATAACATAATATTTAAAATTTAGATTTTCCTTCTCTCTGTCTCTCACTCTCTCCTCTCACTCTCTTCTGTCTATGAGTCTCTCTCTCCCTCCTGATCAGTTTTAAATTTTAAACTCTGTCTATAGGTTTCACCATTGACAATAGCAGATTGAAAGCAAGATTCTATGGGCCCTCAAATCTACAGCCACACTACAGTTTAAATCTTCGAAGGAACATCAGAGTTTTTAAGGGCAATGTTTCCTGACAGTGACATTGCCTGCAGGTTTAAATGGGAGAAACTAGATGCAGATACTTGGTGACATTTGGGCTTGCCACCCAGGTCAGCGAATACTCCAAACCCAAAATAAGGCTTCATCCCAAGCAGGATATGTGTGCTCTTCGTGAGTCTTTAAACAAGAAGTGCCAAATGAAACGATGGATGTCAGATAAGAATTTGGCATGACTCCGAATCAAGACAAGATACTTGACATCTGAATTTTCTCGTCATGCCAAATCAAGTGATCTTTTGTAGATTTGAAAAGGGCTTCCGAACATATTTTAACCCCAATTATGGGATTGGCCGTTAAATCGGCCCCTTTTTAACTGCAGCAGCTTCTAGGGCGATCTAATCGGCCAATTCGAAGAGGTTAGTTCTGACACAGTAACTTCCCTTCTCTTTGAAACGTCCATTGGTTAGGGGGTTAGTCTTCGATTACGTTCTTTTTGGGTCCAATAAAAAAAAATCGTTCTGAAATGTTTGTTCGGGACTGAGTCGTTGGCAAAGATGCGGCAGTGGTGTTGTCCTGTTGTCACTGTATTTAGTTTAGTAAATTGCTGTAAGACAAAAGGTGATGCAATGTAAATGAAACAACAGGATGACAGTGATTTTGGGAGCTGAGCTGGATTCAGAGAAGCAGGGAGTGCGATGATAGCGTTCGTCGGTGTTGGTTTGGAGAAAATTTCGTATGGAACAATGCAGGCCCTGCTAACCCGTAGTGATGATAACGTTATAGTAACCACCCGAAATCCAAGATGGACGTTCCAGGTTTGAGTTCGAATAAGGACGAAGCCCCAGAGTAACGCAGACCCATGACACTTTTTGTTTTTTGACGAGGAATGTTTTGCACTTAGTAGGCACAACAGATGTACTTCTTCCATGCCTTGACATGGTAGTGGCTAGGAACAACACCAATCCAGATTTAGGCATGGCCTCAAAGGGTACTGTGGCATGGAAAAAATTCATTGGCTGAGCAATATGACTGAATAAGAAAGAAGGACTGCGAGCTACTGGTCGAACAAAGCGTCACAACAAATCGAGTGTGATGCACCTAAACCCACATGGGGTGTTATCAGTGTCGATACAGGTTAATTACGTTGTAATGCAGTGGAATAGCAAAGGATGAAAAAGTTCTACAGCTAATTAATGAACACACATTTAAATCTTCGGGTAATATTTTTTAAGACAAAACCAATGCAATTTCAAAGGAATTTATCTGAAACTAGATGCATATACTTTGACATTTCTTGTCTTAACATTCGTTATCGGAAATACTCCACCAACTTAGGGATTTTTTTCCTAACGCAGATATGTGGCTCACGATGAGCTCAAAACAAAACATCCAAATAAACATGACAGAAAAGAATTTGCATGACTCCAGAAAAATATATAACACTCATAGTTTGCCCATTGATTTCTGTCAACCATTCAAATCCTTTTTAAGAAAATTTGCAATAGGTCTTTCACACCATATTTAAATAAAGCCAGCATGCTACAAGTTGGAATGGATGGTCCAAATGTAAATTGGAGCGTATACAACGGGCATCAACTGTGATTTGCTGGATAACCACGGGGTTTCCCTTCTTCATACTGGCAGCTGTGGACTGCACACCGTACATAATGCCTTCCGTACGGGCTGTGAGGCAACAAGTTGGGACATTGAACAGTTCTTAAGTGCAGCACACACTCTTTTCCATGATTCCCCTGCTAGGCTGGAAGATTACTTTTCTGTCACAGGTGCCACAGGTCTGCCAGCAAAGTTTTGCAAGCATAGATGGCTTGAAAATGAGTCTGCTGCAAATAAAGCGCAAGAACTTCTACCTGCTCTAGAGCTGTTCGTCAAGGCAGCTGTAGAAAAAAAGATAACAACTCCACAGAACTTGAGCTTCAAAGTTGTGAAGCAAGCGGTGCTGCATACCCCTCTTCTAGCATGCCAGCTTTTCTTTTTTTGCCTTTGTTGCTCGGCATTTGGAGCCATTCATGACCAAATACGAGACAGACAAACCCCTCATACCTTTTCTCGGGTCAGACCTCCATCTGATGATCGGAAGCTTAATGCAGTGCTTCTTGACAGAAGAGGCACTGACTGGATGCAGCTCATCAAGGAAGCTGATGGACATTGATGTGAAAGATTCAGTGAACCACCTTCGGCCAGAAAGGATTGAGCTTGGGTTCAAAACATCCAGTTTACTCCAGAAAGCCAGGAAAGACCCACGTGTCACAGACAAGATGGTCAGTGACTTTCGCATCCAGTGCAAGACTTTTTTGGTTGAGACTGTTCATAAACTTGTGGACAAGTGCCCTTTAAAGTATCCTCTTGTTAGAAACATGGCATGCCTGGATCCAGGAAAGTTATCAGCAAAGGAAGAATCCAAGAAAAAATTGAAACATGTCCTGCGGTGCATAATTGATGCAAAACGTATTACCGAGGAAGAAGGGGACTTGATTCTGAAGAATACACTCTTTTTCTGCAGACCACTGCGATTGAGAATTCAGCGAGCAGTTTTGATGCCAGCAAAGACAGGGTCGACACGTGGTTTTTTGACAGCCTCTCCAAAAGCCACAGTAATAAGCACCTTTTGGTGCTTGTCAAAAAACTGCTTCTGCTCTCTCGTGGACAAGCGACTGTTGAGCGCGGCTTCTCATACAACAAAGAAGTCACTGCAACTCGTCCTCAGCCAACTTACTTTGATAGCAAGACGGACTGTGATTGATCACATTGAGAATGCCGGAGGTGTTCTGAATGTAACCATCGACAAGCCTCTGATGGTGTCTGCAGGACTGCTTGGGGAGATATGACAGGTACTCACTCTCTCTTTTCCACCCTTTTCTCTGTCTCTTTTCCCTCTATGAGATCTCCCTCTACCCATATTTCTCTCTGTCTTCCTTCTTCCACCCTTCTCTCTGTCTGTCTGTCTGTCTGTCTCTCTCTCTCTCCTCCTCCTCTCTCTCTCTCTCACACACACACACATGCACACATGCACACTCATTGGATTTAATTTAAACGAAAAGCATTAGCGTTTTGTTAAACTGGACTTTTTAAAATACTTTCATTTGGGTTTGGGGAAATTCTCCATTATTTGAATGAGATAAAAAATGCCGTGTGTGTGGGGCGCATGGTGAAAAGGGTAAAAGTGTTCAACGGGAAACAATTAACTTCCGCTGAGAATTTTGTGTTGTGTCCCTTTTGGTCCCAAAAAACTTGTTTTTGTAAAAATTCAAAAAATTTTAATTTTTGTCCACATTTTTGTTCTCTCTTGTGTTAGGTGTATTGTGTCCTTGTGCGTGTGTGTTGTGTCTATACAGTGGTTGGTGTGTGTTGTGTGGAAAAAGGTTGGTTTTTTAGGATAAATTAGTTACAAATGTTTTTTAACTTTTGCCCCCAAAAATTGTTGTGTGGTGGTGGGTGTTGTGTGTGTGTGTGGATGCATTCTTTTGTGTAAATTTTTGTCATGTAGGTACCTTGTGAACCGCAAGACGAGAGGACGAGGCCAGCAAAAAAAGGAAAGGCCTAGGGGAAAGAGACCCCAACCCCATTCAAAAAGGGAAAAGACAGCCACGAAAAGGAGCCAAACATTTGCTTTTTGAAGCTGATCACTTCCTAAAAGCCAGCAGAAAACCCTTAAAGCTCTTAACAACCCAAATGAACTGCGTAGTTCTTCCCAAAAATAAAAAACAAACTGACCGTATTAAGAAGGAACTTAAACAAACAAAAAAAAACGAAGCGAATGTAAAAAACAAAGAAACAGTAGAAGCAAGGCACAATCAAAAACCCCGGGAAACTTTCCCCCCCCCCCCAAAACCCCAACCCCCCCCCCCCTTTCCCACCCCCACCCCCCCCCCCCCCCCCCCCCCCCCCCCCCCCCCCCCCCCCCCCCCCCCCCCCCCCCCCCCCCCCCCCCCCCCCCCCCCCCCCCCCCCCCCCCCCCCCCCCCCCCCCCCCCCCCCCCCCCCCCCCCCCCCCCCCCCCCCCCCCCCCCCCCCCCCCCCCCCCCCACCCCCCCCCCCCCCCCCCCCCCCCCCCCCCCCCCCCCCCCCCCCCCCCCCCCCCCCCCCCCCCCCCCCCCCCCCCCCCCCCCCCCCCCCCCCCCCCCCCCCCCCCCCCCCCCCCCCCCCCCCCCCCACCCCCCCCCCCCCCCCCCCCCCCCCCCCCCCCCCCCCCCCCCCCCCCCCCCCCCCCCCCCCCCCCCCCCCCCCCCCCCCCCCCCCCCCCCCCCCCCCCCCCCCCCCCCCCCCCCCCCCCCTCCCCCCCCCCCCCCCCCCCCCCCAAACCCCCCCCCCCCCCCCCCCCCCCCCCCCCCCCCCCCCCACCCCCCCCCCCCCCCCCCCCCAAAAAAACCCCCCCCCCACCCCCCCCCCCCCCCCCCCATCTTAAAAAAAAATAAAAAAAAAAAAAAAGCCCTTATTTGGGCCTGTTCCCACCAACTTTGTTATTTATTGTCTATTTAATCAAGTTTTAAATTTTTAAGTCTTTAAAATTATTTTAGGCTTGGGACAGTACCCACTTGTTTTGTTTAATTTTTTTGTTCATCTGCAATTTTTTTCCCCCTTAAAAAAAGAAAAGTTTTTTGGGTGGCCTGATGGAAAGATCCCAACTTTCCTTTAAAAGTCCTTTTTGGTAAAGAAAACCGGGTTCGCCGCACAGACCGTTCCCTTTGCACCGCTTGGGGGGTTTTTTTCCTAAGAAGATCCTGGGTTGTCTGCGTGTTCCAATTCCTGTGCCGGGTTCTCATAATCGACTTTTGGTTAAACTGAAAAGGGAAAAAGTTGGAATTTTGGGGTTCTGCAAACCCCTACACCGGGTCCGCCGAATGCAAATGGCCAGGGGGGGAGTAAGTAACTTTCCCCCTCCCGTGCCACAGGTAAAAAATAGCTCGGATTCCTTTCGGGCCCGTTTTTAGGATTACCGAGACTACAAAACGACAGCCGAAAACCTCAAGGATTGAACAAACAAAAACAGGATGTTTCGAATTAGAAGTAAACATGATGTTTCAAGACTTGGAGGAACGCCCCGGGGTGTGCCAAATCCCTCACGACGGGACGTCAGTGAAAAAGTTGATGAGGATTTGTGGGCCGGCATCGCCCGGCCCAGAGTGGAGAACCTTTGCAAAATCTGGTTAAATGCTTGGGAAGAAAGGTCCCCAGGGCGAAAACTTTTGATGGAAAACTTAGTTGCCTGACCGGGGATCGCGTTTAAACAACTCGGTTTCGTTAGGTTTGTTCGAAAAATTGGGTTTAGTTCCTGGAAGTAAGGGCTCCTTTTGGTAGTCGTGAACGGCTGGACCTTTTATTTAAGAATATAGTTGTCGGTTTTGGCCCTGAGGGTTCACGCCCACATGGGCAACGGTGGGTCGGAAGCCCAAAAGTGAAGGCCCTTGGAAAGTGAGGGTTTAAAGGTTTGAGAAAGGTCTATGAAACCGACCAAAAAAAATTTTGTTGGGAGGACGACAAGGCTTTAAGGTGAGTAAAGTTTCTTAGTGGTCCCAATTGGGTGTGTACATGGATTGGGATACTTATAGTGAAGAAGGGGTTTTTTTTGGTTTGCAAGCTGCAAACGCTGAAACTGGGAAAAAACAATAAAATTTTTTTAAAGGACTACAAGTCGAAGGGGGGAACAGGAGGCCAGCAGACAGTTGCTGGGGCCAGTGCCGGGATAAAACCCCCCCAAAACCCTCTTCTTTGGGCTCCAAACCAACAGAAAAGGGAAAGTTATTCAAACAGGATCAAGACTTTTTTGAACGGGCTGGACAACTAGAAAAAACGTCCCCGGCATATAAACAGCCATGCTCATCACTGTTTGTCGCGAAGCACAAGGGTACAACGGTTTCATTTGAAAACAAAAAACCCCACGTCGCTCAATTGGCCAAATTTGGGAATTTCGCTGTTGGAAAATTTAAAAGGGGACAACGAACGCTTTGGTTAACCCAAAGAAAGAAAGAGGAGGGTGAAAATTTCGAACTTTACTCGGCGTCAGAAACTAAGTAAACATGTACTTTTGCGAAAACTGCGGGAAAACTCCATATACGAGAAAAGATTGTTCTGGGAACCCGGCTGAACACACAGACTGAAATGCTGAAGGCTGGGCCCTAACTTGCAAAAATGGTGGGACACATGTCGAGCAGCGGAAAACGTACTCTACAGGGCAAAGCCTGAACTCTCAGGGGCAGTCCCGAAAAGGTCATAAGATGAAACAGAAAAATTTCAGACCCATGTTTGGAATGCAAAATTTTGTGGAGAAGCGCGATGGAAGAGAGGAGATTGTTGTTATGCCCGCCGACGCAAAGGGCAAATCGGGGTGTTCCCGTTTAAAAAACAACTCACCTATTAAAAAAAAAAAATAAAAAAAAAAAAAAAAAAACCTTTCATACATCTATTAATGACATCGTCTACAAGCACCAGAAACTTTGTTTTAAAATTTTTTCTTCCCAAAAACTTTAAAACAGATGAAAAATGTTAAATTTTCTCAAAAAAATCAAAGGCCTCAGGCGGGACATCCTGAACGGATTTCTGGACTCCGCTGTAAAATGTTTGTGTCTCAATCGGCAAGTCCCAACACTCTAAAAGAAATGTTTCATTGTGGTGGCGCATGAATGGAATGCCCACGGAGCTTTTCACTCTTTAAAGGTAAGATGGGAAAAAAACGAAGGCCCGGGGTGCAGCCGGCCCGAACGTTTCCCCTTTGGCTTCCCCACGTGGATGGGAGGAAGTCCCTTAAAGGGTTTGGAGGATTGAAAAAGTTTGTTCCTCTTTGTGTTCCAAACCCCTGCCAGGGTTCTAATAATCGTTTTTTGGGGTTTCCCATCTGAAAGGGGTATAAATGTTGGACGTTTCTTCTTGTGGCGTTCTTGGTAAAAACGTCAACCATTTGTTCCCGCCCGATGCCCAACATGGGGCCCCTAAGGAACCTGTTTGTCAGTGATCAGGCATCGAAAGTTTTAAAGTTAATGGAGGTTGGTGTTCTTCCCTTTGATTTTTCTAAGATTTTCCAACTTTTTTTTTGGGAATTTTGATGTCAGCCTGGAGCAGAATTTCTCCAGGACCGACGTTTACTGTTTTGAAAGTGTGCTCGATTCGCAGGGAAATTTTCTGATGGGCCTACGTTGGGACCCGAAGGTCTTGTATACCCGACGCTGACCTTTTTCGAATTTTGAAATTTTTTTGGCAGTTGAATTAAACCAGGGTGTTTTGGGGTTTTGGATTTGTGGGAAGACCGGAATACGTTTTAGCACAGTGATCAAGTTTATCAAGATTCTGCTGGGTCGGGCCTAAAAAAAATCGGCCTGGAATTCTTTTGAAAAGGGTTTGAAATGACCCCCATTTGCTTTCTTAAAATTAGTTTGTTGAAGACAGATCTTTCATTTATTAGGGTTGTAAAAGGAAGGGGAAAGGGCCTTCCGTGCAGATTGTAAAGGACAGACCCTCATAGTCCGGGCCCGCGAGGGGTCAAAAATCGCAATCAAAACCAAAGTAAACCCTGGGGAAAGGTGGGAAATTGGAGCTCCATCGTTCAAAAACCCAAATCAAATTCAAAAAAGGGACCCCCAAAGAACAACCTTGGATGTAAACTGACCCCCCCAAAAGAGGTTGTGACCTTTAAAAAGTCCCCCAACAGCAAAAAGGTCGGGAAGTTCTCAAACCCCGACGACAAGGTCCTGACGACAAACCGGGGAAAAAGGGGGGCAGATACAGTGAGCAGTTTGTGACAGTCTTTGGAGAGTACCCGCAGCACAGCCTAAAGGGGAGGTAGTCAGAGCGACAGCAAAAAACAGCAAAGTTTTATGTAAAAGAAGGGCAACCCCCCAACGCCCCCAATGTGGATGGTTGAGCGGGTTTTGGATAAAACATTAAACCCAAAAAAAAGTGAAGGTCTTCTTTTTTAAATTTTGTTTTTTCCTGAAGAGCCACGGGAAAGTTTCCCTAGTTGAACAGAAGCTGCAGCTCCTCAAATTTAAATTTAGGCCCAGGGGATTTTCCCAATGATTATTTTACTATCCTGGTGCAGAGGACAAAAAACTTGAAAACTATTCACCACAATTTCCTTTATTCCATGTCAACACTCCTAGATCTGAGAGAGCTGAAATTTTTGTTGGTTTTCTCTCCGCTTTTTTCTCCGATCGTTAAAATATTAGGTGCTTTCTTTTTAGGGGGCGTTTTGTCTTAACCCCAACACCCCGCCCTTGTTGACGCTGCGGGGTCCCTTTTGGAGGATTTTGGGGGGGGGTCTTGTCTTGTTTTCAAAATTTCTACTTTCTCCCGCCCTAAAGGGGCCTTTTAATTTTTTCCCCCCTAAGGGTTTTGGGGGGCGGGAGTGGGTTTTTTTAAAGACCGAGTCGTATCTAAGGCGATACTGGGGACTGTCGCTGCATATTTCGCCTGGGCTACAGACGGGGTTTCCTGGCCTCTCCAGAAACGGGGATTCCCGTCTGCAGCCGATGCTGACGCTTTGGCTTCCGTATGCGGCTCAAACAGAGCCCACAGTCTTTTGACTTTTCATTAAAATCTTTTTGCCTCAAAAAACGGGATTCCTTGTTCTTTTTTTTTTTCTCAAATTTTCCTTTTTCCTTAAACCCTTTTTGGGGCGGGTCTTTGATGAAGGGGTGCTTGCCCCTCAGTTGGCCAGAGTGGGGACTGTCCACACACCCTGGTGGACTGGCTGGCGCGGGTACCCCCCCCTCTTCTTCCGTGCTCTGTCTCTCACATGGCCCGAACCTCGGGATTGAAGCACGTAAGGGGGCGGGATGTAGAGCGACACTGAGACTCTCAGGAGCCCACCGGTCGACTCCGGGAGAGAGGAAAAGCAAAAGGTCAAAAGAGGGTTCTTGGGACCTGTCTTGCCTTTGCTCAAGCCACGATGCGGGGTCCTCCCTTTCGTGCAGTTCAGATTTATTCTGCCCCGACACTCCCTCAACTTTCACCGGATTACTCCCCTGGAAGATTCAAAGTTTTGGCGGGAACACCCCGACGGTCGATCAATCACGTCGTCGACTTAAGAAGCTTTCAGGTGCATCTTGGAAGGGCACTCAACCCGAAGTGACCCGTTCCTCATCTTTTGACACTCTTTTGGGTTTTCCCGCTGAGCCCCTTGATTCCTTTTGCATCGCAAAAGGGCTCAGGCCCTAAGGTCTATCTTCATCCGCTCCCCCAAAAAATCGCCAAATGGGGCCCAAACCTAAAGGTTTCTTGTCTCACGTTTTAGAGTCCGTATCTGTTCCCTTTCCGAACTGCCTGTATCTTTTTTTGGTTTTTGTTGCCATGTTGTATTCATTAAAAAATTGTCTCCCTTGATTCCCCCCCCACCAGATCCAAAAAGGGGGTCCCCTTTTATACGGAAAACCCTATATCGGGCACCAGGGTTTCAAAAGAGATATAAAGGTCTGAAAGCGCCCTGCCACAGAAGCTCCCAAACCCGTTTGACCCAAGCCGCCGCCCTTTTAGCTGGCTAGGGCAGCACGACCCCGCCGCTTTATCGAATGGGCCCCTTCAACCACCTGTTAGAGAATCCAGGCAAAAGGTGTGTTGATTGATGAAACCGCAGTAATCAGCGGGTTTAAACCCCAAACCTATTCCCCCATCACAGGACCCCCACCCCCGGCAAACACGGTGGGCCCAAGAAGACCACAGAGGAAAAGAGTGTGGAAAGAAGGCTTTAAAGGGGCAGGAAAGAAAAAAATCCGAAAAAAGGAGAAGACAGAATAGGAAAAAGGTGGGTTACATTTTTCGGGGCCCCCACTCCTAACCTTTCTGACATGGGGGACCCACCGGGCATCAATTCCTACCACGTAATGCTTGGCCATCGCAATTGGCTATACGGCTAGCAGTGTTCACAAATAACCCTCTACCGATTTTTATCCCCCGTCAGCAAAACCTAAAAGACACAGACCCGCAAGCCCCCCGACCACGGCAAGTGCCCAACCCCCCGGGGGGAGCGACTGAAGAAAGAAGAAAGAAGAATGCCCCCCTATGGCAAGACGTGCTTCCCATGCTCAGGAAAGAACCACTTCGGACCAAAATGCACCGGAAGCAAAACCTCAAAAAAGAGAAGTGAATCAAGTGGAGCCAATAGAAGAAAACTCGTCAGACGACCAAGAAGGATGGGTCAACAGCATAGACCAACACAACAAAGACGTGAAATGCACAATGATAGTTCAAGGACAAGAAGTGGCATTCCAATCGATACAGGTTCATCAGTGAATATGATCCCAGCAAAATACGCAAGAGACATTGAACCAACAGACAAGATCATGAAGATGTGGAACAACGCAAAAATGAAACCAGTTGGTAAAACCACGCAAAACATCACGAACCCAAAGAACAAGAAAGTACACAGAGTCGACTTCATCGTTTTCGAGGACAATCTCACACCCCTGCTCGGACTGAAAACGTCGCAAGAAATGGGGCTGATCAACATCCAGAAAGAAAACTTCGTTCAGGTCGACCAGCTGTCAACACCAGATGAATTCCAAGATGTTTTCGACGGCACACTGGGAAAACCACCAGGCCTTCAACACCTAGAAGTGGACCCGCAGGCAAAACCGGTCATCATGCCAGACAGACGCACACCAATGCAATACGACCTCAGCTCAAGAATGAACTGGACAGGATGGTCAAAGAAGGAGTGATTGTACCAGTCACCGAACCCACACCTTGGGTCAGCCAGATTGTGGTCACCAAAAAGAAACAAGGAGGTTTACGCATCTGCATTGACCCCCCAGAACTCAACAAGGCTCTAAGACGAGAACGGTACACAATGCCTGTCCTGGAAGATGTCATCCATGACCTGAGCAAATCCAAGGTTTTCACGAAGGTCGACCTGTCCTCTGGGTTCTGGCACGTGCAGCTCGACGAAGACTCAAGCCTCCTAACAACATTTCAGACATGTTTTGGACGAATACCGTTGGCTACGACTCCCGTTCGGTACATCAGTGTCTTCAGAGATCTTCCAGAGAAAACTGGCTGAAGCTCTCAGCGGACTACCAGGGTGGCTTCCGTCGCCGATGATGCCATCATCCACGGGACAATATGGAATCACACGACGCCCACTACAAGGCATTTCTACAGAGATGCAGAGAACAGAACATCAAACTTAACGAAGCAAAACTGGACCTGAGGTCGGACAACGTCACATTCATGGGGCATCAGATCACGAAAGACGGCTTACAGACTGACCCTGAGAAAGTGAACGCCATCAAAGACTACCCTGAACCCAAGAACATTGAAGAACTCAGACGATTTCTGGGCATGGTGAACTACCTCTCAAGATACCTGTCACATCTCACAGACGACCTACAACCACTGCAAAACCTCCTAAAAAAAGATGTGCAGTGGACCTGGACTTCATCACAAGAAGAAGCGTTCCAAACAGTGAAGGAGAAGATCGGAACAGCCCAACTCTCGCCTTCTACAAACAAGATGACAACCTGACGCTCATCAAAGACGCCAGTGAATATGGCCTTGGATCGTACTGATGCAGAAAGACAGACCAGTCGCGTACGCAAGCAGGACACTCACACCAACGGAGAGAAACTACGCCCAGATCGAAAAAGAAATGCTGGCTGTGCTGTTTGGGCTGCAGAAGTTCCACCACTACACCTATGGACGCCCAGTGCACGTAGTGACAGACCACAAGCCACTCGTAGCAATCAGCCGCAAGCCGCTATCAAAAGCACCGATGCGACTACAGTCAATGCTTCTCAGGGCTCAGACATACGACTTCTCACTGGAATACAAACCAGGAACACAGATCCCGGTCGCAGACGCCCTTTCAAGGGCACCAGTTCTCAACAGGAAACGAAGCGGAACATGAAGTGCTCAACTCATTGACACTATCACCATTCACGCCCCAACGCCTGGATGAAATAAGACAGAAAACAGCTGAAGACCTCACACTCACAGAGTTGAAAGAATTATCCTCAGAGGATGGCCATCATCGAGACAAGACTGTCCACTCCCAGTCACGCCTTACTTTGACTACAGAGACGAGCTCACAGTGCAAGACGGAGTCATTCTCAGGGAGACAGAGTAGTCATACCACACACAATGAGATCAGAAATGAAGGAAGGTACACGCTGGACACTCTGGCATCAACTCATGCCTACGAAGAGCACGACAGCTCATCTTCTGGCCCCGAATGACAGCTGAAATTCGACACTTCATTGAATCATGTGATGTTGCACTTCTCACAGTGTGAAACAACCAGCAGAGACACTCCGCATGCACGAGGTACCAGATCGCCCATGGGAAAAAGTGGGAACAGACATTTTTACCATTCAAGGAAGAAACTATCTCATCACCGTAGACTATTTCAGCCATTTCTTCGAACTGGACTACCTACCAGAGACCACTGCTGAAACGATTGTCACCAAACTGAAACACCACTTCGCCCGCCATGGCATTCCAGACACAGTTGTCAGTGACAATGGACCACAGTTCTCGTCACAACAGTTCAGACTGTTCTCTCCGCAACTGGGGCTTCAAACATATGACATCCAGCCCTGGTCACAGTCAGAGCAACGGGGCTGCTGAAGCAGCCGTGAAAGTGGCCAAGAACATGATGAAGAAGTGTCTACGGGCAAAAGAAGACCATTACCTCGGCTACTGAACGTGAGAAATACGCCGGAAGAGGAATGACATCAAGTCCAACCCAGCGGCTTATGGCAGACGTACAAAGACAGCGCTCCCCACCACATTCAAACTGTTACAACCCACCGCCGCAGACTACATCAAACAAGAAAAACACCGCCTTGAAAACAAACGGCAAGCAACAGCGGAAAAGTTCTGTCACCGAAAGGACCTCAGGCCGCTATCTAGTGGCGAGGCGGTCAAAATACAACCCATCGACAAGTCATCACAAACCTGGAAGAGTGTGTTGTCATCAACAGGCAGACAGCAGGACATAACGATGTGCAGACCCAAGACGGAAGGGTTTACCGGCGCAACAGGCTCTTCCTACGCTCAGTTCCCCACCCCACTCAAACGCCCCCCAGACCCACAAAAGTGAGCCCCACACTACCACCCAAGCTACCATTCCTACGCCATGCCGAAAGAATGATGGCCACACCGGTGGCCATCGCGCAGAGGGGCAGCCATAGCCAGAGGAGCCTACCAGCCAGGAACCGAGCCACAACCCTTCGCAGGAGCCTCCCGGGCCCAGCTTCCTGATGTGACCTTGGCAACATCCAGCCCCCGGCCGCCACAGGCTTCACGCCCTCAACCAGCCGGTCCAACCACAGGGCCCCAGCCAGCCGGACCAACCCTGGTCCCCTCTCACCTGGACCAGCTATGACCACCAGATCAGGCAGATCTGTGAAGCCCAGAACCATACTTGATTTATAAACAATTTACAATAGATGAACATGAACAGCCAGGGACCAACCAATTAATATTTTTGTTCTTCATATGATTTATAATATAAAACAGAGATTTTGTTGGAAGCATTTATAAAATTAATTAAAATATTTTGTTCAAATTGTTGTTGATTTAAATTTATATATTAAGATTTTTTTTTTCTTTTCTGTCGTTTACGGTTATATTACTAAATAAGATTTCAATATTTTGTTAACATGATTATTAGCAATGAGTTCTAGTGATTGCTAATTTTGCCCTGTTGGCCTTGGATTACATAATAGTTAATATTTTAAGTATAGGAGAAAATATTTGTTTATTAAATTATATGTGTTAATTCCGTTTCAATTTGATGATTTAGTTAATGTTGTTAATATTGTTTTAGAAACCTTAAAAGGGGAAATGTTACTAAATTAGTATTTGTTAATTTTGTTTCAATTTGATGATTTAGTTAATGTTGTTAATATTGTTCCAGAAACCCTAAAAGGGGGAAGATGTTACGTGTAATGGTTTTGTACGAAAACAAGGAGCGGCTAGTTCCGGAAGTTAGAGGTCTCTCTCTCTTGAATAGATCGTAACGAGCATGGCACCCTGTCTCCGACTGCTGTCAGAATGAAGTGAGTCTGTTCTGATTTTATGCATGCATGGGATGCACGCAACACCCTCTATACTGCCAGATGGGGCTACTGTTATTTTGGTCCCACATGCGGTGATCCAGAGGCAGTGTCGATCGTCCAGAAGCTGAAGTTCTCCAAGCACCGTGCCCCAGCACACCTGGTCAGTGCCAGAAAAAAACTGGCTTGTGTACTGTCTGCTGAAGCATCTGTGGCTTCACAACCAGGCAGGATCTCGAGGATTTTCACCTCAAAAGCACTGGATCACAAAAGTTTACCAACGCCTGCAGCAGTGAATAACAGTGGACGATCCAGAGCTCAGCAGGCTGGGGATCCAGAGCTCAGCAGGCTGGGGATTCCACTCCTGAAGGTAAAATGCCAAGTGTGTGGGTGACTCATCCGGAGACAAGAGCCATGGCTGGGAAAAACGTGACAGACCCAGGAGAGTCCGTCTTGCAGAAGACACAAAGTGTCACACACACACCAGCATGGAACCAGCTGCCCAGCTGCCAGAGGCACTTCCGCAGACAACCAGGCCCCAAATGCAGTATGCATCTGTTCTTGCCTGTCAGGGACAAAACAGGTAAAAGAGCCCCGGGACTACTTGGTGGCACAGGCATCAGACACAAGTTTCAGCCAGTCAGCTGGAGGGTCATCAACAACTGCCAGCCAGTCAGCTTGGGCATCATCAGAACCTGGGCCCTCATGCACCGCTGGGTCATTTGCCATACCACTTCTCACGCGCTCAGCCACGCCGCCACGCCGTTTCCCACACCATTTCTCACACCGTCTCCTGCTCCACCTCCCACACCAGGGCCGTCTGCAAACCCATACTCAATAGTTTGGTCCACCTTCTACAAAAGAAAAAGAATGGAACCAGGCGAGGACGGTGAAGCAAAAAGATTCGGAGATAGCAACTGTACCCTATGTAAAAAGTCAACTCAAAACCACAAAAGGTACAAAAAGAAGACATTCTGCGAGGAGACAAAGCAATCAACATCAGCAAAGCTTTGAGGCAGAATGTTTACTTTCTTTCGAAGAATTTAGGACTGCAGTAGATTCGTTGGCTTCAGCCTCAGGCGCATCATCTGCCTCTCAGCAAAAATAACATCTTGTGAATATCTTCACATCTCTTTGAACGATACTGCTCCACTGTCATCTCCAGAACCACAATGTTCAGTACATGGGGAGGTTGACAAACACAAATGAAAAAAAATGATGGAGCTTTATTCTGAATTGCAAACCAGTTCTTGGGGCAGTTCCAAAAAACATAAAGATCAACATTTTAAAGGCAGCAAATAGGTCAAGCCGAGCATTAACTGAAATCTGGTTGTCATTATTTTTTGTCAGAAGATCATTTCATACTTCCAACAAGGTAGTCCTGTACTGTGATTGGCTCTATATCTTGATTGAAATGTTTACCATAAATTATCAGCATTTAGGTGATGGGAAAGCCAAATAAAACAAGGTTTCTAAGGATTCTTAACATTTGAGAGAGATTTGAAATTTGACAAACATTGGTCAAGTTATTTGTGTCTATTTTTATCAAAGTGAAGAAAGAGTGTGACCTTTACAGTGTTTCAAATGACAAACAGTGAGAAGTACTATGTTATACATATATTTTTATTCTTTTTTATCGTGAGTTGGCTGAGAGGGTAAAGAAGATATTTATACTTATATTGGAGGAAGAAGTGTTTTGGTTACATTTTGTTTTTAAAATTGGGTGGTGGACTCGATTATACAGGCAATGAGGAACTGTGTTTTATTGTTTCTCTCTCTTTTTTTTTTTTTTGTTCTACACTGTGATATTGATTAATTTAGTAAACCCAGAAAAAAATTTTTTTGGATAAGAGCTATTCCATGTTTGCAACTGGGGGGTGTGTCTGTCTGTCTGTCTGTATACATGTGTGTATGTGTGCATGTGTGTGTGGGTATGTAAGTACACGTTTCTGAGTAAGCTTTGAAGATTTACTTCATCTAAGTGGGTTTTTTGGTGGTATGAGGTTTGTTTTCTTCATATCTCATTTTTTGCTACAAAAGGGTTAATGTTGGTGCATCTGTCTTAATATTGTTGGGTCAACTTTTGAATTGTTATTTTATTTTGGTCTGCATGCTAGTTTTTCTCATTGTTTAATTTTTGTGTGCTGAATTGTCAATGCGCCTAGGGCTGATTTTTTCAGATTAGGTGCATTATAAATGTCCATTATTAATGTTGTTATTATTATTACTGCTATTATATTATTATAATAATAATTATTATTATTAGTTAATAATCATTTTATACTTATGATTGTTCTAGAACATTTGCATACACATATATATCAAATGAGATTTGTAGAATCGTATAAGTCTGTTTCACCAGATTTTGCATTGTAAATATGCTTTTGAAATAAAATTTTGCTGTTCTTTTTCCTTTTTCTTTATATCTTTATTTCATCATTCAATGATGTTCATTCAATGATGTTCAATTTTCTAAAGCACACTTTGAATTCTGTATTGTAAGGATGGTATAAGTTATTGTTGTTATCATGTTCCAAAAAAATTGCAGGCCTAGGTGCCCATTGTAGAATAAATCATGTTTACTCTGTGGTCATTTTCTTTTTAATCTATCTACTTCAAAGATACAAAGCAATATTTTTTACATTGTATTATTTCTAGTCATCTTCTGACTATTAATAAACATCTTAGAACTCACGTGAACATAGTTGCTGGTGGAGAATTGTGAGGGTGTATGAGAGAGTGTGTGTGGGTCTGTCTGTAAAAAGAGTTCCAGTTTGAGTGAGCTTTTGTTTGTTTTGTTTGGGGCTTTTCTTGTTGTTGTGTGCTTTGTCGAGACGCAGAGGAGGAGGCGGATTTTGCTTGTACAGCTGGGCCTAGTTTCACATTTCGCTTTCTGCCAGCTAACTCCTTACCAGTCAGTTAAAATTGCAGCTAAAACACGAGTTTTAACTGACTGGTAAGGATTTAGCTGGCAGGTAGGGAGATGTGAAACCGGGCCCTGTTTGAGAAGATCGAAGCCAGAGCCAGTATTCAGAAAATTGTCACAGATCTGTCACCAAACATGTGGGAATACCCCACTGCGGAATCACGATCATGTGGGGAAAAAAAATTGAAGCCAGAAATGCATCCAATACAGCCCCATTCATCAACACTCGCACCTAGTTCTTCCACTGTTGACGTTAGTCGCCGTGCTCAGTGGGAAGACTGAAGCCACACAGTCGAGATTCTCCCATTTCACCAGTGCGACTTTGAGAATATTGCTCTACTTTCCTGACTAACACTGCAGGAGTCTCAGGCCTGGTTGATGCCAGGATGTCATCATGAAAGGAAGCAAAGATTTTTGAAAAAAATGGAAAAAAAAAAACATATTTGAGGAAACAACTGACATAAAAAGATATAATAGAAGTAGGCCTAAAAATAATTAATCATACATAGAACAGCCCACGCCTACCCAGAGTGAGCATGTTATGGGCTCAATGGGAACACTGAACCACACAGTTGAGCCTTTCAGTGTTGTACTGCAATACTATGAGTATGAGCCTGACCGACACTGGGGGCGACTGATCTCGGGCCTGGCTGATCACTATGAAAGACACTTAGCAAGAATAGAGGGGGAAAAAATCATTTTAAAAAATGGAAATGAGTAGGAAAAAAAAAGAAGAAATAATGAAAATAAAGATGTTTTCAAAAAATGGAAAAAAAGTTTTAAAAGTGATGTTTTACAACATAATAAATGAAGGCCTAGACAACAGCCCTGTCACACACTCTCAATCTTAAATGGATTTCCATAGCATCACTTTCATCATCCTATCCTTGTCCATCATTCGCATTCTTTGAATGTGTCAGACTAACATGAGGATTTTTCTTGTACAGCCTAAGGTAAATAGCCCGTGGCACTCGGGGGGGGGGGAGGGGGATGGGGATCCTTGATACCAAATTTGCTGTTGGCTGGTTGAGAACTGTGGCTGTGCATGGCAGAGAGACAGACACACAGACAGGTTTAAAAATCCTACACAAGATTTATTCAAAAAAATAAAATGAAGACTTGGTATAAGTCCTGCCACACAACCTCAATCCTTCATGGAACTCCACTACCTGATCATTACTACTACTACTGATAATAATAATGATGATAGTCTAATAATATTGATAATATTTTTTTTTAATAAAGTAATATTTTTTTTCTTTACATTATAGACCTCCTTACGTTGCTATGTGGGTCAAGATAAAGGAATGTCCCACACTTAAACAAATAGACTGCGAGGCGTGTCTGTTTATCGTTCAACTTGTAGCAAACGATTTAGCACACGAATTTTTAAGTGAAACAGGTTAATCTATCACTACTTAGGTCAAAACTGCTTTGTTACATTGTCGGGAATGGCGGAATAATTAATACAACGTAATTAATTGAAGATGACATAGCCTAACAATGTCAAACCCAAAGAACCACAACTTCGGAAAACTGTTGCTCGCGCTGCGTCCTAAAACAATGGCTGCCTCGTCGTCTGCTTCAGACACAAAAAGCTGTTGCGTACATTTCCCGGCGAGTAAAGACGAATCAATCCAGGATTTTAGTTGTACAACGTTCAAAAAATGTTCATCATTAGCAGTTGAGTGGATCCAATACATCTGCTTTCAAGCTGAAATAGCCAAGCGTTTTATTTCTACCACGCAATCACTCACGGGATTTGAAGATGCCAAGAACGAAGGCCTTGGATTCCATCGCTACTGTTACCAGCAGTTTACCAGGAAAGATCGGTAAGTGAAAACCTTGATTTTATTCTTCCCAACAATTCTGATGCTTATAGCTGTAGATTTATACGCAGATTTAAAACAATGTAAGAAAGAAAAAGAAAAAACACCGACATTCCAAGGCCAAGGCCGACAGCCAGTCTGCCGTATGCCCTCACTTGCAGGCTGGCAGTGGGCTCGGCGCAGGTTTGGTTATTCTATTTTGGCGTCCTCCGCGATGAATGCCAACGTAAGGGTTTGGGTTGCTGTAGTGTGTGTTCGTATCTTTGTTTACCCGTCGTGACTGTTTCTGGGAACCATATTTTTTTTTTTTTTAAATACCCCTTTAAAAGAAGGAGAGATTCTAGAGAGTTAAAATCAAAACTGAAGCATGTGTGTGCATCTGTTTGTCGATTTGTGTCTAGATCTATTGACATGATGTGTTGGCAAGATTTTCTTCAGATTTATGGGCAGATTTTAATGAAATGTGGGTCATATGTCCGTAGTAGCGAATGGAGAAGTTGGATTAACCACTAAGCAATATTAAGCTTGACCCAATGTTTGGGTCAGTCACTCAAAACGTGTTTATGGGCAGATTTCCACCAAATGTGAATCATGAATATGTTTTTAAAAAAAATTTAAAACCCAACAACAACCATAAGTCGTGAATGTAAAAGTTTGATTGTGCATAACCCAAAACGTGAATTAAAGTTGGCAAAATGACGTACATTACTATTATACATGAGGGATGTTTTATTGTTGTTTTCTTTTCAGGTTGCAACAACTGCAACACAAAAAGGAACGTGGGGAAGAAGGACACATTGCAGAGGTCAACCCGAGGGGTTCTGAGGATACGCCACCCTGCAAGAAACTGAGAAGTACTGACACTTTATCACAGGCCTGTAGTAGCAAAAGAAGAAATAAACACGTCCTGCCTTACATATGTATCTTTTGTAAAAAGGAGAGGAAATCAAAGTGGCAGAAAGCTGATGGCAAAAAAATTGAATGTTTAAGCGTTTGTGAACAAAAACAATGTGTTCGACTTGAGGAGGCTGCAATGAGAAAGGGTGATGAAGAATTACTTGGCATCATCAAAGATAAAGATCTCGTTGCCATCGAATTGTGGTACCATTTGTCCTGCCTCAAAAGCTATACCAATGATGCATATGTATCTGGACGGTCATTTGCGTCCACAGGAAAGACAAAATGGCAACATTCGAACAGCTACAAAGTTTTCATGGAAAATGTAATTATCAACAAACTTGTCAAAAAAGAAGAGTGCTCAGGATGACTCACCTTGTTGAACTGTTCCTAGAAGTAGTCAAGGAGGTGGACATGTGTGTTTCCTATGAAGACATGCCAGTTGAAATACCAACTCCAGAAAGACTTCCCAAAATTGGTCTTCATACAGCCAAGTGCAAACAACCAGAGTGAGATTGTTTTGTACGATGGAGTGGTGGCAGACTTCGTGATACTACTGACGGATGTGACGTATACAGCAGTGATGAGGACAACTCTTCTGATTCTGAGTCGGGAATGCACTACAACTCAGGTGAGTGTTGATAAAATTGTAACTGTAGCAGCAAATCCAAATGAGAGAGAGAGAGAGAGAGAGAGAGAGAGAGAGAGAGAGAGAGAGAGAGAGAGAGAGAGAGAGGAGATTTGAAAAATCAGCACAGTGCATATTAGTGATATTGTATTTGCAGAAATATAGGATTGTTTGTTATTTTCTGTACATGTATTGGTTCCAGTTTAGACAACCCTTAAATACTGTTTCAGGAATGTATGACACGCAAGAAGACACAAGAGCCTTGTACCATGTGAGCATGCAACTGAACTATCACGTGTAGCTAGCTGGACAAAAGTGTCCCACAAGCAGCATTTGGCCTCCTGAAGCAAAAGACATGACGGAAGACAAGGTCCAGGAGATCATTCCAGTTCACTTGTTCAACTGTCTGGCTTGGATTGCCGGTGCCTCATCTGAATACAATCCAGAAGGGTCAGTTTGTGTGTCTGATTCTGACAAACGAAAACTGTTCAGTATATGTCAAGACATATTGAATGTTCACCACAAAGGGAAAATGTACTTGCCAAAGCACTATACCCTGGGAATGAGTGTAAGGCAACACAGTGGATCTGCCAAACTCATCAGCATCCTTGGACAGGAATGGGATGTGTCTCCACAGCAGCTATTGTCTCTGGAAGAGTTTGTGTGCCGACTCTATGGCCAAAAGGTCAACTTGGTGAATAATGCTCGGCACAACATTTTCAGGCTGACGTGCAAGTCCGACCACACACTGCCTCCAAACGACGACAGTCTTGGTCTTCATGTTCAAAGAGCAAACTATCAAACAGCAATATGGCGACGCTGTTTGGAACCCAACATTGACAAACCATTGCCTTTGGGTCACGGGTGGACGAGTGATCCTGATGACACTCAGCTTTTAGCTGTGCAATGGATGAGAAATCCACCAGCTCCTTCAGGTTTCGTGCAACTTGTCAAATGTGGTTGCAAGAGCAATTGTGCTTCGAACAGATGCAGCTGCAAGTGTGCTGACATGCCTTGCACAGAACTGTGCCAGTGCTCTGAGGATTGCACCAATGCCAAACACAACCCATGTGAGGAGGACAGCGACTCCGATGAAAGCCAGAGCAACAGTGACGGAAATATTGATCCCTGATGTGACCTTGACCTTGATTCTGATATGGAAACGTCATAAAGAACATATATATATATATATATGTGGTGAGGTTTACTCAATAGAAAACTAAGAAACGCTAAATGAAATTTCATCATATTACATATTGCTATTTTTTTTAAATAGTGTGACCTTGTTGTGACCTTGACCTTTGACTTTGACACTAATCAGCGTGACGTCCTCGCAGGAATGTTTCCAAAGACCACCATGCCAAATATTAACGAAATCTATTGGGAAACTTATGAGAAAAAGTGTGATAAGCAATGTAGTTGTGCACCAGGATGAATGGAACACTGGATTCCAATACACCCCCCTAATACACCTCATATATCAGAAGGTCAGGGGGTATTAGTGAATGTAACAGTATACCATTCGATAGGCAATTTTAAAGTCTTTCCAAATATATCAAAACAACTTTCATGTTTCATTGTGTTTTGACACAATGACAAATTTACTAGCCCTACCCCTAAAAATCAAAATATAGAGAACAAAGAAGGAAATTCACGTTATTGTCATCTTCCTGGTGTCTTATTCCGCCAGGTCCCACAATGTAACAAAGTGATTTTGGCATCAGCAAGACCCCCTCTACAAAATGCACTATTCATTTCGTGTGATAAATCAAGTTGCTACAGATTACAAAACTAAGCGATTTAGAGCTATTGACCCTGCAGCCTAAAACAAACAAGGCAGGAATTTTCTTTTGCAGCCTGTGACCACAAGGGTTAAAGTGTGGAAACCAGAAAAAGATTGGCCAATGATGCCAGAAAAAAAACGGTAAGTTCAAGTTCAGTATAGGCTAGAGAAGAGAATTACGTTTTGGACAGAAAATGTGTTTATCAGTTTTCGGCATCCAAGGACTCAAGTTTAATGCAAACCATCTTTTAAAGATCATATCTTTCATCATTGACACAATGTTTCTTTCATTTCAACAGCTTTACTGTTCGCTTTGGTCACAATATATGAAGTCTACGTTTTCTACCATGTGCATTGCACGTCGCCATGGCCAACCCCAAGGGGTCAACCCGCCCGAAGTGCAATGGACAAGCGTCGCCCCGTGAGAACCCCCTTCTTGATCAGGGTTCCTCTCGTGCCAGGAAAGTAGATTAATGTGACTGTATCATGCATGAGCGGATCGCATGACGGCCAGGGTGAGTATGGAAATGGCGGGAAAGGCAGGAGGTTGACTGCTTCTCTGAAGTACACAGGACAGCACACACCCCATGCCCCAACAACTAGCAATCATCTACACACAAGATAAGCAAGGGAGGAGGGCAGAGAGAGAGAGAGAGAGAGAGGGGGGGGGGGGGGGGGGGAGACGGGTGACTTGCTCCGAGCAAAGACAGTATGCCGTAGGGCGTACTGTCTTTGCTCCAAGTGACATCACCTTTCTCCTTCCCACTGTTGCCAGCGCCGCGCGTTCATCCTGGGGTGGGCATGTATCCAAGGAAACACTCGGCAGAAGGTAAGAAGTGGGTGAGAGGAGGGGGGGGGGGGGGGGGGGGGGGTTGAGGGGTGCGGGGAGAGACTGAAAATTAACGTAGATTAGTCATCTTGATTGCCGTTTGTGAGAGAGAGAAAGAGGGAGAGGAGGAATAGAAGGGGGGGGGGGGGGGGGGGTGTTGTTGTAGAGGATAGCGTGTCTGGCAATTGTCAGTCACAACAGCAATAGTAATGGTAATAGTAAAAATGGTAACAGTAAAGATAACAAAAGTAATGACAATGATCGTAATAAATAATGATGATGATGATGATGATAATAATAATAGCAACAATAACAACGATAGTAATGAGAACAAGAAGAATGATAATAATAATGACAATGACATATTGATGATACTGAAAGGGAGGAAGGAAGGGGGGTAGGGCGAGGATGGAATGAACAAAGAGAAGGAGGAGGATACGGGTTATGGGTAAGATGGAATCTGATAAGTATATTAATAGTTATAATAATAATCATGATTATAACCACATGATAATGATAATATAGGAGGTTGGAAAAGTGGTAGGTTAGAATGCTAGGATGTAGTAATGTATATATATATTGATAATATTAGTAAATATAATACTTGTGACAGTTAGGGAGTTGTAACGACAGCTATTATTATGGTAATAATAAACGTATTAGAATTAGTAGTAGTAATAATAATCATAATATTGATAACGATGTTGATCACGTTGATGTAATGCAAGACCTAATTAAGGTATACAAATAAGAGAAATACTTACTGATGAGAAAGATGAAAGTTGCGATCTTTTAGTCGTTATTGGCAGGGGATAGGGCCTAGCCTGAATTGTCGGGTGTCCATGCAACTCCTCAGTATAAAATAAAAGTCTCAGATGTCCACCTACAATATTTGTTTTTCCATTCTCGCTTTTCCTCAGGACATCTGTTGTTTGTAAGTAACTTTTTTTCCAATAAAAAACATTGTTACATGTTTCTATCAAAATCTTGAGGAGTTTTCTTTATGGCTCTGAAAAATATCTTATTTTGCATGAGTCATAAAATTTCTTAACGAAGAAAGTCACTCTTCTCTGAACATGTGCAAGTTCATAATAATCATTGATAAAAACAAGTTCGTTTTCGAAGTAAGCCTCTATGCTGTTAAGTTGTCCTTCCATCATTTCAGACCTTCGTATGATCGTATTATCTATTGTTTGGGTGGGCAGTATTTAAGACAAAGATCTATCGATCTCCCTTACAGACTGTAAGGTCTGCACAAACATCACACTCAATCATATCTTGACTAGAGTGCACGGCAATGATTTACTCTGGGTTTGTTTACAATCTACTAGAGTGCACGGCAATGATTTACTCTGGGTTTGTTTACAATCTAGTTCGTTTCCTTTTTGTTATGTTCAGTTAAACTGAATATTGGAGCAATTGGATACAAATCGGAAATCTATGACCGACAACAGGGAGATGGACACACACACACATACAGAGAGAGAGAGAGAGAGAGAGAAGAGAGAGAGAGAGAGAGAGAGAGAAGGTAAGGTAATGTTGCTTATAGCCCAGCCGACTGCAAAGGGTCATATCAGACTGTCACCGTGTTGAAGTCTACTCACAAGTTGTTTATTCACACAACCCTTCAAAATATATCTGCTAAAAACATCAGGTGGAACATCTCTGAAAAAGGTTTTCACGGAGAACAGGTCTCAGCACTAACGCACCCTGGCCATGTTGCGACACCATCTCTATCACAGAAGGATGCGCAAACTGCTGAAGAACCTTGACCCCGGAAAGCGCCTGGACCAGACATCAGTCCCCACTTACTTAAGGAACTTGCAGTTAAACTCTCGCCCGTTCTCACCCTGCTCTACCAGTCATCCATCGACACAGGAATTGTTCCTAGGACTGGAGGACAGTGAAATGTGTCACCAATTTCAAGCAGGAGGAGCGCTACTGGCCAGAGAACTCCCATCCATTTTCATTCACGAGCGTGCATGGAAAAATCCTCGAGCAATACTAGTCCACACGGTGAGGAGTTATGCTGAGAAACACAACATCAGTTGCAGACAAGAGCACGGGTTCCGCCGGGGTTGTTTTTGTGTTAGCCAGCGGCTCGGACTTATGGATGAAATCACTCTCGACCGAGAGAAGGGTTAGACAGCACGATGTCGTGGTGTTGATTTCTCCAAAACCTTCGCGAAGGTCTGCCATTCACTTTTAGTCCATAAGCTCCAACACCATGGTATCAAGGTCATCTAAACCGATGGACACAGAACTCCTGAGGGACAGGCAACAGGCAGTGGTGGTGGGTGGAGCAACATCAGCGTTTTAGGGCAGAGTCAGGTGTCCCCAGGGCTCCGTCTTGGGCCCCTGCCTCTTTCTGCTCTATATACATGACATCCCGACAGGTCTCTCCACAACCGTGCGACTTTTCACAGACGACACTGCCTCCCACAAGATAATCATGAAGGCTAGCAATCAATGCATCCTCCAAGTAGACCTGGATATGCTGGAAGCATAGGAGCAGACTTGGCTCATGTCCTTCTATCCGGACAAGACCACTACTGCACTTTGGCGAAAAACACAAGACTACTTACCACCTGCACCGCAAAACCTTCAGACCACCACGGAGGAAAAGTATCTGGGTGTTACCCTGACTACCAATTTGAAATGGGAACCCCACATCAGCAACATCACCAACAAAGCCTCAAAGACCCTGGCTTTGTCAAGCGGAACCTCAAGATAGGCCCCATCAAGACGAAGGAGAGAGCCTACAAAGCCCTGGTTCGCCTGACCCTGGAGCATGCCTGCCAAGTGTGGGACCCCTACTAGGAAGAGGACAAAACAGCGCTTGAACAGGTGCAACAGAGGCGGCACGCTGGGTAGTCGACCGCTATCGTCAGACTTCCAGTGCGAGTGCTGTCCATGAGCACTTCACTTCACTGGGCAACGACTTCACTGGTCACCCCTTGAAGACCGACGGCGTCAGATCCGACTGTCGACATTCTTCAAATTCCATCACGGCGACATCAAGACCGACTCCGTATATGTTCCTCCTCGCCACACCCATCACTCAGGGGTCCAAAATGGTCAAGTTGACCGAAGTGGCAAAGCCACAAGTGCGCGTCTGCGTAAGCAGACGCGCCCACCTAGGGGGGTCCGGGGGCATGCCCCCCCGGAAATTTTTAAATCTAGATCAAAATCTGTGCAATCTGACGCATTCTGAGCTTCTTTTTAGTCATTTAGAGACAGAGATATATATATCTGAAAGTTCAACTGATCTTGAAGTTGAAGGTAAAATATAACAAAGAACTACACATTTTAAAGCATAAACACACAGGAAAATATCAAAAAGGAAGAAAATTATAGGCTAAAGGTAACAACAGGTAAAGGCAAATAACACATTTTTATTGATTGATCAATATATTCATACATAAACATAAATTTTAAAATCAGAATACTCACAGAAATAACACCCTGGTCTGGACTTGAGTAAACTGATCAGTCGCCTCTTACGACAAGCTCAGCCAAGCTGCAGAAATATTCTTTTTAATTCCCCCTTGCCTGCAGGGGAAACAGTCACAAAGTCTATTTCTGGGAAATAGGATTGAAAAAGCTTCCAATCGAACACTGCTTTTTCTTTTTGCTGACTGCAACTGGCACCACTGTTGAAGTCGATTCAGTGTTAGTATCACTTCCATCCTTCTCAGCAGCAACTGAAGGGCCCTTATCTGGCACTGATGGTCATCCCTGGCTTGCCTTGCTTCCTCAAGAATGTCCTCAGTTGCCTTTCTTTTTGTGGTCCATTTTTTAGCAGTGACCCCAAGAGATTCTGTCTTTTGCCTACTGTGTTCATTTTTCCTCTCTCTCCTGGCTTTGTCCATTTTGGCAGCAGATAGCATGTTCTGAACCAGACGCCGACTGACAGGCTCTTTCACTGGATCTTTTTTCATGAAGTGCTGCACTGCAGTCTTGCCACTAGCCTTGAGTGACTGCTTCACGGTTTGCAAGGCAGAAAAGTCTAGATCTATATCAATTTTCGTGTTGGATTTATCGATCACCTCGCCCATGATGCTGAACATGGACTCCACAAGTGGGCCATGGAAGCAGCACAAAACACCTTTCACCAGTTCGCTTGAGTAAAGGATAACTATCCTCACTCACCTTCACCCCCCACGTGTCAATCCTCTCATCTTTTGCCATCTCTGGTATGTGTCTGTCAGTTTGGAACCTCCTCACCTCACTTTGAAACTGGTCTTCTTCAGTCTCAGACTTTAGGAATGAGGTTAGGCAGCTTCACTAGTTCCCTTTGACACATAGAGGTGCCTCTGGTGTGGGGATCCAGGAGGAGAAGCACCTCAGGACCTTGTTTTAGGGGCATTTTTCCTAGCAATTTCTTTCCACCTGCAATGAATGCTGCTTTAGCATTATGCAGCAACTCTTTCCTGACTGGGTGGTCTTGTTTTCTGGAGCTGAAGTCCTTCTTGACATAGCTGCCAAGATGAATGTCAGATGAAGGCAGCATAACAGCTTTGTCATCCAGATCAAGTTTCAACAGCCGAGTAATCGGAGTTGGTCCACCTCCCAAGTACTCAGGCCGGACAAAGCACTGCAATATTCCTTCAGTAGCTCTTCCTGCTTGGTGTGCAGCTCATGCATCTTTGGGTTTGCCCTGTTTGGAACACCTTGATGTACTTGTACAGATTGACAGCACTGTGATGTACAGATGAAGTTGCAGCATTGTTTTGTCCGACTCATCAAACAGTTTTTTCGCAATCCTTTTTTTTCTGTCCTTACCATCCTTGGTTCCACTTTTCAATGATGCTTCTGCCTCCAGCTGCAATTTAGGATGGCCACTTCTGTCTCTTTGAGTTTGTTGACATTCCTCCTGCTGTAAATTTTGGTGATGAAAACCTCATACAGTTTATGGTCAGACTTGTCAAGAAGCTGAAGACAAGAGCGTCCATGATTCGAAGCGTATCGGCCACCACTTCAACCAGAGAAAGCCATCGATGTTGAACATAAAGTTTGGAGAGGATGGAGAAATGCCAATAGCAAGGCACACGTCTGCAAGCAGGTTTCGGTAGTGTGGTGACCATCTGTGATCTGAATGTAGGTCAGTCAACAGTTGCTCCACATGGTGTGCGAATGGTTGACAGAACTCCTTTGCTGCTATGTGAGCATGATGACATGTATCACCATCCACATCTAGCAAATGCTGAGCTTTTCTTTCTCTAATTAGAGTCTCCAATCCAGCTCTTTTCCCCTCATAACAGCACACGAATCCATCATGATTGATAACAAATTTGACCAAGGCAAACCTAGTTCTTCGAAAATATCTTCAAGCTTTTTGAATAAGTTTTCACTAGTTAGCTTGTCAAAGAAAAACTTGTGAGGTGATTGACAGTCACCATCTGTCGACGTTCTGAGAATGACTTACAAGCACAGTCACAACTTTATCATTGTTTGAGTTCATCGCCTCATCGATGTTCAGGGAAAATATTGACACCTTTAATTCTTCCAAAAGCTCTTGCGGGAATGTTGCTGCAACTCCAAATTTCAGTTTGTACGATGCAGTTGTGCTGGAACTTGCTATATTTTGTAATGCAGCTTGTCATTTGCGAGAGCCTTTGCAAGATCCAAAAATCTTCGGAACGGCAGACAGGGCCATGTTGTTTTCCGCCACAAAACTGATTACCTGAAACAGAGGGGCGCGCACACACGCACACACATTGTACACTGACTTTAGTCAACAGTTATCATCAGAAACAAGAGTTTAATTTTTGAACAATTTTCAATACCTTGGTCCTCACACACGGGTCTCTCTCGATTCACAAATCCGCTAGCCTTAACAACTAAGTCTAAACACAGAAAATAATTTTAAAATTTAAAACAAATAAAAATTAACAACTGTAAAAAGATCAAAACAAATTATAAAAAAGACTTGTAACAAATTAATTTTTATTAAAAAAAAACCCAGACAGACGTTGTACCTTACATTCTCAGTGTAATAACAACATTATCATTAATTAGAAAATAGCAGGGGTGATGTAAAACATTTAAAATCAAAAATTTCCCCTTGCTTACTTGGTCTCTTAAGTTCTTTATCACTATGCTATTAGGAAATAACCAGTTTGGAACAAAAATATTTTTTAATTGCCACAAAACATGATTAAGTTCATCTTCCCCCCCGAAAGGAGTTTAAAAACTTTTATAAATAAAGAAAATTCTTACCATTGCCTCTGCATTCTGTGTCCTGTCTTCTAGTGGGACGAGGGGGGTCAGTTGAGTATTCCTCTTACAGATGGTTCCACTGGATTCTTGCCGAACATTGGATGAGCCCCATAGACAGTTTTCTCCGGGAGTGGTTTGTCCTTGCAATAGATGAAAAATATATCACTGACATTCCCAAATGCTTAATATTTTGTTACACTCCTATCAGCATTTGATTCCTTCTCATTAGCAATAAAAAAAAACCCTTAGAAGTTCAATTAAATAAGGCATGAAAAGCCAAGGAAAAAAGGGAGAAAATGGAGATGAACTGATAGGTACCACCAGCAGAGGTGAACACAACATTTAAAACCAAAGTAATGTGTGTGTGTGTGTGTGGTGTGTGTGTTGTGAGAAGAGAGAGAGAGAGAGAGAGAGAGAGAGAATTTCAAGT
>CM031605.1:36072018-36084518 GCA_018398815.1 Conus ventricosus
CTACTTCCTTACACATGCCCAAGTCAAAGCTCTTCAAATGGCATTTGATGGCGGGCTAGGAGACACATTCATGCTTGAGCAAAACCTCCTCAACATTGTTCACTCATTCATGAAGTTTATACACACCACTTCCCAGTCAGTCAACTTCATGGACATCTCCATCTCTCTCAAACATGGACCACTCATCATCTATCCACAAAACTGTCAGTCAATAATTTGAATTCCTCTGCAGACACTGCTCTGAAGAAAATTTCACACAGCGAGCAGTCCAAATGTTTAAAGTTTCTCACTAACTCTGGATACCCCAGTATCATCATTAACGATGCTCTTAGCCACACCACAGCTTTGTCCGAAACAACTGCCTTGTAACCCCAACAGACAGACCCACCACCTGCTTTCTATTCCACCCACACGCACTTCCCATCTGTGGAATCCTCAAGTACCAACTGGCACACAGTTTGAAGATCACAAACCTGCCTTTGAGACCAAACCCATGATTACTTTCAGGCGAAAAAAATTAGAAAGATCTACTTGTGCATTCTAAACTGAACAAAATAATCCCACATGAATCACCCAGTACCTTTCCCGCCTCAATTTCCAACGGCAAAATCAGTCTTCTTGCCAAGCCAGACGTGATCCTACATGGCTCCAGAGGCTCGTTCAAAATTAAACGAATATTCTCCTCTCAGAGCTGCAACATTGTGTATACTATCCACAATGAACTGTGTTGTAAGACCCACGCAGGTGAGACATCCTGCACACTTGGTACGTGCATTTCTGCACACCTGGCCAATGTCTGCCATTATTGAACCATCCCCAACATCGGCAACATCAATCATGTCCACGTCCTGGCACTTTGGCGATCAATTTGAGTGCACCATGCAGGAATCCTATCTTACCGCCAGACTGGGGGCCCTCTGCCCACCTGGCATCAGCATTATGAATAGCATGTACCCATCCACCCCAACAGCACCGGCCTGCAGTACTCTCCACAGACACGCTACCAGACTACTCATTATTTGCATTATGTATATGTTACATCTATGCTCTGATCTCTTCTTCCTTTACCAGCTTCATGTACTTTATCAATCTATTCTTTACCTACTTATCTGTCCACCCCCCTTTCGTACTCCCATTCTCTTTAAACTGCAAATACTTCTTTTAAATATATTTTCTTCATTCTCTCTTTCTTTCATTTTCTGTTTCAATAGTACTGTCAGCTTTTTACTCACTTATAATTTTCGTTCCTTTTCACCATCGAGTTATTATTACTATTGTCATATCATTGTTGATTTCATCATTGTAATTGGTAGCAGTAGTGATTATTATTATTTTGTTGTTATCATTATTATCATCATCAATATTATCATTATTATTATCATTATTACGGCAGCCCTGATGTAGCCCTTTGTGGTCGGCTGGGCTATAAGCAACATTGTCTTATCTCATTATTACGGCTGGCAGAGTTTACAACAAACTTTCCCAGCTATCTCCCCTACATACTATCGGGTCTACCCATAAATGTAGCAATCAGTTTCACTGTGAACAACGATACTTTCCTCTGGTCACATAGTTTGTTTAGCTTTGCTTTGTTCAGAATTTGGAACATATTGACAACGTTTGAAACATGTGACAAACAGAAAGCCAAGAGAGAGAGAGAGGAGAGAGAGAGAGAGAGAGAGAGAGAGAGAGGAGAGAGAGAGAGAGAGAGAGAGAGCTATTCACCCTCTCAGCCACCTGCGCGCATGCGCACACACACATACACACGCACACACACTGCCTTGGAAATCATGAAATGTGCTAAAAGCGCCAACAGATTAAAACAAGATCTCAGTAAGCTCATGAAAACAATGGTAAAAGCATAAGAAGGGTATTGTTTAACAGAATGTGGTGAGACAGAACAGCAAGATCAAAGGGAAAAGAGGGGAAAGGAATTTTAAGACAGAGAGGAGAGAGACAGGGAGGAGATAATGTTGAGAGAGGGAGAGAGAGAAAGAGTGTGTGTGTGAATGTGTGTGGGAGTGTGGCAGTGGGGGGTGAGACACACAGAGGGAGAGAGACAGATGGACAACCTTGCACACACACACACACACACACACACACACACACACACACACACACACACACACACACACACACACACAAACTTTCAAATCTAAACAAAATACCATAAACAAAAGAACAACAAATTCAATAGCAACATCTTTAATCAAACCAGTTTCAGCTTTTTCAACTTCAAAATCACAGTGTGGAACAAAAAAAAAAAAAAAAAAAAAGAGAGAGAGAGAGAGAGAGAGAGAGAGGAGAGAGAGAGAGAGAGAGAGAGAGAGAAACAATAAAAACAATTAAACACAGTTCCTCATTGCCTGTACAATCGAGTCCATCACCCAATTTTAAAAACAAAATGAAACCAAAACACCTCTTCCTCCATTATAAGTATAAATATCTTCTTCACCCTCTGAGCCAACTCACGATAAAAAAGAAGAACAAAAATAGATGTATAACATAGTATTTCTACTGTTTGACATTTGAAACATTGTAAACGTCACACTCTTCACTTTAACAAAAAAATATGCCATTGAGAAAATGATGGAGCTCTGCTGCCATTCTGAGAAGTGATAACAGAAATAAATAAAACAATACACTCATGGATAACATTAGCCATTCTGTACTTCCAACACTCTATCCTGTGCTTGAAGTTGTCGAAGTTTTTGAAAATTACTTCTCAAAAAAAGTTCAAATCTGTTCAAATGATACTGACCAAGTGTTTGTTCAGATTCCTCATCAAACATCAAATGAAGTTTTTGCAGGTACAGCACTTACCTTCTTTTCAACTGTATTTGAAGGCCATGTGCTCAAATTATGCTGAAAATGTCTAACAAAAAATCCCAAAACAAACCCTTGTAATGTCAGTCATGTTCCAACATCTATTTTGCTTGAATGCTGAAATGATTTTGTTGTATCAATGCTCATCTCTATCATCAATGAATACAAGTCCTCAGATACAGTTTATGGCCGTTTAAAAACCGGATTGGTGAAACTTTCATTAAAAAGTCTTTTCTAGATACGAATAACTTAGCCAGCGTTTGTCAAATTTCAAATCTCTCTCAAATGTTACGACTCCTTAAAAAACTTGTTTTTTTTTTTTTGGCTTTCGCATCCCCTAATTGCTGATAATTTATGGCAAACATTTCAATCAGGATATAGAGCCAATCACAGTACAAGCCTACCTTGCTGAAAGTATGACATAAAGTAATGATGACCAGATTTCAGTTAATGCTCTGCTTGACCTGTGTGCTGCCTTTAAAATGTTGATCATTATGTTCTTTGGAACTGCCTCTAGAATCTGTTTGCGATTCAGAATAAAGTTCCATCATTTTTTTCCATTTGTATTTGTTAAATGGAACTCAGTTTGGTCCTGTGTACAACTGACTGTCCAATGCTTTGCCATTTGGTGTCCCCCAAGGTTCTTGGGCTCCTATCCTTTCATACTTTACACACAGCCTCTCTGATATTGTTGAGAGACATACTGTTCTACATCATATGGTTACTGATAACACTGGACTTAACCAATCACAGGATCTCAACAAATTCAGACTTTGACACAAAACAATAGAAAATTGTCAAGTTGAGGTTACCGTCAAACAATACTCAATAAGCATCGAGTCAATAAAAATAAAGATAAAACAGAAGCAATTCTTTCAATCATTTCTAGTGGAGCCAGTTGTTCGGACTCCTTAGAGACTGAAAAAAGCACAATCCCCTTTTCAGTCAGTCAAAGACTTGGTTTTCAGTTTCATCAAACACTTGCAATGAGAGCACAAGCAAATTAATAAGCCAGCAAAATATGCCCAATTGCTTACTTTGAGATCTGGACAGACTTCACTAGATACTTAACTTCACAAAGAAGCTATAAATCTTAATCAGATCACACATGTGGGTCTTTCTCCACTGAACATAATGAACTTCATAAGTAATGACATGACATGACATGACATGGAACATGACATGGCATTAAATAACAGATCATAATACAACCTACAAAAATCACTATCTATATAAGTTATTGATTCAGAAGAAAAAAATAAACAGATTTCAATAACATGCCTCACAACAAAAAACATTGATGCATTTCTAAAGGACCAGTACGATTTTCTGTTTTGCCCAAGCACACAAAACAAGCAGGGCAACAAAGTCTGATGAATTAACTTTTTATCCACATGGATCAGACTGGTCAGAATGCATCGGATTCTCAAATTCTTTCGAAGAGATTTTCAGCATACTTGACAGGCACTTGTGGAGGGAAGGCTGGATCGATGGCAGTCTCCACCAGACAGCGCACCATGTCTGGAAGCAGTTTGCTGAACAAAACAAACATGGCGTAAGAAATGAAGTTTGATACTATGGAATGAAAGAAGCTAATCCAAAACTACCTTCAAAGTACAAAATAATCGTGAACAAGCAAAGTGAAAAAACACACATGAACAATACACTTACATATAAATTCAAATACACACACACACACACACACACACACACACACACACAGACACACACACACACACACACACACACACACACACACACATTCTTGGCAAACTGTGGGATTATATAATTTCATTTAGGATGGGTATGCAAGTTTGAGTGTTGGGTTTCAGTGAACGTGTGGCAAGTCAAACCAGACACCATTGTGCAGTTGTAAGTATCACTGACTTTTGGAGTTCATGGCCTTGATTCCCACCAGAGGTATTTGTTTGAGGAATTATTCAGCCTCGGCTGGCTCCTACCCTGAGTTGAGTATGCTATGCGCTCAAATGGGAACTGTAGTAAATCAGTCTTATAAAAATGGTGGATTTAAAGCATGTGACATTCTTCATCCTTAGTCACACTAAAAGAATCTGTTCAACAGCTATAGGTAAGCTACACCATTGAAACAATCCATGGCACCATCATATATGTCTGTGATTTATATTTTTTTTTAAATCCTTAAGAAAATGAAGATTGGGAAAAGCAAGTCACGATTACTAGAAGCTATACTTAATAGTTTGTAACACCTGTATCTAATTACACAATAGTAAAGACATCTTAAGAAACATCCTTGCACCAGAATTGCCTGTTACGTGAATCAGAAATCGCACTCGTGAATAAATTTGTTGTGTCATCCTCTCCAACTCTCACACTTTTCAACATAACTATTTTTGGTGGATGCTGTTTATGCCCTCTGTGTTCCATTATGTTCTTTGTCAGAAAAAAAGACAATGAACAAAAATCATTTTAAGTTCTTCAATACTGTATCACAATCTATACATAACCAAAAAAATATTGCTGTTTTCATTATACCACAACCAATCTTATCATGAAAGAATAATTCATTCATGATCATCATTATCAAACTAAAAGTGCTTACCTCCAATGCATTGTCAATCATTGTCATTGTCACCATCACCATTTACATCCAAACAAGCATACCTAGCACAGGCTGGAGCTCCATTGATCTCCATAAGCCACACATGGAACTGTTCATCCACCATGAAGTCCAGACCAAAGAGCTGAAAGCTCCAGTAGCCTGCTCCGCCTGTATGTATATGCTGAAAAAAAACCCCCACAGTGCATAGCAATAAACTGAAGATGATGCCTTTTCATAATCCATGATTGGAAATTACAACGTGCCCCAAAGGACCTGCAATAGAGCAGTCTCCTACAGCCTTCTTCTTGAACTCATCTGAAAAGGCAACACTTAAACACCAAACACTTGATAATGTCACAGACTTGTAGTAATGTGCATTGCGCTTCTCTGAAAAGGCAAAACTTAAACACCAAACATTTGATAGTATCACAGACTTGTAGCACTGTACAAACTACAGCAAATAATAAAACATAAGTATATCGATTGTAGCAAAATATAAACAAGAAATTAGTAAAACAAAACACAACAATGCAATTAAACACAACAAATAAAACCAACAATGTGACAATATAATCAAAGCAAAATACAAACAGGAATCAAGAACATACCAATTAACTTAAACGTAGCATAAGGAACAACAAATTTTATTGAAAAATTAATTAAGAATAATCAACATATGGGAAAAACTGAGCCAAAAGTTCACCTTTTTCTTCCTCCCTGCAACTTCCTTTCTGACATCTCTTCCTCCCCAATGACGCAACAGACATACCTTAATTAACCTTTACCTTTGACCGTGGGTCCTCCAGGACCCAGAGACACACTAAATCAACGATATCTCCTAAACTACTGAACATAAATCAATGAACTTTATGTAATTGTTGATCACCTGGTTATGCACATGTACACATGAGGACGTTAATCTAAGTGAAAAGGTAATTTGTTAATTAAGGTGTTAATATCATTATAACACTCACGACGACACGGGTCGTGGAGGACCCATACATATTAAAGAGTGGCCTACGTGACTATTCCTCAACCGACGGCGCGGGTCGTGCAGGACCCATGATGTTCAAAGAGGAAGAAAGATGATTATTCTTCTCCCGACGATACGGGTCATCCACGACCCATTCTTTTCAAAGTAGAGGCGGAGTGTTGTTCCCGACGATACAGGTATACAAAACCTATTGGAAAAAACATCATAGGTCAGCTTGCTCTGAATAAACACATTTTTGTTGGATGTATGAAAAAACTGCTCATACAGAAGACTAGATTTATCACAATATTACTGTTATGTTTTAGTGGATTCGTATAGAAAATACTCTGCCACTAAGAGAACTATAGGCCCAAAGCGAATCAGGTAGTTTCGGTTTTGAAATTCTGAGAACCAGTCGCTTTTGTTTCGGTTTTGAAATTCCTAGAACCAGTCACTTTCGTTTTGGTTTAATATTCTGAGAATCTGTTGTGTGCTTGAGCCACTTGGACAATCGCATCACTCCACTCAACGGCTGCATGATTCTATTTGTCATTCTTCACTTCCAAAGAGCGGCAATACCTTTCATTGCAAGAATGGAGAGCAAGGTGAGTTGATGTTGTTGGTTTTTTTGTTTTTTTTTACTCTGTTTTTATTTTCAGCCCTTTGTTTTCACACACAGTGGTGTAGGCCTGTAATGATGTACGGTGATGTTGTTAGTCAATGTTATTTACCATGTCACGGTGAAAGCAATATAAAATTGATTTCTTATTTTCGTTTGCTCGATCATACTTGGAGGCCAGTTCTTACAACGAAATCAGTGGTCTTTTGATATTAAATGGAGAACTATCCCATGACTACTTGACGTCTGATTTTCATTCTCTCCTTCCCACACATGTTTTGTCACTGTCAATCTGTTCATGAAATTAATGGCCTTTGTCTTTGGTTGCAGGTGAGCAGGAGAGACCAAACATATTTGAGGCATTGACAGTAGCAGCAGGTGACTCTTTGGTGGACGAGGGCTTGTGTAAGTTATTGAACTCCTTTCACCTCTCTCACACTCCATCCTCCCCTCCCCCTACTCACACACATAGGCATAAAAATACACACCACTCACATCTCTCTCTCTCTCTCGTTTATGTGGTGTAAATGGGCCCCTGTTCTTATACTATGCAGGGGCATCTGGTTTATTCACACTGGTTTTATTTGTATATTTTTGCCTTGTGTTTTGTGTGTGCATGTAAATGCATGTATGTACGAGCGAGGTGTGTGTGTGTGTGTGTGTGGTGTGTGTGTGTGTGTGTGTGTGTGTGTGTGTGTGTGTGTGTGTGTGAGAGAGAGAGAAGAGAGAGAGAGAGAGAGATGGAGAGAGAAAAGAGAGAGTCCGGAATTTGTGAATAGTTTCTAGAGCACAATTATATTTTCTTTTCATCTGTTGCATTTTCATTTTGGCTATGTTTGTTTCAGCGCAAACTGTGGATGCAGCTGCAGCCTCGGACACAGAAGAAGGCCTTGTCAGTGGAGACGATGAGATGAGTGAAGAGGAACCGCCTGCACCAGCAGACAGTGACACACCCAGTGAGGAATCAGATATGTCGGGGGAAGAGGAGGAGAGGGGGGAGGATGACCAGACTGCCACAACATTCACGGGTGAGACTGCCAAGGATGGACAAAATGGAACAGGAATCCAAACCCCAACCAGGCAAGGACCCTTGCCAGAAATGTTTTCAGGGCTTCTGACAATCAGGCAGTTGGTTGTCAGCATGCTAACAGTCCACGTGATGCTTACAGACTTTTTGTAACTGACAAAATGATTAGTGACATTGTCAAGTTTACAAACATTCAAGGTTCCCAAATCTTGAAGGAGAAATGGAAGCCAATGGACATGGTTGAATGTGAAGGTCTCCTTGGTATGCTTCTTTTTCTGGGTACCAGGAAACAAAGTTTTGTGAACACTGAAACATTGTGGGACTCGGTGTATGGTTTCCCCATGATCAGAGGGTGCATGAGTAGGAGACGTTTTCAGCTCCTCATGACACATTTGCGATTCGATGATAAAACTACTAGAACTGCCAGAAGGCAGAGAGACATTTTTGCCCCCTTCCGCGACATTTGGGACGAATTCATGAAGAACTTGCCCCAGCATTATGTCCCTGGCTGCTTTCTGACTGTGGACGAGCAGCTTGTGCCCTTCAGGGAACGCTGCAGTTTCCTGCAATACCTGCCATCCAAACCGGATAAAATTGGCATCAAAGTATTCTGGGTGGCTGATGCTCAGAACAACTTCCCATTGAAGGGTATCCCTTATTTGGGGAGAGCAGCTGGTCAACAAAGAGCAGTCAATCTGGGGCGCAATGTTGCCACTGACCTGGTCACGCCTTTCTTCAAAAGTGGGCGAAATGTCACATGTGACAATTTCTTTACAGACACTGTCCTCACGGAGACACTTTTGAAGAATGGCTTGACCACAGTCGGCACTGTCAGGCAGAACAAGCGGTTCTTGCCAAACTCATTCAAGAGTAAAGCAAGGTTGCCTGTCCATGATAGTCGGTTCATGTACAAAAAGGACCATACCATTGTACAATACCAAAGCAAAAAGAACAAGCAGGTTGTGCTGATCAGCACAATGCACGACACTGGTGTTGTTGAGTCAACACCAGCAAACACAAAAAGAAAACCAGAGATGGTTCTCTTCTACAATGACACCAAAGGAGCTGTGGATTCGCTGGACAAAATGGCACATGCCTTCACCACCAAGCGCAGAACGCAAAGGTGGCCAATGATCATGTTTTTTAACATCCTTGACCTGGCCAACATTGCAGCTCGTGTCATCTGGAAGCTGCGTTTCCCAGAGCACAAGCTCTCAAAAGATGATGAGCGTGCTCCATTCATTAGGGCCATCAGTGAGGAACTTTCCTTTCCTCAGATGAAACGCCGTTTGGCAACTGTCACATTGCCAAGAAGTCTGCATGAAACAGTGCAGAAGGTCATCCACAACTTTGAGGCAAAACTTGCTCCTCCTGAAGATACAAGGAAGGGTCGCAAGACACAGAAAGCTTCAGGGTCTGGGCAAAAGCAGGGTCTGTCCCAGGAAGGAGCCAGCTCATCAGAGAGCGCTCTCAAACAAAAACGCTGTCTCTTCTGCAGCTGGAAACGTGACAGAAAAACCCAGCAAAGATGCAGCAAGTGCAGCGAGTTCATTTGCACTGAACACACACACAAAGTGTGTCCATCCTGCATCAAATCAGTCAAATCAGACTAGGCAGCCAAACTCAAACTGAAGGGGCTGGATTTACCAGCTGATCTCCCAAGACATGTGTATGTGTAGGCACATATTTGTGTGTACGCGAGTATGTAAGGGTGTGCAAGCAAGTATGGAAGTATGCATGTGATCAATTCTAAAAGCAAAACAGACAACAGAAAACATGTTTTCCAAGGGGAAGAATTTTTTTTTTCATTCCAACTTTAATTAAGCACACTTCTTGCAGCTCTTGGGGGGCTGGCAGTAGGTGGCATTGGCCAATTGGCCAGTTCCTCCACCGTGACGTGGTACCCCTGAAACAGAATCAACGGTGTTTTGTTGAATCTTGTAATACGATCTATAGCTTGATTTGGAGTTGTATCATTCTGAATTAGTGCTGTTAGGTTGGCTTTGTTGTGGTTTTTTTACTTGATGATGTTGGTCAATATAGTAAGGAATGTCATTATTTTCTTGATTTGTGTCCTTTATACTTTTTTGTCAGCTAAATCAAAGCACATCGCAATGAATGTCACTATTTTCTTGAGTTGTGTCCTTTATAATGTTGTTTTGGTCAGCTTAATCAAAGCATATAGCAGATACACACATAGCTTGATTTGGAGGTGTATCATTCTGAATTAGTGCTGTTAGGTTGCTTTTGTTTGTGTTTTTACTTGACGATGTTGGTCAACATAGCAATGAATGTCATTATTTCCTTGATTTGTGTCCTTTATACTTTTTTCAGCTAAATCAAAATATATTCTTTCTGGGTATGCAGTCACTGACACTGATTAGAAACTATCTCAGTGTTGTGTGTGTTCTATTGGGAACACTCCAGATATAACAAACATGTAGTACAGTAATTACCTTGTCGGTGTACTGCCCGTCATAGGCACCGCATCAGGGGGGTCGCCAAAGTGCTGGCACACCACCCCCTGACCTCCTCTGGGTATACCAGAGTGCGCTCACCCTTTGTTGGGAGCTTGTCGACGAACTGAAACATTGGGTAAAAAAAATATGTTTCATGGTCACTCTCCAGTCTGTTACAAAACTATGTATCGGCCACATGACTGCACAGATACAAAGAAAACTTTAACAGGCTGGAGAATAAAAATTCATTTATGCAATATGTTTTACAATGTGTGTCCTTTGTATTGTATTTTATCAAGGATCACCCACTAAATATCGGTTGTTTGTCATCTGTGAAGTGTTTGTAAACTTTTCCTTTTTTTTTACTTTGTTATAATTAGTGTACTGAATAAAACAGTGAATGTTGTTTTCTAAACTTGCATACATTCTTGTTTCTTTTTGTGTTTGGATCTGTGACAGATGAAAACATGGCGAATGGTTTTAATATGTACCTGTAACTGACAACATGTAGTCTTTGTATGGAAACATGTTTCAAAGACAACATTGGTGAGAGTGAAAATGGGGAGGGTGAAGAGAGTAGAAAACCTACCATCAGGCTCCCCAAAGAGCCCAGTAGACGTCCTTGCGACAGGTACCTACATGGAACAGTAAGTGCCTCAGCATGGGTGGCATCTCCAGTCTAGAACAAAGTGTCAGCGATACAGTCAGTTATAATTCCTATGCACTAGATGATGAAAAATGTATTACAGAAAATTTGGTGGAACTTTTATTCATCACTAGTCACACACTTACCATTTGGAACCAAACCTTTCTCTCGCTCTGTCCATCTGTCTTATGTGCATGTCTGTCTGGGTGTGTAACTTTCCCTCTCTCTATGTCCTCCCACCCCTCCCTGCTCTCTCTCTCTCTCTCACACAAACACACACACCCCACACACACACACACATACATGCACCAGAAGTGCACTTACATGGCATGATACTGCATCCGCACTCATTATGCCTTGACGATTGAGTGTTCAAGTCTGTGTCTGTGGTACGCTTTTGCGTGTGTCTGTGCACTTTTACTTCTCAGCCTATTTCTGGTTTTCACTTTGTCGCTGATAGGTGTAGACTTAGTTCATGCAAAGAAGAACGACTTCAGTACAGTACTAGGCCTACTAACAATGTAATCCCAAGTCTGGTATCACACATGAAACAAGCGAGTTTAGGCAACTAACCCCAAACTGGTTAACCCCTGAGACAAGCAAACATAAGGCAACTTACCCCAAACTGGTGAACAACTCTTCTAGGGTCGTCTCTGCCTCAGTCGCCATCTTTTTCTCGAAAAAACAGCATGTTCACGTGGTCTATGACTATTAGAGAATGTGGGTCGTGGAAGACCCACATCGTCGGCTGAGGAATAGACACCTTGAGGCCTCTATAAAAAGTATGGGTCGTGGAGGACCCGCATCATCGGTTGAGGAATAGAGACCTTGAGGCTTCTATGAAAAGTATGGGTCGTGGAGGACCCACATCGTCGGTTATGCAAGGTTTTATGTGTGTTCTGGCGAAGGTTAAGAAACCTACATTCATGAGCAATAATTCACATCAACTTGACAGACAGACTAAACTCACATCCTGTATGATCATGAAGCAGTCCGTGTGATGGTCCGTATCTGAGGCAGTATCTTGGATTCCAGACTGACACCATGGTTACTCCTCAAATATCTGCAAGGGAAAAAAAAATCAGATGTAACAGGAAATTAATTCTAATGCTGTCATTCACAACAACCAACCATAATGACAATAATAAACATAATAAAATATTAATGCTGATATTGATAATAACAATAGTAATGAGCTGTAATTTACAAATTCATTTTCTTTCGCAGCATTATTTGATTTGCAAAGGAAGCAGGAGTGCAAGTCAGCTGGTCTACTTGACAAGCTTGTTGGCGCTTTTCAATCCTGGACCAGATGACATTCTGCTTAACCTATTTCGGAAGTCGTCCGGACTGAGCAAACAAACTGAAC
>CM031605.1:36087018-36099518 GCA_018398815.1 Conus ventricosus
GTTAATACCTCATTTGAAGGAATTCTAAGGAATGGAGTCAGAACCAATGTTAACTCTGAATAAAAGTCTCCCTGTACTGAAACGGCCCCAGTGGAGAGTCAAACCCACAACCCCAGTTAAAATTACAAGTCTGACGCTCTACTAACTGAGCCTATTTCGCCCCATATACCTTAAAAGCCCACATTCAGTGCAGTTAGACACCTTCAGACCTGTGCATTCTGTTTTGCTATAAACGTATTTGATATTCAAAGACTTAACTGATAACGTGTCAAGGAAGAGACCTTATAATAGTGCCATAGAACAAACCTGTCAAAATCATCAAAGAACATTTCGTTGCCCTCCTCATAGCGTCCAAAATTGTCAGACAGTTCTTTCTGCAAACTGTGATTGGTCAGGTGAGCAGTCACATGACTGAGGTCTTCATCATAGGGATCAGATGCCGTTCTCAGCACTCCCTCACGATACAGGTACACGTTGTAGAATAAATCCACAAGCGCCCAGCATCTGAAAGAAAATACCAGTTCATCCCATGATTTCTTCTGTCAACAGTTATGCAGGCTACAACAGACTTCTAAACTTGGCATGAACCATGACAAACAGTGAAACCAACAGAGCAGCAGTAAATTCATTATGCGAGTCATAATTAAATGTAAATGGATAATTTCAGTCCAGACATGCCTATATCTAAAAATGGCTCTGCATGAACCTTACTGGCCACTTAATTCAGCTTGTGAATTTTTCTTTAAAGACAAATCAGCACATGCAGTCAAGTGTCTATCAGGGACATAAAGACAAAGTTCCCTGCCAGTGTGCTTAGCAAATATGAAGCCACAATTCCACAGACATGATGGCGAAGCAGAAAACAACTGGCAGAACTGGCTCTCAAAATCTGTGAAAATCACTAGACAGCAATTCCATGGCTGTGATCTTTTGTTGCAATATTCTCAGCCATTTTGATTTGCTTTTTAAGCAATGGTGCCAGCACAATGAAAGGAAGCAGATACAGCCAAGGATGACACAGTTTTATGGGATGCTTTTCTTATGAGAAAAGAAAGCTTATGTCCAGCAAAAACAAACAATAAAAACAAACAAAAAATGAAAAACAAAACAAAACAAACAAACCAAAAAAGAAAACCAACAAATCGCCTGTTTTTGGAGAATAAAATAATCCATTACACTCTGGCCCAATAGACTTTAGTCATAGAACGTCTGGTTCTGGCACATGAAGTCAACTAATTTCCACCATCTCTCTGTTGATATCTGAAGACATGTTGCTTCTTTTCCTGAAGGGAATAGCTACAACAGAATCTGGTGCAAACCATGCCCTACCCCCTCTGGTGTGAAATTTGCCAACGAAGAGAAGAGTTTCACTCCTGAGAGCACAAAAAAAAAGCCTTTGCAGCAAGATCTGTGCAAAATTTGCACAATTTTCATGTTTTTTACAACTACACAACTACTTCAATTTTGGATGTGAAAGAGAAATGTGTAGCCCCCTTTTTTTAACTCACTTCTGCTGCACTGCTGCATTTAAGGAACTGGGCCTTACTGATAGCAATCATTTGCTAATATCACTCCACAAAGTTCAAGAATGAATATGACTTATCAAATCAGGTCATCCGGCACTACTGCATACATATATGTTTTTGATAATTGCATTTAAGTGTATGGACATACCTTATATCAAACTTTCTGCTCCCAGCAAGCAGAAGGGGTGGGTGGATGTACTGTTGGCAGACAAAGGCTCTGTCCTGTCCGTCTACATAGCTGATCAGCTCCTCCACATCGCGTGAAATCTGGATTCCCTCCCCTGTAAAGGACATAATTATGAGTGATCTGCAACAAAGAAAATCGGTTAGTTGATCAACATCCCTTGAAATTGTGATTCCTTTTTGTGTGTAATAGCAAATGACAACTAAGTAATATATATCTATATTTTCTTTTAGTAACTGAAAACTGACTGAACCATACAGTAATATATATCTATATTTTCTTTTAGTAACTGATAAACTGATTGAACCATACAGTCATTTTTTTTTATCTCATTCAAATCCATTGGAATTTTGATTTCTTTGTCTGTACACAAGACAAATGGAAGATCTATATTCAAACCATGCCTTATTCACCCCTAAAATTTCTTTTCTATTTTCTTAATACTATTCAAGAAAATATGTAGAATTACACAAAACAGGCAGAACAGTCAAACAGTCATCTTAACTATAACATAAATTTATATTCTACAAAAGAAAGGCAGAAAATATAGACAAATAAATAAATAGAAATAAAAAAACAAAGAAAATAAAATAGGATAAGACGAGACAAGGCAAAATTCATTATTTACAGAGGATAATAGATAATCAATGGTGTGCTTTTGTACATCCAGTCCTCATCCTGAGAAGGGTCAACAATGCAAAATAAGACAAGGCAATAAATGTAAAAGATGCAAAAAGAGGTTAAAAAATGAGAGAGAGAGAGAGAGAGAGAGAGAGAGAGAGAGAGAGAAGAGAGAGAGAGAGAGAGAGAGAGACAGACAGACAGACAGACAGACAGACAGACAGAGACAGGGAGAGAGCGAGACAGACAGACAGACAGGCACATGAGATAGAGATAGAGCAACTAAAATGAACCAAATGGTTCCAAAATGGCAATACACATGAGTTAATAAAGGTTCCATACAATTTCTATTTGGCCTGTATAAAGATATATGATGTAAGTGTCAAAGGTGCTATAATCATAATAATAATATATGGTACAAATTAACATGCATTCATATTTCAATTTAAATCTGCAGACAGTGTTTTATAAAAGAGCCAGTTGAAAAAAGAAAACTTTCATACTGCTATAACTTGTTAAGTTTTTGTCCTCACCTTTGCTAAAGTTCTTTTCTTTCAATATATACATTTGCACATGCTTTACCAACACACAAATATAATATATACTAAACATCTTTACAAAATGCTGCTGAATATCATACAAAAAAAAAGAGAAAAAAAGTTACATCATGAAGATTGACCATGAATGAACAGTTCTGTTTCAATCATTGTTCTATGAGAAAGTGAGGTGGTCAATATCAGCATTAAATATATATTGAATTAAAAAGAATGGATTCAATTTTACTTTTATTATAGTCCAGCAAACCATGTATAGCCCTTGAAGAGCTTTAAAATTTTTATTTTTAATAATAATAATAATAATAATAATAATAATAAGGAACATTTAGTGCGCTTAATCTTAAACAAAAGCCCTAAGCGCTTACAGCAATAAGCCCTAACACACACACACATACACACACACACACACACACACACAGACAACACACACACACACACACACACACAAACACACACACACACACACACACACACACACACACAAACAGACACACACACGCACACACCCACACACCAGCGAAGGAGCAGAAAAATGATGTTTTGAAGAGAGTTGTTTTGAGGGAGGACTTGAAAGAAGAAAGACTGTTTGAGTTTCGGAGTGCAGAAGGGAGATTGTTCCAGCAGGAAGGAGCCTGAAAAGAAAAAGAACGTTCACCGAGTGTTCTGGCCCGAAAACGAGGGATCTGCAGAATGCGAGTGTCAGAGGAAGAGCGAAGCTGTCTGGAAGGAGTATAGGTCGACAGAAGTTTAGAGAGGTAAGATGGAGCGAGGCCATCCAATGCCTTGTAACAGAGCAAAGAAAGTTTGTACTTGATGCGTTTTTCAACAGGAAGCCAGTGCAAAGATTTAAGCAAGGGAGAAACATGAGAGGTTTTCGGAGATTTCGAGACAAGGCGAGCAGCATTATTTTGGACTTTCTGCAATTTTGCAAGAAGATTCTGTGGACAGCCAGCAAGAAGAGAATTACAGTAGTCAAGTCTTGAAAGAATGAAAGCAGAAACCAGAGTCTTGGTGGCTTCTTCAGACAGAAGGTGGCGCACAGAACTGATTCGCCGAAGCTCCAAGTAGCAAGCACGGCAGATAGATAAAAAAACAAAACAAGTGCAGTGTCTTTTCCAATACTGACAAATAAAAATTTGAAAAATACCTTTTGATGCTTGTAAATTTCCTTTCCCTTTTCTGTCCTTTTCTTTTCAAATGGATTTTTACCTGAAATTTTCTGATGAGCTATGTTAGAGTTGAAACTGTTTATCCAAGACTGAGGTTCCTAAAATTTCTTCAGATTCCATTCCACATGAAAATTGGCACAGTTCTGACCTCTAAACCTCTGGTTCACATTCTTCTACTATTCTGATTGTATAATTACTTTCTCTTTCTTCACAGTTTGCATGGTAGTATTGTAAAATCAAGTTTAAAGGCATGCAAATAAAATGAAAATGTGTCTTTTATTTTCAATTAAAAATTTTTTTTTTGTGGCAATAAATCCATAAATACTTGCAAATGAAAAAAAACCCAAAAACAAAAACCCATCCAATAGACGTGCACATTTTTCACAGTTTATTCAGTTGCATCTGTGAAGTAGTTTCCATTACTAAGATACACTGATAAATGATTAACATGAAAACAACCTCTGTTATTGCTCTCACTGTGTATATGCTATTAGCACTACCAATGGCACCTTTGTGGTAATTAATTACTAAAAACCATACTTAAGACAGTGTTTGTTCATTATTACAAGAAATTACCAAAAAAAATGTTTACTTACCCCGCCCCTTTTTTGGGGGGGGGGGGGGGGAGGAGGGAGGGGTCTTGCTATCTATCCTTATCTTTACATCAAAGTTCTACCCATAAAACATATACAGGAAAACACCCTGAAGGACTTTAAAACCTACATATTTACTGGTGGCCTCCATGCAATTCATGCTGTGCTGACAAGATAAACTTGCCTGCTACAGGAATGCCTGTTACTCTGACTCCCTGTCCCAAGCCATCTCACCCTGTGCTGTGAAAAAGGAATGTCAAAGGAGCATGTTATAAACAGAGTGAATTTGCTTCACAATGTTGGTTTGTGTTCATAACTTACCAGAAGATGTATAAATACATAACATGATACGTCCAGAAGTGTCCAAGAACTATCCCACAAGTGCAAGAAACTTCCAGAAGGTAATAGAAATTATTTTCCAGAATGTTTCACTCTTTTTGTTTAATTAGGAATAGAGTTTGTTTAGAACTTACCGCCAATGACATTGACAAACAAAGCACATGACAAGACACAATGCATTTCAACCACTTGGGTCTTCTTCAGGCGAAAAAAATAAATCACATTTAACATGTGGGACAGTACAAACAAAGAACGAAAAACGAAAAAAGAATGAAAAATGACTTATCCGTTGTTGTCCATGTGGTCGGTAGGCGGAAATGACATGGGGCCAGGGGGATTATGGGAGAGGAAACGGAGGGGGGGGGGGGGTTTGCGTCGGGAGTTTGTGTGATGTGGGATTGTGTTCTAGTTTTGGATGTGTGATATTGTAGAGGTTGTGTGTTATTTATTGGTGGATTGATATCTTGTGATGGTTGTGGAAGGTGGATTGATAATGGGTAGGGGAAAGAGGGGGGGGGGGGGGGGGGGGGGGGGGGGGGGGGGAACTGAGGAAAAAAAAAAAAAAGGGGGGGGGGGATTTAAGGGGAAGGATAAAACAAAATTAAGATTAAATAGATGGAGGTTGCTGTAACTACTGTATGAAGTGAGTGAAGGGATGTGGTGGTGGTGTATGTATGTGTATGTGTGTGTGTTGGTAGGGGATATTGCCAACTGATGTGGAAGTGGTGGGTATGTGTGTTTGGTTATTGTTGGATATTGATGCCTTGGGGTGTAGTGTGCCCAGTTTGGCAATGAGATGGGATTCTTGAGTTGTGCGTTCAAAGCTGTCACTCTGTGACTGCCAGAGTGCCATAACTTTGACATGGTCGATGTTGTGTTGGGTGTGGTTGAAGTGTAGGGCGACGGGTTTGGGTCGGTGGTGGCGGATGTCAGCCAGGTGTTCAGAGATGCGTGTTTCAAGTGTGCGTGACGTTTCCCCTATGTAGATCTTGCCACACAGCTGGCAGTGGATGGCATATATAATGTTGCGGCTCTGACATGAGAATGTGCGTTTGACTGTGAAGGAGTCTTTGGGGCCCTGTAAGATGGTGTCTGGTTTGGTGAGGGGGCAGATTTTGCAGTTGGGTTTAGAGCAGGGGTGAGTACCTGGTGGTGTAGCTGTGGTTCTGTTCAAACTGGACCGCACGAGGTCTTTGAGGTTTTTGTCACGTTTGAATGTGATCATGGGTTTGGTATGGAAGGGGGTTTGTGGTTATGTACAATGTGCCAATTGGATTTGAGGATCCTACAGATGGGGAGGGTGTGGGGTGGTAGAGGAGGTAGGCTGTGGGTCTGTCTGTCTTGGTTGGATGCTGGGTTTCCAGAGCAGATGTTCTGGATACAGCTATGGTGCGGCGGAGTGCTGCATTGATGATGGAACTGGGGTATCCGCGGTTGGTGAAAAATTGTGACATTTTGGCTGCTTGTATAGTGAAGTCTTCCTCGCTGGAGCAGAGTCTGCGAAGACGGAGAAATTGTGAGTATAGGATGCTGTCTTTAGTGTATGGGTTGTGGGAGGATGAGTAGTCTAGGTATGCATGTGCGTCGGTGGGTTTGTAGAAAATGGAGGTTTTGAGTAGGCCTTCTTCAAGGGAGATGGTGATGTCTAGGAAGTTGACCGACTGTGAAATGGTGTAGGTAAGTCGGATAGATGGATGGAAGGTCTGGGCAAAGTTGAGGAAGTTGAGGAGGTCTTGTTTTGGCATAGATGTGGCTCCCAGTCCATCATCGATATACCTTTTGTACAGTTCAGGTGTGGGGCCTGTGTATGTGTTGAGTAGGCGGTGTTCCAAGGTCCCATGAAGAGGCAGGCATAGGCTGGTCCCATTTGGTACCCATGGCAACACCACTAATTTGTGAAAATGTGTGCTTGTTGAATTGAAATGTGTTCAGGGTGAGAACTAATTCAGCGAGTCTGACCAGTGTGGTGGTGGGAGGGTGTTGTTGGTTGGGGGGCCGTTTGCATACCTAGACTACTCATCCTCCCATACACTAAAGACAGCATCCTATACTCACAATTTCTCCGTCTTCGCAGACTCTGCTCCAGCGAGGAAGACTTCACTATACAACAGCCAAAATGTCACAATTTTTCACCAACCGCGGATACCCCAGTTCCATCATCAATGCAGCACTCCGCCGCACCTTAGCTGTATCCAGAACATCTGCTCTGGAAACCCAGCATCCAACCAAGACAGACAGACCCACAGCCTACCTCCTCTACCACCCGCACACCCTCCCCATCTGTAGGATCCTCAAATCCAATTGGCACATTGTACATAACCACAAACCCGCCTTCCATACCAAACCCATGATCACATTCAAACGTGACAAAAACCTCAAAGACCTCCTCGTGCGGTCCAGTTTGAACAGAACCACAGCTACACCACCAGGTACTCACCCCTGCTCTAAACCCAACTGCAAAATCTGCCCCCTCACCAAACCAGACACCATCTTACAGGGCCCCAGACTCCTTCACAGTCAAACGCACATTCTCATGTCAGAGCCGCAACATTATATATGCCATCCACTGCCAGCTGTGTGGCAAGATCTACATAGGGGAAACGTCACGCACACTTGAAACACGCATCTCTGAACACCTGGCTGACATCCGCCACCACCGACCCAAACCCGTCGCCCTACACTTCAACCACACCCAACACAACATCGACCATGTCAAAGTAATGGCACTCTGGCAGTCACAGAGTGACAGCTTTGAACGCACAACTCAAGAATCCCATCTCATTGCCAAACTGGGCACACTACACCCCCAAGGCATCAATATCCAACAATAACCAAACACACATACCCACCACTTCCACATCAGTTGGCAATATCCCCTACCAACACACACACATACACACACACATACATACACCACCACCACATCCCCTTCACTCACTTCATACAGTAGTTACAGCAACCCTCCATCTTTTAATCTTAATTTTGTTTTATCCTTCCCCTTAAATCCCCCCCCACCCTTTTTTTTTTTCCTCAGTTCCCCCCCCCCCCCCCTTCTTTCCCCTTACCATATTATCAATCCACCATTACCACAACCATCACAAAGATATTACACCATCCCAATAAACTAGACACACAACCCTATCATATCACACACACACACCTCCCCCGACGCAACCCCCCCCCCCCCCCCCCCCTCCGTTTCCTCTCCATAATCCCCCTGGCCCCATGTCATTTCCGCCTACCGACCACATGGACAACAACGGATAAGTCATTTTTCATTCTTTTTTCGTTTTTCGTTCTTTGTTTGTACTGTCCCACATGTTAAATGTGATTTATTTTTTCGCCTGAAGAAGACCCAAGTGGTTGAAATGCATCGTGTCTTGTCATGTGCTTTGTTTGTCAATGTCATTGGCGGTAAGTTCTAAACAAACTCTATTCCTAATTTTGCTTCGTTCGCCGCCATCAGTCACTCCATTTTGAAATCTTTTTGTTTAGTTCTACTATGGTATGGCTCCCAAACTTTCTGGGCATTTTGACTAGCTAAGATATGTCGTGGTTTTCAAACTATAAAGGTCTGTGCATTTTGTTTAGCTTCACTACATCATAACTCTCACACTTTCTATGACATTCCATGTTTGTTTATTCAATGAACAACACACATGTTTTTTTAACTTTGACATCATGAGCTATAACTAACCAGATTTCTTTGTTTGTTTGTGTGCTTGTTTTGGTAGATAGTAATCTATGAATTTTGTTGCAGTTGAAGGAAATGTCTACTATTTTGTGACCATTCTAACAGTCATAAGGAGACTGATTTATGAAACTTCTCATGGAAATAATAAAAGACTTTAAACTTGTTATCACGGTTGACCTTTTCTTGGTTTTTATTCTTCATCGTAGCAAGAAACAATGTGAAGGAATGGACTGCTTTACCTTTGTGCAAGACAAAGAACAGGGAGTTGAAGACAAAGACACCCAACTCCTGAATCATCTGACACAGCACTTCTACGACCAGTAGCAACAAGAGAATGATGGTGACAGCGATTGTGCAGTCAGTTACCTTTTGACCCTGCTGAACTTTTCACAATCCAGATGGAGCTGCTGGACGAGTCGCCGGTCACGCACTTCCTGAGTTCGTCTCTCTCATCTGTCCTGTTCACAGCAGCTCTCTGTCGGGCTGGGTGAAGATCGGCTGTGTTGCCATTGGGCGACTTGGTTGTCAGTATGTAAGACTTGGGCAACCACGGAAATAACAGCACTTTGGTCTTCTTACAGTGTTCTTTGAAGAGTCTGGAAAATTATAATGGAGGGAAAGATTATCAGTGCACTATTGCGATGCATTCTTAGTGCATGAGGAATATGTACACACACCTGCATGCACAAAAGTATACATGCAAAAGTTGGTAAACTTTCTTGGGCACACATGCACACAAACACACACATATACACACCCACAGAAACCTGCATCACACAATTTTACACTCTTTTGCAGCTGATGATAAGTGAATATTTATGTAAACGCACACACACACACACACACACACACACACACACACATCTATCTATCTATCTGTATGTATGTATGCATATTTGTATGTATGTATGTGTGTGTATATCAAAATAAACAAAGAAAGAAAACATACACACTTTACTCTTCAAAACAGATTTTCTAAATTTTATACACATCTGAAATTCATAACCTTAGATCAGATAAAAAATGTTTATCTCTTTCAGGAACTCAAAAATCACCTCAAGTGGAACATCTCTGAACAAGGTTTTCATGGAGTCTGCTGCAAAGTGTTTAATATTTGATATCCTGTCTGATATCATGCAAGTCCAAACACTCCATAAGAATATGCTTTATTGTGAGTGGTATGTCACACAGAATGCACCATGGAGTTTCCTCACCATTTAAAATATAGGAGTGGGTGTAAAAGGAGTGGCTGGTTTGTAAACAACACAAGACTGTTTCTTCTTTACGGCTGCCAGTGGCACACAGTGAAAACTCTTTCATACCTGATGTTCTATAAGCCATTACTTCACCTTGTTCCTAGATTACTATAATACATACATTCAATTCATTCCTAAATGTAGAGAAAAGCAAATAAGTGCAAAACAGGGTTCTTATTGCAGAGACTTACAACACTACTGGACATCATGATACACTGACAAAGTCATGTACTGTTGTGTACAGAATTGATGATATGCATCACACACACACACACACCACACACACACACACACACACACACACACACACACACACACACACACACAAACAAACACGCACACTCAAATAAAACCTTACAACCAAAGCAAGTCTTTAAATGAAGGGAATTCAAATTTCTTGGCACTAAAATGAGGAACTTTCACCTGTTTCCAGAAACCCTACGAATCTGTTTATGCAGGACCTGTCAACACATGTGCTGTTAATGACAGGAGGGCTTGACAGGTCACAGAACTTGAGACTGCATCCTTTCATCTAGCACATATGCACATGAGGAAAATTTTCATAACTTCCATCCATGAGGACAGTAATACTGTTATATTGTGATCCAGTTTGGCTTGAGATGGTACATTACTGGTCTGTACTGCCAAGAAATAAGGACACAAACAGCACCGGTTGGGAAATCCGATCAACATTCCAAAGATGCATATCTATAGGTGTATCTTTGTCTATTGATTTATCTGTTTATTTTTCTCTGTATCTTTGTATTTATCTCTGTAGCTGTGTATCCATAAACTAAGATGGCATTTTACTGATTGTCTGGCTCCTGTCTTTTAATTTGAGTTCAAAGCACACCCAGTTTCACACGCAAGGGAAAGACTGAAATACTTGAGTTACCAATTCTTTTTCTTAACTCTGAGAACATCTATATGGAAATATGTGGCTTCGAATGCACGATACCTGGTCATGGCAGTTTTGCGACACAGTATTTCGGAGCCACGGTAATAATTCACAACCTGTGTCAGCCCTGGTACCTGACCTGCAAGGTAATGATGCATAATAAAAAGTGTAATTTGATTACTTCAGTTTTATGCTTTTCAATCAACACATACTTTGTTACCGTTGATCAGTTGAATAGGATACACATGTGGCATATTATAGCACAGTCAGCATACTCTTCCGTGAAAATCTTAAGTGAATAAGTGAACCTAAACACCCATGAAAAATCATAAGTGAATAAATAAGTAAATAAACCAGTAAGTACTGTTAGTAAATGAAAAAAAAAAAGCATTCAAGATGATGAGACATAAACAGTAAATGATACACAAGAACATTAAGTGATGTTTTTATGGTAATACAATTACATGCACAAAACTTCAGACTAATGCTGCATGCTGGACCCATTCACCTAACACAAATATATAGACAAAAATACACAAGAGAAACATGGAAAGTTCATTGGAAGAAAGGAATTTCCAAGCTTGCCTATGTTTTCCTCAGCCTACTTTTCCTTCATTAATGTGTGTGTGTGTGAGTGTGTGTGTGTGTGTGTGTGTGTGTGTGTGTGTGTGTGTGTGTGTGTGTGTGTGTGTGTGTGTGTCTGTGTCTGTGAGTGTGTGTGTGTGTGTGTGTGTGTGTGTGTGTGTGTCTGTGTGTGTGTGTGTGTGTGTGTCTGTGTCTGTGTGTGTCTGTGTGTGCACACAGTTACATCAGCAGAGGGCATATGCAAACACAAATTAACAGCTTAGTTCTTTGTGTGCAAGCAGTTCGTGGTATATGGGGACACATGTGATTGTCAAAGTTATAAACTTTTGAAGTCTTGTGAATTAAATATTTGTGGATGAGATGAAATAAAACGGACATTTTCAAAATCTGCATTCCTGTATGATACAGGGATGTCATAAGTGCTCTATGTTCATTATGAAAAAAAGTAATAAAATCATGGCTTGCAAACATCACCAAGATTAGCTCTCATTCTCTTTGGGTGACCTTTGTATGTTATTTTGATTATTTCTATTTTTCATGATCCATTTAGAGCATTTGAAGACATCCGTTTTATTTCATTTGATCCGCCAATACTGAAGTGATTTAAAAGTTTACAACTTTGATGGGAACAAGCGCCCCCCAAACATTGTGAAACTGCTTGTATAGCAGTTGACAACATCCAACCCAATTATGTTGATATCATGCAATCTGGATTATGATATGAAATTTACCTTCCATCATGCTGACAGTTAACCTAACCTTCAATCTGTGGAATGCCCATCTGGGTGCTGTATTTGCAGGTGCCAGTTGTTGAGTCTTCCAAAGCTGGCTTAACTCCTGCCACTTACCGTTCATAACTGACAAGATCTCCAGATGTGTCAATATATATCTATATATATATATATATATTTTTTTTTTTTGTCTTTTTTTTAAATAATTTCCTTCTGTTGTCGTTTCATCCTGAGCAAAGTGTGGGTATAGTCTTTCAGAGTAAGAAACTGTCCTGGAAGAAGAAAAGAAAGATATGATGGGTACAACTCTTTGACATGAAGTTTCTAAGGCAAAGCCTCTCTGTTCT
>CM031605.1:36104518-36129518 GCA_018398815.1 Conus ventricosus
TGACATCAATACGGTATCAGCCGGCTATTGATATTCACACAAGTAATCACGGATAATTTTCCTCTCCGCTAATCAGATGTGGATTTTCTTTAAAGTTTCTCTTCTTTTTTCTTTTTTTTCTTCTATTTTGCACTAGAATACAACCCAAAAATAAACAACAAATAACACAGCTAAACCACCCTAACTTGTCGCTTGCTGATCTGTAATCCAAAAAATCTTCTTCTTCTTCCTCTTCTTTTTCTTCTTCTTTTCTTCTTCTTCTTCTAATTTATGTTTTTGTGACAAAGGCACGAAGATAATTGAACATGCATGTGGGAAAACAGTTCGATTTTTTTTTTCATTCTAAATGCTGTCTTCTCATGGTTTCATTCTGTTCTGTCCAGTAAAAACCCAGGTCGTAGGATGAAAGATTTAAAAACAAGCGTGTGAATCCACTTCAGTTTGGTGTGTATCAGCGTTCTGCATGGTTCTGCTCTGTTGTGTGTGTAGCACCACCACTTTCCTGTGTGATCGACAGCCATTCTCAGTCACCAAGCGTTTGCGTATTATACACAACTATAATGATGATGATATCATAATGATGAGATTTATACAGCGCGTTTCCCCATTCTAGAAGCATAATCACGGCGCTTTACATGCAAGACGTATAATGTGGAAATGAATGAAATACGATTTTCTAAACACATATGCGCCTTCACTGTTAAAAAAAAGCAACAAACAAACAAAAACCAACCAAAAAAAAACACAACCCCCCCCCCCAAAAAAAAACACCCCTGTAAATCGTGAAAAACGTAGGCAAGCAAACAAGTGTATATGCATAAAAGAACAGGACATCACGCATCTAACATTCACAGCTCAGAAAAAATCGAACATAAACATATAAATGACCAATTCAAAAAATGCACACACAAAAATGATGACATAATTCAAACAAAGTAAACTTTGACGTGGCATTTCTCGGCAATTACGAGCATGAGCAAAATGTAGAAAGAAACTCGTGGAGAGCGTGGCAGCAGAGAGTCCTCAGAAGAGAAGCCCCTTCAAGCAAGTGTTTCGGCCCTTATCTCCTGACACTCTAGGGGGGTTGGGCCACACCGGTTCATGACTCCGGATGTCCCTCTGCTGCCCCTTTTTTTTTCCCCATCTTGGGACGAGCCATGGCTGGGATTCGAACCCATGACCCTCTGGACATGCTCATTTTCTACTTAATGACTCGCGCTTTAACCACTGAGCCACAGGGACACCTGATATTTGTAGGGAAATTAAGCCTTATGAAATGCCTTGGCTTAAGGCTGTGTCAGACCAATTGACATAGGCTAGAACACCAAGGCTACATCAAAATGTTGTTATGCTCTGCATAGTTATGTGGGGATTGTCTTCAGTCGTGACAAGCTCCTAGCATAACATTATCAGTCTCCCAAATCCCCCGAAGTCGGAGTGTGGCTGCCCATGTGGCGGGGTAATAAAAAACGGTCACACACGTAATGTTCTCATCCCCAGCTGATGCATTTGTGCCATAGTGTTCAAATACTTCGGCTGTTCGGATGATCCCTGGAGTCTTTTAGCCAGGGTACGACAACAACAACAACAAGCCTTATGAAGTTCACTTTTGTTCCTCCTTGACCAGATCCAGCTTGAACACCTCTCTGCCGCTTCTGCCATTGCTTTCAGGGCTCTGGGTTTTTCCTTCCCTGCAACTGAGAGCTGTTTCATGAGGCTGTATGCAGACGTTCCTACAAATCCCCTAGCTCCAATTTCTGCAGTGAGGACTTTGACCTGATAGCCTTCTCTCCTCAGGCTGTTTGCCAGATCAGCATACTTTTCAGTCTTGTAGATTTGAGCTGCCTCCATTCTGTTCTCATATGCACCGTGAGCTCGATCATGATCAGCTGCTTGGTTGACTTAGAGTGGACTACTATGTCTGGTCTCATGCCACTCTTGCTGATGATCTCTGGGTGACTCTTCCATTCTGGGAGGTCTGCAGTGCACTCCCAGTCATCTGCCCCATCCAGCAGACTCTGCCTGCATGTTTCGAGTGGCACTGTTGTTCTGGCCATGATTTGCTGCCTCCTGCCGTGAAGAATGTTGCGGGTGCTTTTGGAGTCCTGATTCTCCTTTTGTGGTGTTGGTACTAGCCCAGACTACTTGTACAATTTCTTTGAGCACTTGGTTGTGCCTCCATGTGTACCTTCCTTGAGCCAGGGCTACTTTACATGAGCTTAGAACATGCTCCACTGTTTGTTTTTCATGGCAGAGGGGGCATGCAGGATCGTCTGTTTTCCCCCACTTCACCAGGTTTGCATTTGAGGGCAGAAGGTCATATGCAGATCTGAGAATGAAGCTGATCCTGAGAGGGGCCATGTGCCAAATGTCATTCCAAGTTAGACTTCTTTGGAGTGCATTCTCCCACGTTGTCCATTGCCCTTGCTGGCTCTGCTGGACTGCTTTTTGGAGTCTTTTTTGGTCTTCTTCTTTTCTCATCTCCTGAATCAGCATGTCTCTTTTGGCTTTTCCTTTGGCCTTTGACCACCATTCAGTTTTGGTCACCCCCAGTCCTTGTCTGTTGGTCTGTGTGTGTCCTGTTATTTCTCTGATCTTGAGACTTTCTTTTGCAGAATCCATCGCCTCTTGAACTTTCCATTTTCTGCCTGTCTTCAGCTGGGGCTTGATTGCTTCTACCACCTTGTCTCCTGAGTCCTCCAGCGTGCTTTGAAGTCTGATCTTCCCTGCTTTGTATTCCTCCAGGATGGATTTCAGTGGTAGTTTGAGCTTTGCTTGGCGACAGTACAGCGCGATGTCAGTCAGACAGGGTGGGACACCAAGCCATTTCCTTGTGAACTTGTTGATTTTGGCTTCCATTGCCTCCACTGTGCTGGTGCAGATGTCGTATATCATCAGAGGCCATAGGAGCTTTGGTATCAGCATGAACTGCAGACACCAGACCTTGTATTTGCCAGGGAGCCCACACTGGTCAATGGTTCCCAAGCCTTCTTCCGCCATCTGCTTGGTTTCTTTTGCTCTTTGTGTGTCTTTCAGCGTATCATCATACCATCTTCCAAGGCTCTTGACTGGTTCTTCTGTGACTGTTGGAATGGCCTGGTTGGCAACACTGAAGACCACAGATTTGGCCACTTTTCCTTTCCTCAGTGAGAGACTCCGTGATTTCTTTGGCTTGAACTTCATTCTGGATGAGGCAACTATGTCGTCCAGCCTCTCCAGCACATGACGTGTCTCGTCTTCTCTGGATGAAATCACTGTAGTGTCATCCATGAAGGCCTTGAGAGGAGGCATCTTGTATCCATCGCCAAGGTCTGTTTGTCTCGCGTTGTTTGTTGCTGCTTTCAAGATGAGTTCCATTGCCAGCACGAACAGTATCGGGGAAATTGCACAGCCCATTGCAATGCCCACTTCCAAGTTGATCCAATCAGTTGTGTACTCCTTGGTAGAGAACCGCATTGAGAAGCCATTGAAGTACTTCTTGAGCATGTCGCGGATGTTCTTTGGCACATGGTACATCTCAAGAGCCAACTGTATCATCTCATGGGGCACAGATCCATATGCGTTTGCCAGATCAAGCCACACTACGTCCAGGTCTCTCTTTTCTGTTTTTGCTTTTTGGATTGCGTCCCAGATCATTGTGGCGTGTTCTACACAGCCAGCCACGCCTGGGATGCCACCTTTCTGGACTGACACATCCAAGTACTTGTTTTCCATCAGGTACTTGGTCAGCCTTGCTGCCCATGACAGAGAAGAAGATTTTCCCTTCGACGTTCAGTAGTGATATTGGCCTGAACTGGCTGATGTCACTTGAGTTTTGCTCTTTGGGGATGTACACACCATCTGCCGTCATCCACTGGTCGCTGATCTTCTGGTTTCTCCAAGCCGATCGCAGCAGCCTGTGGAGCCACTCCAGCACCTTGGGACATTTCTTGTAAAGCTGGTAAGGTATCCGTTTGGCCCTGGTGATGATTTGGCTCTGGCTTTGTCGACCACCTTCTTGATTTCCGCCAACGTTGGAGGCTTGCCATTGAACTGTTCCTCAGGGTTGGTTGGCCACACCAGACCTTGAATGTCGAGTTGTGCTTTGCTCTGTGAGTCAGAGTATGTTTTCCGCAGATGCAGCTCAAGAACTCCTTTGTCCACACTTAGGGTCCCAGATTTTGGCTGCTCAAACAGTGTTCTGGCAAACTGGGGGTCTCTGAAGAAGCGCTCTTGTGTCTTCTTCTTTTTGCTCTTCCTCTTCCTCGCAGATTCCCCTTTGCTGAGGGCGCTGTGTTTTTCTTTCAGGTCTTCCCACAGTTTTTCCAAGCCTTGTTTTTCAGCTGGCAGTGCGGTCTTCATTTGCTTCTTGAGGTTGTTCTTTTGGACTCTGATCTTGTCCATCTTTTCTTGGCGTCTGGATTTCTTTGGAGGTGTTTTCTCTTTGGGTAGTTTTACTCCATAGGCGTCTCTACATGTGGCATACACAATGTCCCCATATGTGGCTAGTTTGTGTTCCAGGGTGCTTTTCCCTATCAGTGCATCGAGTCTTTGGACGATTTTTGCATCCAGTTTCTCCCAATCTTCAATTTCGTTTGCTCGTGGCAGGTTGAGTTTCAGGCGCCTGGCATCGAGGGCCTGTGCAAATTCCTCATCCGAACCAACAGCGTGGATGTCCTTGGCACTGTGCTGGCCTTGGTCTTCCGACGTCTTATCTGCTGATGCAGTGCGCTGCTGCTCATTCAGATGAGTCTTCACACATCCCATCTTTGTTCTGTGGATCTTCATGCCACGGGTGGTAGCGAAACGCTTTCCACAGACACATGGATATTCCATTTGGTCCATGTTCATAGTCCGTTTGGGATTTGCAGTCGTGATTGGTTGAGCACCGATGGATTCATCATTCTCTCCCCCTTTCGGTGAATCCTGGGAGCATCTTTTCCTTTTAAAATGACACTCAGCACAAAGACAAATATTGTGAAGACCTTCCCGGTCATTCAATGCATGAAGATGTCACTGAATCGTAACGGCTGTGAATCTGCGATCATTTTTTTTTCAACAATTGAATGAATATTACAAAATGGCTTTCTTTTTATTAATTTTGATCACTTGCACTTATTGTTTATTACACTAATTAAGGAAGTGCTATATACTGATATAAGCAAAACCTTTATCAGATATCACATGAAATTGTGTCGAGATCAAACCATTTAATACTGATTCTGCCACGCACAAAGGAATATGAATTACTAAATATAGAACTGTGTAAGACCACACCTGCACAGTAAAGCATCAAGTATAATACGTAAAACTTTTATGTCATGCTGATAATGCACTTTTCCCATTTCGCACGCAACTGTTCGGAAAAAAAATGTACTGAGACCACGCTGTCCGACAGGAACAAATGCCTGGGATGAACTTTCCACCTTGAGAGGCGCACATGTAGCCGTGTCGTTGGCAGCGAGTATAGCAGCACAGAGATCAGTCCATTATCTTTGTGTTGGGGCAGAAGAGGAGCCAGTCGAAAGGTGCACGGAAGGGGAAAATGCATGGTGGGAGACTGTTAGAGGCAGTGAGACGTAACGGGGAGGTGGAGTAAGAAAGGAGGACAGGAGAACAATGCGGTACACAGCATTTCAGGGCGCTGAAGAAATAACACAAAAGAAAGAACTTTTAAGTCGTGTACCTGCCAGAGTTAGTGCTGACTGATGCTTACACTTTGTGTGCTTGTCATCAGGTGTTTTTTGTTAGATTTGTATTCACACACCCACCTCCTCATTAATGTTGAATCAAATGGACACATTTTGTACCTCTTGCTCTAAGATGCAGTCCAAGAGTTTCTGTATTACTGATTCTGGTTGCTTGCATCGTTTCCTGGAAAATTGGAAGGGGTCTTTAAAGAAATGTTCTTTTTACTTTTTCCTTCTTCCCTCTTTGCTTATTCTGCTTTGCTGACGGCAACGTGTTTTGCTTTCAGGATTTCCAGAGCTGTCTAACCCTTTCTTCCCAGAGTTCTTAAGCAGCCTTCATCTATTTCTGGACTTTCCTCTTTTGTCTTTCTGATGCTATTCATCTCTTGCTGGTCTTGGAATTTTGTGGTGTGTTCAACTTCCGTTGTTTTGCTCCATACGTGTCCTTACAGGCTGTACAATGTCTTGCTGAGTGGGTAATGTTATATGTGTGAGTATCAGTAACACATTGTAGAGCTCGAGTCCATGAAAGTTTTTCACTTTTCGTCTCGGCAGCCGTTGGTTCTCCTCCCCAGGGACGTCACTCTAGATTCCACAAAGGGAAGTCACTATCCATTCACCCAGTGTTCTTATTACACGAATGTGGAATCCATTCATATCAATGTTACAAGTAATTTGTACTGCAGTATGCTAGCTCTTTCCTATAAGTGCATCCCTTCTTGTGGACTGTCTTTTCATTTAATCTCTTATTCCCCTTTTGAACTTATAGGTGGGACGTTGAGTTTCTGGCACACAGCATCGACAGCCTGTACAAAGTTCTCCTCTGAAAATCAGTGTGGAAGTCCGTAGCACCATGGCTTTTAATTTTAAAGGAAAGAAGAAAGAAAAACAACTAACCAATCAGCCAAACAAAGGAGTATTTGTTCAACAGCGTAAGTTATGTCAGTTACAAGTTTGTATGTATGTGTGGTCGATGTTATGCAAAAGACTATCAATGTTAACAGAATGCCTGAGAAGATGACCAGTGTTTTTTGTTGTTGTAAAGTCTAATGCCCTTCCCTGTGAGTGAACGTGCTTCTCCGTGGTGAACCTGTTTAGCAAACCACGTATAAATGTAGATAATCCTGGTGTCACATAATCAATCATATATTTATAAATGAAACCCTTCGCCCTTAGCAAAATCAAAAAGAATTCCATCCTGGCTACATAACCTGCTCCAAACAAAAACAGTTCAACATTAAATGATAGTCATTCACAATTAACGCAGTTGCCTTTCCAATGGTTTCCTAATTCCTTTAAGATTTTTTGAGACCAGATACACAGCCACGACTAGTTATCTACATTGTTTCTTTCTGTCACGAGTTTGTCACGAGGCCTACGACGATTGACCATCTAGGGGGGTGGAATTGTTCATTTGGTTGTTGTTGTTGTTGTCGTATACCCCGTCCCTTAATGTGGCTTGTGGTTGGTTGCCCCTTTTGGGTGAAAGTTCTCTCACGTTGGGTTTTGTTTCTCTCTCTCTGTCTCTCTCTCTCTCCCCTTTTCTCTCTCTCTCTTTTTAAACCCCCAAACTCCCCGTGCTATTCACCCTGGGGGCCCCCGGGGGGGCTGGTCCCTTTCTCTCGAACTTGCTTTTCTTGGGCCCCCCTCGCCCGGTTTTTTCCCCTGTCGACGTGCTCATTTTTTTTTGTTTGAAAAAAAGCTCCTTGTGACGAGCGTGGCATTTTTTGGCCGCCATCGTGAGGGGGTTTAAAGCTCTTCACTCGAGGGGAAAAATTTTTGGGAGCCCCTGTTTCCGGTTTGGGGCCCTTCACCGTATCGTCGAAGGTACAGTGGTATTTCAATTCCTACATGGGCCTGTGGGAGGGGGACATACTTCGTTTTTTTTTCCGCATCTGCGCCTCTGTCCCCCTCAAAGGGACAGAGGCGAGAGAGTTTTTGACCCGCCTTTTCCGGGGCCCACCCAGGGGTACGGGTAAGCATCATTTGTGGTTTGTTTTTTTTGGGGTTTTTTTGTTTTTTGCCGGCTTTTCTTCTTTTTTGGGCCCCAATTTTTCTTTTGTTTGAAAAAATTGAAAAAAGAAATATTTTTTGAGACCTTTTTTTTTGGTTAAATTTAAATTTTTAAAACCTTCCCATCCTAAATTATACCCAAAATTTCCCTTTCCCTGTTTAGCATCTGGGGGATGGGGTTTAGTCGGGGGGGATGGGAAAAACCTTGGTGTTTGGGGGTTGGTACTTGTTGGTCTCGCTCTTTCCCCCCCCTGTCACATTCCCCGGGTTTTTTATTCTTCGGCCCCCGGGTCTTTTTTGTGTGTCAAGGAAACGGGGTTTTTTGTTCGCGGCGGGGGGTACGAATGTTTTTGTCGTTGGGAAAAAGGCGGGGTTGGGGGATTTGTGGTTTTTTTGGAAATTTTGGCAAATAAAATGTGAAAAATTTATCCCTTTAAATTATTTTTGAAATGTGGTGGGCAGTTTTAAAGCGATGGTCGCGGGTTTTGGGTTTTTTTTCCTAAGAAAAAAAATTTTGTTAAACGTAAAGTGAGAAAAGGGGTGAAGAAAAATTCAAAAGGGTTTTTATACCTTTGATTTAATCCCAGCCCTTTTCCCTGCTTCGTGGGGAAAGACGTTAACGAACTTTCCCGATTTGTTTTGGTTTACTGTTTTTCTCGGTCTGTGTTGAGGGTTTTTGTTATAGCCCTCCCTCGCCCATAAAGCGAGTGGCTGTTGGGTTTTAAAAACAGCAGGGGTCAGTTTGGGTACTGACGGGGGGGGTTTCCAGTCCCCTTTCCTTTCCCCCCCTTTTTTCTCTCCCCCCAGTACGTTTTCCCCCCCCCGGGGGGCTTCACCCCCGGGCCTGGTGGTTGGGGGCCACGCGTGGTTGGGGCCACGCTCTGGTTGGGGCCACGTTTTGGGGCCCAGGACCCGGACGGGTTTGGGTTTGCCACGCGTGGGGGGGCCACGCTCTGGTTGGAAACCGGGGGGGGGTTTGGGGAAATCACGCACTGGTCGGGCCCCCCTTCTGGTAGAAAAGCCGTGGTTTTGCTGGCCCCCCGCCCCCGTCCAGGACCCCAAAACCCAACGCCCGTTTCCCCCCCCCCCCCCCCGGGCCCGCGCTCTTCACGCCTGCTTGTTGGGGTCGGGGGGTGGGGCCCCCTTGAACGACCTTTTCAAGAACCGCCCCGGGTTTTGGAGCACCTCGGGACAGGGTGCTCCCAGTGATTTTGGAGGGGGCGGGGGGGGGGCACTTCTGGGTGGAAGGGAGGGAATGCTGGAAATTTTTATTTAAATTGTGTTATGTCATTTTGTGTTAAAAATTGTTTGATTGTGATTGTGTACGCCCGTATGGTAAAATTGTTTATGTTAATTGTTTGTTTTTTTGGGAATGCTTAATTGGTTTATGTCGTGTTTTAAAATTTGTTTGATTGTGATTTTTTAAAGTTTGTGTTTTGGAATGCTATTTTTTTGACTGTTTTTTGGGTGGAAAAAGGGGGGTGTTTATCGTAATTTTTATTGTGGGGTCTCTTGCGGGGCTGGGGAGGTCAGCCCCACTCCCTTCACTCCCCCCGCCCCACCCTTCGGGGCGTCCCCCAGGGGTCGGCCCGTGACAATTGTGGGGGCTCGTCCGGGATGTGAAGGGCCCCGGGGCTGTCCCCCCCTCTCCGTTTCGGGGATACCTTCCATTTTTTTTTTTTTTGTATGCGTTTAGTTATTTTTGTCAGGGTTTGGGGTTTGTGGGGGGTTGGCTGGGTGGACCTAGGTTTTAGGGAGCCCTTGGTGGCCTAAAGGGAACATCTGGTGTCCCGGGGAGTCGAGGTGGGGACCAGGGAAAAACGCCCGCGCCCAGCCCTCCTTCCCCCGGGGCCTCACCGGGTTTAGCCGTAAGTTTTTTTGCCTTTCTGTTCCGCCATTTTGCCATTCCTGTTTTGTAGTTAGCCATTTTTTTTTTTTCCCGGTTTTATTGATAATTGGGGTATCGGCCCGTTAGTGCATTTTTTTTTTTCCCTCTTGGTTTCCTTTCTGCCATTTGTTTTTTTTTTCCCGGCCCCCCCCCCCAAACCCCCCCTGATGCTCGTCCTGTGGAGCGGGGTGTTGCCAGGGGGGGCAGCCGGACAAAATTTTTTTTTTTTTTTTTGGTGGGGCCCCACCGCACTGTTGCTCGGTGGGGAGCGCGGTGTTGCCAGAGTGGGGGGCCCCGGGAACTTGCCCCGAAACACAAAAACCCACACACATACACACATATACACCACCCCTAAAATATTTGTTTTTAAATTTGGGAATCGTCTTTCCCCTATTTAAAAAACCTTTAGGATATTGTTGTCAGGGAAAGGTCCGGTGCTGGTGGGGTGGCGACGCGGGGCGTCGAAGAAAAAAAGTATTCAAAATGTGGGCCTTTACTTTTAAATACCAGTACTTGATACAGGGGACTTCTCTTTTTCCCGTCGGGAAAACCGATAGTCCACGAGTACTTTCACTTTTTCTTCGTTGGGGTTTTTTCCTGCGGGAAGAACCCCACTGGCACTTCCGCTGGGAAGGTCAGAGTATAGCGAAGAAAACTGGGGCTTCTGTTAAAGTCACAAAAACCCAAAACCCCTTTTTTTTCCCCATGTTTCCCCCCTCGAAAGGAGTAGGCCCCAGGAGATTTCCCCTCATGGGAAAGTTGGGGCCCCGGGGAGGGGCCCAAAAGGGGCCCCACCCTCCCTTTCGGGGGGGTGGTGAACCCTTCCCGGGAATCGCCCCCCGGCCTTATTTTTCTGGAGCGGAAACCAAAGTGAAGGGGCTGCTGGGCGGGAACCCCTCCGGGGGAAAAAGGAAACCCGGGGGCGTAGGGAAAGGCTTCCGGGGCGGGAACCCCTGCGGAGGGAAAACCCTAGATAGGTTTGGGGGCTCTGCACAGGAGGGACTGACAGAAGGAAATTCTGCATGGGGAAGAGGCTATTCGCGCAGAGGAGGTACTAGGCGGGAAGCTCTCCTGGGGAAGAGGCTTTTCAGGCAGGAACCCCTCCTTTGGAAGAGCTAACGGGGCGGGAAGCTTGCGTGGGGAAAAGGGCGCAGAGAGGAGGCTGCTCAGCGTAGGGAAGGGGTTTCCCAGGCAGGGGGCCCCCCGGGGGGAAAACTAGACAGGATGGGGCCCTCTGCTAGGGAGGAGATGGAACAACTTCTTTTGGGGCCCCCGCATCTGTAAATCGGGGGTTGACGCCAGGAAATGATAGAGTTAGGGGCCCCAAAAGTTAAAGTTTCCCAAAATTTCAAAACCTAGTGGGAAAATTGAATGTTTTTTAGAGCATTTTAAAAGGGTTTTGCTATTAAACCCATTTGTTGGGGGAACAAAAGGGCCATGCCCCTTTTTTTTTTGGTTTATCTGGTGCTGCGGGGGGGAGTGTGTGCTCACTCTAAATGAAGGCCGTTTATGCAGACATGCAGTTGGTCTGCGTAAGCGTTTCCCCCTTACTCCAGAAAAAGTACAGGGGGAAGTTTAGGTCCATGAAAAAAACAAAAACGAGAAACCTTTGTGCAGTTTTGGGGATAGGCTGGCGCAAAAAGCTAGGGGACTGGCTCAGTTGGGTAAGCTGGAACCGGAGGATTGATTTTCATCGAAAAGCTTTCCAACAATAACCCGTGTCCCCCCGAGTTGAGGGGTTTGTATAGGGAGACAGCACCTCAGGATTTGCGGCGCGATTATACCCCGAGGTGTTTGCCGAAGCTCGCAGAGCTTATGGGGGATCGGGCCCCGTAGGACAGGGAAGCCCTCCACAGGATTTTGGGCAATAAACGCCCACAACCGCTTGGAGGGAAAAAAGGGGAGGCAGTTCATCGGGGGTTTAGACCCCGGTTTTTTTTTTTCTTTGTGGGGCCCCCTGGCCCCCATTAGGAAAATTGCCCTTTAAAACCGCCGGGTTTTTTTATGGGGCTAGTTCTTTCCAGATCCTCAAATCGGCTAACGTGGGGCCATCCCAAATTCTAGTGGTAAGAGTGGGCCCGGGGTTCCTTTCTGTTGTTTGGGTTTTCTTGGTTTACACCATTTAGGGGTTTTTTGGAGCATCAAACGATTTTGTGGTAAGGGGTTTGGTTTCTCCTAGGCCCCGCGGGGGGCTGTTATATGTGTGCCTTTTGGGGGCTGGGGTTTTTCCTCCACCCGTCCTTCTGTACCCAATTTTCCCATCTCCACCCCCTACTTCTTGGCGATGGTTTTGGGGGGTCGCGGTGGGGCGACCTATGTTTTTTCCCTTTTTCAAAAAGGGAAAAAACTGTCACCTTTTCGGGCGGGCGCAGTCAGTCCGTGGGTTTCGGATCTGCCCGACAGGCGTGTTTGGGGGTTTCCACCCGCGCCAAAGTAAGAAACAGGGAAAAGGGGAAAAACTCCCCCTTTTTTGCAGCCGATCTCTGACGAGGGTTTTGGCCCGGGGCCCCATCCCGGGTTTCCCTTTTTTTTTCCCCTTTAGGCCAGGGGCTTGGATTCCCCAAAGCCTGCGACCCAAAGGTTAATGTCCCACTCAAGGGCTGCCCGACCCCGCCAAAGGGGAACTTCAACTCCACAAGGGGGTCCTCTTTTGGGTTTTTTACTCAGGGAGATCGTGTGGCCAAGCGCTTGTCGTTTTTCCCCAAAACTTTAGAGAATCTGTTCTCCGGCAGGGCCCCTGATTTACCATTTGGCAGGTCATATGGGCTCAAACGGGCTTCGAGCGTGTAAGACAGGGGTTTTTTTCGGCCGGGATAAAATCCCGGTTTTGGCGTAGCCGAAATTGCGATGTCTGCCAAAGGACAACGCCTAAGGGTTTTGCTTGAGGGGTTTTTTCCCCCCCTGGGTTTTGTGCCAAATGGTTGGGACCCTTCCAAGGGTTGGGGTTTGACTGGTGGGGGCCCATTAATCCACCTTTCCCATGCGGTCAAACCCCTACGTTTTTTTGGGAGGGTAGACCCTGCGACTCGATGCCCAGAGGGGCCCCGCTTAGGACTAGATAAACCCCTACTATTTCTGAAGCTTCCGGCCCGAATTTGGGCGCGCACTGGGGTGCCCAAAAAGAAGTAAAGGCCGGGAAATTTGTACTGGAGAGCGATCATCATCCTTTCCCGTGCCGGACCCGGTTTGGGCCCGTCAGTCTTTGACTTTGAGTTAGGCGTGGAATGCCGAGTATTCTTTTTTTTCCCCAAAAAAAGGGTTCCAGCAATAGGATTCTGCTATCTCAGCCCAGCTCCGTAGTCAGCACTTGGGAAATCAGTCAGAGGGACCCCCCTTCCCCCCAACCAGGGGTTTTATCCCCTTTTGGCCCGAAACAGGACATTTTTTACTTTAGCGATGGGTTTTCGGGATGAAAACCCAATCGTTCGGATTTTTTACTTTCATTGTTGGAAGGTTTTTTTAGTTGTTTTAAAAAAAGTATGTCATGTGTCTCCCTTTTGGAATTCTATCGTGGAATGTGTTTTATTTTGGAATTTTTTCGGGACTCTGTCGGGCACAGAGGGTTGGGTTTTTGGTCCCATTGTTTTGAATTTTTCACATGCCTCAAGGTTCAAAAGCACTGTATCTCAGAGAAACAATGCTTTTAGGGAAGGGGGGTTTTTCACGAGTTTGGGGCCGGGGGCCCACGCGATTTACCCCTCTAGGGGGGTGGGAATTTTTCATTTGGTTTTTGTTGTTGTTGGTTTAATCCGTCCCCCTTTAAAGTGGCTTGTGGTGTGGTTGCACCTTTGGGGTAGTTTTTAGCTCACGTTCGTTTCTTTTTCTCTCCCTTTCTCTCTCTCTCTCTCTCTCTCTAATTCCATGCCCCTGCTATTCAACCTGCGGGGTTTTGGGGGGGTACCTTTTTCTCGAACTTGGGTTTTCCCATCGGCCCCCTGCCTGTTTTTACCCGTCGCACGTGCTTCATTTCTTTTAGTTTGAAAATATGCCCCCACTCTGGAAAGTAGGGGCATGTTTGGGCCCCCATCGTGAGGGAGGTTAGCTTTCACCCCGAGCGGAAAATGTCTTGGGAGCGCCTGCTCCGGTCTTTGGGTTTTTCCCGAAACGTCGAATCCCCCCGGGGATCTTCAATTCCAAAAAGGGCGGGGCCCGAGGAGAGGGGGCAAACACTTTTGTCTTTTTTCCCCCATCTGGGCCCCCTTCCTCTCGACTGGACAGAGGGGAAGAGAGTCCCTTTGACCCCCTCTTTTGGGGGCAACCCCGGGGGGCTGGGAAGCTCAATTTCGTGGGTTTTTTTGTTTGGGTTTTTTGTTGTTTTTTCCGGCCCTTTTTCTTTTCTTTTTCGCAATTTCCCTTTTTTTGCCCCCAAAAATTTTAAAAGAAAAATTGTTTTTAGACCTTTTTTTGGTTAAATTTAATCTTTTAAACCCTTTCCATCCTAAATTAATCCAAAAATTTTTTCTCCCGTTTAAAGCATTGGTGATGGGGGTTTCGGTTTTGGGGGGTGGGAGAGAACCTTGGGGTTCAAAGGGTTGGGACTTGCTTGGTCCCGCTCGCCCCCCCCTGTCACATTCGCCGGAAACCTTTTTTTTCGGCCCCCGTCTGGTTTTTGTGTGCAAGGGAAAAGAGTTTTTATGTTCGCGAGGGGGTAAGCATGATTTTTTCGTTTGGAAGCCCTGGTTAAATTTTTTGTTTTTTTGAAATTGGCCCATAAAAAGTGACAAAATTTTGCCCTTTTAATTTTTATTTGCAAAAGTGGTGGCATTATAAACCGGGGGTCCCCTGTGTTTGGGTTTTTTTCCTAAGAAAGGGGAAAATTTTTAAAAGTGAGTTTAGAGAAGGGTTTTAAAATAAATTTTATATTTGGTTTTTAACCCGTTATTTAAAAGCAGTCTTTTACCCGCTTCGTGTGAGAAGACGTTAAAGAACATTCCTGATTTTATTGGGTTTTCGTGTTATGTCTGGTCTGGGGTTTAGCGGGGGTTGTTAGTGACCTCCCCCCGCCCATCATGCGAGTGGGGTGTTAGGGTTTTAAAAGCTTTGGGTCAGTTGTTATGGGCGGCCCGGGGGGCCCGTACCCCTTCCTTTCCCCCCCTTTCCCTTTTTCCTCCCCGCTTCGTTTTCCCCCCCCCCGGGGGGTTCACCCGGAGCCTGGACTGGTTGGTGCCAGCGGGTGGTTTTGGGGGCCCCGCTCTGGTTGGGCCCCGTTTTGGGCAGGACCGCGGGGCTGGTTTTTGGGGCCCCGCGCTGGTTGGGGCCCCCGCTCTGGTTTTGGGACTGCGCGCTGGTTGGGGTCCGCACTGGGGGCGGGACCCCCGTTCTGGTTTAAAAAGCCGTGGTTTTGACTGGCCGGCCCTGATCCCCGTCCAGGACCTCCAGTAAAAACCCGTTTTCCCCCCCCCAAAGGGCGCGCTCTTTACTGGCCCCGCTTGTGTTTTTCGAGGTGTCGGCCTTGAACGACTCTTTTCAAGAAAACCCACCCGGTTTTTAGCACCCCAGTGCGACAGGGTGCTCCCCTAGACTTTTGGGAGGCAGGGGTGGGGGGGGCACCTTTAGGTGTGGGAAGGATGGATCTGGAAATGTTTATTTTAATTGTGTATATGTCATATGGGTTGAAATGTTGTGTTTTTGAATTTTTGTACGTCGTATGGTGAAATGTTTATGTTAATTGTGCATGCTGTGTGTGTTTTTAATGCCCCCAATTGTGTGTATGTCGGTGTTTTTAAAAGCTTTATTTTTTAAATTTTGCATGTTTTTGTGTTTGGAAAAGTTATTTTTTGCTGTAGTTGGGGGTGAAAAAATTGGGGGGTTGTAAAAGTAATTTTATTGTGGGGTCCCCTTTTCGGGGGTTGAGGTCAGTCACTCCCTTCCCTCCCCCTAGACCTCCGTCAGGGGAGACCTCCCGGGGTCGGTCGGACAAAATTTTGGGGGGTTCCGGGATGTGAAGGGCTTTTGGCTTCCTCTCTCGTTTCGCGGAAATACCTGTCCAGTTTTTTTTTGTTTTGATGCGGTTTTGTTAGTTTGTCATGTTTGTTTGTGGTTTTTTGGCTGGGTGACTCTAGCGTGTAGGGAGTCTTGGTGGCCTGAGGGAACATCTGGTGTGACCGGGAGTCGAGGTGAGACCAGGGAGAATCGACCGCGTCCAGACCTCCTTCCGCCGGGTGCCTCACGCAGGTACGGCCGTAAGTCTTGCCTTTCTGTTGCCGCTCAGTCTGCCATTCCTGTTTTGTAGTTAGCCAGTTTTTTTTTTACCGGATTATTGAGTATAGGTGGGTGTATCGGACGTTAGTGTCATTTTTTTTCTCCTCTCTCTGGATTCCGTCTGCCAGTTTGTTTGTTTTTTTCCGGCCAGCCCCACCGCACTGATGCTCGTGCTGTGGAGCGCGGTGTTGCCAGAGTGGGGGCAGCCGGACATAGTTTTTTTTTTTTTTTTTTTCGGTGAGCCCCACCGCACTGTTGCTCGTGCTGTGGAGCGCGGTGTTGCCAGAGTGGGAGCAGCCGGAACTTGTCCGCACACACACACACACACACATACACACATATACACACACCCCTAAAATATTTGTTTTTCAATTGGAATCGTCTTTCCCCCGTATTTGAAAACCGTAGGATATTGTTGTCATGGCAACGTCCGGTGCTGGTGGTGTGGCGACGCGTGCGTCGAAGAAGAAAAGTATTCAAAATGTAGTCCCTACTATTAGTACCAGTACTACGCCTTGGCTTAAGGCTGTGTCAGACCAATTGACATAGGCTAGAACACCAAGGCTACATCAAAATGTTGTTATGCTCTGCATAGGTATGTGGGGATTGTCTTCAGTCATGACAAGCTCCTAGCATAACATTATCGGTCTCCAAAATCCCCCGAAGTCGGAGTGTGGCTGCCCACGTGGCGGGGTAATCAAAAACGGTCACACACGTAATGTTCTCATCCCCAGCTGATGCATTGGTACCATAGTGTTCAAGTGCTTCGGCTGTTCGGTTGATCCCTGGAGTCTTTTAGCCAGGGTACGACAACAACCAACAACAGTACCAGTACTTCGACTACAGTGACTTCTACTTATTCCAGTGCTGTAACCGATAGTCCAGCGAGTACTTTCACTTCTTCTTCGCTAGGGGATTTTCCTGCTGAGACCCCGACTGGCACTTCCGCTCGGAAGCGTCAGAGTAAGCGAAGCAACTGTGGGCTTCTGTTGAGTCACAGAAACCGAAACCCTCTCTTTCCATGCTTCCCCTCGTAAGGAGTATGCCCCAGGAGACTTTCCTCATGGGAAAGTTGAGACCCAAGGGACGGGCCAAACGGGTCATCCTCCCGTGTCGGGAGTGGTGAATCCTTCCCAGGACATCGCCTCCGTCCTTATGTTTCTGGAGCGGCAGCGTAGTGAAGAGGCTGCTAGGCAGGAAGCCCTCCGTAGGGAAGAGGCAACCCGGCGTAGGGAAGAGGCTTCCAGGCAGGAAGCCCTGCGGGGGGAAAAGAGCTAGATAGGATGGAGGCTCTGCGCAAGAGGAGACTGACAGACAGGAAATTCTGCATAGGGAAGAGGCTATTCTGCGCAGAGAGGAGGCACTAGGCAGGAAGCTCTCCGTAGGGAAGAGGCTGTCAGGCAGGAAGCCCTCCGTGGGGAAGAGCTAGACAGGCAGGAAGCTCTGCGTAGGGAAGAGCGCCGAGAGGAGGCTGCTCAGCGTAGGGAAGAGGTTGCCAGGCAGGAGGCCCTCCGTAGGAAGAACTAGACAGGATGGAGTCTCTGCGTAGGGAGGAGATGGAACAACTTCTTTTGCGGTCTCCCGCATCTGTAAATCAGGGGGTTGATCGACAGGCAAGTGATAGAGTTAGAGGCCCAAAGTTAAAGCTTCCAGAGTTCAGACCTAGTGAGGACATTGATATGTTCTTAGAGCATTTTGACAAGGTTGCTAGTTCAAAACCAGTTGTCTGAGGAACAAAAGGCCATGCACCTTTTTTGGATTATCGGGTGCTGCAAGGGAGTGTGTGCTCACTCTAAATGAAGGCGCGTCTTATGCAGACATGCAGTTGGCTCTGCGTAAGCGTTTCCACCTTACTCCAGAAACGTACAGGAGGAAGTTTAGGCCCATGAAAAAGCACAACGATGAGACCTTTGTGCAGTTTGGAGATAGGCTGCGCAAAACGCTAGGGTACTGGCGTCAGTTGGCTAAGCTGGAGCTGGAGGATCTGATTCTCATCGAACAGCTTACCAACACTGTGTCCCCAGAGTTGAGGATTCGTATAGGCGAGACAGCACCTCAGGATTTCGCGGCTGCGATTCATACCGCTGAGGTGTTTGCCGAAGCTCGCAGAGCTTATGGGCATCCCCCAGATACGGACAGGAAGCCCTCCACAGGTTTTAGTGGCAATAAGGCGCCGACAACCGCTAGCGAGGTGAACAAGGCAGGCAGTTCATCGGGGATTTCAGCACCCCGGTTTTGTTTTCTTTGTGGTCGCCCTGGCCACATTAGGAAAGATTGCCCTAAAGCCGCCGGTAGTCCATGGGGCTAGTTCTTTCCAGCATCCTCACGCCTCGGCTAACGTGGGGTCCATCCAAGCTTCTAGTGGTACAGAGTGCCCGGTGTTCCTTTCTGTTGTTGGTTCTTCCTTGGTTGACACCATCAGGGATTCGGAGCATCAACGATCTTTGTGGATAAGGATTTGGTTTCTCCTGAGGCCCGGCGGGGCGCTAGTTATGATGTGTGCCGGTTGGAGGCTGGTTTTACCCCCACCCGTCCTTCTGTACTCATTCCTATCTCCAACCCCCTACTTCTGTGGCGAAGTATGGGCCATCGCGGTGGAGCGACCCATGTATTCCCTTCTCATAGGGAATACTGTCACCTTTGCGGACGGACGCAGTCAGTCCGTGTCTACGGATCTGCCCGTACAGGCGTGTGTGGGAGTTACCACACGCGCCAAAGCTAAGAAGCAGGAACAGGAATTGCGTCCCGTTCTGCAGCCGATCTCTGACGAGGTTTGGCCCGGGCCGATCCTGCTTCCATTGTTCGTCTTCAGGCCAGGGACTTGGATGTCCAACGCCTGTGACAACTGGTAGATCGTCCCACTCAGTCTGCCCGACACGCCAAGGTGAGCTTCAAGCTCCACAAGGGGATCCTCTTTAGGGTTTTCACTCAGGCAGATCGTGTGGCCAAGCAGCTTGTCGTTCCCCAAAGCTTGAGAGAATCTGTTCTCCGGCAGGCCCATGATTCACCCATGGCAGGTCATATGGGCTCAAAGCGGACTCTCGAGCGTGTAAGACAGGATTTCTTCTGGCCGAGGATGAACTCACAGGTTAGGCAGTACTGCCGCAGTTGCGATGTCTGCCAACGGACAACGCCTAAGGGTCGCTTGAGGCGTGTTCCCCTAGGGTCAGTGCCACTGGTTGGGGAGCCATTCAGCAAGGTTGGGGTCGACCCGGTGGGACCCATTAATCCACCATCCGATCGCGGTCACCGCTACGTTTTGGTAGCGGTAGACTCTGCGACTCGATGCCCAGAGGCTGCCCCGCTTAGGACTATCGATACCCCTACTATTGCTGAAGCTCTCCGGCAGATTTGGACGCGCACTGGCGTGCCCAAGAAGAAGTACGGCCGGAAGTTTGTACTGGAGAGCGATCATCATCCTCTCCAGTGCCTGGACCGGATCCGGCCAGTCAGTCGTCGACTCATGAGTTAGGCAGTGGAACTGCAGAGTCATTCTTTCATTTTCGCCATATCAAGGGTTCCAGCAATACGGATGCTGACTATCTCAGCCGACAAATGAAACAAACTGCGGCGTTACTGAAACACGACAAAAACGCAGAAGAGCACACAAAACAAAGTGTGAAGTAACGACGATTTAATGCACGACACAAAACAGGACAAGAAATTTTCGGCAAAATGCCTTCCTCAGCGACAAAAAAATACAGACATAAACATGCACAATACTCCCCTTGTGAAGCCAAAGTGGTGAATGAAGTAGACAGAGGGACAGTGGAAGAGAGGGTGAGTAGAGTTCGAAGAATAGGGCACGAGGAAAGAGGGTAGAGTAAAGTGAGAGGAGGAAAAGGAAGAGGGAGAGAGAGAGAGAGAGGGAGAGAGAGAGAGAGAGAGAGGAGAGGGGGGGGGGGGGGGGAGGGGAGAAAGAGAGGGGAGAGACAGAGAGAGAATGGAAGTAGAGGAAGAGTGGAGAATAAGAGAGAGAAGAGGAGGGGAAGGAGAGTGAGTGGAGGGGGAGGGGGTGTGATGGTATGTAGTGGGTGTGTTGCATATGAATGAAATGAACAAGAGAAAGCACAATAAATAAGATACAATATACTCGAAAAATCATTTTAAATGACAAGGGGAGGGGGGGGGGGGAGAGAAGGGGGTCAGCCGCCTAAAGCATCCGACCCAAGTCTGACCCAAGGGTAGGTTGCCCTACCCAAGCACCAAGGGGTGAGAGGGAAAACGGGAGAACCCCGAGAAAAAACGCGGGGGTTCTCCCGTTTTCCCTCTCACCCCTTGGTGCTTGGGTAGGGCAACCTACCCTTGGGTCAGACTTGGGTCGGATGCTTTAGGCGGCTGACCCCCTTCTCTCCCCCCCCCCTCCCCTTGTCATTTAAAATGATTTTTCGAGTATATTGTATCTTATTTATTGTGCTTTCTCTTGTTCATTTCATTCATATGCAACACACCCACTACATACCATCACACCCCCTCCCCCTCCACTCACTCTCCTTCCCCTCCTCTTCTCTCTCTTATTCTCCACTCTTCCTCTACTTCCATTCTCTCTCTGTCTCTCCCCTCTCTTTCTCCCCTCCCCCCCCCCTCTCTCTCTCTCTCTCTCTCTCTCTCTCTCTCCCTCTCTCCTTTTCCTCCTCCTCACTTTACTCTACCCTCTTTCCTCGTGCCCTATTCTTCGAACTCTACTCACCCTCTCTTCCACTGTCCCTCTGTCTACTTCATTCACCACTTTGGCTTCACAAGGGGAGTATTGTGCATGTTTATGTCTGTATTTTTTTGTCGCTGAGGAAGGCATTTTGCCGAAAAATTTCTTGTCCTGTTTTGTGTCGTGCATTAAATCGTCGTTACTTCACACTTTATCTCAGCCGAGCTCCGTAGTCAGCACATTGGAGAAATCAGTCAGAGGGACACTTCCCCTCAACCAGGGTTATATCCCCTTTTGGTCCCTGTATCAGGACAGTTTTCACTTCAGCGATGTTAACGGTAGTGAATCACCAATCGTTCGGATTGTTACTTTCATTGTTGGAAGGTTTGCTTAGTTGTTTGATAAATGTAGTATCATGTATCTCCCTGTGGAATTCTATCGTGGAATGTGTGTATTGGATTTGTCGTACTCTGTCGGTCACAGAGGGTTGGGTTCGGTCCCATTGTTGTGAATTTGCACATGCGTCAAGGTTCAAAGGAGCACTGTATCTCAGAGAAACAGATGCTTTTAGAAGGGGGGTTTGTCACGAGTTTGTCACGAGGCCTACGACGATTGACCCATCTAGGGTGGTGGAATTGTTCATTTGGTTGTTGTTGTTGTTGTCGTATATCCGTCCCTTAATGTGGCTTGTGGTGTGGTTGCACCTTTGGTGTAGTTCAGCTCACGTTCGGTTTGCTTTCTCTCTCTCTCTCTCTCTCTCTCTCTCTCTCTCTCTAATTCCACTGCCCGTGCTATTCATCCTGCGGGTTCACGGGTGGCTGGTACCTTTCTCTCGAACTTGCTGTCTATCGGCCTCTCGCCTGTCTTTTTACCTGTCGCACGTGCTTCATTTCTTTTAGTTTGAAGTATGCTCACTCTGTGACGTAGCGTGGCATGTTGGCCGCCATCGCTGAGGGAGGTTAGCTCTTCACTCGAGCGGAAGATGTCTCTGGGAGCGCCTGCTCCGGTCTTGGTTCTTCACCGTATCGTCGAAGGTACAGTCGGTATCTTCAATTCCTACAGTCGGCCTGTAGGAGAGGGACATCACTTCGTCTTTTTCCGCATCTGCGCCTCTGTCCTCTCGACTGGACAGAGGGCAGAGAGAGTCGTTTGACCCGCCTCTTCGGGGTCACCCATGGGTAGCTGGTAAGCATCAGTTTCGTGGTTTGTTTGTTTTGGTTTGTTGTTGTTAGCCGGCTTATTCTTCTCTTTTGCGCAATTTTCTTTTGTTTGCAAAATTGTAAAAGAAATATTGTTTGAGACCTTTTTCTGGTTAATTCAATCTTTAACCTTGCCATCCTAAATTATATCCAAAATTCTTTCTCCTGTTTATGCATCTGGTGATGCGGTAGTCGGTGGGGATGGGAGAGAACCTGGTGATTCAGGGTTGGTACTTACTTGGTCTCGCTCGTCCGCCCCTGTCACATTCGCCGGACTCTTATTCTTCGGCCACCGTCTGTTTGTGTGTGCAAGGAGAACGAGTTTTATGTTCGCGAGCGTGCGTACGCATGATTTGTCGTTCGGATGCGTGGTTGGAGATTTGTGTTATTTTGAAATGTGGCTATAAAATGTGACAATTATGCCATTGAATTATTATTTGCAAATGTGGTGGCAGTTATAAAGCGATGGTCGCTGTGTTGGTTTATTTCCTAAGAAAGGAAATTGTTAAACGTGAGTGAGAGAAGGGTGAAGATAATTCATATTGGTTTTATAGCCTGTTGATTTAATACAGTCTTTTACCTGCTTCGTGTGAGAAGACGTTAACGAACATTCCTGATTTGATTGGTTTACTGTGTTATGCTCAGGTCTGTGTTGAGCTGGTGTTGTTAGTAGACCTCCCCTCGCCCATCATGCGAGTGGCTGTTAGGATTTAACAGCATGGGTCAGATTGTACTGACGGCGGGGTTCCAGTACCCTTCCTTCCTTCCCTTTCTTCTCTCCTCCCAGCTACGTTTTCCCCCTCCCGGGGGCTTCACCCGGAGCCTGGACTGGTTGGTGCCACGCGCTGTTTGGGGCCACGCTCTGGTTGGGGCCACGCTCTGGTCAGGACCGCGGACTGGTTGGTGCCACGCGCTGGTTGGGGCCACGCTCTGGTTGGTACCGCGCGCTGGTTGGGATCACGCACTGGTCGGGACCACGTTCTGGTAGAAAAGCCGTGGTTTTGACTGGCCGGCCCTGATCCCCGTCCAGGACCTCCAGTAACAACGCCACGTTTCCCCCCCCCCCCCCCCCCAGGACGCGCTCTTCACTGCCTGCTTGTGTGTGTCGAGGGTGTCGGCCTTGAACGACTCTTTTCAAGAACCGACCCGGTTTGGAGCACCTAGTGCGACAGGGTGCTCCCAGTAGACTTTGGAGAGGCAGGGGTGTGGAGGCACTTCATGGTGTGGGAAGGGATGGATGCTGGAAATGTTTATTTATAATTGTGTATTTGTCATATGTGTTGAAATGTTGTGATTGTGATTGTGTACGTCGTATGGTGAAATGTTTATGTATAATTGTGCATGCTGTGTGTGTTGGAATGCTTAATTGTGTGTATGTCGTGTGTTGAAATGCTTGATTGTGATTGTGCATGTTGTGTGTGTTGGAATGCTTATTTATGACTGTATGTTGGTGTGAATAAATGGGGTGTTGTATCGTAATCTTTATTGTGTGGTCTCTTGCGGGGCGTGTGAGGTCAGTCACTCCCTTCACTCCCACCTAGACCGATCCTGTCAGGGCAGACCTCCAGGGGTCGGTCGTGACACTTTCAACACCACTAAAGTTGCGTCAGTTCTTCTCAGTCCCCCCCCCCCCATTCTCTTGAAGATGACGTCCGAGACCAGTTTTATTTTGAAAGGAAATCTTGAATGAGGAGGGAACGATAAACATTAGATAACAAACAAGTAAAGTAACTCTTGCTTCCATTACGAAATATTTACAGGCTCACAAGTGAAAACAAATGCTGCTTACGGCATCAAATCGCCTGGTAGAAATGGCGACACAGAGCACACAGAACAAACAAGGAGACTCCCCCCTCCCCCCCTTCCAAAAAAGGATGTTTCAAGCTTACCCATATACCCTGTACATGAGCCATCTACACAGCAATAACAACTGGAGAACTGAACAAAAACAAATCATCATTTACGTTACACATAGCATGCACCCTGCGTGAGAAATGGAAAGAATGAAGGAAGTAAGGAAAATGAGTGTTCGATATTGAACGATACTGACTGGATGACACGGGAAACGACTGAATGAAGCGCTAGCTGGCAGCTCTTCAGTCGGCACTACCCAGGTAGGCAGCCCGTTGTGCAAACGAGTGTTGATTGTAAAGCGCTTAGAGCTTGGCCTCTAGCCAAGAATAGGCGCTATATAAGTATTGATTATTATTATTATTTATTCAAGACTGGCACAGCCTTTACGGTCTTGAATGTAGTGAAACACACAACGGACGAACGGTAACAAATATAGATGACCTCAGTGTGATTGGTATAAAAGAAAGAAAGCCCATACACTCTGTACGTGAATTATTGATTCATATGGGCTTGAATCATCTGGCGCCGAAGTTGATAAAGATAAGTGATTGCACGTTCATTTGCGTTGTCCCGAGTGCGTGTCTTGCCTTAAGAAAACCTAAGAGGTCGAAACGCGTCGTGTTTTCTCTTGTGATTCGTTTGTCTACGTTATTGGGCGGAGTCCTTAAAAAAAAATTGGCTTATTCCTATTCGGTTTCTAGTGTTTTTTGTGCGCTTAATTTCTTCATCTCTTTATTTTTGCAGACTTGTAACTCTAAACTTCGTGCAAATATCAGGTCCCTATAGCGGCATCCTCTGCGTGTAAACAACTCGAAGATACTTTCCCATTAATCATTAAATGTGATGTTGCATTAGCATAGATCGGACACATCCACTTGCATACAACTTTACCCAAATCAAAGCATTCAATAAATGTTTCTCATGTTATTCAAGGTCACTGAATCAATGGCTTTTTCAAAGTCTAGCCTACAGGCTTAACAGATCAATATTAGTCTGCTCGATAGTGTATCATATCATACAAAATTATAAGATTTTCCCCAACTGCTATAGGCTTCGCTGCCATTAATCCTGTTTGGTCCTCATTTATCAGTTTGGTAAAACAGCATTAATTCTATTGACCGCGCAAGTGCATGCAGTTTTATTGAAAAGTGATTTCTATCTTTTTAAAGAATTGCCAAGGTTTTTCCTGCTTGGGTAAAACATTGTGTTTTCCCGTTGTAAAACTGACATTTCTTGCTCATGGAAATCTTTATTGATGTAGCGAAGAGTGGGACACGAATACAAAGAGAGAGAGAGCGATAGGTAACCCATTGCCCCTCATGAAAGGGGTGCAACTAAACAGCATTATGATGGTGAACAATACAACTGATCAAGCTTACTATATCAAGAAACAAACACAGGTCGTAACTTAAACATTTTATATAGATAAATGGATAGTTTTCTGATTGTTCGTTCATTATTTGATGCTAGAAGTAACCAGAGTCAAAAAGGACTTGATATATATAGCATTTTAAATGTATATACCTTGCTC
>CM031605.1:36134518-36147018 GCA_018398815.1 Conus ventricosus
AAGCTTTCACGTTATTTCATGACATGAGCAGCAATGTTACTCAGAATTTAAACTGTGTTATGGGTCGAAGAGACAAACGTGGCTGACATTGTTGGCAAATGATATGCTGTTGTCATATGATTCTCATTTCTGTAAGAAATATAGATTTAGGAAGAATTTTCTGGAAGGAGAGGGCAGGGCATAAGATGGGGGTTAGGAGTGCGCTTTGTGAGGTCAGTCTGGCAAAAGCGGTTTTAAATTATTTCAACTCAATCGTGTTTAGAATTATCAACTATTTGTGTGTCTTCAGCCACGCGGAAGCACGCTCTCTCTCTCTCTCTCTCTCTCTCTCTCACACCCTACTTTATATACATTTCTCCTTCGACCGTATTTGCTCTCTCCCACCAACTCATACAACCGCCACTTACACCGCCTCCCCCCCCCCTTCCTCCATCCCAACGATCCCTGCCCGTCCCACACCACCTACCACCATCCGCTTCCTCCGGTCTCTACTCCAAATCCGTGCGGGCGTGGGACTGTTTGTCCCTGTCACTTGCCAGTTAAATGCAACTTTCAAAAACCATCATTCATTTTCTTGGTTTAATTGATTTATTTGTTGTTCATTCATTTATTCATTCATTCATTCATTCATCTATTCATTTATTTTGTTTCTTTATTTTTCATTTTTTTTTAGCGGAGGGAGTGGGGGTGGGGCGTGGGAGGTGAGAAACACAAGGAACGTTTCTTGTTTCATTCTTTACTGTATATTGAGGAAGGTTACAGTACCGCTTTCTCTCCATTCAAAGTAAATTACACACAGTATGTTTTATCTCAGTCCCTGCCCCTGATAATATTCACCACCCCCATAATATTCCTGTCAAAAACATCCTCTTACGCCATTTCAATATCTTGCAATCTGATCCAAAGCTGAAATCGATCTTCCCCAAGCCTCCCCTTATCGCCTACAAGAGAGACAAAAACCTTCGCGACCACCTGGTACAAACCAAATTCAGTAGAAACATCAATTCTTCAGCCGGAAATTACCCGTGCAATCAACCTGGATGTAAAACCTGCACTTTTATCGCCAACATCAACAGCATCACTGGCCCTAAAGGAAAATTCAGTGTCCAATCCCATTTCACCTGCCAGTTCACCAACCTGGTGTACGTACTGAGATGTAGCCTCTGTTCAAAGTTGTACGTTGGGGAAACATATCGTACCCTCAACGAATGCTCAGAGCCATCCAGTCGTCTCATCCAACACCAGTGGGGATTCATTTCAACTGTGATTACCACAGCCAAACCCATATTTCCGTCACTGCTGTTTGACAAAACCACTCCTGAGCACCAGAGAGAAAATTCATGGAGTCCATGATCATCTCTCGCCTTGGCACCACAATCCCAGATGGACTCAACTTCCACCTCTGACTTTTTTAGTTTGAATCATTCCAGCTCTTTTCCTTTCCCCTGACCTCTCCTCCATCCCTTTCTGTCTACACCACCCCCCCAATGCTCGCATCCCACCTTATTCATATTCACACCCCATGTACACATATAGCATATTTATAACATCACATGTAGAGCATGATAACTATGCCCCAAACACCATCTCCACCATCCAGGTATGCATACTCATAGACACATATACACATGTGAACAACCCTTGTGCGCGCACACACACACACACACACACACACACACACACACACACACACACACACACACACACACACACACACACACACACACACACACACACATATATTTCCCCCCCTCATACACACCCTCAAGTGCCCCATACCAAGAATAAGACTTTTTTTTTCTGTCCCAACCTCTGCACCACCGCTCATTCCGACACCCCGTCCACAGCCACAGCCACAGCCCGGGTCGGCCCCGCCGCAGCCCCGGCACCGGCAATCCACAGGGAGCAGTCAATGTCAAGTCGTCAAGAGGCAACCCAACGCAGGAGGCACTGCACTGCTGCCGAGTCACTTCGGTGGTGTTCAGTGGCGCCTGTTCTGATCTAACATACGCAGGACACCACCTGCTAAGCCCCAACTGACGACAATAATTGCTTAGTCGCGGAGCCAGCGTGAGTGAGCTCTCCCTCCGGAGAGTGCCACCACGTCTGTCCAACGACAGCCCCCGTGGACTTGCTGATACCGGTGACACCGACGGAACTAAACCACCAAAGACGTGGAGAGGACATCGAAGTTGAGGTCACCATGAGAGCAGGGCATCAAGGGCCACAGAATTTGAGACATTTTTTATGCTGATTGATGAGAATGAGGATGATTAAGATGATGCTACGGATTTCCATTTCGGTCTGAGACTACATGACAGGGGTGTACTCTACGTTTCCTTTCATAATATATCCCGGCGTCAAACAGGCCCGAGAGATACAGGCACCTGCAGTGTTGGTCAGGAAATTTGAGCAACACTCTTAGAAACGCACCCATTAAGTGGATGAAACTCGACTGTGTGGTCCCAGTCTTCCCAACTGAGTCCGCAGCAAACTCAACTCTGGGTAGGAGCCGGTCGGGGCAGAAAAAAACCCACATGACTTCTGATGGGATTCGAACCCACGACCTCCCAGCCGGGAGTCCGCGACGCTAACCACTTCGCGACAGCGGCTGGTAAGAATAAGACTCCTCATCTACCACTCTCTCACTTTCTTTTACACTCTCAAGCGCCCCTTTCCAAACATAAGACTCCTTACCACTCTCTTTTTCTCTGTCTCTGGTTCTGTTTGCTTTTTCCCTCTCTCTGCCTCTCCTTTTCCTCAAGGTGAAATGGGATTGGACACTGAATTTTCCTTTTTTCCCATTACACACACACACACACACACACACACACACACACACACACACACACACACACACACACACACACACACACACACACGTGTGTGCGCACGCACACTTACGTACACACACACACACACACACACACACACACACACACACACACACACACACACACACACACACACGTGCGCGCGAGCGCGAGCGCGTGCGCAGGCACGCACGCAATCACGCAGGTGCGTGCGCGCACACACACACACACACACACACACACACACACACACACACACACACACACACACACACACACACCTTTAAGCACGCCACTGTCAGTTTACGCATATGTTTTCATACGTCATTTCCTATACGTATTTATTTGTTTTTTTTCTATGTCACAACTCCTGAAGACGGTCTATAACCGAAACGTTGTCGATATTTGTTCTGTTTTCCCTTAAAAAAAAAAAAAAAAATCTGATGAAAATCCTCAAAGACATTTATCATCTTTTTTTTTACTTGACGATCTGCGGTCAAAAATCTGTTTTATTATCCTGCCCCTGAGATTTCGATTTGGGTCTCAAAATTTAACAATAGAAATGTCTATTTAAGTCGGCCTTAATTCTGCTTGAACGTTTATTTATTTATTCATATATGTATGTATGTATGTATGTATGTATGTATGTATGTATGTATTCATTCATTCATTCATTCATTCATTTAATTTTATTATCTTTTTATTCAGAAAACACATTTATAATCCCCTCTCGTTTATCATTCTCTCTCAATCCCACACTCATGTCTTACTCCTTGTCCTTTTTCTCCCTCTCCTCCCACCTCCCCCCCCCCCTCTCTCTCTCTCTCTCTCTCTCTCTCTCTTCTCTCTCTCTCTCTCTCTCTCTCTCTCATGACTCACCATCACGATCAAAGTGATGTTCTACGGCCTCTCCGCAGTTTAACCAGCAACGACTACAACCGTTTAACTTATGTTTGTTGAAGAATTCATCGTCGTTTAGTAATGATGGTACTGGTTTGTTTAACGAAGGCATTTGTCACTGGCGCGTAGGTTTAATCTCGCTTGATCTCGCTTGCTGGTAGCCTACTCTTGAGAATGCCTGTAAATGTGTGTTTGTCTGCCTGTCGCTTTGTCTTATACGTTTCAGCCACGGGTTCTTCTGGCCTCTCTCTCCCTCCCTCTCCCCATTCTCAACTCCTGCCTACCCCCCACTCCTCGTTAACCCCCTACGTCTCTTCCCTGTATTCGCCATCTTTTTTTCTCATCTTCTTTCTTTCTTTTCTATACTTAGAATCTATATAGTATTGTCTAGAACTTCTTGTCTCCGTCTCATCATTTTCAAGTTTCACCCGTTACCTCTTCTCTTCTCTCCTTCTCCTTCCCCACCCCATCCCCCTCCTTCTCCATCCTCTACGCCTCATACCCTCCTCCTCCAGCAGAAACACCTCAACCCCACCGTTCTCTCCATTCTTTCCCTTTTAACCTTTCTGCAATTTCATTTTATTTACTTTAATTGTATCCGTAGTTAAAAATTCGTGTACGTGTACTGTTTTTCAACGGCTCAGTTGATGTCGATGAGTTCTGCGGCTTGTGGACCTCTCCTGGAACTAAATGCTGAAATTGCGCTGTCTTTGATACAGTTACAACGGAGCGTTTGCCAAATGCCCCTTGCTCCACCCCCACCATCACCCTTATGCTGTGTCTCTCGTCAAAGACGATGACCGTCGGTCTGACGTCAAAGCGTTCGACAAAGACGTCACCAGCGTGCTACAAGTGTACTATGGGAAAAACGGCACGACCAGTGACAGCCACGACGGGAGGCCAGTGGAAGAAGACAGAGAAGGCGTGAGAGGCAGATCATGGAAGAAATGGAACCTCACCAAGTGTTTCCCTTGTCTGCACAGGTAAAGTGCCAACAGTATATCAACTCAAAGTAAAGGTGCAATTTAGCCCTCTATTCTTGCCGCGCGTAGGTCGGTCTTTTCTGGTGACCTCATTGCTTGTTGCCTTAGGAAAAGAAGAGCTCAACCACTTATTAACAGCCTAAATGTGCATTCCAACGAGTGAAGGGCTAAAGTTTTCTTTTATCCAGTCAACTTCTGCAGGTTTACAGCTACGTCCGTCCAGTCAGGTTTGAAAGGATGCTTGGATTTTAACACAACTGCTCTGTGATCACTAATTACGTTATGTCCTCCAAAATATAGATATGACATGTTTTTTTGTAGTCCGGCTAGTGTGCAACTTACCAATGTGTCAGGCCTACCATAATGAGCGACAACACCTGAGACTAGAGACACTTGAATTATTTGTAAATGAGTGCCAGTTGTGTGTCTGGGTCAAAGAAAACAAGAATAGAGCTTGAAGAATCTGATCAACACCACTGTCGGTTTTTCTTTAACATTTATTGCAGAGGGTGTAAGGCTGCTGTGGGGAGTAGCAGGAATTTTTATATGTTGTTCGTTATACCTAAGAAGCCATAGAGCTCTTAGCTGGAACGCTTAGGATATTTCATGATAGTTTCAGTCTCCCGTGGATCTGTTTATAGTGCCAGTTTGGTGATTTGGTGTCCCATGAATATGTCTGTTTCCAGAGACACGTTCTTTGTTTAGGTCAGAGTTCTTTTCACGAAATCGGGAGAAGAAAGACTACAAATGCTTGTCACAGTCTTCAGTTTTTTTTCTATATATATATAAGCATCTTCAGTCAAACAAAAATTTACTGTTTAACAATGATATGCTTCCGACGATTTATTTCAAGAAAACTGCTGTTGACACTGAGAAACTGAAAGGACACAGAAACCACTTGTTACACCCAAACCATGTTGGAAACATTGCCATCTGAGATGAGTCTTCATTTGGTTTGGCAGAAACCACTTGTTACACCCAAACCATGTTGGAAACATTGCCATCTGAGATGAGTCTTCATTTGGTTTGGCAGAAACCACTTGTTACACCCAAACCATGTTGGAAACATTGCCATCTGAGATGAGTCTTCATTTGGTTTGGCAGAAACCACTTGTTACACCCAAACCATGTTGGAAACATTGCCATCTGAGATGAGTCTTCATTTGGTTTGGCATATCAGAGAGCTGAGATAAGGTTGACCAAAACTGCCAATCGTCCAAGATGGCATAGTACATCCTCCAAAACTGACAATATGTAGTATCTTGTTTCAGAACTTTGTTAAATTTTGATGGGCCATTTAAACTCACAGGACATCCTTCTTTCCGACATATGTGTTGAGTTACATAGAAGTTGTGTCCTCTGCAATCCGGAGCCAGGTCTGTATTAAGTTTGTTGACGGTACCTATTTTTCTTTCAGAATGCAGATCTTTGTTGTGAATATTTACGCGAACTATTGCATGACATACATCAACAAATTTGTCGAGAGTAAGGTTTCTGTTTTGAAACAGTTCTGTCCGCGTGTTTGCAAGTTAATCATTGAACTGGTAGACTGTTCCTAAAGTCACATGTTTTGCTTAGACTTTTACATGCAACTTAGAACTTCACAAACGGTTCATCTTAATCTTGATTTATTTAGTAAACAGGAGACTTCATACATCACTGCAACAAACCTAACAGCAGATTCATCAAAATTATCGTTGATCCATTGCACTGTCTGGACGTCCTCGTAAACTTCAAACTAAAAGCCATCGTATACTTTCAAAAGCATCATGAGATTAACAATGAATGTACATGGCCACTTGTTACTACCTCTTCTGTTTGAAAAAAATCTTCTTTTTTTATTTGTGTATCAGAACTAAATGCCAAATAACCAGGCTGCTGGCAGGAACAAGAGACATCATGTGTTCATGATCAGTTTTAGCGTAGACCAAGCTCTCTGCCATTGCCTTTTAGGAAAAAAAGTCCCATCTCGCTTGTGCAACTGGGAACCACAGAATACTTTGGTCGATATCGCTTGGAGACGGAAAGCCCCATATCCCCCTGTAGTTTCGGATTCAGATTGGAGTTTGTGAGAAAAGCGCAGTATGCCCTGACAAAAATGAACAACGTGTGAGGTAGGCCTATACGGTCTCAATACAGATCCCATGACAGAAACTAATTTCTGCAGGGTGTTCGCATAACAAACGAAGACCGCGTTACTTGTGACCTCACACCTGTCACAACTGAACACAACTGCATCATAACTGAACGGAAACCTTTACGCCCCAGACAGCTGATGTTGAAAGAGAAATAAAAAGTGCAGCTGGTTTAATCGATTTTTTTCTTAGCTCGTTTCAAACTGTTTACTGTACTGTGCGCGGTGGGAGGTGGTGTTATGCGTTAGGAGTGAAAACAATGAAGGCTTGTGTTAAAGGGATAAATGAGAAGCTGTAACAGATATTCACAGTAGTTGGTTTTATCATGTATTTCTTTTTATTTTGGCCAGTCCTTTTCATTTTGTACACTTAACTCTGTCTCCGTGTTTGTAAAGCAACATCCTGTTTTTCGTTGTTTTTCTGATGATAATCAACTGGATAGTTCTGGACCTCTTTCTGATCTTCTGACAATGATTGAAAGCACCCAGTCCTGCGTATCTGGCCTCCAAAACTGGAAAAAGACAAATTTGAACTGAGCGAAGACAAAACTAAAATGATGTTGATCTGTCCACCAAAGTATTTGAACCATATTTCTGTTCCATCTTCTATCGACGTCACTGACTGGTCGATCAGTCTTTCTTCGTCTGCTCAGGATCTTGGTGCAACACTGCATCAAACTCTTTCCTTTCGACAACATGTTGCTGATGTCGTTCTGATTTGGTTCCTTGAACTCCGTCGGACTGCTTCTATCTGTCACCTCCTTTCTAAAGACGCTACTAAAAACTTGTCTGCGCATTTGCACTTTCTCATTTGGATTATTGTAATGCATGCTCCTATATGTGGCTCCCCAATATCAGAATGTCCAAAATCATGCTGCCCGCCTCATCTTCCGCCCATCTACATCTGACCATATTCCCCCCCCCCCCCCCCCCCGTTCTTGTGTTCTCACTGGCTCCCAGTTCAGCAAGGGATCTCTCAAAATGTTGCATCTCTCTGATATGTCTTTTAAATCCTCATGTCCTCATATCGGTAAACATGGACATGTGTAATATCTGAGACAGTGTCGGCTGCGTTGGCTGGGTCACGTTCGTCGCATGGAGGATGGTCGCATCCCAAAAGACGTCCTCTATGGAGAGCTTACCGCAGGGCAGAGAAGCATTGGCCGCCCACAGCTGAGATACAAAGACGTTTGCCAAAGAGACATGACACTGGCCCCCCTTTTTTCAAAGAGGCAGGCCATACCAATCCTAAACCTGTCAACTTTTCACCAGTGTCTGTATGTCTTGTCTGTCGTGAGTCGTCATGCCCACAGCACACATAAAAAATACTCAAATGAATAGATTCCACAGTGTGACAAATCCCAACATCTAAACAGCCGAGAATCGACCCTGGGGCAACCATCCCAACATGAATCCACTATGAGGGTTTAAAATCCCAACATTTAATTGTTCAGAATCCAGTTTGGGGGTTTAAATGCCCAAATGTGTTTTTTAGAACCCCAAACGGAGTTAGCATTCCAACGCTTCTTAACTCAGAATTCCCTTTTTGGCTGTATAACATAATTTTTATAATTATATATATATAAAGAGAGAGAGAGAGAGGAAGAGAGTATTCAAAATGCAGCATGAATACAAGAAGCATGCAAAAAAGGGTACAATACAGACTAAATCAAACAACAAAAACCCACAAATAGAAATAAAAAAAACAGGGAAAAAAATCACATGGTACAACCCCCATACGAGGGAAAAACTAAAAACAAACATGGAAAAAATTCTTTAAAATTTTAACAACCCGTTCCCAAAAGAACACAAAACTATATAAAATTTTCAAAAAAAAAAACCCCGTCAAAATATCGTATTCATGCATGGCCCAACCTAAAAATTTAATTGCGCTTTAAAATAAAAAAAAAACCCAAACCCAGCAAAAAAGGGTGAAAAAAGGAAATTTGCAATTGCATCAAAAAGAGCAGTCCCCCCTACATAAATATCTTTACAACAAATTTTCCCAACCCCTTTTACATCAAAAAAATGAAAAAAAAAATAATTTTCAAAAAAACCCCTTTCAAACCCAGATAGCAAACCCAAACACATTTAATAAAAAAAAATAAAAAAACCCAAACAAAAATGGCAAAATATCTGGAAATTTAAAAGACGCAAAAACAAGTACAATTATCCGGGAAAAATCATAAAAGACATCACCTACAGCATTTTCAAAAAGGTGCAACCCTATGTTTACCTAAAAAAATGGTTAATACTATGAAAAACCACACTTACAACTTTAAACCCCAAAAAGAAATATAAAAAACTGCGGGCAAAAGGGAAATGTTGTTAGGAATAACCCCCAAAACAAAAACCTGAAAGCCCCAAAAAAACCGTGCACCCAACCCGCCGTGCAAACAACCGAAACGGGAGCCCAGCTATAAAACAGGGCGGGGGCAAACCAAAAAACCCCTGATGACAGCGAAACGGCTCAAAACAAATTTGTTTCTATTTTAAAAACCTATTTTAAACCACACACACCACACACACCACACACCCACACACACACACCCCACACACATATTATTTAAAATTTATATTATTATATTTATATTTATTTTGAAATGGTGTGAGTACCAGCAGAGTTTTTAAAAAAATCTCAACCGAATGGGGCAATTTTTTTTAAAAAAGAAAGGGTTTTAAAACTACTCAGCGCTGTTTTATGCAATGAATCTCAGGATGTGGTGGGTCTGTGCTGCCGGTGTTTATAATGCTTGTGTTGTCTGTCATCACGGCTGTCGTGTTTTTCGTTTTTTTGGGTTCTTGTTCACGATAGGAATTTCACTTGTGCTGCAGTTTTTAACCATTTCTTCCTAGTATTTTAAGTTCCCTTTGGGGTTTGCATAGTTTATGTCTTTCTGTTAAATTAGGTTACATTTTTTTGAAATGTTGTTTTTGGGTTTGGGCTCTTTCTATGTTTTTCCAGGATATTTGTATTCTATCTTTTTCTCTTTGAGCTTCCGATGTTTTACTAAATTCTGTTTGGTTTTTGTATTTTTTTGTTAAATGACTGTTGTGGTTTGCATATCATTTTTTTAAATTGGTTTTCAGTGATACCTATATAGTTTTTTTGCGTTCTCTGTGTTACATGGCTTGGTACAAAATGCTGTTGTAGAGGCTTTGTTGCTCAGGGGCCTGTTTTTTTTGATACAGTTGCGGGATTTCCTTTCTCCCCCTCGTTTTTCTTGATGCTTTCATTTTTTTGGTTGAATCAATGTTTTTTTTAAGGGTTTGGGCATCATGAGATGATATTTGATGCTTTTTGTTGAATATCTTGGATAATTTGTGCTTTTTGGGAATGATTTTTTGGGATTCTAAAAATTTTTTCCCCTATATTTGTTTCACTCTTCCGTCTTTGGGGGGGTTGTACATATGATCTTTTTTTCTTTTTCTTCTTGGGGCTGCTCTTTCTTTTGGGGATATTGTTTGTGTTGTACCCCTTTTTTTTGGAACGCTTCTTGATATTCAGCGCAGCGTTATGAATGCTGTTTCTTGCATAAAAGGTTAGATAATCTTTATTTATCCTTTTTTGTTTTTAGTATGGAAGGGGGAGGGTTATTTTGTTTTTTAAAGACGGTGTATCATTTGGTTTTTGTTGGTTTATATAGTGCTGGTTTAATCAAACGTTTATCTAGTAGTTCACTTTTTTTTATTTGTTCTATTGATTTTTAATTTTTTGGTTTTTGGAAAATTTTACACGTTCTTTTTTTTTTTTCATGTGAATATCTAATTAACGTTTTTATTAACCCGCACAATATAAACCTAAAAAAAACCAAATGAACACTGTCTATGTAAAAATCAAAAGTAACATCCACCTTCCATACTAAAAACAAAACCCAGCATAAATAAGAGATTATTTAACCCTTTATCAATGAACCATTCAATAACGTGCAGCTGAATATCAAGAACGTACACAAAAGTGGCTACAATACAAATACAATATGCCCCGATAATCATGAGCAAACAAGAAGAAAGGAAAAAAAGTCATGGGCAACCCCCCATTACGGAAAGGTGAAAAAAAATATGGGAAAGAATTTTTTAGAATCCCAACATCATCATTCCCAAAAGAGCACAAATTATCCCGATATTCAAAAAAAACAGCATCAAATTATATACTCATGTATGCCCAACCCTTTAAAAAAATTTGATTCAACCAACAAAAATGAAAAACGTTCAGAGAAAAACGAGGGGGATAAAGGAAATCCTGAAAAAATATCAAGAAAGAAAGTGCCCCCTTTAGCAACAAATGCCTTACAACAGCATTTTGTACCAAGCCACTGTAACATCAGAGAACGCAAAGAAAAAATTATATTCACTGAAAACCCCTTTAAATAGATTGCAAACCACAAAAAGTCCCTTTAACAAGAAGATACAAAAACCCAAAAAAATTGAAAATACATCTGGAAGCTCAAAGAGAAAAAAATAGAATACAATATATCCCGGAAAAAAACATAGAAAGGCAGCACCATCAACAACATTTTAAAAAAATGTCCCCATGCTCAACAGAAAATCAAATACTATGCAAAAACCCCAAAATGGCAACTTTAAATACTAGGGTGAAATGGGTTTAAAAACTGCAGGCCAAAATGGAAATTCCCATCATGAACAAGAACCAGAAACACAGAAAAAAAAAGACAGCACGTGATGCAGACAAAAACAACAGTTTAAAACACCGCGCACAGACCCAAACCCCATCCCGATGATTGCTTGATGAAACAGCGCTGTAGATTTTTAAACCTTACTTTTTACAAATTATATTATATATTTTTAATAATATATGTGTGGTGTGGTGTGTGTGGTGTGTGCGTGTGTGTGTGTTGTGTGTGTGTGTGGTTTTCACCCCTTTACTGACAAATTGGAACCTCGACCTTTGCCTAGTGAATGAAAAACCCCTTTTTGAAGCTGCTGGGGTCAATTTCGTTTCCCGAGTGAGAGCATAGCAGTCTGGAATCGGTTTTGTATCTCCCCTGGTATCTCACTAAGACACAACCCACCTTTAATTTCGTAGTATTTCACCGCGGGAAAAATTTTCCCGGCGGGAAAATTAAAATGAATGACAATCCTGTGACTGTGCAGGGGACCCAAAGGGAAATACAGCTGCTGCGAGGTAGAGATTGGGGGTTTTTCACGCCATTTCGTGTTTTAAACCCCTCCACCAAAAAACCCGACGTCAATAAATGTGGGCTATTACCAGGGGGTGAGAAAAGTTTTGACTGGCACTGTCTTTTGGGGAAAATTGCTGCGCTGTAGAAATTTCGAAATTTCTTCGACGATCAAATAAATCAAAAACGTTTGTCCCTTTCATGATAGTTTCTTTTCCCACAAAACAACATAGATTTCAGTTTAAAAGAAAACGAAAACGAACATACCAAAAAACCCTTCCCTAACCCAAGAAAAAATGCACAAACGTGAAAAAATGTGATTATCCCCTAACACAAGTAACACCGTCAAGCATACAAAATATTCAAAATAGGTTTAAAAGGTACAAGAGTCAAGCAAAACCACAAAACCAGGGTTGAAGTAGGAATAATGTTCAAAAGCAAAAAACTCGCTAAAACAAAATATTAAACCCTGTATTCCCTTAATTTACTTTTTGTTTTATACATTAACAATATATCTCCTTTTTAATCA
>CM031605.1:36152018-36164518 GCA_018398815.1 Conus ventricosus
GTTTAGGAGGATGAGGAGAAGGATGGTAGGGTGTTTGGACAAGGACTAGAGTGAAAAAAAGAAGAAAAAGAAAAAAAAAAAAAAGAAAAAGAACACCCCAAACTAAACAGCACAAGTAATCTGAATTTGTATGCATATATTCAAATGTTTGGTTGACAATTGTATATTTAAAAATTGTGATTATAAGTATATTTCCCAAATCTCTTATATGCTATGAAGGGTGAAACTCTTCACCATTGCCATGTCGTGAAAAGACTATGCCAAATCAAATTTGTAAAAAGTAGCCATACTTAATAAACGTTTAAAATGTACTCACAACTATCTTGTACCCTCTTCTAACCCCCCCCCGTCTCTCTCCTCTCTCTCTCTCACACACACACACACACACACACACACACACACACACATCTGACACCTATGTACTTAAGAAAAGACACTTTTCTTACTAAGATCTTACTCCAAGCGAGCCAGATGACACGTGGCTCGTTTGTTTACTGCCAAGGTTTTCTGTTCTTGCTTAAACAGATTTCATTAAAGAGACCGTTTGGCTTGGTCTTGATCCCTAAATATATAGTACACAGGTCGACGTTTCATCATTTGTTGTTTCTTGATAGAAATTCGGGTTTACCCTCAACTTATGTCTTTTTTTTCTAACCCTAGCATATATAATGTGAAGGTAATAATCCGGAGGTCATCTTTGAATGGGGAAGGAACAGGATGGGTTTGTGTTTTTTTTTGGCGCACTGTTGAACAGCCGTGCATAGCATAGACAAAGATGCTGGCACTCCGGTACGGTACAAATCAAGTCGCTTGCACACAGCTGCTGCCAGTGCTTTCAAGCGAGGCTCGAAGAACGCTTTCAGTTAAAGTAAAATGCGGCCATTATTGCAGTGCGTCTGTTCCATAATGGTTTATTCTTCTATATCAAAACCGGGATTTATTACAGGAAGTAAGTGACTAATCATAGACATGCAGGAATGTACTCATCTGGATTGTAAGTCCAAACTTAGTTTGAAAGTGACTGTATTGAGAGAGAAGAGAGAGAGAGAGAGAGAGAGAGGAGAGAGAGAGAGAGAGAGAGAGACTATTTCCATTTTTCTTATAGCCCAACCGACCGCAAAGGACCATATCAGGGCTGTCACCAAGAGACAGAATTGGAATAACATGCAAATCATTGACACCATTATATATCGTGCAAGTCATGCTTAAAAACAAGCTTTATTCTGATCTTCGTTTATATTTACTTTTTCTTCCTATTCTTTAACTTCTTGTATTTGTTCATTTACTTTCTCGTTCATGTTCTTTTGCTTCTTGTATTTGTTCGTTTACTTTCTCTTTCATGTTCTTTCGCTGTGACGCAAATGAAAAATGCTCCGAATTGTTAGCCTTACTACATTCAGCCCCGCGTTGTGGTTGTTACCTTTGAAAGTGTTCTGTGGCAAGACGCCCTAAGTCGCTAGCATTGCCATGTTGTCTATGCTATCATGGAGCAGTAACGTGTACTGCAGCATTCCTGCCACCAGCTGTTACTGCGGTACACATAAGCAGATGTCTTTTAGCAATCATTTCATCTTGAAACCTTATCAACCTTGCAACACGAAGGGTGTGCGCGTGTGTGTGTGTGTGTGTGTGTGTGTGTGTGTGTGTGTGTGTGTGTGTGTGAGAGAGAGAGAGAGAGAGAGAGAGAGAGAGAGAGAGAGAGAGAGAGAGAGAGAGAGCAATTGTTCACAGCGTCATGGAGAAAGTTACTGTGTTGTTTGGTACAGGGCTTGATGGAGATGAGGCGTAATGCTCAAGTGACCAATTAACAACAAACAAAAAAAAAGAAGAAAAAAAGAAGAAGAAAAAATCCACGAGGAACAGACATGGTAGTGTGTCGACGGAAAACATGGATCAGTTGCGCAGCTATCCAGAAAAGGAAGGATTTTAGAGTCGTGTGCCTGCGCTCACCTGTTCAAGGAAACCGTGCAACATACATGCATGAAATGCTGAGCGGTGAACAAAGAGCTCAGGGAGACTTGTTACCTGTAGGATGGGTAGTTAGTTGACAGTGCTGTGCAGATAGCAAGGCTCCGCAAGAATGCATGCCATTTTTTCCCCCAAAGACACAGGATGTGCCTTGTGAGATTGTAAATTGAAGGCCACAGCTGGCCCATATTGAAAAACCCTCAGGAACGGTCTCCCCAGACAGAGCAGAGCTATGGTCTTTTTGTTGTTGTTGAGAGGGGCACGGGCACAGTTTGTGGTTGTTTTGGAAGTCGATGAGAGGTCGGAGAGACTGGAAACTAGGAAAGAGTCGTTTTAGGTCGGTAAGGACCCGTAAACTTTGTTTATGGAAACGATTATTTTTGTGTGCGTGTTGCACTGTGGATGACAACTTGGAAAGACGAACTTTTTTTTGTCCAGTCCGTGAGGACCTGTTGATGTATTTAATTTGAAAAATATATCTAATGATTTTTGTGAAACAAAGAAGAAAAGAATTTGTATGTAAATAGTGTAAAAGTCTAGTTGTCAATTAAAGGAGGAATTCTCTTTGTTTTGTCTGACTGGTTGTTTGTTGATGCTTCGCGAGCGAGTGTCTGACATACTCATATACTGCCAGTAATGAATGACTATGGCTTTGGCCTCATGCCCAAACTCATCTCTCACCTCATCCACCCTCATTAAGACACATGATAGACAGGCGGTGTGGGAAGTGACGCTGGCGTAATGTTTACTGTTGAACTGCAATTCCTCCCCTGTCCCCCATTAAGCTCACATAGGAGGAGCAGGAGACGTAAGTCTGGCCTGAGGCCTACCCAGCTCAGGAACCATTCATCCTCGTCAACACGCACATGGCAGGGTATCTTGAATGAGGCAGTGACTAGTACTTAAAAGAAAGGCTGCACACCAAAAATTCATGCGCGAAGGCCTTGCTTAATTAAAGAGTTGAATATTTATGGACTGGTGTTTTGAGAATTTTTCACTGTGTCTGAAAGTTGATTCTCCTCATTTTCTTTCATATGGCCATCAAGGTACAAGCCAGGTGGTTCCAAGCAGATAGGTTAAAATCAAAGGCATAGGATTATTTTGTGCTCTTGAAGCTGGCGCAATGATAGGGTCATGGGTGAGTGCGAAGGCCTGGAATGTGTGTCAGCTAAGGGAAGGTCATGCATTTGAAGATTGTGTTATTTCAATCGGTGACAATCCCTCAAAACAAGGGAAACAATTAGTGGGGAGTTGTTCTTTTGCTCAAGTATCAGTTTAACATTAAATGCTGGCTCAGATTTATGGTAGGCCTCAGAACGCTTACATGGATTATATAGTGTTTTAGTGCAAAATCCTAATTGTGGCGTGTGATCAAATCGCGAACAAGTCGGGTAACTCTTCCTCCCATGATGAACCAATTACATGCCATGATTTCAAACGAATGCTGCTTACGACACCAAATGGCCTAGCAGAAATGCCGGTATACAGCACACAGAACAAACAAGGAGACCCCCCCCCCCCCCCCGCCTCAATCCTCCCCAGTAATAAATGAATAACTAATATGGGTATGTCTCCTTGTCTGTACAGGGCGCTCTGTGTTGGCATTTCCACTGGGCGATTTGTTGTCGTTACAGCGTTTGTTTGGAGTTAGCGGGCGTGTAATCATTTCATCACTGGCTTGGTTGGAAGAGTTATCCTACTTGTTCGTTATACATACACAACAGACAGTGATGTGATGGTGTTTTGACTGTATGTCCCAGTCATCATCTCTCCACAAAACTAGGCCCAGTGAGGATTTGGGAATCATTCTGACCACTTCCTAGAACACAATCCAAGCCTTCCTAATGCCTGACTCTCACTGGCAAGTAGGGGGAGGGGGTAAATTTTGATCGTATGCCTACACCCCCAACCCGTGCCCTGCCCCTGCTTTCAGCAAAGGTATCTAATACAAGGAGGTGGGGCGAGGAGAAGTGCCACTGCTTATGCAAAACCATGCAATGAATAGAACTACCAAAATCTGTGGCCGATATCAGACGAGTTCCAAATGTAGAACGGATGACAAGAAAGATAACTCCAACAGTACATTTCTACACACAGCCAAGCTTTCGCCACAAGAGAGAGAGAGAGAGAGAGAGAGAGAGAGATGATCTCTTGTGTACTCCCAATGGATCCTTTCAATCATACTCTAGCAACTCCCGATACGCAAAAATCAGGGTTGGAATACACCTGACCCGATGGTCTGGGTGCGATTTCGTCACTTTCTTTAGTAAGTTCTTGAAAGTGTCATTCATGCGTTCGACCATACCATTCGAATGTGTTTAGTAGGGTGAAGAATCACCTTGACTGACAGGAGTTTATGGATGCAAGAGATCAGAGACAAATTGCGTTCCGCGATCACTGAGGAATTCTCCGTAGTTGCTAACTCAGGAAAACGTACTCATGACTGCTTTATCGACACTTAGGGTGCCGGTCGATTTCCGTGGAACAGCCTCACGGAAGGGAATGGCGATGTGAGTGACTGTTAATACCCGCCTGAATCCATTGCTGGATGATATGAGAAGATGAGTGATTGCTTGTTTTTCCTTTTCATTGTTCTGAACGTTGTTAATCTTGCTTGATGAAGACCTAAGAGGTCGAAACGCATCGTGTTTTGTCTTGTAACTTGTTTGTCTTTGTTTTAGGCGAACTCACCAAGAATTATTCTTAAAATCCATCGCAGGAAGTCTAAGAGATAGGTTCGGTGAGGTCCGCCTGATGTGCACGTGGAATGACCATCAGTGGTGAGCGTTTTATTCAGGGGATTGCTGACGTACTGGGTTCTGTAATATCTACTCTTACAGAACGACGAACGTTAGGACACAAAAATTTCAGAAGTAATCTCTGAAGAGTACGACGAATATCCTAACATTTTCGCTCATTTCAAGATATTTTATTATAGAGTTACCATTTATGACAAACCGGAAATGGATGTAGATATATGATTCGGACTAATAATATATGGAAATCTCTCTCTCTCTCTCTCTGTGACTACTAACCCTTGATTATGCTCATTTATAAACATAATATTCTTCACATGCAGTATACGGAGAGTATAGAAGTCCACCTTGAAAATAGAAATATTCACACTGCCTGTTCAGAGGCCTTTCGTCCACGGATTCGGACTCGCCAGTGAGACACAGCTGACTGTGCCTGTGCTTCCTTGGTATCAAATGGAATTATGCATAATTTGTTTTGGCGATGGAGGCATTGTAAGCCCGCGCTTTTCTCCCAAACTATGTTTTCGCTGAGCATCTCTCTCTCTCTCTCTGGTCAATGGTTTTATTGGTGCAGTTTGATTTCTTGGAGCACTGTAACTACATGGTGATAAATGTGTGTCCTGATTACTGTTGATCATATTGATGTATTTCTCTGCATTCAAATTTCATAGTAATGTTTAGCATGTGATATTTTGGATAGAAAAATGGAATTATAATCGCTCTCTCTCTCTCTCTCTCTCTCTCTCTCTCTCTGTCTGTCTGTCTGTCTTCGTATTTACGGCTGCGTATCGATGGATTGTCATTTAATTTAATTATAGTCTTGGGTAGTGTATGAATGGTTCAAGAAGAAAAAAAGATGGGTGAGGGGGAAGGAAGATTATGATTGCATCTCTTTCTCTCTCTCTCTCTCTCTCTCTCTCTCTCTGGTCACTGGCTTTATTGGTGCATTGTCACTAATTGATTAATGTCCTAATATTTTTGATTTCTTGGTGCACTGTAACTACATGGTGATAAATGTGTGTCCTGATTACTGTTGATCATATTGATTTATTTCTCTGCATTCAAATTTCATAGTGTCATGAGTCGGCCGAATGTTCTCGAACATTTAGGCAAATTAAGGGTAGTTGCTGTTGTTGAGAGCACGTTCCTTGGGTCTTCAAGTGTGCGAATTCAGGCATCACCAGGGGGGATACCCCGAGTCGTATACTAAAGGAGGGAGAGTACTGGGAAGTGTTTCGCATGTCCGAGGGATAGTGACAAGGAGTTGGCGACCTGCCAGTCCTGGGTAGAGGAGAGTGTCCACTTTGAGCACTGGCTATTCACTGGGCTCTCCCGTGGGCCTGAAAGGAAGGCGATCGTGTCAGGTGACCGTCACGGGTAGGCGACCGTCAGCCTGCAGGCAGAGTACAGCGACCATACAGTCGTCCCTGTTCTGAGGAATGAATGGAAGGCTGCGGCCTATCGAGTGGTTTGCGCCTTGTTGTCTATAGAGGTAGTAAATACTTGAAGCATCAGTCATGGCTGGAAGAGAGGTCCAGGCTGTTAGTTCAATGGGTAGCTTGGGGGAATCGAACATGAGTTTGAATAGGAGGTTATGCATTAACCACTGGGTGCCCAAGTCTTTGTTTGGCGCTAGCAGCTGTGGTGTGTGTGTGTGTAGGTGACTAGTGATTCCATTGGTGGAATAAAAATAACTTGGGGATTTATTGGTACAAATCGTGTGATGTGTGTGTGCCAGTGATTCCATTGGTTGAGCCAGTTAAACTCGGGTTCTCTCTTTCTTTGAGAACGAATATAAGGTGCTTGGAAAACCAGGAAGTGGGTGACTCACTTAAGGGAAAGTGAACTCGCCCGTCTTGCTGAGGGCTCAAGAAAATACAGCGTGAAGCAGAGGTTAGCTGTCGCCTCGTTGTCTCCTGGTGGGGACGTATGACAGTGGAGGTTGCTGTAGCCTCGGATGCCGACGACGAGAAGAATTGTCTCCGGGTGTGGGACGGTCGACAGCAAGACGTGAGCCTGTTGGAGCCTAGACAGGGACTGCCAGACAACGGGGGGTGTTTGCAGCCAGAGAAGACCTGTGGAGAGGCCGACAGGAGCCCTTTCAGTGGAGAGGGCGAAGTACGGTGGAGTCCGGAGGACTCGGTGTAGGGTGCGACTCAAGCTACGTTGCCATGTCCCCCAACTGGGATTTGGCCATAACGGGAGGACACAACAGTGTGGCAGCTTCAGCTCGTGGTCGTACAGTGGATGAGAGAAACTGGCGATCAACCAAGGAATGCTGGCAAGTTACGGACGTTTTATGTTTTCTTAAGTTTATAAAGTGGTGCAAACAGAACTGTGGAAATTGTCTTTCCTGGTTAATGAAGAGTGATTGAAGAAAAGGGGATGCGATTTATGAGATGTCTGTAGCTGTTTACATTGGTTGTATGATACAGATAGTTGTTGTGTAGTGACGGTGGGGGCTCGGAGTCAAGTTAAATAAAGTTGATTATTTTCTATGAAATGTTATTGGTTATCCCGTCACCTTTGTGCGGCCCGATGTGAGTGACAGAGTGCGTGTGCCTATGCGAGATGCATTTTGGTTGTGGGAGCGTAAATACTTCTGTCTATAACCCCCTGCATCCCTGAATATGAAAATCATATTTTATTAACGAGGGGAGCGTCGAGACCCGTCACAAATTGGGGGCTCGTCCGGATGAACATAAATGACCATAAGTGATTTTGATTCTGGTTTTGTTCAGTTGCAAAGAATTTGAAATTTGTCGAATTGTGGAAACCTAGATATTTTTTCTTACCGGAAAGACGTTAGTCATGTGTTGATTCTTTTGATCTTTTTTCATGACTGGCCTGTTGTTTGAACTTGCTTGATTTGGTTGCTGTTGAGGTGATTGTGTGTAGCACAACTATTTGATCGCTTATTTACAAGTGATCGTGTGGATATCTCGCTTGTTACTGTGGTTGTGTTAACTAGCTGATCGAGGGTTAGATAGCTTCAAAATTCGACTGAAGAGGGTGCTGAGACAATGGTCCGCTGAAAAAAGATGGACTCATAGAAGAAGGAAAAGCTTTAGGACTAAAGGGTCGGAACTGAAGGCATATGTAGATAGAACTGGCCCCGTGTAATCGAGGCCCAGAAAATACAAAGGGAACGAGAAGAAGGAAAGAAAAAAGAGGAGAGAGAAAGAGAACGGGGAAAAAAGAGGAGAGAGAAAGAGAACGGGAAAAAAGAAAAGAAGAACGGAAACGGGGAAAAAGAAGAGAGAGAAAGAGAACGGGAAAAAAGAGGAGAGAGAACGAGAACGGGAAAAAGAGGAGAGAGAACGGAAAGAGAGGAGAGAGAAAGAGAACGGAAAAAGAGGAGAGAGAACGGGAAAGAAAGGAGGAAAGAGAACGGAAAAAGAGGAGAGAGAAAGAGAACGGGAAAGAGAGGAGAGGGAAAGAGAAGAGAGAGAAAGAAGGGAGATAAGGCAGTTTGAGTTAGAAAAATTAAAATTGGAGAAAGAACGGGACGGGGATGCAAAACCTCAAGTGAACTTTGCACCACATGTCAGTCCCTTGATCAATATGCCAAGTTCGATGATAATCCGGACCATCTAGAGGATTTCATTTCGCAATTTGAAAGGATTGCCAAAGATCAGGGCTTACCCGAAAACGGTGGGCCACAAATTTGTCGGCGCTGCTGACACCCAAAGCTAGGGATGCTTTTTTTCTGCTTACCACCGGAAAAACAGACAGATTTATGAGTCGGTGCGCGATGCTTTGTTTCAGAGGTATCAAGTAACCGCCGATAGATATAGGAAATTGTTCAGAGAAACCGTTCGTAAATCAGGTGAGACGCACGTACAGTTCCTCTATCGGCTTAGGGCTCTCTTTGACAAATGGATAAGGTTAGGGAACATCGAACAAACTTTTGAATCTTTGAGGAGGAGATCGTTAAGGAGCAAATTCTCTCCACTTGTCGGAAGGATCTCACAGTATTCTTGGCGGAAAGAGAATTAGGAAGTTTAGAGGAGTTAGTGAAAGTTGCAGACAGGTATGAATCTGCCCATGATCAGCGTAATGTGGTGAAGGGATCAAACCAGTCGTCCCATAACCCCCAAACCACACGGTCAGGGAGTAAAATGCCGACTCCCTACAACAAAGAGTGGAAACTGCGATCGGAGCAGGCCCCTAGGCCCCTAGGGAACCATGGGAACCAAGACGATGCCAAGAAGGATCGCTTTTGTTTTAAGTGCGGGCGAGAGGGTCACATCGCTAAGGACTGTAGGCGAGGACAGGTACACTCAGTTGTTGCTGTGAATACAATTCAGCAGGAAGATAAAGCGCCGCTACCAACCACCAGGGCAGTGGTGAATGGGACGGCAGTCACATGTTTACTGGACACCGGGCTAACACTAGCGGCAATGGTAGACCCCAGTCTGGTAAACGATGAAGACTACACAGGGGAGAACCATCTGTGTGCGATACGCAGATGGAAGAATCAGTCAGCTCCCTTTGGCCTATATTAGGGTGGAGTCCGATTTTGTAAGGGACACCATTATCGCAGGAGTTCAAAGGGACCTTCCCTACCCAACTTTACTGGGGTGTAGGTACATTCTGCCAAAGCCCTGCCAGTCGGTTGACCAAGTAGGAGAGGTAAATGTCGTGGAAACAAGGCAACCACCAAAAAGCGGGAACCGCTAGACGCTGTGGTTATCCCCACCAACTCTCATCCGGAGGAGATCCGCAAACTGCAGCAGGCTGACGATACCCTGACTGCCATCAGAAAGAGAGTGAATGATGGAACATCCTGCGAGAGGCCAAACGGGAAGAGCGCCTTCACGGAGCACAATGGCATAATTGTGCGTGAATTTAGGAGGGGTGGTTGAAGTTATCTCCCAGGTAGTAGTGCCAAAGGAGAAACGGGAGGCGGTGCTCCAGATGGGACATGAGAGCCTAACAGGAGCCCATCTAGGGACAGCAAAGACCCTAGATAAGATCGTCAAAGAATTCCATTGGCCAGGGATCAATGGAGATGTCAAGAGGTATGTAAGGTCATGTGACAGGTGCCAACGCTTGGGTCCCAAGAATACGAGACCCGCTCGCTTGAGACCTATGCCGCTCATTGACTAGCCATTCCGCCGGGTAGGGGTAGATATTGTAGGGCCAATTGTGCCCAGCATCCAATCAAGGAAATCGCTACATCATCACAGCGATTGATTATGCAACACGCTATGCGGATGCGGTGCCGGTGAAGAATGTCCAGACAAGGACAGTAGCAGAAGCTCTCCTGACGGTCTGGACCAGGGTGGGCGTGCCAGAAGAAATCTTGACGGACCAAGGCCGTCAGTTTATTAGTGGAGTCATGGCTGAAGTCAACCGACTCCTCTCGGTCGACCATCTGACGACCACTCCCTACCATCCTCAAACCAATGCTTGGTAGAGAGGTTCCACGCCACTCTAAAGACAATGCTGAAGAAGTGTTGTGAAAACCACCCCAGAGACTGGGACCGTTATATCCCAGCCATTTTGTTTGCATACAGGGAGGTGCCCCAGGCCAGCTTAGGGTTTTCTCCATTCGAGCTATTGTATGGGCGGACCGTACGGGACCCATGGCAATACTCAGGCAGATCTGGACGGATGATAAGGTGGAAGACCAAGTCCAGACCACGTACCAGTATGTACAGAAATGAGGGAAAGACTGGAGACAGCTAGCAAACTAGCGCAACAGAATCTGGCACAGGCGCAAGAGAAGCAAGCAGACTTCTATGATCGCCGTGCTAGGGAAAGAACATTTGAGCCAGGAGATGAAGTACTGCTCTTGCTGCCAGAGCAGCATAACAAATTGCAGTTGTCCTGGAAGGGGCCATTCATGGTAGTGGAAGCAAAGGGGGGGGATGAATTACTCTATTCAGTTGCGTCCCAACTGCGTTAAAACTTACCATGTGAACATGCTTAAGAGGTATGTGAGACACGCGGAAGCCGCTAATTCCGTGGTAGCCACCCTTGTGAGGAGGAAAGTGAGCAGGACAGTGAACAGTCCGGAACAATTCCCAGTCCCCCTCTGACGGCAGCAGAAACGTGTGAGGACTGCATGTTAGATCCGCTGCTCCAAGGGGGGCAGCAGCAAGAAGTTCGCGATCTGCTTGCCGAATTCCCGGACACACTGACTGAACGACCGGAACTCACTCATCTCGCAGAGTTCCAGGTCACACTGCTTGATGAGCAACCAGTGCGATCTAAACCCTATCCTCTTCCCCATGCCAGGCAGGAAGCCGTTAGGGAAGAGATTAGAGAAATGCTGGCATTAGGGGTGATCGAACCAACGCAGTCACCATACGCTTCACCGGTCGTACTGGTACAGAAGAAGGATGGATCAAACCGGTTCTGCGTAGACTATCGCAGGCTGAATTGCGTCACTGCTTTCCAAGCAGAAGCTATGCCAGATCCGGAGGCCATCTTCGCCAAAATCGCCAATGCCAAGTATTTTTCTAAGGTGGACCTCACCAAGGGCTATTGGCAGATCCCTGTTAAGCCAGCAGACCGGCCGAAGCTGGCGTTCATCACCCAGGACGGGACATACACCTGGCGGGTCATGCCGTTCGGAGTGAAGAATGCTCCTAGTGTTTTTACGGCGATGATGAGGAGATTATTGGAGCCACTGAGGGGGAAACCAGTGGACAATTTCATGGATGATCTCCTCATCGCGACAGAAACATGGGAAGAGCATATGGCAGTCTGGAGAGCTGTCCTGGAGAGACTGACTGAAGCAGGACTGACCGCTCGCCCTCCAAGTGTCATGTAGGGTTCCGGACACTTGACTACCTTGGACATCGTCTCAGCTGTGGCCAGCTGTCACTAGAGGATGCCAAGGTGAGTCAGCTTAAGGAAGCGGAGAGACCAACAACAAAGAAGGGGGTAAGGGCTTTTCTGGGACTGGCTGGTTATTACCGCCAGTTCGTGCCCCATTTCAGCACCATAGCAGGACCTCTCACGGACCTGCTGAAGAAGAGTGCACCCAACAAGGTGGTGTGGACAGAGGAATGTGAGGGGGCATTCCAGTCCCTGAAGGACCATCTAACTTCCGGCCTCTGTACTTAGGCTGCCAGACTTAAACAAGGACTTTATGCTGAGGACAGATGCTAGTGATCTGGGCCTTGGGGCCGTCATACTCCAAGCCCATGATGGAGTGTTACATCCCGTAGCATACGCGAGTCGGAAACTGAACAGAGCGGAACGTAACTACGCTGTGTCCGAAAAGGAGTGCCTCGCCATAGTGTTTGGGGTGTCCCGGTTTCAGAAGTACTTGTATGGGAGGACTTTTGTCCACGAGACCGATCACGAACCTCTGTCGTATTTGGCCCAAGCCAAACTGACCAGCAGTCGTCTCATGCGGTGGTCACTGCTACTCCAGGAGTATTCTATGAGAGTTCGCTACATCCCGGGTAGCCAGAACGTAGCAGCAGACTTCATGAGTAGAAGCATGGGGGAGGTGGTGGAGTCAGAGTAGCAGCCAACCTAGCTGTGGGTGTCAGATCAGCCCTGTGGTAAGAGATCTGACCTTTTGGTGCATGAAACTGGTGATTGCCACAATGATGGTTTAGTTTGATTTTATTTGCCCAGTATAGGGCGGGGTCGAGTCTATGTTCATGTATCATTTTTCTTTTTTTTTCATTGATGTTTACCTGTCAATAGTGCTTGTTCGTTGCCCATTATGGGGCGGGGTTTGAGTACATGCTCACGTGTTATGATTTTTCATTTTTCTGGTTGATATCTATTTGTTAAGTTTGTCTTGCT
>CM031605.1:36179518-36192018 GCA_018398815.1 Conus ventricosus
AGGTTTAATGGAGATTATTTCGAGGATGCTGTTGGGTAGAGGTATACATGTGGAGGACGAAACCGCGCGCGCGCCTCAGACTTCAGCTACGTGTGATCCCTGAGAACAAACTCGGAAGGGAGGGTTCAATGGAAGTACTTCGAGTTGCTGATTGGTGGGCACATGTATACCTCTACCCAATAGCATCTTGGAAATAATCTCCATTAAACTTCAACTTCCAGGTCAGTCTCGTTTAATTTTCAAATTATTCCTCGTCTGCTGATTGGTCAGACGTATACATGTGGAGATTTTAGCGTCGGGGATCACACGTTATTCCTTAACACGTCAGGCTCTGAAAGGCAATCAGCTCATAATGTGAGTTACTTCCATTTGTCTACAATGTGTCCAGCACGTGTGGAACCACCATTTCCATCTTCATTCTGTTTAATGATCCGGTGGTAGAATCTTGAAAAAGTGTTCCTGTTTGACCATCCCCCTGCTTGAAGGATGCTTTCTATTGGTACACCTCTGCTTAATGCTGCAGAAGTAGCTAGTAGCTAGCCCGAGTGCTGTGAGCCGAGTACTTCAATATGTCTGTTCCAGCCATAAGCAGCACATCTTTCATCCAACGAGAAATGGTGTCTCTTTTCACAAGTGCAAAAGGCTTTATGCAACTGATAAAAAGTGCTTTCCCAGTTCGTATGTGGGCAGTCTTTTTCAGATACTGCCGAAGGTGGTGAACCAGACACAATCTCTTGTTTTCAAAACAAGATATGACTAAAGCCTGTAAGTGAGTCCCGGTTTGGTTTGTTTTAAAAGAGAGCTATATATAAGTACACATTTAGACTTACGGATTTTTACACCATCAACAGTAAGACTATGGAGAGTCTGTCCTCTCTGACCAGAGAGTAAAACAAGTAACATAAGTGTTCTGAGTGTGAGTTTCAGAAAGCTGAGCTGTTCTGCATCTGGCCACTGTGCTAACATATCAAGGATTGTGTCTACATCCCATGTGTCACAGTACTTTGGGAGTGATGGTCTATTGTTGTACACACCTTTGACAATTTTACAGACTATAGGATGTTGACCTATTGTTTCTGCGTTATCAGGACAAAGGTATGCTGAAACCACACTCTAGATAGGTTAACTGTACTCTAACTAGCACCTGCAGCATACAGTTCTGCCACAAAAAATGCCACATGCACATGGGTACAAGTACTGATTTCATTTCTGCTTACAAATTTCTGCATTTTTGAATCTAGGTGTTGTAGGACTTTTGGGTGCTGAGTCTCCATGAATCCATGATCAGAGCAACTAGAATTTCTGGATAAACCAGAAGTTAAGAAATTTTGCCGAGATCTTGCAGACAAGCAGATTTAACCGACGTTTCTGAATGAGAGGATGCACTGCTCTGAGGTCGCTGGGTAGGTGGAGAAGATAGCAGCAGAGAAGATGTCGAAGAACAGCGAATTACGGTTGTGTCGGCCAGCTGGATACCAAATTATCACCTCTGCACTGTCTCTCCGGATCTTCTGCAGCACCCGTCCTATGATGCTGGAATGTGGAAATGCATACCACTGTACTCCTCCCAAGAGATGGCAAAAGCATCAGTTGCTTCGGCTTCTGGATGCAGCCTGTATGAAATGTATCGCCGCATTTGGAAGTTCAACCTGGAAGCAAAGATGTCAATATCAGGAGAAGCCCTGAGCTGTTGGAAGGCAGACTGCAGAGCCTGCTCATCAAATTTCCACTCAGCATCAGTGTTCTGACGCCTCGACTCCTTGTCAGCTGTTGTGTTCTGCTTCCCTGGAGTGTGCGTTGCACTGATTCAGATATTGTTAGAAATGCACCATGACCAAATTGTAACTGCCATGTCATTACAAGCATCTGAATGGCTTGTTCCCATGCGATTAATACAGCTGACTGCTGTTGAATTGTCTATCATTATCCGGACATATTTGTTTTCAAGCTTTCCCTTAAATGACTGCAGCAAGTAAAACAGCTTTCAATTCCAAATAATTATTGTAAAACACCCTTTCATGTGGCAACCAATGTCCACCTGAAGCTGTATCTTCACACTTGCACCCCCAACCTGTGCCACTAGCATCAGTGGTGACAACTATATCTGGTTCAGTACTGCAAATGTCATTCTCTCTATCAGACACATTGACAATCCACCATTTAAGTTCCTCCTTACTCTCTTCAGGCAACTGCATGAGTTGGTCAATGTCACCTCTGCTCCTCTTTAAAGCTAATTTTTTGTCTTTCTCAAGCTGTATGTAATAGAGAGGTCCATACTTGACAGCAGCAAAGCTAGCAACGGTTTTTCCTGTAACTTGAGCATCCTCACGGATTGTGTGACTGTGCTCATCAAGAAGCCTTTGACAACTAGACAGTATGCTGACAGCCCTTTCAGCGCTAAGAGTGACTTTCATGGAGACAGAATCTATGATGACTCCAAGGTATTGAATCCTAGTTGTGGGCTGAATAACCGACTTGGTAGGGTGAATGATAAATCCTAACTTTTGAAACTAATCAGCGCTGTCTGTAACATTCCTCATGCAGTTGCTCTCTGTGAGTCCAGTCAACAAAGAATCATCCCAAATCCCCATAAGGGAGGCATAAGCAGGTTTCAACAGCTTCGTGAACAAACGGGGAGCTGATGATAGGCCGTTGGGTAAAGCATTGAATTCATAGAGATGATCTCTCCATTGCAATCTGAGTAGTTTCTTGTGCTGTTCATGGATTGCTACACTATAATAGGCATCCTTCAGATCAATTGAGGCCATAAAACATCCTTGAGTTATCAAAGTTAGGGCTGTGTTCAGAGAATCCATTTTGAAAAGATAACTGACTTCTAAATTGAGTCTTTTTAGATTTAAAATAATGAGATAAGATTCATCTTTCTTTTCCCTGGTAAAAACTAGAGAAATTACTTCACCAGGGCAATGCTCACAAGGGGAAATTACTTTCCTAGCTATCAACTTTTGAACTTCTAAATCAATATTCTAGCACTCTTTCTGATTTGTGACATTTGTTTTGGTGCAAGATAGCCTAGATAACTGGTCTAAAGGACTGTCAAATTCAACCGTAACCCCTGCTATCATGCTTAAAATCTCTGGGTCTGGAGTGATTTTAGACCATTCATCTTCGAAGTGTCTTAATCTCCCAGCAGTAAACTCATGTTTCTGAGGTTTTAAAGATGGAACCAAGCTCACCTCTTCTATTGGGAGCCTGGATTCTGATGTCCCCGTTTGTGCAGAAACCAGTGCTGTCTTTTGTTTGTTCTGTTCCTTTGGCCTAAAGAATGACCATGTGTGCGACCCGACTCAGGGTAGTAGGAACCGCCCGCTTGTCCACGATAGTAGCTGGCGTTTCCGCGATATCTGCGCTCATGGCCTACACTGGAGCTGATGCAGTCGGTCTCACGCACGTCTTTCAGTGTCGCAGACAAACTGTCCCCAAAAAACTGGTCTGTGATCGGGACCGATTCATCACAGATCCGCGAAAACTGCATATGGTCTGATGCCACTGCGTCAGCGCAACGAAATCTCGCGCGAAACGCGACCAAAACTAGCCACCGCATTGGTACAGCGTTTAACGGCTTCAGAATTGGCCCCTGAACTGGGCAAGCCGCTAGGCCTATCAAGTCATCCGTTTGCAGCACGCACGCACGCAGTCGCCGCCTTGATGACCGCTCTCTGAATATGTTGCATTTTCAGATCGCTTTTGATGGCCTCAGAGGGTAATTTCGACCCTATTTTGTTATTTTACCGTCGGGACGATCAATTTCTGACAATTTGCCGGTCTGTTGTAGGCTTCAAATTTCTTCTTCTGCAGATCCGGGATAAGTTTGTTCGTCAACGACCATAAACAATTTCTGCCACTTCCTCTCTCACTTCTTCATTTACAGGTTCGTCTGTACGCTCAATTCAGCGGCTGTTTCTTTCAGCAAGGTCAGATTTGTCTCTAACTGGTCAGCTTTTTTATTCTGCGACGCGAAAAGCCTCTTTTTCATCTAATTCTTCCAGTTCCCCATCTTCTCTCAGCTCCAAATATCACTGTTGTGTTCCTGTTCTGACTCTGAATCGTCTCCAGACACTCGGGCAAATTTGGCAGGGTCTGCGGCACCGTCTTCATCTGGAAGCTTCCTCTTAGGCCCAAGTAGGCCCGAATTTTTTGTTCCAGCTCGCATCTAGCTCTTGAATCAGGCTTCTAACTGATTCTGAGACTGTTGAGGGCCCGCTGTTGTCTGTGGATTCTGAAAGACCCTCCGACATGGCTACTGAAAGAGCGGCTGATGTGTGCTCAAAAGTTCAGCTTCTGAAAGAGCCGAGCCCAAATGATCTAGATTACCGGTGTTGATCAGAAAGCCGACCAGTCTAATATAATAAGCTTTGGAATAATAATTTCTTGTATAGTTAGATTTTAATGATTCTAATGTGATTATTATGTTTATAACTGACCTGAAAGGAATTGTGAAGGTTCAAGGAAACCATTCACGTTAGATATCTATCACTGGGAAACCACTTTCAGTATACGCATCCGTCTGGCACTGCGTTTTGGCATCAACAGGGGCGCGCGCGTGGTTTCGTCCTCCACTGTATACGTGTGGCCAGTCAGCAGACGAGGAATAATTGAGGTCATCCTTTTCTTCGTGCAGCTACAGCACCGCTGACAGCGTGGCTAACAGCCACCGCTCATGGCACGGCTAATAGCTCTGCTCAGAGCGCTGCTCATGGGACAGTTCACAGTAAAGCTCACAGCACTGCTCATGGCATGGCACATAGCGCGGCTCACAACACCACTCTTCACACAGCTCACAACATGGCGCATAGCACTTACAGTGCTGCTCATACAGCAGTCAACAGCGCCGCTCACAGCAACATCAATAGCTCTGCTCACAGTGCCGCTCACAGCGTGGCTCACAGACCTGCAAATAGCACTGCTCACTTTGCTGCGCACAGCACAGATTACAACATGGCTCACAGTTCAGTTCACAGTACGGCATATAGCATGGCTTACAGCGTGGCTCATAACGTGGCTGAATGCGCAGCTCACAGCACCATTCATAATGCAGCTCACAGCACCATTCATAATGCAGCTCACAGCACCATTCATAGCACGGCTCACAGCACCATTCATAGCGTGGCTCACAGCGCTATTCATAGCATGGCTCACAGCGCCATTCATAGCATATCTCACAGCGCCATTCATAGCATGGCTCACAGCGCCATTCATAGCATGGCTCACAGCGCCATTTATAGCATGGCTCACAGCGCCATTCATAGCATGGCTCACAGCGCCATTTATAGCATGGCTCACAGCGCCATTCACAGCATGGCTCACAGCGCCATTCATAGCATGGCTCACAGCGCCATTCACAGCATGGCTCACAGCGCCATTCATAGCATGGCTCACAGCGCCATTCATAGCATGGCTCACAGCGCCATTCATAGCATGGCTCACAGCGCCATTCATAGCATGGCTCACAGCGCCATTCACAGCATGGCTCACAGCGCCATTCATAGCATGGCTCACAGCGCCATTGACAGCATGGCTCACAGCGCCATTCATAGCATGGCTCACAGCGCCATTCATAGCATGGCTCACAGCGCCATTCATAGCATGGCTCACAGCGCCATTCATAGCGTGTCTCACAGCGCCATTCATAGCATGGCTCACAGCGCCATTCATAGCGTGTCTCACAGCGCCATTCACAGCATGGCTCACAGCGCCATTCATAGCATGGCTCACAGCGCCATTCATAGCGTGCCTCACAGCGCCATTCACAGCATGGCTCACAGCGCCATTCATAGCATGGCTCACAGCGCCATTTATAGCATGGCTCACAGCGCCATTCATAGCATGGCTCACAGCGCCATTCACAGCATGGCTCACAGCGCCATTCACAGCATGGCTCACAGCGCCATTCATAGCATGGCTCACAGCGCCATTCATAGCGGGTCTCACAGCGCCATTCACAGCATGGCTCACAGCGCCATTTATAGCATGGCTCACAGCGCCATTTATAGCATGGCTCACAGTGCCATTCATAGCGTGACTCACAGCACCATTCATAGCATGGCTCACAGCGCCATTCATAGCGTATCTCACAGCGCGATTCATAGCATGGCTCACAGCGCCATTCATAGCATGGCTCACAGCGCCATTCATAGCATGGCTCACAGCGTCATTCATAGCATGGCTCACAGTGCCATTCATAGCATGGCTCACAGCGCCATTCACAGCATGGCTCACAGCGCCATTCATAGCATGGCTCACAGCGCCATTCATAGCATGGCTCACACCACCATTCATAGCATGGCTCACAGCGCCATTCATAGCATGGCTCACAGCGCCATTCATAGCATGGCTCACAGCGCCATTCACAGCATGGCTCACAGCGCCATTCATAGCATGGCTCACAGCGCCATTCATAGCGTGGCTCACAGCGCCATTCACAGCATGGCTCACAGCGCCATTCATAGCGTGGCTCACAGCGCCATTCATAGCGCGGCTCACAGCGCCATTCATAGCGCGGCTCACAGCTCTTAGTATGGCCTCACTCTCCACATGTCGATGTCAAGGCTGTCACAGCAGAGGTGACCTGATGTTAAAAAGACCTAGGAGACACACACGTTCATGTCAGGGCTTGCCAGGATCTTACCACGTGTCCTTCGTCACGCCTTGTTCCACGTGCAGGTGTCAGGCTGGCTGTCCTGGCTGCTGTGGCTGACGCAGCTGGTGATGGGCATCATGGCTCTGTCACGCTCCAGCATCCTGCCACAGACCACGCTGTACGCCAGCGTCCTCCGCGTGCTGCCCTGCCGCCCCAGTGCTCCTGCTCCTGCAGACTGAATATCAACAGACCCGACCAGCCCCAGCCCCAGACCCCACGCCAGACCCCAGCTGCCACGCCGTCGTCCCCGCGTAAATCTATGATCACTACCAATGTGTGATCGCCTAGACAAGTGCCATCAGAGTCTTGTTGCTGAAACTCTGTGTGTGTGTGTGTGTGTGTGTGTGTGTGTGTGTGTGTGTGTGTGTGTGTGTGTGTGTGTGTGTGAGTGTGTATGTATGTGTGTGTCGTGTGTGTGTGTGGTGTGTGTCGTGTGTGTGTGTGTGTGTGTGTGTGTGTGTGTGTGTGTGTGTGTGTGTGTGTGTGTGTGTGTGTGTGGCAAAGAAGATTAAGAATTTAAACGGAAATGAAATTCAAACGGTTTCTGAATTTGCCAGAGTGATTATTGTTATTAGAATAGGTGTTGCAGGAATATATTCAGTATGTTCTCTCTCCCTCTGTCTCCCCCCTCCACATCTCTCTCTCGGTGGAGAGGTTAAATACGTGTCGGAAGTAAGGTATTCGGGTGGTGGTGGTGATGGTGGTGGGCATTAAGTTTCTTGCCGTAGTTTTCTTTTTTTCATTATTTTTAACCCCCCTAAAGAAAAAGAAACAAAACCTTAGCAAAACGTATTGGGAATTGATGTCGGTAATTTTACTATATATGCAAATTAGAGCAAATTCTTGAGAAGTCCAGCACAATATATAATCGTAATTAGTTGCAGCGTATATATTCAATAGAATGCACCCGATTAAAAAATGTGTGCAATGCATTATGTCACTATTTTATCTTCAGAAAATCACAAAATGATATTTCCATTAAATGAATAATTTCTTTTCCACTACACAATGCCTTATTTCACTTCAAACAGAAGTGTCTAAAATTCAGATTTGGTATGGTTAATTCTACTGTGGTGAAGAAAGCTCTTTGCTCATAACTATTTCATATTGAATTCTTGACAAGAACCTTAGAAGCTTTCCTTTCATGCATCTGAAATGAGAATAGGCAGAAAGTAATAGCATACAGAGACGTTGAAAAACAGTCATTGGACGACTTATGTTTGAATTTAGAGAGAATTAGAACAGCATGTTTTGCAAACACCATGCTCCCTCCCGCTCGGCCTCCTCCCCCAGACACACAGACACACACAGACACACACACACACACACACACACACACACACACACACACACACACACACACACACACACACACACACACAGAGAGACACACAAACACACACACACACACACACACACACACACACACACACACACACACACACACACACACACACACAAGTGCGCGTGTACTCACACAAATAACATTAATAAAGTTATCAATACAGACTAAGTTTGCAGAAACTGACGTGACATTTAGACAGGATAGATCTGACAAGACCGGACAAAAATAGAATTGAGCGCGTTACGGAATATTGTTTTACTTGCATGAGATTTAAACGGCATTGTTCAAGTTATTTGCCCATACATTCCACATATTCATTACAGTTGCAGTCAGTTGAAATACAGTGCATTGAATGACTATAAACACCTCACACACACACACACACACACACACACACACACACACACACACACACACACACACACACACACCTCACACACACACACACACACACACACACACACACCACACCACACACACACACACACACACACACACACACACACACACACACACACACACTGCAATTTCCAAAATATTTATTACATGTCAACTTGTTTAATTACTTGCATGTATATACTCAAGCCCCTGTTTCTGTTTATCTACAGTATTGAGAACCAGTCATTTCCACTCCAGATAAGTATGTGAAAACTCTTAAATATAGGCCAGTCAGTATAACTAATGTTCAGAACTCGAAGTAAATCATTGCGAAAATTAAACAAATACTGGAATGGGCATGTATTAGAGAATGAATGAATGAATGAAAGATTATAATTTGAAAGAAATTACGAGCGTGACACAGGCAATTAATACAAACGAGACTAGCATACTCACACACAGACGCACAAGCACGTAGGCGCACACACACACACACACACACACACACACACACACACACACACACACACACACACACACACACACACACACGCGCGAACGCAAGTACACACGCAAGCGTGCACGCACCCGCTCACACACATATGCACAAAGACAACCGCCCGCCCGTTCTGACACAAAACACACACAGACAAAAATACACACATACACACACATGCACCCACACACACACACACACACACACACACACGCGCGCGCGCGCGCGCGCGCGAACGCACGTACGCATACAAGCATCCACGCATGCACTCGCACACATACGCGCAAACACACACACACGTATGCACGCATGGACACACGCACACACACACACACACACACACACACACACACACACACACACACACACACACACACACACACACACACACACGCGCGCACGTGCGCGCGCGCGTACGCACACACATTCTCTCAGCTACACAGTCATAAGAATATATCCTTTGTATGCCATGAAAATCTCAAGGCTGACATAAGCAAGTACATGAAGGACAAGATCCATCCCTCCGTCAGAGGAACAAGTGTACTGGCTGGGAATCTGGGGCGACATCTGCATGCACTGCTGTGGAGGAAGCCAACGCGCAGAGGCCATCGACGTCCCAACTACTCGAGAACAGGTTCTGAAAACACTCTGCCTGACAAGCAGATCAGCCGTCAGAAAGACTTCCGAACTGTGTTCAAGTCCAGATACAGTTACTCAGGACAGTATCCTCGTCAAGAGCCTACTTGCATCTATCCAGGCCAGAGACATGTTGCTGTACAAGGCTTCAGGTTCTACGTACCTAGACAATGGCATTACAGCCCTGGAGAACACGCCTTGCAGAATTACTGGCATCTCCCAGGAGTCGATGTTTATTCAAGATGGTGACTCTCAACTTTGTGACATTTGTTGGACATTGCTGTCAACTTGCCAAGAGTATAACCATTAGCAAGACAGTCGCCATACATACTTATCTTAAGTTCTTCTCACCTTTAATTAGTATTAATTTTTTCCCAATTATTATCAATATTGTTGTCATCATTTTATTATCTATATTAATATCTTACATTTCATTGTGAAAGTGCTACTTTCAGAATGAAAGGTCAATCAAACATTGTCATTATGCAGTGGAACTGTAGATCATTGTCAACGAATCTACACTTCCTTGTACAGCATCTCTCTACTCCTGAATATCATATCTTAGTTTTGCAGTCCCTTAGTTTAATGGACATAAGCTACCTAAACTGTATAACTTTTATTTTCCACCCGTACATCAAACAGAAGATGAAAAGGGAAGATATATACTGCTATATACATTCGAGAAAAACTTGACTACAGAGAAATATTGCCCCCCTTTTCAAAGAAATACCAGATATACATGCCTGCGCAGCCAAAGTAAAGTTCAGTGAGTCGCTAACAATAAATATCGTTTCAACTTACTTACCAAAAGGTCCAAACGACCAAAATACGGAATGGTTACGTTCCTTACATAATCAAAATGAAAATGGAATCGCAGGCGACTTCAACGCCCACTCCCTTTTTAGGATAAAGATTGCAAAATGTCTGTTCACAACCGTTTCGTAGAAAATATAGTCGATTCATCAATGTATTTGTTAAACGACGGAAGTGTGTTACAAGAATCCCTGATGTGTCACACCACAGGGCAACAGCAATTGACCTTTCCTTAATAACCCCTGCCATTGCTCCCAGTTGTGAGTGGATGCCAATCGAAGATTCGCTTGGTAGTGACCTTTACCAATTATTATTACTTTATAAGATAAACTGTATATTACAAGATTCAACCAAAGACAAAAATTCCAAAAATATAATATAGAAGCCGACTGGTCCAAATTCGAAAACATATTATTAGCATGTGACAGTGAAGAACTTTTTTCAAAAGATGTAAATGCATCATACACTAAATTTATTGAAAGAGTTTTGTATGCTGCCGATATTTCTATTTCCCAAATGTAATCCAGTGAAATCAAGTAAGCATTCAGGTGATGTGTGGTGGAATACATTTTGTGAAGCAGCCAAACGAGCCGAAAAATCAGTATTTTAAAAGTTATCTGAAAGATAAATCAAATATAGAAAAACACATCGAAATGAAACGAGCAAAAAACCGGTGCAACAGAATTATGGAAGAAGCAAAAACGCTACACTGGTCCACAATTTGTAAATCGGATATTTCGGATCACAAAGATCTTCAGAAAACCTGGAAAAAGGTAAAAGAGATGAGATGAAAACTGGAATAATCCTACCTCAGTATCCTATTAAACTGGAAAACAATGAGTTTCCTTCGACATACGATAGGGCCGAAGTTTTTACAGAAATGTTTGCAAAACATGGTAATATGGAAAGTCTGTCTGAAAAGAGAGAGCATACAGATACAGTGTGGATATTAGTGAAAAGAATGACAGACGTGTTGAGAACAGTTATGGAGGGCAACCATTATTTGAATGCTCCCATTACAATTGAGGAAATAAATGATGTAATTGCGTCTCTTAGTACAAATAAAACTTCAGTAGGACCTGATGCAATTTCCAATGAAATGATAAGACACTTACCACAAAATCTTACACTCTTTCCACATAAATTTATTCAACCGTGCTGGGCAGAAGGCGTCATGCCATCCTTAAGGAAACAATCGTTATTGTTCCTGTTCCCAAACAAGGGAAACCAAAGACTGTAAAAACAGTTACAGGCCAATTGCTTTAAACTTCGCATGTAGGGAAGCTCATGGAAAGAATAATTTTAAAAGACTAGTACATCATTGTGAAAAGAACGGTATAATACTGATGAATCAGGCTGGCTTCAGAAAAGGTAGATCAACAATAGACCATCTTGTTAAACTTTCAACACAAGTGAAAACAACAGTTCGCCAAAAGAAAAAATGTACTAGCCACCTTTTTTGACATAAGAAAAGCTTACGATCAAGTTTGGCATACAAAGTTACTTAACAAACTGAGATCAGTCGGTCTCTCAGGTTCCATATACATTGACTGTAAAGTTTTTCTCAGCGATTGATCGATCCAAACAAAGATAGGAACTACTTATTCTAATAAAAGGTCTCTTCAAATGGGAATCCCACAGGGATCTGTAATTGCTCCTATTCTGTTTAATATTCTGATTCATGATCTTCCAAAATCGTTGTCTAATGTTGAACTTGTGCAGTATGCTGATGACATCTGTATGTGGATGAAAATCACTCTGAAAAAACACACTCCGACTAGATCAGTAAATTATATTAAAAGACTATATCAGAGCGAACTTGACAATATAAGTAACTATATGGCTGAAAATGGATTAACTCTATCTCCAGAAAAATCGCACATGATGCTTTTTAATGCAGGTTATGACGTCAATCCTCTGCCTTCTTTTAAAATAGATGGATCTGTTATTGAATATATACAGAATGTAAAATTTTTAGGTGTTTATTTATTTCAAAATTGTCATGGAGTTACCATTTGGAATCTGTATTGACAAAGGCCAGAAAAAGTTTGAATATCCTTAAGGTAATAAGTCAACAACCATGGGGGAAGGATATTCAAACGCTGATGCACTTAGCAACAGCATTGGTACGTTCAAAACTAACATATGCGCAGGAAGCGTTCTTCTCTGCA
>CM031605.1:36214518-36217018 GCA_018398815.1 Conus ventricosus
TTGTGTGAAAATGGATTTGGTATAGTGTGGATATTCAAAGGAGTCAGAAGAGAATATAGCTTTCTTGCTGAATTTAAAGACAGTCTTATTTCGTGTAATAGGCAAAACTGGCATTCACCATTAGAAAACAATGACAAATATAAATGGAATTACTCTTTTAAGAACACTTTACAGCTAGAAAGATTGTCTTTAATTATAAATAAATGGCTCAGAGATGATTATCTATGATTTCGACTGAGGATTAATGGGCTTAATAACAGCAAGCAATGGTTTCTTAATGAAAAACATGCTGATGGTAAATGTTTGTTTTGTGAAAAAAGAACCGAAAATGAAATTTGCTTTTATTCTACTTTACAGCTTACAAAGATATTCGAGAGCAATGCACTGTACTTGACTCACTTTCTCATATCACTGACCAGAATCGTATTGCAAATGTTTTGTCGAGCAACGATGAAGACGTGATTATAGATCTAGCAATATTTATACCCCAAACTATGGTCATTGGAAAAAAAGACAATTGAAAGCAACAACAAGTGATGTATCTAATAACTGAAATGTTTGTCAAGATGATCCGCTGTCGTTTGCATGTATGACGTAAGTAGGAAAATGTGTGTGTGTGTGTGTGTGTGTGTGTGTGTGTGTGTGTGTGTGTGTGTGTGTGTGTGTGTGTGTGTGTGTGTGTGTGTGTGTGTGTTAGAGGTAGGGTGGGGTTGAGAGAGGGGGGAGGTGGGGCAGGGGCGAAAGAGGGAGGAAGCTGTCGGAATGATTTGTGGGCGAGAGACGGCGGGAGGGAGAGGATAGGGGTGAGGTGAACGATTGATTTTACAGAGTTATGTTCAAGCATGTCCCTTGTCTAAAGGGCTTAAATGCTGAATGGACAATAAAATATCTGTCATTGTCAGTGAAATTGTGTCTCTGTCTGCCTGTCTGTCTGTCTGTCTGTCTGTCTGTCTCTCTTTCTCTCTCTCCCTCTTGTCCAGCACAGCTTTTAGTTTAGAACGTCAGCTAAATGCACTGAGGGGAAAACTAACCAATTATATTGATGTTAATAAAACATCCGTTATAGTTTTACGTGATGGTAATCATCTATCCGGGCAAGAAAGATGGTTTAGCTCAGTGCGATAATGGAAGTTATTATTGCTTACAAATATTCAGAATGGTATTTGCAACAAGACTGAGTTTAATACATGCCTGGAAAGAGTCATATCAGACAGGAAAAAAGGACAAGTCTAGAAAATTTTAAGGTCATTGCAATAGCTAAATGCTTTTGGTGCGCGTTTCTCTTTGAAAATGTTTGATACCCAAATGTGACGAATGCTCTTACATGCTGCTGAAGTATGGGGTATTTCAGACGATAAACAAATGGAAAAAGTCAAGTGTTTTGCCATAAAATGTCTTCCAAATGTTCCCACGCATGCATCTAACGAAGTTCCATACGGTGAGACGGCAGGTACCCTTTTACTTATAAGAACACATATTAAATGGATACGATTCTGGTTGAAACTTTTGACGCCTCTTCTAACTAGACTTTGTACACTTTGTACACAGACAGACGACATGCTGCTTGGGCAGTTGCAGCATGGGAGAGGAAATTAGGCCTTTTGTAGAAAAAACACTTTTCGCTAAGTGTTGATTTGGATTGTGTGGCTGTTCCAGTGAGTGAGCCATAAACAGAGTTTCAGTTCAGAATTCAAAGCTCGTTTGATTATATGTTATAAACAGAATTGGTATTTTGACAGGGAAAATATGCGAAAATATGAATGGTTACTTATTTAAAAAATATTTTCGAACACAGAAATACATTGTGGGGATTAAGAAATAGCTTCAGATACACTTCGTCAAATTTCAGATTGGAAACCTTTGGATTAATGCACATAAGAAGTGGTTTACCTAGAACACCCAGAGAACCGCCCAATCCAATGTACGAACATCATGTTGACGATGAAATCCATTTCTTGGTTTTGGTGTAAAGAATTCGAAGATGTCAGAATACAGTGTTCCTTTTAAAATTACATATGGCTGAAAAAAAGAAGATATCTCTGGTATACCGTTATCAGAACGTGCATATCATACAGTCTACGGCAACATTGATCATACAGACATAAAGTGGTCGACAAAAAAATCATGAGTCACATTGGAAGGGAAGATTAAGTTCTTCCCTAGGCCGGGTGATTGAGTTCTTCTGAATTATTTTGTTTGCTTCATCCCCCCCCCCCCCCCGCCCCCATCCACTGTAAAGTGTGCAGGTTCTAAATGTGCGTTTTATACCGCTCTGGACTTGCTTGTAAATATTTGGATACGTTTCGTTGCTTCATTTGTGTACGACTGCTTTGCCGTACCATTTTTTTATGTGTTCTGATTTTTTTATATGTATTTTCGGCAACTTCAAAGCGTCAGATCTCTCTCTCTCTCTCTCTCTCTCTCTCTCTCTCTCTCTCTCTCTCTATCTCTCTCTCTCTCTCTCTCTCTCTCTCTTTTTTTAATGAGGCTACCTTCTTTG
>CM031605.1:36224518-36244518 GCA_018398815.1 Conus ventricosus
ACCTTTGATATGGACTGGCACCTTTGATAGAGACTGGCACCTTTGATAGAGACTGGTACCTTTGAAAGGGACTGGCACCTTTGATATGGACTGGCACCTTTGATAGAGACTGGTACCTTTGAAAGGGACTGGCACCTTTGATATGGACTGGCACCTTTGATAGAGACTGCTACCTTTGAAAGGGACTGGCACCTTTGATAGGGACTGGCACCTTTGATAGGGACTGGCACCTTTGATAGAGACTGGTACCTTTGAAAGGGACTGGCACCTTTGATAGGGACTGGCCCCTTTGATAGGGACTGGCGCCTTTGATAGGGACTGGTACTTTGATAGAGACTGGCACCTTTGATAGGGACTGGCACCTTTGATAGAGACTGGCACCTTTGAAAGGGACTGGCACCTTTGATAGGGACTGGCACCTTTGCTAGGGACTGGCACCTTTGATAGGGACTGGTACCTTTGATAGAGACTGGCACCTTTGATAGGGACTGGCACCTTTGATAGAGACTGGCACCTTTGATAGGGACTGGCACCAAACATAATGCATTTGTTTTGTTAGCCTCTTCGCACCTTTCCTTAAGGTTTCATGAAAAAGGGGTTCCATAGTTTTTGCGAAATCATTGTGAAACACTGGCAGACAGACAGACAGACAAGGCAGACACGCAGACAGACAGACAAACACATTTCATATACACGTTTGAAAAATAAAATCCCAATCGTGGAAAGTATACGGCATAACTAACTGTCAAGGAAATGTATTGTCATGATGTCAAACAAAGACTATCATCGTCTGGATTAATGATGAAGCACCGATCAGATTTACAATCATTGCTCGTATTGGGATCACACTTAGGGCTATGTTGTTCTTATGGAGGTTAGTTCTAAATAATTATGTATTCGACTGTGTTGAAACCTGCAGCATAACTACGTCTTCGCCAAATGCTGCAAGTTTACGTGTTTTTTCCGCAAATGTCAAATATCTGTCAGGGAAAATAACATAGAGACGTTCATTTTTTTTCTTATTATTTTTATGGATACGCAACCGCCAAAAGAGACAAACAAACTTTCTCCCCACAGAATTCGGTGAGCGGGGCCCAGTAAATTGATCACCAGCATCTCAAATGACGTCACATCCGTTTCGTGTTCAATAGGCGCCTGAGGGACGGGTCGCCGTGTGATTTATGGGTTTTCTCAACCACCACCCTTCCACATCACCCCCGGCCCCTTCCCACCCTCTCTGTCTGTTTTTCCACCCCCATCCCTCCCCCCCCCCCCCGGCCCCCAGATCAGAAAACTATTTGCTGCATCTGCTCTGCGGAAAGCGTGGGCGGGCGAGGTGAAGGGGAAGTTGATGATGGGGAATGGAGGGGGACGGAGGGGAGGGGGTGGCGGAGAGAGGAAGGGAGGAGAAGAAATGACGTATGGGTGAAGGGAATTCGGATTTTGATGTCATATACATGTACAAGCCATTGCCCTCCATAAAAAAGGGAACAAGCGGAAAAAAGAATATTCATAACAGAAATTGCTGGACCACTTTTCGCGTGAAAATACAGCAAAATTCTTGCTTTCTTCATGCTTACATACCAAAAGTATACACTTCATCTAAACTGGTTACAAAATTACAGAAAAGTACCAATTGTTTTCTCAATCCAATTATTTCAGCGCAAAATGAAAGAAAAGAGCCCTATCTTCTGTGGTGTCATTATGTACACGCAGAACAAGTTAAATGTATGGAGGATACATTCGGCGCTTCAGTGACAGGTCAGAAAACACATGGAAACTGGTTCTCAACAGTTTCAAGGCCTGAAAACAGCTTCTCAATTTTTTTCCAGGCTGGAAAATACAAGCAGAGTGAGGAAGCGAAGGGGGTGGAGAGGGGATAAAGAAGTTGAGTGGAAGCGAATCTTCCAAATGCCTGTAAAATCAGACGGGAAGAGAAAGGGGGCGCCTCAGGCAGACGACAACGTGAGCGATCTTCTTACCCCAGATGTGTTCTTGATTCCTTAATCATTCCACTCATCAAGCCAAAGACCACGATGGCTTGTTCATCATGCTCGACTTGAGTGCTATTCTCCAGTCTCACCCATTCAATTTCTCGACATCGTCAAGGCCTTACCAGCTGACGTACCGAACTACAGGGCTTTGAGCGGAAATCGCGATGGGAATAAAATGGTTCTGATGATAATGAAACTGGGTTCGACCAATCTGAATGAGGATCGCGTTTTGCTGCGAGCAAGTCAACCAGTTTTCTGTTATTTAGATGATGAAATCCTCGACCAGCTGAGAAAAGCTGGACCCTCGAAATAATAATGTTCAAAGCAGTTTGTCAGCTGTTGGCGTCTCCACTAAAGAAAATGATGCAGGATTATCCCTCTCAGCTCTTTGCTTCCTTGTGGAACGATGGGGGAAACTAACGTCGGCGACGGACCTCTGGTAAATTCACGTCAGAAAAGCACACACAGAGCTGGAAGAAACTGGAGGGAACATTTCCCAGGCCTGAACAGAACAACAAAAGATTTTGCTGGGCCGGTAAAGGAGATTTTAGGGTTTTTTATGGGCTGGATTCCCGGCCCAAGCCTGAGAAGTAATACTCCTATGAATGGATGTCATTGTGACATCTATAGTGACTGCAGTGTTGGTCGATCTCAGAGAGACGGTGACTAAACAGTGTCTTGAGAGAGAGAGAGAGAGAGAGAGAGAGAGAGAGAGAGAGAGAGAGAGAGAGAGAGACAGACAGACAGACAGAGACAGAGAGAGAGAGAAGAGAGAGAGAGAATCTCAGAGATACCATGACTAAACTTGAGAGAGAGAGAGAGAGAGAGAGAGAGAGAGAGAGAGAGAGAGAGAGAGAGGGGGGTGATGAAACGAACTAGTCATTATGAATCTGATGTGTACAATTAACCAACAGACTGTTAAGCCCCAGCCACACAAAACGAGTTTCTTATCCAAGTGGAAGAACACGCTTGCCTCGCCATTTTATGTCCAGCAGAAGAGCTCGAAGAAAAGCGGTGTACAGATAGACTACTCTCGTGACTTGGACCCGGAACTCTTTTCGTACTTTGGCAGTTTAATCTGCGTTGTTTACTCAACACAGTTTGACTGTGTCTTACTTCCTAACGACAGTGAGTAGAACTAAATGACAAGAATCTCATTTAACACAGAATCTTAAAGCGAGGAAGGATTCTTGATCTTAGATGCAGATGTGTTTAGAAACATGACAAACAGACAAGCAAGCAAGTAAGCAAACCATGCCACGTAAAGACAGCGGTCTGCGAAGCATACGACCTTCACCTTCGCTCTGATTGGCTGATCGCCGTCGGTGTGCGAGTGTCTTGCCTGAAAAGCTGAGCATGTTCAACTCCTCAAAAGGAGCATTCACGTGTCTGGTTGACGCTACCAAGCACAGTTGCTGGAGATCTACGGCAACTCCTCAAAACTGGGTGAGCATTCCCTCTTGCAATCGCTTGTGAAGGTGGTCACAACATCTGGAGCGAGACGCGAGCACTCGTGTTGTGGCCAGCTTGCCCTTGTGGCGTGGGCTTTGAGAGGCAAGGGGAAGGAACACTCGTGTTGTGGCCAGCTTGCCCTTGTGGCGTGGGCTTTGAGAGGCAAGGGGAAGGAACACTCGTGTTGTGGCCAGCTTGTCCTTGTGGCGTGGGCTTTGAGAGGCAAGGGGAAGGAACTCGTGTTGTGGCAAGCTTGTCCTTGTGGCGTGGGCTTTGAGAGGCAAGGGGAAGGAACTCGTGTTGTGGCAAGCTTGTCCTTGTGGCGTGGGCTTTGAGAGGCAAGGGGAAGGAACTCGTGTTGTGGCAAGCTTGTCCTTGTGGCGTGGGCTTTGAGAGGCAAGGGGAAGGAACTCGTGTTGTGGCAAGCTTGTCCTTGTGGCGTGGGCTTTGAGAGGCAAGGGGAAGGAACTTGTCCCTGTGGCGTGGGCTTTGAGAGGCAAGGGGAAGGAACTTGTCCCTGTGGCGTGGGCTTTGAGAGGCAAGGGGAAGGAACTTGTCCTTGTGGCGTGGGCTTTGAGAGGCAAGGGGAAGGAACTTGTCCTTGTGGCGTGGGCTTTGAGAGGCAAGGGGAAGGAACTTGTCCTTGTGGCGTGGGCTTTGAGAGGCAAGGGGAAGGAACTTGCCCTTGTGGCGTGGGCTTTGAGAGGCAAGGGGAAGGAACTTGTCCTTGTGGCGTGGGCTTTGAGAGGCAAGGGGAAGGAACAAACAAGCGCAAGACAAAAATTCAAATTAACGGTGTGACTCTTCTAGCTATTGAAGGGTTGACGTTTTCATCTTTTTAATGTACAAGAGGAAGTTATTGCTTTTCGTGCATGAGTCACAAGCCGTTACAACTGTTGGCCATTTTACCTCGTGTGCGAGAGAAGTCAAACACAGCCTAGTGAACTCTCGCCTTTTCCTACCCTCGCTCACCGCTAGGGTGTGCTATGAAACGCTGACGCTCGGCGGACAAACGAAAATTCTCGCCACCTCGCCTCTGTGAACCGCACGACTTCTGAGCGTCAAAAGCGAGCACATGCGCGATCACTTGCAAGGGAGACTCGCATGTTGACTCGACAGTTACTGAAGCGCGCTGACACAAGAGGAGTTTCATTGGTTTGGTCATCATGAGGCCAGACTCGTTCATTGTTAAGTACCTTGTGATGTTCCTTTTCCTGGTTCCTGGCTAGAAGTCCTGAGTTCACTGTAGGCGAGATTTTGGTGTATATGACTGCTTCGATCCCACCATTGAGAGAGAGAGAGAGAGAGAGAGAGAGAGAGAGAGAGAGAGAGAGAGAGATGTACGCTGCAAATTTTTATTGCCACGTGATGATCTCTTCTATGAAAGATAGAAAGGGGTACGAATTTTGTTTAAAACTTTAACTGGCTTTCAGGACATAAACGTAGTAAATTACTTATCCAGTTGGCAGCACTTAGTGTTCATTTGAGTACACAAATTTGCAAATTTACGTTCTGAATACTTTTTTATGGTCTTACTTGGCTTCATAAGAATAATACGATACTTTGTCGGAATTTCTTTCAGGTGACCTGTTTTATTTTCTGTAAATTATGCGAATGTCTAAAGAGTGAGCCTCATCTTCTACTTTAATGCATTTTTAACATATTTTGTTTTCTTTTGGCGTCAGACAACAGCTGCCTTTCTTTAGTTCAAATTCATGATACGAAGTTCTATGTTTGCATGGCGATTTTGTTTTTAAATCAAGATGCCCGGTGGTAGCTGCCCCTGGCCCCCTGAACTCTCTTGAACTGCCCCTGGAAGCTCTTGTTATCTCTGTCTGTGTCCTGCTGTCTTTAGAGTTCCTCCTTTCTCAACCCATTGTCCTTGCATTCAGTTTCCTTTGTCCATTGGACAGGGGAAAAGTACCACAGAAGACAAAAGGGCAAACGGAAACTTCATGTTGTCATTTGATACCAAACATGTTTCACACAGGATATGGTGACTGCAGTACAACTCTTACTGGGCAACTAATGGATAGGCCATTTTGCTGTTGATGGAAAAAAAAACCCAACAGCAACAACACAATAACACAAACAGTCGGAGAGTTAAGTACTTAATTTTAAATCAAATACGCTTCATGTAAGAGGTCTTGGTTACAACTGAAGCTGGCAAAAAGAAAACGGACAATTAACGTTGGTCTTTGAAAAAAAAAACAACAACAAAAAACCCGTCTGAACCAGGAAGTCGTTGTCATAGTCAAGTTGTAACTGGGCAAATAATGTACCGACAATACCGCCAGAAGACATGGAACAATCAGAGTGAAAGTGGTCGACATTTGAAAATAAACATGTTTAACGCAGGAGGTATTTACCCAGAAAAGTACGCTGGTCCTAATCCACTGTATGAGTCACGTAACACGTATTGTAACGATTGACGTCTTGTTCGTCGGATCCAGAATGTTGCGTGTATACAGTCCATTCATCCTGTGGCGATTTCTTTGATCCTGGTAACAGAGTCATTACCGGCACACGGACTGCACATAACATATATACTGAACAACATTAAAAACGCACCGTTTTGATTTGCCGATTTCTCATTTGGAAAAAATGTGTATTTGGATTTGGTATATTAACACAATTTTTAAGGGACACAGATTCACACTGCCTCGGTTTCTCCGCGCTTGCCGACGTTCGTGTGACGCCCACGTGCAACTCGCCCAAAACACTTTTCTTGCCACTGGGGCCGAGACTGAACGTAGCACATCTGTTTCTTTGTCTCAAATGGTGAGTTTGAAGTCATGCCGACTAGAAAACGGTATCAGTTGTCATTCGACCAGGCGAAGTGGTCCGAAAACAATGCCGCGACTGTCTATGCAAGAACGCGAGCGAGCCATTGGAATGTTAATGGTCGGCATGTCATCGAGAGAGACAGCCAGACAACTGAACTGCAGTCACTCTACAATTGTAAGGCTATCACAACGTTTGGCAGCAACTGGTTTCACCACTGATCGGCGCCGAACGGGCCAACCTCGTGTTACCACACCAGCGCAAGATCGATACATTCGACAGCTTCATCTTCGTAATCGATTCCTTACAGCAGCAGAAACATGTCGCCAGGTGGTTGGTCGACGGGGTCCAGTGTCTGGACAAACCGTTCGACGTCGATTGCAAGAATCAGGGCTCAATGCAAGACGCCCTCATGTTGGCCCAGTCCTCACCCGTAGACACCGTCAGCAACGCCTGCAGTGGGCCAGCCAGCATCTGCCATGGACACGACGTCAGTGGAGAGCTGTGCTGTTCTCTGACGAAAGTCGCTTCGCGTTATCTCATGCTGACGGGAGAATGAGAGTCTGGAGGCGTGTCGGGGAACGCTACGCCAACTGCTGCGTGTTTGAAGCCAATAGATGGGGAGGGGGCAGTCTGATGGTTTGGGGGGCATTCAGTCATGACTACCGGACACCTCTGTACTTTTTTTGACAACCATGTGAATGCCAACACGTACCAGCAGGTGCTGCAGAACCACGTCGTCCCACTGTTTGGCCAGCACCCGGAGCTGCAGTTCTTCCAGCATGATAATGCACGACCCCCCACTGCAAGAGCCACCGCTGCGTTTCTCCAGGTGAACAACATTGCCGTGTTGCCCTGGCCATCTCTGTCCCCTGACATGGCTCCCATTGAACACGTCTTGTGGCCCGTGGAAGACGTCCACAGACTCTCGATCATTTGAGGCGCGCACTGACCGAGGAGTGGGATGGACTGCCACAGGCGTTCTTGCACAACCTTGTCTACTCCATGAGGAGGCGCTGCCAAGCGTGCATCGGGGCAAATGGCGGACACACTCGGTATTAGAGCTCGCGGACGGACATGCTCGTCGTGGTGTACTTTTTGACAGGGACCCTAGTGAAGTCACCAGCTAATTTCAGATGAATTCGGCCATTCTTGTCAAGAACAGACATTCTGTTTAATTGAAAAATGGATGCGTAATCAAATATGCTTACTTTCATTAAATAATTCTGTACTACCAACGTTGTCTGGGTCTTTTGGCAAGCGGTGCGTTTTTAATGTTGTTCAGTATATAATGCATGAAGTACGATGGCCGATGTGGTTAGAACTCCTGATTGTCAATTGGAGGACTGCACATAACATATATAATGCATGAAGTACGATGGCCGAGTGGTTAGAAACTCCTGATTGTCAATTTTAGGGTTACTGGTTCGAATCCAGGCAGTACTTCGTTTTGTGAAATGTGGAGTAGGATTTTCCCCTGCATTTCTAGCCAACACATCTGCAGAACTGCTAGCTTCGTAACTCCTGGGTTATGGAAGCACAGCTATACCCTTGATCTTCGAGCTAACTAGAAGAGAGATTTGGCATCGTCCAGCATGCTCCATAGCCGACTGAAATGCCAGGATGAAGTGGAAGCAGCTTCACTGTTCGTGTGTTTGTTGCGGCACCCTACGATCTACTGATTTCAGGCATGACGATGATATAAAAATACATGCTCTCTCTCTCTCTCTCTCTCTCTCTCTCTCTCTCTCTCTCTCTCTCTCTCTCTCTCTCCAGTTTAACGTAATCTACTTCGTCCCTCCATCCCTTCCTTCCTCCCTCCTTCCCTCCCTTCCTCCCTCCTTCCCTCCTCTCTTTCTCTCTCTCTCTCTCTCTCTCTCTCTCTCTCTCTCTCTCCAATTTATCACTCTCTTCTCCATCCCCGTCATCCCTCTTAGCACCAATGACCAGTGCCTGCGATAGATGTTCCTACGAAGAATCGCAGAAGTTGTATTTCCAGTAGGCACAGCTTCAATTGTATGCTAATGATTCTCTCAGAACGGAACACTGGGAATCGTTGGGAGTCGGCGTCGGGAGGGCGAAACTCTAGTATACACTAACAGAAGGAAGTTCAAGAGACAGAAGAGTTGTTAGTGGGAGGGAGTTCTTTTTCAGAGAGTCTGTATAGAGAGGTCAATCTGCTATAGGCAGCGAGAAAAAAAAAATGTTCCAGAAAAACCCCCGAAGTTTTAAAGAAGACGGAAGGGCTAGGGGTGTGGGTGAAGGCCGGTATTATTCAGACCAGCACGATAACTTCAGCTCATTTACATGTAGCCACATGTCCATAACTCCAGATTAATGCTGTTGGGGGACATCTCTTTGCCCGATCTGTGAGCGTGGTGTCTGTATTTGTACTAAATGAATTTGCGCTATAAGCAGCATTTTTCGGGAGTTATGGGCATATTGTTGTCTTATGACGGGAGCAACAGTTACCTTTTTTGATTGTTCTTTACAGTTTACTGTTCCTTTGCCTCATTTATGATTTCCCTGGCTTGCAGATGTGTCTAAGTAGATTTAGTGTAGAGTTACTATGGGTATGGTTCCGTCACGGGAATGAAAGTTACTGTCCCTGACTTCAATATTTCGGTCTCTCGGATCTCTTAACTTTGTCTTTAGGAAGATGAAAAATTAAAGCCACATAACACCTATAAGTTAATTGCAGTATTTCGGTTTATTTCAACCTTTTTTCCAGCAACACTGGCCAACTGACAAACAAAACGGCCTACGTTTCTGTGGTTGTGCATCTGTGAAGAGTTCACTGGAAAAAGCTCACTGAGGGAGGGGGGATGGAAGGGAAACTGTAGGAAGGCATGAAGAAAGGGGAGGGGATAGGAGGGAGGAGTGAAGGTGTGAATGGTGGAAAGCAAAGAGTGGGAAGTGGAGGGATGGCTGTGAAATGAACTGGGAGGGGGGGGGGGGGGGGGACAAGACAATGACACTAACAACAATCATAATAACAATACTAACAATAATCATTACTATTACCTTCCCTCTGCCACCATCGTCATGAGTAAATAAATAAATAAATTAAAGGAGGGTTAAAAAGGAAATTGAAAGAGGAGGGTGAGATGGGAAGGGGGCCTTCCTTTGCCTTTATTCAGAGGAATATTTTGGAGTTTTCACTGTATGCATTAGCCACACAACTGGCACTTATGCTTCAAGTGAACGGCAAAGCCTCTTCCTTCCTATCGGAAAGAAATTAACACACTTGAACTAATAAAGCTGCCCGATATAATACAGTACTATCTATGAATAGAAGAAATAGAGATGAAAAAACAAAAACAAAACAAAGACGAAGTGTAAGCAATCTGGAGTTGAACTCATCTTCTTTCAATTGAAACTCCACGTAATTTTCGATATGAACAACACAGATGACGTCTTAAACGTCTGTAGGTCAAAAAGGACTGTCAACCTCGGGTGATGTCGATGGAGGAAGGACTAGCGCACAGCCCAAACACACTCACAGCTTGCTTACGATCTCATTCATATATCATGCATTCGTCACATCAAACCACTGTTAAAGTCTATAACTTTACTACACATGTTCATAGAACGAAACATCAATGCATATGGAATCAAACAAAATAAAACATTCTCTCTTTCCTGAACTTCACAAAATCGTTTATCTAAGACATCATTAACTAACCCGGGTATAAATAGATTTCTACTTTACTGGCCAGGTGATCTTAACTATTCACGAATCACTGTCTTTTTCTTTTCCTTTTTTTTTTTCACTGTCACTTTCACAACACGACACAACTGCTGGCACTGGTGTTGGTCTGCTTGCACCGGTCAAGCTGGACTGCTGGCACCGGTCAGGCTGGACTGCTGGCGTTGGTCAGGTTGGACTGCCGATGAAAATGGCGCTGGCCAAGTATGAGGTCGAACCCCGGTTCAGATAGAACAGTGACTATCAACATCGATCTGTTCTCCTTTCTTTCTTCCTGCATTAACGCATTGCACTCTCTCTCTCTCTCTTCTAGTCTGCTCTTATCAAATGGACAGGGTTGCTTTTCTTTTCTTTTTTTTTTCTTTTCTTTCTTTTCCTCCTCATTAGTTAGCAGCTCTCTCTCTCCACATCTCTCCTCAGTCCTTCCTCTGCAGACTATCTCATGCTAATCTCTCAACTTGGTTCTTCTTCTCTCCTCCCCTCATCTCTCTGCTTTTCTCTCCTCAGAGATTACACTCAGACCTCTCTCTCTGTCTCTCTGTTCGTTCTCCCCTCGTTCTTTCATCTCTCTGCTTTTCTCTCCTGCAGAGACTATACCAGAACTCCTCATTCTCTCTCCCTGTTTGTTCTTTTCTCTCGTTCTGCTTCATCTCTCCCGATCCCTATCTTCTTGAAACTATCTGTCTAAGGGCGAGTACCATTGGTCAGTTTTTTTACCGCCTCGTACCCGAAGTTATCTCCCTCTAATTCCTTTGGGCTATTCAAATCAGGGACAGTCACCCCTACACGCCTTACTCTCTGTGGGGTCAACTGGTCATTTAAATTGATTAGCTTGATTTTCACCCCCACCACCTACTCCCTTTTCTCCCTCTCACTTTCGGCTACGTCGTAAATTGGCTAGATGAGTCTGGGTAGGCGCCGAGACGTTGACCAGACCTATTGAGCCCTGTCGGTCAGCCACTCCGACTGTCTACGGGGAAAGATTAGGATAGCTTACTCGCTGTGCCAAATTGGCTGGATGAGTTTGATCCGGGTGTCGAGGCTCGGTTGACCAGACATCGAGGCGTCGGTCGCTATTTAGTCCGTCCGGCTGGGACAGACCGTCTCCGTGGAACCTCTCCCCTATGTTTAAATTTGGCTGGATCCGACGCATGGGACGTCTGCCTGATCCCCAGAATATTTGAGTTAGAGTTATGTCCGAATGGGCTGGTGGCGATTGCCCACGAGTTTGGTTTTGTGTTGAATTTTGGGACCGTGAACAATTTCCCCTTGCAAAGACTATCCCACCGCATTGTCTCAAAAAAACGGTACAAAAAAGAAAAACAACCGAATTTGCTGAACCACAGCTACACGTGCAAAGTTTGAAAAAATACTTTACAACAACGGTTTATAAATTATAAAATATATCATTAGTGAATACCACTCCACTGAGTTATCATTGACGTGCGTTCTTGCGTTATTTCAACTCATTTTATAACGACCTCTAGTGCGCACTTATGCATTTCCCCTACCTGCGGATTTGCCATCTCTCCTCTTCACAATTCTTATGGAAAGCACAATATAATATGATCACGATCCATGACACTTCACTGAGGAATCTCCATCCTCACTTATTGCAAATAATGCATCACTACACAAGCGACTGTATGCCCCAAGCATAACTACATTTACACGAACAATCTCACACAAAAATTATGAACCATACCCACTGGGAATGAATCCATATCCAATAAACATAATGTAATCAACACATATTATCAACAAGCACCCCGGTATGACTGATTCCTCTGAGTTGCAGCTTGCTAGACTACAGGGCTTAAATAGTCAGCTCCGACTTTGTCGACCGGGAATGTACTGCACTCGGTACCTGTAGGGCTGCAATGCCATTGCCCAACGCAGAACTCTGCTGTTTTTCAGCTGCGCCTCCTGCAGGAATTTGAGTGGTTGATGATCAGTCTCTATCACGAACTTTTTCCCCATAAAAGTATTTGGGGAAAATTTCTGCACGGCCCCCACGACAGCTAAACACTCCTCCTCCACCGTTGCGTACCCTTCTTCACACTTTGTCAACTTCCTGCTAGCATACCTCACAGGAAACTCGACCCCTTCATGCTCCTGCAACAATACTGCACCTACTCCACCGCTGATGCATCTGTCCGCAACAAAAATGGTTTGGACATAAACTGGTAGCTTTAAGATGGGACGGGAAACCCAGTCTTTCCAACACCGTCTGCAGTGCTTGCTCTGCAGCGTCTGACCCCTCGACCACTGCCGGTTTCCCTGCCTTGACCAAATCACTGAGAGGACTCGGATTGCTGCGAAGTTTGGAACAAACTCCCTATAGAAACCAATAAAACCTAGCAGGGCTCCTGACTTCTGTTTTGGTCTTCGGTCTCTCTGAATTCATCATCTTCTCCACCTTTCCTCTTTCCCTGCTTTGTGTCGCCCCCGACAACAAAACTAGGAACTCCTACTGTCTAGCCCTTCATACAGTGACACATCCCTGTATGACTCTTCTGGAAACTTAGGCAACAAAATCTCCCTTCTTCTGCTGGGTCTCTTTTTACCTCATCAATGATTGCTGCTGCGCCTATGTGCTGAGTCTCACGCTGAATTTTATTTTCGGAGAAAATTTGCATGGAAAAGTTTTAGTTTCCCATTCACATCAATTCGGTATCCCGACCCACCTTTTCGTGATGGTGAATGGTCCTTTCCAATGCTCAGCAGCTTGGTTTGACCCGTTTGGGGAAGCAGTACCAGGGCTTTATCTCCCACCTTGAGGGGTTGCTTCCTCACCTTCCCGGCATATTGCTTCTTCTGAACGACCCTAGCCTCCTGCAAAACCTTCCCCTTTCAACCTTTCATGTCTCATACCTGTGCCCACCTTTGGGAAAAGGGCGAGATTGGGCCCAAACAGATCAACAGCCACCCTCCTGAATGGTGTGTTTAATTAAAGGGGAATGTTTAAGAGGCGCCTTCCTCTTCACCCCTCTTGTGGGGTGACCTTGACACACGTCACATGACATGCAGAAACGCTTGAATGTCTGCCATTGCCCCTGGCCAATGAAAATCATCAAAGATTCGGTCAGCTGTTTTGCTGGTGCCGAGATGACCCGCCATGAGCGACTCGTGACCCATGACATGCCAAATGTCACGATAACCTGCTGGTACCTCTAACTGAGTGGTCACCTTACCTGTCTTCCCTTGGTGAACACTCGGTACAACAGCCCTTTCACAAGAAATTCTGTCTCACCCTCTAACCACCTGTTTCTCTCCACCTCTTGCCAACTCCCAAGGACTTCACGAGCGAAGGTCTTGTTCCTGCGCTGCCCTAAACTCATCAGGCGACACATCTATGGGCCCGACTTCCTTGCTGGAACGACTAACGGTTTATCAACTTTTCCTCCTTCTTGCTCCGTGTTTGAACTGCTGCCCCTGTAGCAGTCAACAACTCCCGGGTCCCTGGATCCCTTGCACCTGGAATATTTCCGATGATCAAATCATGAAGAGGTTTCTCCATCACCAAAGCAGACAACTCGCCTGAGAAGTAAGGGGTACGTACTTCTATCTTAGCAACTGGAAACTCCCTCACAGTGCCATCGATTAGAGTACAGGTCTGGATTTGCCCTGTCAAATCCCCTTTCTCGACCAGCGTTGTTCTAACTACACCACATGAACAACCAGTGTCTCGTAACACTTTCACCCTCTGCTGGCCAATCCACCCTTCTTCCACTGGTAACGAACCACTCAGCCTAGTGCCCTCCATCCCTGACACTGACTGCTGTCCAGTGCTAGCCATAGGCTGCACTCCACCCTCTTCAGACTGAATCTCTTTTGGTTCCACTGCAGGTCGTCTCCCCTGGCGACCCTTATCCACCTCTTGCAAGGCTGCTGCCTTCTGGAACCTCATGCGACAATCCCTCGCCACATGTCCCTTCTTGTGACAAATGAAACACCTAATGTCCCTTTGCCCTTCCTTCTGCCCCACCACTGGGTTTGCAGACTTTGCAGAAAACTCTCCTAGTCTCCTTGCACTCTTCTCACCTGTGCCTAGCACCTGTTTCTCCTGCACTTTAGTGCCCAAACGTGCCTCTCTATACACCTCTGCGAACTTCAACAACTCCCCTGCTGTCTCTGGCTGTCTCTCTTTCAATGTATGGTTAACTCAGGGCCGCAACCTGACAAAATCTGTTCCTTCATAACTAGCTCTTTCAATTCAGCGAACTCCTTCTTCGTACCACTCAACTCTAACCATTTCTCAAAATAGTGATCTAGACGTGCACCAAACTGAGTGTACGTCTCACCTGCTTGTAATTTAGCTGAACGAAATTTCTTCCTGAATCCTTCCTCTGTGAGGTCAAATCCTTTCATCAACGATTCCTTCACAGCGCCGAAATCAGACTGTTTGTTCTGCTGGTAACGCAGTGAAAATTTGTAATGCCTTACCCGTCAGTAACGCCGACAAAATGACTGCCCACTCTTCTGAAGGCCAACCTGACTGGTCGCAAACGTTTCGAAACGACTGATGTATGCATCAATCGAATCGGTTCCTTCAGAGAATTTGGGCAACTTGGGTCGGGGGGCGTAACTGCGCACAGAGTCACTGGAAACTGAACTCCCATCCTCGGTGGTCTCCCTTTGTATTCTCACTTTCTCTAACTCTAATTGAACCTTTAATCTTTCCGTTTCCTGCGTTTCCTTTAGTCTTTCTGTTTCCTGCGCTTCCCTTAGTCTTTCTGTTTCCTGCCTTATTCTTTCTGTTTCCTGCGTAACCTGATTATCATTAGCCTGAATCCTTAACCTTTCTGTTTCTTCCTTTTCTACCGCGACACGTCGTCTTTCCGCGCGTTCATCTCTTTCCATCTTTGTTGGTTTTCAACGAATGCACGCAACTCATCTCCTGAGTAACCTAGATCACGAGCGACGCTCACAAGTTGTTCAATAGGGGTGTTCTTTTCTTCCGCCATTATATCTCTTTCTCTTTTTTTTTTTTTTTTTTTTTTTTGAACAAGATTTTATTACTACGACAGCCAAACTGGTGGTTACCGACACGAGTGACGTAATAGCACAATCCTATGAGTGATAATATTAGCTTGGGACAACGTAATTAGTTTTTATAAGACGCCTAGCGCCTGACCCAACTAGAGAGCGAATTATAGGCAATCTGTGCGAAATAAGTACTCTGGGGCTGAAATGCCAAGCCTAGTATTAACTATCTTGGAAGCAATGCCAAGCCTAGTGTTTAACTATCTTGGGAACATACAGTAAGACAACCCCTTGTCTTAGGATTACAATACTTGAATCCCACCCATCCAGCTTCCTCTCTGAGAAGTTGAACAATTATAATAAATGGGCCAGAATATCCTGGCAGGCTCGCCAATAAATTGTCAACCTCGGGTGATGTCGATGGAGGAAGGACTAGCGCACAGCCCAAACACACTCACAGCTTGCTTACGATCTCATTCATATATCATGCATTCGTCACATCAAACCACTAGTAAAGTCTATAACTTTACTACACATGTTCATAGAACGAAACATCAATGCATATGGAATCAAACAAAATAAAACATTCTCTCTTTCCTGAACTTCACAAAATCGTTTATCTAAGACATCATTAACTAACCCGGGTATAAATAGATTTCTACTTTACCTGGCCAGGTGATCTTAACTATTCACGAATCACTGTCTTTTTCTTTTCCTTTTTTTTTCACTGTCACTTTCACAACACGACACAACTGCTGGCACTGGTGTTGGTCTGCTTGCACCGGTCAAGCTGGACTGCTGGCACCGGTCAGGCTGGACTGCTGGCGTTGGTCAGGTTGGACTGCCGATGAAAATGGCGCTGGCCAAGTATGAGGTCGAACCCCCGGTTCAGATAGAACAGTGACTATCAACATCGATCTGTTCTCCTTTCTTTCTTCCTGCATTAACGCATTGCACTCTCTCTCTCTCTCTTCTAGTCTGCTCTTATCAAATGGACAGGGTTGCTTTTTCTTTTTTTTTTTTCTTTTCTTTCTTTTCCTCCTCATTAGTTAGCAGCTCTCTCTCTCCACATCTCTCCTCAGTCCTTCCTCTGCAGACTATCTCATGCTAATCTCTCAACTTGGTTCTCTTCTCTCCTCCCCTCATCTCTCTGCTTTTCTCTCCTCAGAGATTACACTCAGACCTCTCTCTCTCTGTCTCTCTGTTCGTTCTCCCCCTCGTTCTCTTCATCTCTCTGCCTTTTCTCTCCTGCAGAGACTATACCCAGAACCTCCTCATCTCTCTCTCCCTGTTCGTTCTTTTCTCTCGTTTTGCTTCATCTCTCCCGCATCCCTATCTTATCTTGAAACTCATCTGTCCAAGGGCGAGTACCATTGGTCAGTATTTTTACCGCCTCATACCCGAAGTTATCTCCCTCTAATTTCATTGGCTATTCAAATCATGACAGTCACGCCTACACGCCTTACTCTCTGTGGTGGTCAACTGGTCATTTAATTGATTAGCTTGATTTTCACCCCCACCACCTACTACCTTCTCCCTCTCACTTTCCGGCTACGTCGTAAATTGGCTAGATGAGTCGGGTAGGCGCCGAGACGTCTGACCAGACCTATTGAGACCTGTCGGTCCAGCCACTCCGACTGTCTACGTGGAAGATTAGGATCAGCTTACTCGCTGTGCCAAATTGGCTGGATGAGTTTGATCCGGGTGTCGAGGCTCGGTTGACCAGACATCGAGGCGTCGGTCAGCTACTTAGTCCGTCCGGCTAGACAGACCGTCTCCGTGGAACCTCTCCCCTATGCTTAATTGGCTGGATCCGACGCATGGGACCGTCTGCCTGATGCCCAGAATATTTGAGTTAGAGCTTATGTCCGACTGGGCTGGTGGCGATTGACCACGAGTTTGGTTGTGTTGAATTTTGACCGTGACAAGGACATTTTTTTGATGTTCGGAAACCAGCCGGGGAGGTAATCTGTGTTAGAGTTCATGTTCAGTGAGACTGACCCCGCCGTTTTTATAGGACAAACGGCATTGGTGGGCACGTCTAAAGCAATTAAGCCCCATCAATTAGCTTAAGAGTTCAATCAGATCGAGACAATGCCCAAAAACATGAGTGTGAAAAAGTGCGTATATAACGTAGACAGTGGACATATCAATCGTTATTCTGGCGTGCGCTTCAAATCAGTTATTGGACTATCTAAATCTGTTTGTTTGGCCCTTAAATGAAGAAAACGTCACACCCTGTTTGCAATGGAAAGACATGTGCTGTCTTCCCGCGATATATTTTTTGCCTGGAACAAGTCTGTTTTACGCCATCAGTCGGCTTCACAGTTTAATCATAGAGAGAAAATGCGAAAACATGGGTGTGAAACGGTGCGTCTGTAACGTAGACACTGCCTTACAAATAGTTTTCCTTCACTTTTCATTCTCATTATTATTATCATTATTATTGTTATTATTATTATTACTATCATTATTATTATTGCAACAGTTACTCTTATTGTTATTATCATGTCATTATTATTATTATTATCATTATTGCAACTTATAATTATTGTTATTATCGTTTTATCATTATTATTAATAACGTTATTATTATTATTATTATTATCATTATTTCGATCAATTCAAATTTAGAAGTCTTGGGTTTGATGTGACGTTTAGTTTACTCAATGACGCATGCACAAATTGCGTAATGATTTTGACCCCTAAACTGAGAAAAGTAACACTATTTGCAATGGAAAGAGAGGCGTTATCGTCTACCGATTTTTTTTCCCTTCTAAATCCCCGGAACAGGTTTATCATGTTCAGCTATGATTCTAGTCGCCATACACCAAAACCAGTTACGTCCTCTGATTGGTGGGAGGAGCCAGCGGCATTTTCATTCTCGTCAGGTTGGAGCTGGCGTGTGTCGCAATGGATAAATAGCATGCCGCATTATAAACTGACAGATTAAAGCAGCCTTCCACAGCCGTTTCGGGTCAAGCGATTTATGCCTCTTTGTTTGTTTTGGTTCATTATCAGGATTTATGTGCCGAAGGAATAATTAAAAAAAAACACAACACCCTGCTTTTTAAAAGCAGTTTCTATCAATGTCTTGTGGGTTGTGTCCCCTCGTGAGATTAATCTGAGGCTGATTTATTTGTTTATTTATTTGATTTGCCTATTAATTTATTCATGAAAAAGTGTGATGTTGACTTTACCGGACAGAGTTTCCTGCCTGCTTCTTGGATTCGTGTTTTGTTTTCTTTTTTTAAAATAAATATTATAATACTGCTGATGATAATGATAATCACGATAATGATGATGATGATGATGATGATGATGATAATGATGATGCTTATATTGATGAAAATAATTGTTATTATCATCACCATTTGTAGTAGCAGCATTGACTTTCCCTATAATTACAATGATGAAGAGATGATGATGATGATAATGATGATGCTTATATTGATGATAATCACTGTTATTATCATCACCATTTGTAGATTGTAATCAGTCCGGTATATCATCTTCTTTGAAGAAAGGTGATTACTAAATCATTAAGTAAAGAACAAAAAGGGGAAACCTTGATGATGAGATAATCACTCGCCCATAATTCCAAATGAATGCTACTTACGACACCAAATCGCCTGGTACAAATGGCATCATCGAACACACAGAACAAACAAGGAGGCATCCCCCCACCCCAAAAGAATGTTCCAAATCTGCCCATATACTCGGCATCTGACACATTTTGTTTATATCTCCTTGTTTGTTCTGTGTGCTCTGTGTTGGCGTTATTAACGCGAGGCGATTTAGTGTCATAAGGGACATTCCTTTGGAGTTATGCGCGTGTAAATATCTCATCTTGGGACCGAGGGTTACCCTAGTTGTTTCGTTGTTTACTGTTCACAGCTTCCTGTAACATTTAAGACTTCCTTTCATCTTAAATCAATAAATCATTCCATCACCCGAAGCACTCTTTTATGTTAGGTATCGATCAACATGTTTTGAAGTGCTGATGTGTGCAATGTTGTAAGCTGCGGGCTTTTTTCTTTGCGCTAATTAATCAACATGACTGATGGTTGTTAGCCTTTGAAAGTGTTTTATACGGTCTACTGGTTTATAAATGTCACCATTGCCTGTTTAATTTTCTGATCGACTGCATTCAATCTACGCTTGCAAGGCGGCCTGATGTTTAGGTTGGTGGTAAGAGAGCAAGGTACCACAGACTCCCGTCACGGATCAAACAATAGGTATTGGCAACATCGCCCCCTTTCTCTCCCTCTCCATCAAACCGTTCAGGATGTGAATCAAGCGCAGATCAATTATGTTTCATTGACACTTATAGATTTATTAGTGCTGAAGTGTTGCTGTTGATATGAACATCACGACAATGGCCTCTCTAAGCTGGTGGTGGTGGTGATACGGCTGCTATTGTTAGTAGCATTGTTGTTGCTGCTGTCCGCTGCTCCTCCATCTATTGTTGGTACTACTATTACGATGATGACGACAATGATGGTGACGACAACTGTTATGCTGACAATGATGGCGATGGAAATTCTATCACTACCAGAGTTACTGCCTCTGTTTCTGGTGCTGCTAATACTACAGCTGCTGCTGTACCAGATGCCGCTTCTGCTGCTCTATAGTATTGCATCTACTATCAAGTTATTGACGTTGACGACTGTGACGAGGATTGCGACTTGACTGCCGCTGCTACTACCAGTACTGCTAGTACCACTACCACAACTACAACTATTATTCCTGCTTCTACTACAATAGCTGCTGCTACTAATACTGCTGCTACTGTTGCTGTTACTACTGCTACTACTATTACTATTACTACTATTATAACTACTACTAATGCTGCTGCTGCAGCTGCGGGTGTTACGTCGTTGACGTTGAAGACTTTGACAACTACTACAACCAAGGCATTTCCCTTTTTGATACGACTTAGTTAGTTGTACAACACCGTAATTAATTGTAGCTCATGGAAATGGACGGAAGAAAAAAATTGTACATACAAGAGATTGTCAAGCTGGATAAAGAATGTCTTTATGAGGTTTTAGACCATACAGTCTGACAGCCTT
>CM031605.1:36249518-36262018 GCA_018398815.1 Conus ventricosus
ACGCACGCACACACGCACACACACACACACACACACACACACGCAAACGCACACAGCCTCTTTCTCTGTCAGTCTCTGTCTCTATCTCTGTCTGCCTGTTTGTCTGTCTATCTGTCTGTCTCTCTCACACAGAAACTACTCGGTGCAAACAAGATATAAGTTGCATCCAAGGGCTGGAGAAATGACTCTTTGATACCTATGTGCTTCCATTTTCTTTTTCGAGGAACAATAAATGGTAATGACTTCTGCTTGGCAGACATTTTCTGTCGTCATGGAGTAGACGAAGGAAGGACCCGGATAAGGAAAATTGTACGGGCCTCCTTATAAAACTCTAACTGATCTCTCTGTCTCCCCTTTCCCCCCGCCCCCCCCCCCCCCCCTTCTTCTCGACGTTTGACTGGATCTATTCTGGAACAAAAATCAAGGGAAGATAACGCCTTTCTATTGCGAACAGAGTTACCTTTTCTTAGTTTATGGGTCAAGCAAATAGATGTAGAGTTAAATATTTGATCTGAAACACGTCTCGACTCCCTGCATCATAGGCGCACCGTTTCACACCCACACGTCGTCGTTTTCCCTATCTGATTGAACTGTTAAGCTGACTGATGGGGCGACATTGCTTTAGGCGTGCATGCCAGCAGCATCTGTCCCATGAAAACGGAGGGGTAACTCTCGCTGAACACAGGTTACCTTTCCTGCAGATTTCTGAATATTGTTTATTAATGTTGTAAACAAATACATGAAAAACGATTAGTACAAACACTTCGTTATTGTTGATGATTGTTAAGCAGTTAAAGTAAACATCAGCCTGTGCATTAAATAAAATCTAAAAAGACCCTTCCATGTTCTTTGATAATCAAGGTTTAAGGCTGTGCAGACAAGGAAAACAAACCAACAACATTCCCCGAAATATATTTTACTCTCTGACTCCTTCCCACCCCGCCCACTCACTCTGCCACGCCCCTCTTCCCCTCCACACCCCCACCCCCTCCCCGAAAAAAAGTCTCTGCAATCTATGGAAATTTCAGAAAACTGTCAAATTCGACAAATTTTGCAGTACATCTTTGAAAAAGCATATCACAAACGTTCCATACGCACTTTTGTGTTTCGTTTAGTCCTCACGAGAAAGGCAAAACAAAATGTTCACTATGATGAATGACAGAACATTTTGGATCGAAGGTTTTTGTTTTGACAATAAATTATAGAACGCTTTAATCAATAAAACCGAATTAGCGCACAAAACACTCATGTCAGAAACATTTTGAAGGTCTTAGCTTCAGCACAGATGTTGACAGTAAGTGGGAAGCATACGCAAATGTATTGTATACAAGTAACTTGAAGACCAGACATATTATGTACATTTTCAAAAATCACTTTTCAACTACGGATCCGCCCCAAAATTCAGTGAGTTTGTTCCTGCTTTTCCACCCAGTTTCGTTTGAATATAGTTTTTACGTAGTCTTAAAAACAGGGAAACAAACATGCAAACAAACGACAACGTCACTCGGGACAGCTTAGACCTCTACCACGTTTGAACGAATCTCAGAACCTCCGTACATGTCAGTTCTGCGACGCATTTCGTAGATGTTTGATGCTAGTAATTTCTAAGGAATTTGATAAATGGCAGCGTTTCATAGCACGCTCTAGGATGCGAACGAGGCTAGGAATAAGCGAGAGATAGATGGCAGAGCGGCTCTCTCGCCAGCGAGAGAAAATATCTGACAATGGTAAACGTGCTGATTGGCGCACACAAAGCAGAGATGTTTTGTGGTTGGTGCATGAAACGATCGGAATGTTGGCCCTCCAACAACCAGAAGGACCTGATGAAGAAGTATCCATGTTTTTAATTTGAAATTTGTCTAGGAAAATTTACTCGTTTCTTTGCTCCTCTCGTCTTTCGTTTTCCTCGCCGCGCGAGAGAAGGCCAGCCACTCGCGAATTCTGGAGACTTTGAAACTCGTCTCTGGTCTCTACTTAAGAAACACTCAATGTCCGCGCACAGCAAAGGCGTCATCGGAGTCATAGCTATCTAAAAGATGTATCTATACATCTGCCGTTCTTTGAGTCAGTTCACGCGTCTTCTAAAAACACATCATGTCTGCATACAGAAAACACGCCAATGGTCATGACATAAAAAAAGATGTATCTCTCGTCTGAACTCCCATCGCTCATCAAGCAAAGAAAGAAGCTTTCATTAACTTTATTTTCTTTGCTGGCACGAACGACCGACCGACCCCGCTGGTAATCTCATATCCGCACCCATATAGAGCCACTCCAACATTTGATAAATTTATTCTTATGACAAAATTTCGTCTTTCAAACAGGATTCAGTGAAAATCAAATCAGCAATTTTTGCGTCATTTTGTACCAAAAACAAACAAACAAACAAACAAAAACCCCACCAAGAACAGACGTGGGGTAGAAGTAAGACCAAACCGTGTCGTCCGAAGCTGAAAACCAGCAGACGTGGGGGCGAAGACATAGCCTCTTTGTTAATAAAAAAAAAAAGAAAAAAAGAAAGAAAAAAGAACAGTTTCCAAACGGCCAATGGAGCGAGTTGCCGGAGTGAAGTCAGTGACGACCTCCTTTGGTAAAGAAGTTGACGTCATAGGTTACGACTGCCGCTCCATTAATTTAGCGCTTAGTCACCAAACACACACACACACACACACACACACACACGTACGCACGCACGGGCGCGCGCGCGCACGCGCGCGCACGCACACACACACACACACACACACACACACACACACACACACACACACACACACACACACACACACACACTTACGGCTGACCCATCGAAAGCTGACATTGTTTTTACAAACACGACAAACTGCGTGCTCACAGTTTCGATAAGAGAAGGTTTTTTTTTTTCTTTTTCTTTTTCTTTTATTTCCTTCTTTCCTTCGCTCTTTCTTTATTTCTTTCGTTGGTTCTTTCTTTTTTTTATATTTCTCTCTTTCTTCCAGTTTTTGTGAAGATCACTGCCATACTCTTTCTCCATTGATTATTAAGAGGAAAAGAAATCGGTTTTGAATCTGTCGACGTCTGCGGATTACAGGGGTCAACAGAATGCGCACCCCCCTTCCTCCCCAACAGAACTATCACTATGCAAGTAAACACACACACACACACACACACACACACACACACACACACACACACGAGCATATTTGTACGAAAGCGCGCGCGCGCGCGCGCGCGTGCGCACGCACACACGCACGCACGCACGCACGCACGCACGCACGCACGCACGCACACACACACACACACACACACACACACACACACACACACACGCACACTCACACGGACACATACGAGCATATTTGTACGCACGTACGCACGCAGGCACGGACGCAACACACACACACACACACACACACACACACACACACACACACACACTTGCGTAAGGATTCCTACGCCAACATGGTGGATTGCTTCAATGTACACGTTTAGCTCTCATTGAAAATCCAGAAAGTTCGTACGAATTACAAAATGGTAAAAACAAGAGCAGCCACAAAGAAAGAAAAGAAAAAATGCTCAACAAAAAGTAAGTTCGATTCATGTGAATGTTCTCGGCTTGAATCGCAATATCAATCTCCGAGTCAGAACGAGCAGGGATCCAGCCGAACGAGCAGCCACAGCACATCAGACCCTGCAACGGCTGGCGAAAATCCTCGTAAAAATACTGGTCAGTCTGAAAGTGCCTTGGAATTACTGACATGCACTATTAAAATGCTCTGCGACAGAATTTCGGCCTTGGAAAAGAAAGTAGAGGAGCTGACGAAAGATAGCAACAAAGACTGGAGCTACAAACAAGCTGAAACTGTAAGTGTTGGCACACAAACAAATAGTTCGACAACAACATCTTCCGACGCAACACAACGCAGCAACATACCAACATATGCTGACAAGCTGAAGTCTCCAGCTCACAAAAAAGAATTTATTTCAACGAAACTCCCCTCTCGGCCAGTGGCACAAAAAGCAGGAAAAAACCCATCTGAAGCAAAGAAAAAGGAACAGTTGGCTGACGTCAAATCTGTTGGCATCAAGTCCGATGACGCCAAAAAGGTACATTCCGACTCTCTTCCCAATGTTCTTTTTTTGCACGACTCTGTTATGTCAAGAGTCAACGCTAGGCGCCTGGAAGAGGCCTACGGGCTTAAAATTGTCTCCAAAAGAGCTTTCAAGATCTCAGACTGTGAAAAAGAAGTTGAAAACATCAGTTCAGAAGTTCCGGTTGATTGTGTGATACTGCATACTGGAATAAATGATTTGAAAAGTACTGACCCTGGAGTTACAGCAAAAAAGATGATTAGTGTTGTCAACAAAATCAAACAGCAATCTCCGAAAACAAAAGTCGTGGTAAGCAAAGCAACGCCAGTCAAAGATCAGATTCTGGAGGGGAGACGACAACTGTTCAACGCTTTACTGTTTTCCGAATTTCCTCGTCATCAGACATCTCTTCTCTCTCATGAGAACCTCGATCCTCTCAACAACCGGCTCATGAGGGATGCCATCCACCCGTCTGACAGAGGTACCAGCATCCTCGCCGGAAATCTGGGGCGGCATGTCCATCGTCTCTTTTGGCAGAAACAACGCCGGAGACATCGCCAGAATCAGACACGCGGGAGAGGCGCCTGGGACCACGAGCCATTCCCCCCACCTCGTGCTGGTCGTGTCGGAGCTCCCGGTCCGTGGCATTTCCATCCTCGTGCAGGGGACACATGGGACTCTTTCAGCTGGCAATTCGTCCCTTGGTGACTCGTCAACTTCACCTTGACATTTGATTCTGTTAACTATGTCTTATGAAAACTTCCAATGATAATTTATTACTATTCCAATGGAACTGTCGGTCAATATCAACAAATCTTTTACACTTTGAAAATCATATATATCAGCATAATTATTCAGTGCTAGCATTACAATCACTAAATGTAGATGTTCATAAGCTACCGAAAATACGCAATTTTTATTATCCACCTTTGTATAACTATAGGAAAGATGGTAAAAAGATTCAAACTGCCATTTATGTGAGAAGGGATCTAACTTATTGTCCTCTGAACCCTCCTACTCCTACTAATGCTGAAGTTTTCGCAACTGGGGTTACTGTAAAAGTGAACAAGCAGACAAATTTAAACATCATTTCTGCTTACTATCCCAGTGGCCCAAAGGCAGATAATACAGACTGGATAAAAAACCTTCCTTTGTCAAACAACAAATGGGTAATACTGGGAGATTTCAATGCGCATGCTCCATTTTGGGAATATGGTTGCACCACCACAACTTGCAACCGTTTAGTTGAAAACATTGTTGACTCCAAACTGGTTTTATTAAACGATGGTAGTATTACCAGACTGCCAGATATTTCCACTCATAAACCTACTTCCATTGATTTATCTTTAATTTCTCCGGAGTTGGCAGTAAACTCGATATGGTCAACAGAGGATGATACTTTGGGCAGCGATCATTTCCCAATCATCATACAGTTAAAGGAACATATTGAAAATGAAGAAGATAGAAATGAAGATTGTATCCCAAAGTTTTCATATAAAAATGCAAATTGGTCTCTGTATGAATCGATCTTGTCCAATACATATTTCCGTAGTATTGAAAATGAAGGTATAGATGCATATTATACAGAGTTTTGTCGACATGTCTTACAGGCTGCCAGAAAATCTATTCCTATTTGTAAAGATGTCCAACAGTGGAAATATGTTGGTAATTCATGGTGGAATTTAGATTGTGCGATAGCTGTAGCTCTTAAAAAAGAAGCCTATAAAGCTTGGCTGAAAGTGAGAACAGATGAAAATTTCCTAGCGATGAAACATGCCAAAAATAACAGTAACAGGGTTGTTGCCCGAGCGAAAAGAATACATTTCTCAGAATTTTGTAGATCCAAAATATCGGAATCAAAAGATATCCATAAGGTTTGGAAAATGGTTAAAAAATTGAAAAATGGTTATTGCTTGCAACAGTACCCAATTAAGTTAGATAATAATGCTCTTCCATCCTCACAGGAGAAAGCTGAGGCATTCGTTAAAATATTTTCAGAAAATAATGTGCTGTCTAGTCTCAGTCCATCTATCAGGTGTTTTAGAGAGGAGGAAGAAAAACGAACTATATATCAGGATCCACCACCAAATCATTTCCATTATTTAAACGCTCCTGTTACATATGATGAATTTTGGGAGACGTTAGAATCTTTTTCTTCAAATTCAAGTGCTGTTGGCCTAGATGGTATATCCTATCAACTGTTATACCACTTGCCTTCACACTGGAAACGATTACTGCATTCATTTTACCAAAAATGTTGGTTTAATGGAACTCTCCCTAGTATCTGGAAGAGATCTGTTGTAGTCCCAGTTCCAAAACAAGGTAAGCCCAGGTCTGACATCGGTAGCTACAGGCCAATAGCACTAACCTCTCACGTTGGAAAGTTGTTAGAAAAGATTATCCAAAGACGGCTTTTATATTTTTGTGAAAAAGAAAGTATAATCCCAGTGAATCAAGCGGGATTTCGCAAAGGTCGATGTACAATAGATCATTTGGTGAAACTTACAAGTCAAATTAAAAAGCAGTTTGCTAGACGAAAAAGTACTCTTGCTACCTTTTTTGATATCAGAAAAGCGTATGATAGTATCTGGCACGCTAGACTACTTTACAAATTGAAAGAAATAGGAATTAATGGAACGATGTTTCAATACTTTAAAAGTTTTTTTATCGCAGAGATCCATATGTACAAGAATAGGGAAAGTTTACTCGTCTTTTCAGAGCATTGATATCGGAATTCCACAGGGCTCTATTATAGCCCCCATGTTGTTTAACATTCTTATTTATGATCTTCCAAAGATATTATCAAAAAGTGTGAGTTTAGTACAATATGCCGATGACATTGCTATGTGGATAAATACAAATATCCGAAAGCATACTGGCAAGAGAATTACGAATCATATACAGAAAATATATCAGTTAGAGATAGATAAATTAAACAATTTTATGGAAAATAATGGGCTTATTCTCTCAGGTGAAAAAACACAGTTAATGTTCTTCAATAATGGAGACAATCCAATGTATTTGCCAAGCTTTAAATTGAATGGTTCTGAATTGCAGTACTCACAAAACATAAAATTTCTGGGTGTGAATTTAACCCCTAAACTTAACTGGCGTTTTTACATTGAAAGTTTGATAGCTAAAACAAGGAAACGTTTAAACTTATTGAAAATTATTTGTATTCAACCGTGGGCTCAGGATACAAAAACCCTCCTGCACTTAGCTGTTTCTCTAATAAGATCAAAACTAGTGTACGGACAAGAAGTTTATTTTTCAGCTCCTCAAAGTCTACTGAAAAAATTGCAAAGTATAGACAGCAAAGCTATCAAATTAGCGCTTGGTGTCCCAGTGCACACAAACACATTGAAGGTGTACAAAGAAATTAATATGCTATCACTGTCAGATCAACGTAGATTAGCTGTGGCCAAATATGTCGCAAGAAGTCTTTCAGTACCTAATTCAGTCCAAAGCGAAGTGTTGATGGATTCAAATGTTGAATATCCCAAAAGAGCTCGACAGCTAGGATATCTTTGTCCCGTTCGAAATTACACGAAAGATTCTTTTGAAAAATGCAATATTGATGTCACTTCACTCTCACCTGCTCCTGTTGTTCCCCCGGTACCTCCATGGGAACATAGACAAGCTATCTTTGATGTAGATTACACTGATGTCCGGAAAAATGATAACATTAACATTTTAACTTCTAAAGTGAGAGAAAACTTAGAAAACAAATATTCAGATCATTTAAAAATTTTCACGGATGGTTCCGTTTGCCAGTTAAATGCAGGTTCAGGTTTTGTTATTCCGGCTTTAAAAGTTCAGAAAGCATACAGCCTGGGAAAAGGATTTTCTATTTTTACGGCAGAATTGTATGCTATTCTTATGGCATTACTCTTTATTTGTGATAGTAATCATTCTTTCTGTAACATTATATTTTGTGTAGATTCAAAGGCAGTGTTAGATAGTTTGAAAGTTTGGGATGTTAAAACAAGGAAAGATGTAATCTTTGAAATAAAGCATCTAATTAATTACATTATTTCCACAGGAATAAATATAGTCTTCTGCTGGGTCCCTTCACACTGCGGTATTTATTGGAATGAAATAGCAGATAAACTAGCCAGACGCGGGGTAATGGGCAATGCTGAAAAAAATAATTTGAAGTTAGATATATATGAAATACATTCGTTATTGGAAAGCTGTTTCCGAATTGAGAAGTCTCAAGATAAATGTGTAATGGAAACATACCCTAGACATATTTCTAGTTTAATATACAAGATACGTTTTAACTCTTGGAAGACCAAATATTCCCAAAATATAGCGTGTGCATGTTCTAAGCCATTATCTGGTGAACATATACTTTTCCATTGCCCCATTTTAAATGCTCTTTATTCAAAAGCAAACATTGAAATTTCGAAATCTAAACCGGTTCACGCTATTTCTTTCAGTTCAGAAATTGTCGAGGTTGCAAAAATTATCTCTCAATCTCAAATTAGCATATTTTTATAATTATGATAGTGTTGTTTATATTTAAATTTGTACTGTTCTTGACATTATTTCTTACCTTTTCCTCCCTCCTGTCCTCCTCCTTCCCCCTCCCCCTCCCCCCCCCCCCCCCCCCCCCCCCCCCCGCCCCCCCCCCCCCTGTAAAGTCTAATATCACCAAGTGTGAACAGACTATAAATCAACTACAACAACAACAACACTTGCGTAACGGTCTCGACAAGATTTGGCAGACAGACTAGGCACGAACACACATGACGAACACACGTCCTTTGCGATTTTCCATTACTCCGTCTCACACGCACAACCCTTCATTCTAACAAGTAGTAGTATAAAACACCCACTACCAGCAGTGTGCGACATTTTCTGTGGGCGAAATCCGACACAAACGACAAAACAAGACAGCAACAAAGATTGCAGATATGAAACAAGCTGCGTTTTAGTTGATGAGATCATAAATCAGAACAGGAGAGGATTGTGCCGGTCCGATTCCACGGTTACACTTTAAGCCCAAACTACTATATATTCTCTATTATAGTCAAAGTTGCACCTGGCTTTTCTCAGAGGATCATACAGTACCAAAACATATTCATCGCACAGTCCAGTCCTTGACCCATACCATATTTGACTCTGAGGCAGGTCTCATGTCCGTTCCTATCTCTACGCGAGCACGATCCAAATGACCCTTTATTTTCCTGTCGTCTGCTAGACTTTTCACTCCAAAATCCTAGTGCCATACCAATGGCGCAGAAGCACAAGGAGTTCAAAAGTCATGTATCATTCTGCTATTTTTGCTGACATGTTGCATTGAACTAATTTACTGACCCCAAAGTTCAGGATAGAATCATCTTTTTCACATTCCATTTATTTTTCACAGAGCCAGGGCGATTTTCATCTGTTCAAACTTGGTTGTTTCTACTTGACCTTTGCTGTAACCCCGAACTCTGACCTAAAGACTTCCTGTTGGGATGATTAACTCCCTGACTTCCTCTGGTTCATAGCTTGTCTGTTCGCCACGCTTCCTCACTTCTGTTGGGATGATCAACTCCCTGACTTCCTCTTGCTCATAGCTTGTCTGTTCGCCACGCTTCCTCACTTCTGGGGTCCAACTGTCGGGTATGAAGCAAGCACACACATGCTAACACACGCGCAGGTAAACGCTACATTCAGGCAGTTGAGCAGCAAAAAAATAAATAAATAAATTAAAAAAAAAAGAAAAAAAGAGAGAAAAAGCCGGATTACTTGATTACCTGGGAGGGCAGCTAGTCAACTGATCACTTCTCTTGCAGCAAAAACAAAAACACCCCCCCCCAAAAAAAAAAAAAATCAAAAACAAACAAACAAAAAAAACCCCAAACAAACAAACAAAAGAAAACAAAACAACAAACTGGGGTACTTGATTACCTGAGAGGACAGCAAGCCAACGGAAAACTTCTCTTGCTTGCAGAAAAAAAACAAAAAAACTGGCATGCTTGATTACCTGGGAGGGCAGCTAGGTAACTGAACACTTCTCTTGCGTGCAGTGACTGTGGTGCCCGCTGAGCAGGAAATAAGAAAAAAAAAAGAAGCAAAAACCCCACAATCACCACCACCATCACCACCACCACCACCACCACCACCACCACCACCAAAGCAAACAAACAAACAAGCAAACGAACAAGCAAACAGCAACAACAATAACAACACAATAACAACAACAACGCCAACAATACACGAAACAAAAACAAACGAAAACAAACACAGAAACAAAACCAAAAACCAAACAAAAAAGCGGGCGTACTTTGAGTACCTGAAAGGGCGGCTAGCCAACTGAACACTTCTCTTGCGGGCGGTGACTGCGGTGTCCAGAAGTGAATGATGATAGTGACCTGCTCAAAAGAACTGGATAAAGGAAACAGAGAAAGAAAAGGAGATGAGAAACTAATCGTTTCCGTTCTACATCTTCGTTCACATTCAGTTGTTGATTACTGTCTAAAAGTGGAAAGTCTACCATCGCAGTTTTTCTCGCTAACTTTTTGTCAGACGTAGCAGTTTTAAAGGTTGACACAGGACTTTTGGTTTGGCGGTTCCTAGAGAGTACAAATATACCAGGACTACCGCGGTCTTTGTTTTCCCATAGAATTATGTAATATTGCATAGAAGTATTTACTTAGAGTTTATCCGTCCAATGTATTATAAACGCCAAATTTGGGATTAGATTAATCTTACTTATGGCTTTGAATAAAGAGAACATTATTTAGCAATGCTACTTGTGATTTATTTCATTCTGAATGCTTCGTGTAGACTGACGATGCAGAGGCTGCAAGACGACGACTCTGAATGTGGCTATGCACAAAGTGACCAGTGTGAGCGACGTGAGAGAAATGCCATTGACGGGAGCACATAAGATGCGACAGAAAAAACAAACAAACAAACCAAAAAAAAAGCAATCTCTGGAATCTGAATAATGTCTTGTATGCACACAGTGTCTTCTGAACTCCGAACTACAATGTGTTCTTTCTGTTTACACTGTATTACTGATTAAAAGAAAATATTACCCTTATCATTTGACCATAATCACCCCATCTCGTTCAAAAGGGACCATGGCTACAAAGAATGAATTATTCGCATCTGTGTGTGTTTTATTATGCCAGACATCATCTCCATCTTATCCCCACCTCCCTCATCCCTTCTAAATCTTATAGTTAATTCCATCGTCACCAGGGTTCAGGTAAAAAAACAACAACAAAACCTCCAGGAGAAGCGAACAGAGCAGCTTAGAATCATGGCGAACCAAATGGGTCCAAGAGAAGATGGGGGGTGGGGTGGGGAGTAGGGGCGGGGGGGGGGGGGGGGGGGGGGGGGAGGAAGACAGGCTGAATCGGCAACCCGCCGATCTTGTCAGAGGAATGGGACACGGACAACCACCCTCCTTTCCTCCTCCTCCTCCCCTCCCCACATCATCCTGTTCCTTTACCCCCATCCCCTTTCCCCACCTCTTTCCTTTCCCTCCCGTCAATCCTGTCAGGCACGCTTTGCACGTGCAGGGCACTGTACGTCATTTCTGGTCAACGGGGCGCGCGCAGCAGGCAGTCGGCACAGGAGTCCGATGTGATCAGCGGCTCTGCTCACCATCCTCATTTCGTCACTGACAAGTGGGGTTAGCGGACGGGCTGCAGGATTCTTTGGAACTTCGGTAATGGTGGACTGACTGGTGCAGGAGGTGGCGGTAATGGTGGACTGACTGGTGCAGGAGGTGGAGCAACGTGACTTTTTCCTTGTTTCCAAAATTTTTGGCATGCCTTTAAGAATGAAAGCTGAAACTCGTGATTGACAAAAAAAAAAAAAAAAAAAAAAAAAAAAATTCAGCAGAAAGCACGAAGCCCTCTACGGGTTATAGTAGAAAATTTGTTCTCGGTATACTATTTTTTTTCTTTCTTTTATCTTTTTTTGTTTTTCTTTAAATCAAAATCAGAATTCTACTAAATAAAGAATTTGGTAGAACACTTTAACAACAGAGGGCAATAGATTCTCATTAGTCTGATGTGAAACGTGAGACTTTCAATTATTTCTCCATTACTATCAGACTGGTTTTTTTTTTGATTGGATGTATTCTTTTGTGTGCGTGTGTGCTGTGTTTGTATGGGAAAAAAACTCATTAGGATCGATTCGTGGTGATGATATGGCATTCTAATTGAGAAGTAAGACACTGGGCATAATGCCAACACCATCTTGGCCGAAACTCATTCTCCTGCATTCAGGAATGAAAGGCTCATTCGCTGGCCACCACTAGGCATATCAGCAATTAGTAAGAAACGTCTTGGTCATTTCGGTTAATTGAAATCTGAGAAGCAGGTTCGAACGAACGTGAACGGAAAGGCATGATGGGTAGCTGGGGTGTTTTTCGGCTTCCGGTTCATGGCATCGGACAGAAGGTAGTGAAGATCCAGCGATAA
>CM031605.1:36264518-36267018 GCA_018398815.1 Conus ventricosus
CTCTCTCTCTCTCTATATATATATATATATATATTATATATGTGTGTGTGTGTGTGTGTGTGTGTGTAAACATAAACAACATGACTTGGCTTTTGTGGTTGGCAGAACGATAAACAAAATGATTTAACCTTTTTTTTTCGGAAGAGTTGTACACAACATGACTCACTTGGCTTGTATGGTTGGCAGAGCTGTAAACAACATGACTTGGCCTGTGTTTTCTGCAGAGCTACAAACAACATGACTTGGCTTTTGTGGTTAGCAGAGCTATAAACAACATGACTTTGCCTGTTTTTGGAAGACATTAACAATATGACTTGGCCTCTTTTTTCTGCAGAACTATAAACAACATGACTTGACCTCTGTTTTCGGTAGAGCTATAAACAACATGACTTGACCTCTGTTTTTTGCATAGCTACACACAACATGACTTGGCCTCTGTTTTCTGCAGAGCTACAAACAACATGACTTGGCTTTTGTGGTTAGCAGAGCTATAAAAACATGACTTTGCCTGTTTTGGAAGACCATTAACAATATGACTTGGCCTCTTTTTCTGCAGAACTATAAACAACATGACTTGACCTCTGTTTTCGGTAGAGCTATAAACAACATGACTTGACCTCTGTTTTTTGCATAGCTACACACAACATGACTTGGCCTCTGTTTTCGGTAGAGCTATAAACAGCATGGCTTGACCTCTGTTGGTTTTTTTTTGCAGAGCTATAAACAACATGACTTCACCTATGTTTTTTGCAGGGCTATAAACAACAAGACTTTGCCTCTGTTTTCGACAGGTATAAACAACATGACTTGACCTCTGGTTTTTTGTGTGTTTTTTTTTTACAGAGCTATAAACAACAAGACTTTGCCTCTGTTATCGGCAGAGCTATAAACAACATGACTTGGTCTCTGTTTTCGGCAGAGCTATAAACAACATGACTTGGTCTCTGTTTTCGGCAGAGCTATAAACAAATAACTTGACCTCTGTGTTTGGCGAAGCTATAAAACAACGACTTTGCTCTGCGTTTGACAGAGCTATAAACAACATGACTTGACCTCTTTTTTATTTTTATTTTTTGCAGAGCTTTATACAACAAGACTTGACGAATTTTTTTTGTAGAGCTATAAACAACATGCTTTCGGCAGAGCTATAAACAACATGACTTGGCCTCTGCTGTCGGCAGAGCTATAAACAACATGACTTGGCCTCTGCTGTCGGCAGAGCTATAAACAACATGACTTGGCCTCTGCTGTCGGCAGAGCTATAAACGACATGACTTGGCCTCTGCTGTCAGATGAACAGTACTCAACATGATTTGACCTTGGTGGTTGACCTAGCTATGAGCAAGATGACTTTTTTTTTTTACTCGTTCTTCTTGTTCTTCCTTCTGTAATGGACAACGTCTCTACCCGTGGTGTGTATGAGTTCGTGTGTACAGTGTTGCGCAAAACACTCAAGCTGCTACCTATATACACACACTCAACAGCGCGGCATAACGTTAGATATCCTCCGGGGCTAAACTTACATTCCACCTCGTTGAATTAACCTAAATGCATCGCCTTAAATGCGCACTCTCTGTCTTCTTCATTCACTCAGACAGGAACCCCAGAGGCACTGACGAAGGCTGCTGTACGGCGGAGGCCTCCAGTGATCCATAAAACTTTTCCTTCATCGGTGTGCTGGCAGGCCATGTCCCCGCCATTTGGGGCAGTACCGCATGGGCAACTTGAAGACTCGCCAATGCGGAATTTTGTGAACATGTTATGTCTTAGTCTGGAGTGCCCTGTCCTCAGTCTCACAATGCTCACTTGGTCTGATCTGGGCAAAAGTAGTACACATCCTTCTTGTTGAAGTCAGGGTGCTGCTCAAGTATATAGCAGCAAGCACTCTCTGTGGAACGGGGTTTTGAGGACTAACGTTACGAGGGTTAGCATGAAATTATTAAAAGGTAGGCTAGTGGGAAAGGCAGGCCCCAGGAGAGGGGAGTAGGGGCTAGGGGCAGGAACGGGGAAAACATCTGCTGTTGCCGTTTGCTCCCACGCAAAATGCTTTGCCTGTTTTGTCTTTGAAGCACTCGACTATCGTATACTGATTCATGGTTGCATTCGCCGTCATGAAGTAATCAGCTGCCATAAAAAAACAACACACTTCTTCACTCTCTTCACCACGCCTTTCCCTGAAATATGGAGACTATTTCAAATGATTAATTCAATTTTGCTGTAGGGCACGTTCGATTTACTTGCTGTATTGATTGAAAGCATTCTTTTATGATGTCCTCGCCTTCAAATGCATAGACAGGGAAAGGGGAGGGGGAGGAGGAGGGGCTAAAATCCTTTCCAGAACCACAAATTAAAGCCCCCCACTGCTAAGTTTAATACGTGAAATAAAACAAACGTGTGAGACGCAAAATAAATAATTCATTTGCATGCTGCACATTCTCCATTCTCTGTTGAGAGGCGAGCTCTTCTTCATTATTCTTCAGCCTTAAGTGCTATCGTCCCA
>CM031605.1:36276048-36286048 GCA_018398815.1 Conus ventricosus
TACAAAGTCAATGTTATATCCTGGGTAAGAACGCGTATGGAGTAAGATTGTGTGGATGTGAGATATTATTTCTGTCTCGTCTGTGCTTGACAGGCCACCAGAAACGATTCCGAACTCTAGCCCCGCCCTCTTGTAACCCTTTCCCCCTAACCCACATCCTCGCTAACTTCATCAAACTTCACCTCCCATCTTTTGTGTATGATCTTTTACAGAGCACATCACGCAGCAAACCACCCTCCACCACATCAAAGACTTCAAAGCAGACCGTCATCACCCACCGGGGTGTCGTCACCACCACCACCACCACCCACCACCACCACCACCACCAACACCAGCACCATGACGTCACCACTGGTGGCGGGAAAGACCAAGAAGTCACCCTGTGTGACGTCAGACAGTCAGCACTGTTCGAGGCAGTGACCAAGGGGAAGATTCACCTGACGCGCTTCATCCTGGCGGCGTCCAACAACCACCTGGTCAACGCCTGGGACAGAGAAGGCAGGACTGCCCTCGTCGCCTGCTGCGACATCAAGGTCAGCAGCCAGTGTCCTGTCTCACGTACCGTGGGAGGTCGATGGCTTGGACAAGCGACAGAGGCGGTTGCTGTGGTTGTGTTGTTGTTGTGATGGTGGTGGGGGTAGTGGTGGTATAGTGGTTGGTAGTAAGTCGCTGGCGGTTTTGTCATCGTCGTTCGTCTTGTTCTTCGTCTGCTTTCATGTAGCCGATGGTTGTGATTGTGGTGATGGTGGTGGTGGTGGTGGTGTGTGTAAGTGGTTTGGTAGTGGTGGTGGTGGGTCAAAAGCAATGTGTCTCTCTTTCATCTTATTTTCAAAGCTTTTTTTTTTGTTGGTGTGTGTATATATAGAGATGGGATGATTGGAGTTATCGGAAGGGGGAGGGGGGATAGTGGGAGACGGGCAAATTTGGGAGAGGTGGTGGTGGTGACGGTGGTGGTGGTTGAAAGCGCTGACTCTCTCTCATCTCATTTTCTAAAGCTTGTTGTTGCTGTTGTTGGTGGTGGTGGTGGTGATGTGTGTATGTATGGAGATGGACTGATTGGAGGGGGTGGGGATGGTGGGAGACGAGGAAGTTTGGGGAGGAGCAGCTGAGGGTGAAATGAGGAGGGGGGGGGGGAGGAGGGCGGCTACGGATATAACTAAATCAAGAAAGAGAGTGTGCTTAAAATAATCGTTGTCTTCAAATGATCCGTCAAAGAGCAACTATTGATCATCGAGAATTAGTCGAACCAAATCGCCCGATACGTCATATCAATAATGTACATTGAAGCTATTGATGATGTGATGCACAGGACTAGTCTACATTTCAGATGTGTACATCATTACCAAATTACTGTCCCCCAAAAAGCAATGTTAGCATCAATGACATCGTCGTTTCCCATCGTTGACTGATGGTGTTTTGTAGCTATTATCAAACACAAGCCTGTTTTCACTTTGCACGCACTCTCGTGCTACACGGATCCATTGTTCAGCATAATCAGATTATAGGCGACTTAGAACTCGATACTTTAAAACAAACGAACAGACAAACAAATAAACAAGCAATCAAGCAAGCAAACTTAAACAACTCGTTAAGCTCATTTTCTCAAATCTTAAAAACAGCGAGAATTTTTGGTAAACTAGATAAGATCTCCCTGGTATTTAGGAGAAGAGATTTGTTTTTTTTGTTTTTGCTGTGAAACTGAGAGACAATAATGACTTTTAGATCAGAGTCATACAAGTACTGTTTGACGGTGCGTTACTTAGTGCTGTATTTTGATTTTGTTTTCTTCTTTCTGTTCTTAAAGGATTGCCAGCCGTAATATAAACCATAATGTGCCTTTTGAAAGTCACGAGGTTTGTGCCCCTCTTTAAACCGATCGTTACAATGATCATTGTTCTGTTGTATTCCTAGCCATCGTGGCATTCAAGGCTACATGGTACCTGAGCATCTTGTTTTAAAAAATACCATTGAAAAACCTTACATGTCAAATACACTAAAACATCTGTCAAAATGCCACAAAAAATTAAAAGAAACCCACTCGCATCTGTTCCTCACTCCGACTTTAAGCCAAAGACTCGTTCAATAGCTGTGATAAGAGAAAATACACAGACAACAATAAACTCTTTTGAATCCGTGCAGACTCAAAGCAGCTCCTTCTAACTGTCTCCAGTAACCGTAGAAAAAACGAAACAATGTCGTGCAGACTACATATCAGTTGTTGTACATTCCTTGCACGTATGTCATACCTTGTATCGGGTGAGGAAACTCCGCAATGCATGCTGGGCCGTGAAGCATTCACATAGAATATATTACAAGTTTGGGATGTATACATCAAGCATATGAGCGTGTTACTGTAGATCCACAAAGACCTTCTTCCCAAATTGTTTCATAAGACTTTTTTTTCTTAAGGAAATGTGTGTTATTTCATGTCATGGGCATGTAAAATCGTCATCAAATTTGACGTTACGTATATTTGCATTGAAATTTCGAAATCGATATCTTTTAGTTTGAAATTTTGATTTAATTTTGCTGAAAAACATGATTAGTAAGTGGAAGAAATTAAGAACAGGTAAACAATCCCTTTTCCATTATGACAAATGACTTAAAAAGGGATTTGTCTGTCTGTCTGCCTATCTTTTCCTGTGTATCTATCATTAATCTATTTGTGTTCCTTACAAAGATGTCTGTATGTCTGTCTATTCATCATCACGCTATCTATCTATCTATCTATCTATCTATCTATCTATTTTGTCTATCTGTCTATCTGTCTGTCTATCTCTCATCTATCTATCTATCTATCTATCTATCTATCTATCTATCTATCTATCTACCTACCTATCTGGGGAGTGAATGGGGGTATGCAGAAGAGGACGTTAAATCGTCTGTATTAAAGCCTTCATTGCCAGCGTGTGAAAACTATTCTGTTCGCCGGGTCAGACACGACTTTCGTCTTCAGCACAGACTCATCAGTTGAACATGGGCTGATTATGGCAAGTCTATCCGTGGTACCTGCAATATAAAACACATGAGGTGCTTTTTCTGTTTTGTCTGTCCGTCTGTCTCTCTCTGTCCCCGACATTCTTTGCCGAGCTAGTGCAAAATCCAGACAGGCTGTCTGATCTCTGAATTTGGCAGGGAAAATTTCCCAAAGCACTATGCCGACACATCGAGACCGAATCCTTTATCGCTAGAAACAAACGCGAATTGATCACTATTTATAGCGAGGGCGGCGATGTGGGAATTTGAAGCGAGGCGGACGCACCTCGCTGTTGGCGTTCATACAAGTAAAATTGTGCTTATGGTCAGCGGGAATGGCTCAGTTGCGAGAGCATTACACTGAAAAGCTAGAGGTTCCTGGTTCAATCCCGGAAAACCAACACTTTTTTTTTATTGAAGGGATTCAATGTGGGTCCATAGCAAAGGGCGAGGGGTTTCGAGGCAAGGACGAGGGGGGATAGGGGGAAAGGGGGACCAGGGAGGGATAGGGGGAAAGGGGCACCAGGGAGGGGTAGGGGGAAAGGGCACCAGGGAGGGATTTGGGGAAAGGGGCACCAGGAGGGATAGGGGGAAAGGGGCACCCGGGAGGGATAGGGGGAAAGGGGCACCAGGGAGGGATAGGGGAAAGGGGGACCAGGGGGATAGGGGGAAAGGGCACCAGGGAAGGATAGGGGGAAAGGGGCACCAGGGGAGAAGGGGAGACCCGGGAATGGAAGGGGGATGAGGATAGGGGTGGTGATAGGGGAAATAGAAGAAGAAGATGGAGAGGAAGAGGAGGGGGCGAGGGAGGACGGGGGGGGGTGAGGAGACGGGCGAATGGAGGACGGGAGTAGAGAGGCGACGCAGATGGTAGGGAATAGGGGTGACGATGGAGAGGGGGGGGGGAGAGAAGGGGGAGGGGCGGGTGGTACCACATGTATAAAATAGGTGGTATTCTCGCCATCGAGAGAGAGAAAAAAAAAATTCGAAGACTTTCCCAAATTACCCAGCGAAAGACAGCAGAAGAAAATTGGAATAAAGGGGAACGAAGATGTGATTTGCAGGAAGTAAGTGAAAAGTAATCATTGACAAAGAAAATCTTCGACCATATACCTAGGGATCCCCGACAAAAGATGTAAGGGAAGTAAGCATGTGCTAACAGTGTGGAAAGGGGCAGCTCTTTTGTTTAACGACTGCCTGTCTGTCTGTCTGTCTGTCTCTTTCTGTCAGTCTGTCTGTCTGTCTCTTTTCCCCTTTATCTCACTCTGTACAACGGCCAGCGCTGTGTGTGTGTGTTTTGTGTGTGTGTTGTGTGTGTGTGGTGTTGTGTGTTTTCGTGCGTGCGAGCACGCGCGCGCGCTCGCGAGTGCTCACGTGCATTTATGTTAAGTGGCAGTAGGTCAGTTAGATGGGGGGTCTATGTGTATATACATCTGTGACTGGTTTGTATATCCACACACCCCACACATACAGACGGATGGACAGGTAGTGAATGGAGAAGGGACAGTAACAGACGTGGCTTTTCACCCTCTCTGCTTGCTGTCTCACTCTCATCCGTCGTCGCTCATTTTCCGAGGAATCACAGGGTTTTTTCCGGTAATGCAAAATGCCCGACCACTTTTTACGAGGGTGAACAGGTCACCAGGGGAGAAAACCCCGGAGCGGAAGACTTCGGGGTGTTTCTTCCCCCCCCCCCCTCCCCGCTCTCTTTTTCCTCCTTCTCCTCCGCCTCCTCTTCCGCTAACTAGTTTGGGGATACAAGGATCATCCCTGTCCAACAATTTTCCCCCCCAGCCAAACATTTTCCCTGGGGAGCGCCTCGGAGGGGAAAAACCCTTTTGGGGTCAAGGGTTCGGGTTGGTTTTCTTCCCCGGGTCCCCACCCTTTCCCCTCTCCCCCCTTTACCTCCTTTGCCCCCCCCCTTTCCCCCCCCCCTCCCTTTCCCCAAGACCCCTGCCCTCTCCCCTTGAATTTTGTACGGGCTAAGGAAAACCGTGGCCCTGTCTATTTTTGTGTGTTGGTAAAAACTTAACGTGACGGGAATTTTCATGTTTGAATGACCATGATGAAATCACCCCAATTTAAACAGTTTTGGGGGTAATAAAATTATAATAATAATAAAATAATAATAAAAATTACGGGGGGTTCCCCCGGAAAAACCTCGAAATCGCAGTTACCGCTAAAAAAAAGGGAAAAGCCATTTAAAAATTAAACATACAAAATGAAAGTTTTTCCTTGTCGTTTGACAAAAAAAATTTTATGTCAAAGGGAAAGGGGGTTCTTGTCTTTTCCCGGTTTTTAAAAAATTTTTTTTAAATTTTCATAACGGGGTTTTTAATTAAAAAAAATTTGGGAAATTTTAATGGGGGTTTTAAATAAAAAAAGGATTTTGGCAGCCCCAAAGCCTAGTAAAATCTACACGAAAAAGGGGCCCGGATAAACCACGTAAAAGTATTCCGTTTTTTCGGGGCCAAGTGCCCCAGCACACATGGGAAACGGGGACTGAAATACCTTTTAGTTAAATCCCGGGAAAGGAAGGGGTGTGCGGATGGCCCAACTCAAGGCCTAAATTAAACCCCGTAGCTTTTAACTACATGTGTCTGTGATAGCGTTGCTTGAAAAAAAACAGCCTGCACAAACCCAAGTTTTGGTTTAAAGGGGGCTTTCAAAACAAAACCATTGCCCCCGGGCAACTTCCAAAACTTTTCTATTGAAACTGATAAAACCAGTAAGGGCCCTTTCCCCAAATAACCAAAAAATGACTACCCACCTTTTGACTAAATATAAAAGACGTAGTTGGTGTTTGATTCTTTTTTCCCCACTTAAATGTTATTAGGGAACTGATTTTAAACGAAAATTTTTTAAAACTTTCCTTTTCCCTGAACTTAAAGTGTAATAGTTTGTCGAACAAAGTCTCTCTATTTTGTATTTTTTTTTAATCTAAAATAAATTTTACGTGACCGTCTTTTTATAAATATTTTTAATTTTATAATAAATTTACAAAAATTTAAACCCTTTTTTCATACACCCAGGAATGCAATAAAAAATAAAACATTCGATAAGGGAACATTTTAAAAACCTTTTTAAATTCTTTAAAATATATATCCCAGCCAAAATACAAAAAGTAAACTAACAACAAAACAAAAAAAAAAAAAAAAACAAAAAAAAAAACAACAACCCTTTAAAAAAACAAAAACCTGTGAAAAAGTGATAGCCCCCGACCTTTTCCGTTTTACACCCCCTTTTAAATTTCCCAAACCAAAACGAGCAAAGTAAAATTATTCAAGTTCCCGGGACACATCAATATCACGTCACACTAACCTTGCAAAATAGCCTGATTATCATCACCAAAAAAAGGAAACTGAAAAGGGCCCCAATTCAGTCTTTTTTCCCTGTAGCCCGTATGTAATATCCCCCGTCACAACGTGGGCAAAGCAACAAGTTCAAGACACTTGGATCTTTCCCCTTAAAAAAAAGCAGCATGTCAATACTGTAAAATACTTTTTTAAAAGGGGGACGTTTTTTCAAAACGATGTTTTTCAACATTCCCCCAAAGTTTAATTCACACAATATCCCAAAATATCAAGTCACATAATTTTCCAAATGAGGGGGGTTTCTTGGGATTATAACCGTGAATGATTCAATGTGAAAGCCTTTTGGGGGGAAAGTGAAAAGATTATCCAGTCACTTGTCCTTCTCGTTGATGTCGGTGTGGGGGGGCGATCCTTGGCAGCAGAAAGGCAGGGAGGTTTCCCTTGAAGGGGTTGGGGTTCCTCGGGGAAAGACTCCCCGGGAAAAAAGGTACAGAAGGTCACTTTTTTCCTTCCGAATGGGGAATTTTTTTGGGTGTAGAGATGAGGGACGGGCTTGTAGTATGGGGCAGTACGGCCCCTCTTTTCTGGGCCCCAACTACCTTTATGGCCCTTTTAGCTGGGCGATCAAGAAGTTTTGTATAAAATTTCATCCCTTCCCCTGCCCCCTTTTCCCAAAAAAGGCAAACTTTTAAATTGCAGCCCCTTTTTCTTTTGGGGCCCCTGATGCCGTTTTGTGTTTTTGAAAGCCCAAGCAAACCCGTGCCTTAAAGTCCCAAAAAGTCGTAAATTTTTATTGGAAGACCATATAGGGCCGTGTTCTTCTTTGGCCATGGGGCCCGGATGATGTCCCAGCCTGCTTGGGGGAAAAATGGGGGGTTTCTTTTCTTTTCGAACGTGATAGCCGCGTGCAGGGGTCCCCACCCCATCTGCGTATGGCTAAATCTCCAGGAACTTGTTGGTTTAAAAGGGCTGAATGTGGGCCGATGTTCTGGACGCATGGGGAAGGGGCTCTGCCAGGGACTGGTTTTGGTTTTGGGCCCCGAGCAACAGTCCCAATAGATGAAAAACTTCCCCCCCACCCAAAAACTGGAAGTGAGGGTCAGGGAAAAGTAGATCACGTTGCGATCTCACAGCCCCCTCTTACCCTCCGTTCATCCCCGGAAAACAACCCTTTGGGCCCCCCCATCGGGCCGTGGGGTAAATGGTTTAAAATTATACACCAAAAACTTTCGTCTATAATTTTAAATGACTCACTAAGCCGCAGGGGGGCTGGAGGGCTGCCCGCAGAAACCCGTGACCACATCTTTCGGCGATCTTCCTTGGCCTCGCCTTGTCCCCCCCTTTCCCCAAGGCGGCCCTTTTTTCCTTTCTTTTCCCGTGTTCTTTATAGCTTTGATGTCATCTTCGTGGCCAAATCTGAAGTCTTTTTTTACCGGGGAAAACACACACACAGAACCCTTTATTTTTTTTTGGGGGGACAAAGGGGAATTTCCAGATTGTACTCGCTTAATTTTTTTTTGGCCCGTACCTTTTAGTGGGGAAAATGGGGTGCAAAATCCCTGCTCTTTGGGACTGCTGCACAAGAAAACGTGCATCTTCTTCACGGGCAAACCCAGGGCCCCAAAAATTTTCGCTGCGTGTTTCCTTTTCCCTTTTTGTAGTAGACCCCTACGGCGGAAAACTCTATTGTCTTCTGACGCCCCCCCCCAAAAGCGCTTCGCTAGTTTTTTGGGGTTTTTGGGCTGGCAAATTTCCCCGACTTCTTTTGGCCCTAAAGGGCTGAATTTTGCGTTCTTTAGGGGGCGTTTATCAACGTAGGGTTCGCCTTTTTCCCCGTGTCCCCCAAAAAGAACTTTTTTCACAAAGCGTTGTTCCCCGGGCCCTCCAAAAAACAAAAAAAAAAGGTCCCGGGCCCCCTTTTACGCTTTTGGGGACGGCATATTTTCCGCCCCCCAGAATTTAAATGACGTCCTCTTCCCTTTCATGACAAAAATAAAGTCTTTCTGCGTTGTAAGTGTCCAAGGGGATAAAAATGTCTAAAGATCGCTGCCGAATTTTTTTCTGGGGCGCGATCATTGCACTTTAAAAACCCCACTTGCAAAAGTCAAACCCGCTGGACACATTTGGCTTGCCAAAAATTTGCCCCGTCTGAGGGTACATACTCTTTTCCCTTTCAAAATTTTAAAGGGTTTTTTTCACGTTTTGTTTCCAAACTCCCGGGGTTTGGCCCTTTTCCCTTTCCCTTGGGAAAAATGTTTTTTTGGGGGTTTTTTTTTTTGGGGGATCCTTGTTTTCTTGGAGTGAGGGTTTTCCCCTGGGATTGAACTGTTTTTTTGTTTGGGGTTTGGGTTTTTTAACTCTCGTCCGGGTGGGGCTACTTTTGGGCCCCTCCCCCGACTGTCCCCAAACATCTGGGTTTTGATCTTTGGGTTTGGGGTCGGGCTGAAGTGTGGGTTTGGGAATCTTGCCATCCCCCTTTAAACAAATTTAAAACTGACTTCAAGCTGAATCCCTGAAGACTGTTGTGCCTGACCTGGCAAGCATCGAATGAGACGGCTCGGGACAGTGGGAAACCAGTGTGATTCGTTCTGCGTGCTGCCAAATCCCTGCCGCCGGTTTCTGCTATTTGGGTGGCAAGAAGTCTAAGACGGGGTTTTTAAAAAATCACTCGTGAAACACGGACTGGTCTCTCGGACCCAGTTTGGCCCCAAAAACCCCGTGGCGGTCTGCGGGTCATTTTCTCCATTTTGGGCCCGGCTGTTTCAATTAAAAACATTCATATGGAAAACCCATAAAAATGTCATTGGTCATCTACCCCAGGTTTTGGGGGCCCGAAGGGCCCCTAAGCCCCCATAATGTCTTCAAGGGGGTCCCCACAAACAGCGCGGGGTTTTCCCGTCCTGTTATGTCTTCCCCGATGAAAAGGGGGAGGCTTTTCCAAAAAAAAAAGTTTTTCCGGGCTGGGTTCACTTTTTTTGGGGTCAAACCATTACCTATAACAGGGTTTTTCCAGACCAACGGGGTGTATTGCGACCCTTTTCCCCTCTTTCCTTTGTTTGTGCCAGACTGGCAGCCCTTTTGCCCGATCAGATCACTCTGACGTTTGGGCTTCCGACGTTTTTTTCTGCTTTGGACTGGGGGGAAGCTACTTTCAAAAGGGGTCCGGGCTCTTGGTCCTGTGGGGATGTCCCCCGATTCTTCTGAGGGACAAAAGTCGGGGGCTGCAAATCATCAAAACTTCAGACCCAACTTTTTATAAGGGGGGCTTTTATCTTAAGAAAAATTGAAGGGCTGAATGTGGGGAAACAAACCCTTTTTTTAAAACAGAAGGTTTTATTTATCAGACCACAAATGCATCCCCCCTGACCCGCTGCTGCCTTTTGGTTTCATTTGAATGAGCCGCGAATTTTGTCCCCCCTGAGACAAAGAAGTCGCCAATTGAGATACACCCGCCTCCATCCTGTCTGGGTCCATGCGGTTCACACTGGATACCAACCTGCAACAGGGGAAAAATTTTTAAAAAAAATCAAGCTTGATGAAACCAAAGAAAAGTTAGCCATGCCATTAAAAAATATTTAACAGTTGTAAATTTTAAAAGTGCATCTGGTGCCAAATATTAAATTAAAATTTGGGGGTGGGGGGTGTGGGGTGGGGGGTGTGTGTGTGTGTGTTGGGGTGTGTGTGTGGTTTTTTGTGTGTGTAGTGGGTTG
>CM031605.1:36308548-36311048 GCA_018398815.1 Conus ventricosus
AAGAAAGAAAAAAAACAACATCAAACAAACAAAAGGCACAAAGCATTTTTGATGTTGAGGAAACGCACTAGACAGGTCACTTCCCCTGTATTTAACCCCTTGTTTGCTCTGTAGATCTAAAAAAAAAAGCAAAGAAAAAAGAGAAACCTTAGCCCAAACCAGCCAGCCAGCCAACCAACCACCAGCCAACCAACCAACCAAGCAACCAAGCAACCAACCAACCAACCAACCAACCAACCAACCAACTAATCAGCCAATCAACCAACGAACCAACCAACCAACCAACCAACCAGCCTCACAACCAGCCTACCAACCAACCAAACAGCCTACCAACCAGCCTACCAACCAACCAACAATCAACCAACCAAAGAAAAAGTTAACGCCATCAGAAAGTGTTTCAGACCAACACTTTGAAAGTATACTAGTTGACTGTGGAGTTCGTACACAACGAGTGGTTTATGGAAAGGTACTGGCTTTATAAGCCCGTAACAGGTGCTTCCTCTGCTTTCTCCAGGAAAACAGTTAGTAACCTTTGTGAAAACGGAGATAATAGGGAAAACAGTTATTCTTACTGCACCAAGGAAAGCATCTATTGCCCTTCTAAAAAAATCATGATAATAGGGTAATCCATTATCGTCACTGTTTTCCTCATAGAAGACAATTATTACCTTTCAAGGAAACAGTATTAATAACATGAAAAGCGCTAATTACTACTGTTTCTTCCCGTGAAAAACAGTTTTTACCAACGGTAGAGAAATCAGACATTATCAGGGTTTTTTCCCGAAGAAAACGGTTGTCACCCTTGAAAAGTGTAAATAAGGGAAACCAGTGATTGTAACTATTTTCTCTAAAAGACGGTAACTACCGTTCAAGAAAATAGTAATGATAGGAAAATTAGCTGTAATGACAGTTTTCCAAGGGGAAACACAGAACAACAACAACAGCCATTGATGGAGGATTTAGTTGTACTTAACTTCTTTTTTCAAGGAAAACGATTATCACCCTTCCTGGAGAAAATGATAAAAACTGGTTGCTCACGATACAGATATTACCAGTGTTTTCGCGAAGGAGATTTCACCAAAGGGATAAAGATTGCCGAATTCTGGGCATGCGACTTATCCACCACTGGCACAAAGGTTGCCGTGTTATGGGCATGAGACTTATCCACCAAAGGGTTAAAGATTGCCGAATTCTGGGCATGTGACTTATCCACCACAGGCACAAAGGTTGCCGTGTTATGGGCATGAGACTTATCCACCAAAGGGTTAAAGATTGCCGAATTCTGGGTATGTGACTTATCCACCACAGGCACAAAGGTTGCCGTGTTATGGGCATGAGACTTATCCACCATAGGGTTACAGATTGCCGAGGTCTGGCCATGTGACGTATCCACCAATCCACCATAGAGGCAAAGGTTGCTGAGAGAGAGAGAGAGAGAGAGAGAGAGAGAGAGAGAGAGAGAGAGAGAAAGAGAGAGAGAGAGAGAGAGAGAGAGAGAGAGAGAGAGAGAGAGAGAGAGAGAGAGAGCCGTATGGGAGCACCTTAAGAAGGAAAGAAGGAAGAAAGAACGCGAAAATGTCTGAACACACACACACACACACACACACACACACACACACACACACACACACACACACACACACACACACACACACGCGCGCGCGCGCGCGCGCGCGCGCGCGCGCGCACGCACACGAAAAACAGACTCAGAAGTACAGAAAGAAGGAAGAAAGAATTTATGAAAAACAAGAGAAGAAAGAAGTCGATGATATCCAAATATCTTGAATAAAAAAGAAACTGGAAAACACAGACAGTAGATGGGAAGAATGGGTTAAAAAACAAAACAGCAACAAGCAAACAAGAAACAACGAAAAGAACAAGAAAGAATCAAAGCGAGGACACTTCAACAAAAAAGAGAGAAGCGAACTCAGAAATACAGAAGGGGCTAGAAGGGGCAAAAAGGAAGAAGGAGACATTTCTGAAAGAACAAAAAAAAAAAAAGAAGAAAATGTAGAAATTCAGAAAGTAGGAATAATGGACAAAAGGCCGGAAATTTGGGGAGGGGGGGGGGGGGGGGGGGGGGGGGGGGGGTGAGGGGGAGAAAGGGACTAAAACAGAAACAAAAAGGTACTCACAAGGGCAATGTCTCAACATCTTTATAAGAAAGAAGAGAAGGAATGAGGGGAAAAGAAGACAAGGAACAGCTCTGAAGCATCAGATGTTCAGAAGAAAACAATTCCAGCAAATCAATCACGAACAAAACAAAACCAACAAACAAATAAAGTAAGTTCTAGTCTCGTGTTGTGAAATTCTCTTCTCGGTCTACGAACATGACTCACCAGTGACTGTCACGATCAGCGTAGAAACCTTAGAAAGGAGCGTGTAATCCAAGGTAAACGTATTAACGTCACCAAAAGTAAGACAGAGACACACGGCAGAGCTTCCTCCGGCGGGGAGGCCTCCCGCACATCTGACGCTGATAACTTTCAGTTAGCTGGCT
>CM031605.1:36318548-36326048 GCA_018398815.1 Conus ventricosus
TGTCTATTTGTGTGTCTACCTCCCTCTCATTTTCTGTCTGTCTGTCCATCTGTCTGTCTGTCTGTCTGTCTGTCTGTCTGTCTGTCTGTCTGTCTGTCTCTCTCTCTCTCTCTCTCTCTCTCTCTCTCTCTCTCTCTCTCTGTGAAGGCTCAATGGAGTTGGTGCATGGACACAAAAACGTTGTCAGATGCGCTTGTGGAATTTACTGGTCCCATTAATTGCATTCCCAGCCACTGGGAGCCGGGTTGTCGGGGAAAAACTTTCAGCCACTTTCTATTGATCCATGTTTATCTTTTGGAATGTCACTCACAATAAAAAAAGGGAAAAAAAAGTGAAATCCTAGATGAAATCCTCAAATAACATTGCTGCCAGAACTCGTCAATGCCTTGAACAGCGGTTTGAACGGCTGGTTGATTAGATTTGCAGACGGGGCTGACAATTTCATCACGTGGCACACTCTAGGCCCAAAGTTTGGTAATGTCTATGAGACAGGTAGACAAACAGACAGGCAGACAGACAGTCAACCAGTCGGAGGGACGGTTCAAGTTAATGAGATGGATACACAAAGACAGAAGACTGAACCAGACGACAACGTTATCGAACGCTAGCTAAATGACGACTAAACACACAAAACAGTATGTACAGCAAGACTTAAGACTCAAAACAGACGAAGCAACACAGTACAGACTGTACAGCAAGATTTATAACATACAACAGACAAAGCAACACGAAACAGAATGTACAGCAAGATTTATTACACAAAACAGACAAAGCAACACAAAATAGAATGTGCAGCAAGACTCATCACACTAAACAGACAAAGCATCATGAAACAGAATGCACAACAAGACTTATTACACAAAACAGACAAAGCAACACAAAATAGAATGTAACGCAAGACTAAATATACAAAACAGACAAAGCAACACAAAATAGAATGTAACGCAAGACTTATCACAAAACACAGCCAAAGCAACACAAAACAAAATGTACAGGAAGACTTATCACCAAAAAACAGCCAAAGCAACACAAAACAAAATGTACAGGAAGACTCATCACAAAAATAAAAATAGCCAAGCAACACAAAACAAAATGTACAGGAAGACTTATTACATAAAACAGACAAAGCAACTCAGAACAGAATGTACCACAGGACTTATTACACAGGAGACAAAGCAAATCAGAACAGAATGTACCACAGGACTTATTACACAGAAGGAGACAAAGCGACTCAGAACAGAATGTACCACAGGACTTATTACACAGAAGGAGACAAAGCAACTCAGAACAGAATGTACCACAGGACTTATTACACAGAAGGAGACAAAGCGACTCAGAACAGAATGTACCACAGGACTTATTACATAGAAGGAGACAAGCGACTCAGAACAGAATGTACCACAGGACTTATTACATAGAAGGAGACAAAGCGACTCAGAACAGAATGTACCACAGGACTTATTACATAGGAGACAAAGCGAATTTTTGATAATCATGTCTTCATCAGACGTCACAAACACCAGAAACACCAGAAACACACACACTCACACACACACACACACACACACACACACACACACACACACACACAAAACACACACACACAACACACACACACACACACACACACACACACACACACACACACACACACACACACACACACACACACACACACACACACACACACACACACACACACACACTTCCCAGAGTATTTTTGAGAATACCCTAGAGATAAAAAAAAAGACAGCGTCTAAAAGGTAAACGAACAGATGAAATGAGAGATACACAGATAGACAAACGAACTGAAAGCTACGTACATTGACAGATCAATAGCACCCGACCACCTTGACGCTACTTGAATGGACTGGAGGTGCGCAGATAAACCCGAAATACCCAAGAACGATCCGACGTTACTAAGTGTAATAGGAAATCTTAGATGTGGCAGGGAACAGTGAACAGCGAACAATAAGCAAGCAGGGTGATTCTTGCTCCAAACGAATGCTACGATTCGGTGGCAGAAACGAAAACACAGAGCACACAGAACAAACAAGGAGACGTCCGGTAAGTGCTGTTAAGACAATCGCGCGCCAGCGAAATCTCTTAGATCACACACACAGACGAACAGTGTAGTTAAGTACCAGGAGAAATGAAACCAGTTCCAAAGCTGTCTCACAACTTTCGATGAGAATCAAACGATGTCAAAATCAGCACACTGAAAACGACTTTTGTTCACATAGAACATTCAGTCCCTGAGTGTTCGCTGGGAAAATTGACGCTTTTGCCGTGTACATTTTCTGAGTCTGCATACATGAGACCTGATTACATTCTCTTATGTGACAGCGATGAGGAACAGGTGTCAAATTTCTCAACACACAATGGCTTCATGTTTTTGGTTCACCCAAGGGAACATGGACAGATGGTTGGCATCTGTATGAAACAGTAATGAAAGTAATTCCTCACAGATCTGACCTGGATTCTACGTCCTCTCAGCAGTTACGGTTTGTTTATCTAGTTATAAGCTGGAAAACTGTGGTCGAAACGACATTGACCTCAAAGATACAGCATACATGATGCGCACACTCACACATACATAGACTCATACATGCGCGCGCGCACACACACACACATATACAGAGACAGACCGATAGACCGACAGACAGATAAACACACACTCGCACATGCCCGCGCGCGCAAAACACACACACACACACACACACACACACACACACACACACACACACACACACACACACACACACACACACACACACACTCACACGCACGCACGCACGCACGCACGCACAGACACACACACGCACGCACACACACACACACACACACACATAGCGCACTTGCGTGTACATGCATGTACACGCGTGCACACATACTCATACTAGACCCTATCCTTCCCTCCTAACCCTCGTGCCCTTCCCCATCTCCCCCCTCCTCTCTTTTGCCAGCGCTGCATAAACACACTTTAATATTATCATTAATATCATGATGATGATGATCATCATCATGATCACTATCATCACCGATGATGATGATGATGATGATGATGATGATGATGATGGTGATGGTGATGGTGATGATGATGATGATGATGATGATGATGATGATGATGATCATCATCATCATCATCATCATCATCATCATCATCATCACCATTACTAGTTTTCGACTCACATGTCTGACCATACAGGCTGTTTACTCAGAGCATTTATGCGTGAAATGAGAAATATTCCCGGGAGGCAGGAGAAGAAGGGGAATATTAAGAAAAAAGGGGGAGAGGGTGGGGAGAGGGGGGGGGGGAGAGACAGGGAAGGAGGGGGAGGGGGAAGATGGAGGGAGAGGGAAGACAGGAGGGGCGGGAGGGGGGCCGGGAGGGGACGGGGGGGGGGGGGGGGGGGGGGTAAATTGTGCCTTGGGTGGGCCGTCGATCATTCATGTCCCTTTTACATGGTGACGACAAAAATCGATGGGCAAAATGTTGCGACAACACGGTGACGGACTCGTTTGGAAGTGGGGGAGACAGGAATCGGCTAGAAGAGTGATGGACATGCTGCGATGTTTTTGTACGTGGGGGAGAAAGAGAGAGAGAGAGAGAGAGGAGGAGAGAGAGAGGAGAGAAGAGAGAGAGAGAGAGCAGAGACAGAGAGAAAAAGAGAGAGTGAGAAGAGACAGAGAGACAGAGAGAACAGAGAGAGAGAAGAAGAGAGAGAGAGAAGAGACAAGAAGAGAGAGAAGAGAGAGAGAGAGAGACGACAGAGAGACAGAGAGACAGAGAAAGAAGAGAGAGAGAATGAGAGAGAGAGAGAGAGAGAGAGAGAGACAGAGACAGGAGAAGAGAGAGAGAGAGAGAGAGAGAAAGAGAGAGAGAGAGAGAGAGAGAGAGAGAGAGAGAGAGGAGAGAGAGAGAGAGGAAGAGAGAGAGAGAGAGAGAGAAGCGGAAGGAGCGGGGTGGGGGTGGGGGTGGGGTGGGGGTTCTGATGGGATGGGGTGTGACTCGAATGATATTAAAGAAAAAAGAAAAAGAACCCAAGGAGCAAGGGGATAATGAAAGACAGCACGTAGCGATGTTGCGCAATGCAGTAGAGCGCCACCACAGTTCTCCCCACTCCCCAACCCCCACCCGTACACCCCCCCCCCAACCCCACCCCCCGTCTAACCCACTCCTCCCGAGCCTTTCCCTCTCCACCCCCTCCCTCCTAGCCACCCCCTCCCCCCACCCCTCTCGTCCTTCCAATCATCATTATGGACGCTGTCGCCACACCTGTGCTTATACGATGCTACGATCCAACGTTAATAAGTTTTGTAAGGCAATGGCATGCAGGAACATCTCTTACATCAGGGCCTGAATTCCCCCCCCCCCCCCCCTATTTGTTTGATGTGTTTCACCGAAGAGAGAGAGAGAGAGAGAGAAGAGATGAGAGAGAGAGAGAGAGAGAGAGAGAGAGGGAGAGAGAGAGAGAGAGAGAGAGAGAGAGAGAGAATGACAATGACAATGAATACAGTTTAATGTCATCAGCAAAACCTGCTATTTGACATGGGGAGCACTGTTTGAACAAAATTAAGAAAAATCAAAATTAAAGAGAATCAGAAAGCAAATAGAAATTCGTAAACACCATAAATAGCAAGCGACCAGCAGGCCTAGTCAATAAGTTGAGAGGACAACAGGATTTAACAAGAAAGAACATTAATTCGACTTAAGTATTGAAAAGTTTCCTTTTTCGAAGGATATTTGCTTCTGCAATAAATTTAGCAATAGATTTTAAATTGTTTTCACTATCACTCTGTAACAGAGTGACTAAGTCACGTTCTTCTGCTAATACTGATTTAAACAGATCGCACTTTTCCCCGTACCTTTTCATACACCTCACACTGAAAGAAAAAGTGAAATTCATCTTCTATATTATTTTTTTTTACGAATTGGACAGATACAGTTACGTTCATTATTAAATATACCATACCATCTTTCTTTAGCATATAGACCAAGGGTCCTTGTTCGAAAGCGTGCTAATGAATCCCTATGCCATTTTCGCGTTACAACCGATAAATACTTTTCTGGCTGTACGTCACTATTAAAGCGCAAGAACCAAGAGTATTTCTCACTATTTTCTAATTCAGAGTGCCAGATCTGTTGGTAGGAGGATATCAAACGCTGTTGGTAGGAGGATATCAAACGCTCTTTAAATTCTAGAATAAAAAGTTTGTCGTTCTCAACACCCTGGTTATTCCATACAAAACCAAATCCAGTTTCGAAAAGCAGATTTTTTACTCCAGAAACCCAGTTTTGTCTTCCATTCTCATGTTGTCTTAATAACATATAATATGCTTGTTTATTAATTCTGCTTTGTGGAAGTTTTACAAGACGTAGCCAATACTTGACACACTTAGTTTTGGAACGTATTTGCAAGGGGTATCTACCCGTTTCTCCATATGCCATTTTATTAGAACTGTGTAAAGGGATGTTTAGAAAACGTTTAATCGCCAGTGTGTGCACCTTTTCCATAAGGTCATTTTCCAATAAACCCCATATTTCTCCTCCATATGTTATCATAGGTTCCACTTGTGAATCAAAAAGTTTCCAAAATATGGTAGGTTCAATACATTTCAACTTCCTTAGAGATCTTAAATTCTCAATAACTCCTTTCCTTCCTTTTCTATACATTTCCATCCATGCCTTACTCATACTTAGTTTAGTTGTGAAAATTAGACCTAAGTATTTGTAGTTGTTTGCAACTTTAACTTCTAAATCGCCATACCATCATTTTTCATGCCTAGCCAAATACCCTCCCTTTCTGAAAACCATTATCTTTGTCTTATCCATATTAACCGTTAATTTCAGTCTAGCTGCCTCTCCGTTTAGTGCATTTAATTGATTCTGCAGTCCAACGGGCGTATCTGAAACAAGAATCACATCATCTGCAAATAGCAGATGAGAGAGAGAGAGAGAGAGAGAGGAGAGAGAGAGAGAGAGAGAGGAGAGATGGAGAGAGAGAGAGAGAGAGAGAGACAGACAGACAGAGACAGAGAGAGAGAGAGAGAGAGAGAGAGAGAGAGAGAGAGAGATTGAGAGAGAGAGAATGAGAGAGATTGAGAGAGAGTGAGAGAAAGTGAGTGAGTGAGAGAGACTGAGAGAGTGAGTGAGTGAGAGAGAGATTGAGAGAGAGAGAAAGAGAGAGAGAGAGAGAGAGAGAGAGAGAGAGAGGAGAAGAGAGAGAGAGAGAGAGAGAGAGTAAGCGACAGTGAGTGAGTGAGTGAGTGAGTGAGTGAGTGAGAATTAGATTGAGCGAGTGAGAGTGAGAGAGAGAGAGAGAGAGAGGAGAGAGAGAGAGAGAGAGAGACAGACAGACAGACAGACAGACAGACAGACAGACAGACAGTGTGACAGAGAGAGACAAAGAGAACACAAGGGGTGGCGGAGGGCGAGAGGGCAGGGACATTTCTGTGAGTGTGTGTATTCGGTTTGCCTGCTAATACAGATCCTTTCCTCCCAAATACCTAATTCAAAAAAAAAAAAAAAAATCCGAAGACGATCATAGAAAGATTCCATTGTACAAGACATCATAGATCACTGTGCCAGAAATGCTCACTGCGATGTTATGAACGGCTTTGCCAACATAAGCAATACATTGCAAAAGCAGAAGGGGCGCCGGGAGAGTGCAGACCTCTGCCAATGTTGAGAGGATCCTGCATCCGCTCTGTGATCCGGATCCGTGTCAATTTTATGCGTTCGTCCCTGGGCCAGGATCTGAGCAACGGATCCGCATAAAAATTATTGGATGTTATCTTAGGGCCACATTCTATCTTTTATAAAGTTTGGTTTAAATCGATTGAGCAGGTTTTGCATAATTTAGCTGACATACAAACACACAAATCCACAGATAACGGGTAGAAATATATTCTTCCAAGCGGAGGCAATAACAAGGTTACGATACGAAACCATCTGCAGGCTCATCTTGACTAAATTAAAACGATAGAGAACGCAAATATAGACCACAGTCATTCAAATACCATAGAGACTGACGCAGTGTTAGACCATAGCCATTACAAGACCATAGAGACTGACGCAGTGCTAGACCATAGCCATTCCAAGACCATAGAGACTGACGCAGTGTTAGACCATAGCCATTTCAAGACCATAGAGACTGACGCAGTGCTAGACCATAGCCATTCCAAGACCATAGACACTGACGCAGTGCTAGACCATAGTCATTCCAAGACCATAGAGACTGACGCAATGTTAGACCATAGTCATTCCAAGACCATAGAGACTGACGCAGCGTCATTCCATAGCCATTCCAAGACCATAGAGAATACGCAGTGTTAGATCATAGTTGTTCCAAGACCATAGAGAATACGCAGCGTTAAACTATAGTCATTCCAAGACCATAGAGAGTGACGCAGTGTTAGACCATAGTTGTTCCAAGACCATGGAGACTGACGCAGTGTTAGACCATAGTTGTTCCAAGGTCTTGAAGCATTAAAAAT
>CM031605.1:36328548-36333548 GCA_018398815.1 Conus ventricosus
GACAGGAAGAAGAGGAGAGGGAAAAAGAGAGAGTGCTGAGTAAAAAAGGACGGGACAGAAAGAAAGATGAATGCTACCAGCCACGACTCAGACGAGAAATAACGAGCTCAACCTCCTCCCACACCCCCCCCTCCCCCACCGACATTTGTCACACTGTGACCCGTACAACAGGGCATCAAAAGCGAAAACGATTCTGCATCAAACTAAAAGACTTCTTCACATTGAAACACTATTTCATCAAACCGAGAGACCATTACACCACATTGAAACATTTCTGCTTTCAACAGCAGACCACTACGTCAAAGCGAAACGGTTCTATATAAAACTGAAGACCATTGTATCAAGCACGCCAGAACAAAACTACATTGAAATACAGGACTACGACATCGAAACAAAACAGCACAGTATCAAATTGAAGATAACAACATCAAGGCAAAACACTACTACATCAAAGCGAAACAGTACTATGTCAATGGAACTGAAGACCACTATATCAAACCCAAACACTACTACATCAAAGCGAAACAGTACTATGTCAATCGAACTGAAGACCATCATATTAAAACCCAAACACTACTACATCAAAGCGAAACAGTACTATGTCAATGGAACTGAAGACCACTATATCAAATCCAAACACTACTACATCAAAGCGAAACAGTACTATGTCAATGGAACTGAAGACCACTATATGAAACCCAAACACTACTACATCAAAGCGAAACAGTACTATGTCAATGGAACTGAAGACCACCATATCAAGCCAAAACACTACTACATCAAAGCGAAACAGTACTATGTCAATCGAACTGAAGACCACCATATCAAACCAAAACACTACTACATCAAAGCGAAACAGTACTATGTCAATGGAACTGAAGACCACTATATCAAACCCAAACACTACTACATCAAAGCGAAACAGTACTATGTCAGTCGAACTGAAGACCACCATATCAAACCAAAACACTACTACATCAAAGCGAAACAGTACTATGTCAATCGAACTGAAGACCACTCTATCAAACCCAAACACTACTACATCAAAGCGAAACAGTACTATGTCAATGGAACTGAAGACCACTATATGAAACCCAAACACTACTACATCAAAGCGAAACAGCACATTATCAAACTGAACACCACTATATCAAACCAAAACACTATTGCATCAAAGCGAAACAGTACTATATCAAACTGAAGACTACTATATACAGAACGCTACTACATCAAAACGAAAGACTTCTACTACATCAAGGAAAACGCTCTTATGCTAAATCTAACACTGTTCTGTGAAAACGATACACTATTAGAATATCTCGAGTTCATAAAACCGAAACACTACCATATGAAACCGCCAACCACTATATTAAACCGGAGATTACCTCATCAAATCGAAAGGCTGTAACATCAAAATGAAACACTACTTCATTAAAGCGATGCAGTACCTTATCAAACCAAGTGCTACTACATCAAAACAAAACACTACCACATCAAACCGAAACATAAAGGGAAACACTACAACATCAGATTGAAATCTGTTGTATTAGACCGAAACTCTGTCTCATCACACCGAAGACTACCACATCAAACCAGATGACTAATATCTCGAACAGAGGACTACACCAATTCAAAACACTACCGCATCAAAAATTAAAGGCTAGCACACATCAGTCCAAAGACTTGTACATCAAGGGAAAAGACTACTAAATCAAAGTTAAACTCTCTCCACATAAAACCGTAAATTACTACATGGAAGTCAAACATCACTACAGTAAACCGAAGACTATTAGAACATAATACTGAATTAAACAGAATTTTAAACCTAAGATTACTGCACCAAACAGAAGCATTACTACATTAAGCCGGCACACCGCTGTACTAAACTGAACTCTACTGCATCAAACCAAAACACCGCTATGAGGGACTCAAAGGTCTACTCTCAAGATTGGCAGGAATTTGTTGAAAACAGGTATAACTACATTATAGGTTCATTTCGCGAAAAAAAAAGTTAGCCGTATAAATTCAATGAATATAAAAAAAACAGCTTTTGCTCACATGCTCAAAACCATCGCCATGACTGAAAACTGTGACGTCATTTGCCTGAATTCTTTTAATGTTAACGAAATTCACATAAACACACAACACACACACACACACACACACACACACACACACACACACACACACACACACACACACACACACACACACACACACACACACACACACACACACACACACACACACACACACACACACACACACACAGCGCGCATGCAGCGTGAGAGAGAGAGAGAGAGAGAGAGAGAGAGAGAGAGAGAGAGAGAGAGAGAGAGAGAGAGAGAGAGAGAGAGAGCAATCTGTGAATGATGTAGGCCTTATTCAGCAAAAGCAAAACAGGAGACTGGCCATAGCGCAATGGGATGCATGCGATTATTAAAGATCGTCGTTGAGTCATGCCAATCAGAAAAGAAGCAAAACAAAAGTTGTGTTCTTGCTTGGCCGATATGTGTGACCCTGCATAGACTAAGAGTTTGGGAGATATTGGAAATCTTCATGTGTTGTTTCACTGTCTAAAAGATCTCCTACTCCTTGAGTTGGCCTTGCCGTGTTGGTGAGGAAAAAAGTACTTGAATAATATTTCTATTTGTCGTGAGCACTTGAAATAGATATGAACATGTTTATTTAAGTATTGTTTTATTCTTTAAATCAAACATGTTTTACACAAGATATTCAGAACTGGCAACGACCTTTGACAGCTGGTATTAAATCTCTTGACTGATGAGCCTACACTCTGTCAGGCGAATCTCTTTAGTGCTGGACAACCGACATTTTTGGACTATCAAATCTTCGACATTTGCTTTGTACAGATCCATCATGACTGAAAACCGAGAAACAGGCATGAAAACGTGTGATGGTCATGGCTCACCCATGTCTTTCGCGATGAAGGGGTCCCCGATAGGTGAAGTATACTCTAAGGTAAATCGTCCATAGTTTTAATGTTATTTGATAGTGATGGAGCCTAATATCCAAGCTGTGTCGAAGAAATTCCATGGCCTTGCTGGCCTTTTTCGTGATGTTGGAGATGTGGGTGTCTTAGCTGAGGTCTTCAGAGAAAGGAATGCTGTCTTTGTGGTGGTGGAAGAAGCCTAATTTCCAGTTGCTTCCAAGAAATCCCAAGGTCTTGCTGGCCTTGTAAGTGATGTTGATCTGGATGTCTCAGCTGAGGTCTTCAGAGATGGAGACGCCCACGAACATACTGTCTTTGCCGTTGAGGAGGTATGCGCCAGATAGTGCGTTCCTTTCCCTGAACACTAGTGGGACGTCACATTTATTCGTTTCGAATGACATTGTTAATTTTCTCTCGTTGGGTCAAAGTCCTGTCGGAGCACTCTTTAATCCTCCTAGGGTCTGACGGTCTTGTGGTAGAGTGTGTATCATCAGCGAAGAGCTGTGTATTAAGGACAGTAATTCAGGGAGGTCATTGATGTATAGTATGAAATAGGACAGGGTCCAGCAGAGAGCCCTGGGAAGGGGGTTCTGTTTTCCCGGAAAGGGCCCTCAGGCGTAAACCATAAAACCCCCATTTGCTGCTTGTTTGAAAAGGAAATGCGGATCCAGTTTTGACCACCCCAATGATTAATACACCAGAGCTGGGGGAAAAAGAAAGAGTGGCATATTTTGTAAAAAGTTAAACGAAGCCCATTCTAAGACACCCAATTGCTTTCCCTTTTTCCACGTTGGAAAAGGTTCATTCGCAAGACACCTACTATTTCGTTTGATAAATTTGGGATGAATCCGTGCAGTCTTCTCTCAAGGTTTGCCTGGATAAACCCGTGGCGACGTGTTGGAGCTGTCGCATAGCTCACAGATCACTTAACATACATATGCCATTTTCTCTCTCCTCTCTCTCTCTCTCTCCCTTTTCTCTCCTCTCTCTCCCTCCTCCTCTCCTCCCTCCCTCTCCCACCCACCCACAGACACACACACACACACACAAACACCACACACCCCAAACAAAACACACACCCCCACACACACACACACACACAAACGACGCACGCACGCACGCACGCACGCACGCACGCACGCACGCCGCACGCCGCCCACGCACACACCACACACACACACAACTGTACATACACCCATGCACACGCGCAGGGATGCACTGATATACACCAGGGGCCATAAACGCACCTATATAACACAGGTTACACTCACCACACCCTACAGTAAAAAATAAGGGCACAACCAATTTTTGTAGGTGCCAAATTTGCCAGCGCGTTGGGCTAATGCGTAGGTCAGACTTGCTAATTGCAGCCACAACTCTCACTTAAGATTTTCCCTCTATATTCCTCATCTTTGTCATTGATTCATTTTTCCATCAATTTCAAATCATGCGCAGGATGGTCCAAAACTCAATGTTCGGGTGTAGTGTTTTGGGGCCAGTACGCACGCAGTGACACATCCTTGATGAAACTGACACTGAACTACGCAAATACTATCATCGTTAGCCCAATGTGTCCCGGATTTGCAAAACCCCGCGTAAGAAGATAGGGGGGTAGTTAAAAGCTATATGTACAACCACAGGTGTCCAGGATTTTGCAAGGGTCTGCAGTAAGGAAAAATGGGGTAGTTAAATGCTACATCGTACTAACCACAGTGTGTCCCAGGGTTTTGCAAGGCCGCAGTAAAGAATAGGGGGTAGTTTAAAAACTTCTCGTTTAACGTGTGTCCGGATTTTTTCAAGGCTCTGAGTAAGGAATAGGGTGGTAGTTAAATGCTTCACGTATAACCACAGTGGTCCCAGGTTTTTTCAAGGGTCTGCAGTAAAAGAATAGGGTGGTAGTTAAATCATCATGTACTAACCACAATGTGTTTAGGATTTTTCAAGGCCTGCGGGAAGAGAGATAGGGGGGTATAAATACTATCATCGTACTAACCACAATGTGTTCTAGATTTTGCAAGCTCTGCGGAAGAGAGATAGGGTGAGTTAA
>CM031605.1:36341048-36346048 GCA_018398815.1 Conus ventricosus
AAATGATTAATTTCCGCTCAAACTGCTGATATAAGTAACGTATGTCTGCTGCAACAGAAATATTAACGCAAGAATGGATCACCAGATAGCCACCATCACCTTTTGTACTATGAGCAGCCGTTTTGAACAAGGGTCTACTGTCATCAGAACCACGGCCAGGAGTGAGACGTGTATGAGACAGTAAGTACTTAGTCTGGCATTTCACTATCTGGGGCACTTGAGGTCTGTTCAAATGATTGTTGGATCCGACAGCTTACGAGACAAAGTCTGGAGTGAGTGCATTTGGATGCCAAGGAATTGAATCGGGGCTGTCTGGTGTGTCATGGTCTGTTTCTGTTGTGATCGTAATCAGCAAATGTGTGACCTGCAATCTGTTTAACGAGTTGGGACAGACTGCACTAGTGAATGCATGATTGGCAATCTTTTACAGATATTTGAGAAACTACACCGGTGACTGCATGACTATCAAGCTTCTGTAGGTATTTCATAAATTCTACTACCGATTGATTGCCTTGCAATCTTTTGTAAGTATCTGAGAGACAGCACTGGCGACTGTGAGCCTGTGTCTGTGTATGTGCGAAAAACGCCACCACCAAGTAAACAGCAGCACGCATCCCACAGCCCCTCTCGCTGCTGTTCCACTGACGGTTGAAACAGTACAATTTTAGAAACTGCCAATGTGCTTGCCACACGATCGTACGTGCCGTCTGAAGATGATCCTTGGTTGCCGTCTTTCGAGCTTTCAATAGGACTTTCCCTGAGGTCAGTGGATCTTTCCTCGCCACACTGGGCCTTTCTCAAAGAGTCGGCCAAAAGAAAGACGAGAAAAAGACACCCGAGGATAGAGGGACCCACTTAAGTACTGTCTTCAACTGCCGAACCGACCAGCTGGGAGCAATCCTGCACCACCCTTGGACGCCTGTGCTTTGTTGACATAGGATGCAGGCATGCGCATGCATTCCATGAAGGCAAAGAACTGAGTGCTTCCTATCAGATGCAGTAGTATGATGGCTGCTGGACAAGACATGATAGAACCTCCACGGAGGGGTCCCCATTGATGCACCAGCTCGTTTTTCATGACTGTAGAGCTCATCAGCGATAGACGCCACCATTAAGCAAACTGCTGCAGGTACCTCAGAACCCTCCTCGTTGCTCTTTTGTTGATAGGTTAAACCAGTACAACTCCATACACAGCCAAGCTTTCGCCACACGGTAGGTATTTCATAGATTGTTCTGGCGATCATGCGCCTGGCTAACAGTTGTAGGCATATGAGAAATTGTACCGGCAATTGTGTGCCTGACAATCACTTGTATGTAACTGATAGATCGTACTGGCGACTGTATGCCTGGAAACATATTGAAGGTTTTCGAGAGAACGTAGTAGCGATTTTGTAACTTGCAATTTTTTGATGGCATTCAAGAAACTGTACTGATGTATGTGTGCCTGGCAATCCTTTAAAGGTATCCAAGCGACTGTACAGGTAACTGTCTGTCTGGCAATCCTTTGAAGGTATCCAAGCGACTGTACAGGTAATTGTCTGTCTGACAATCCTTTGAAGGTATTCAAGCGACTGCACAGATTGTCTGTCTGGCAATCCTTTGAAGGTATCCAAGCGACTGTACAGGTAATTGTCTGTCTGGCAATCTTTTGTAGGTATTTCAAAGATCATAGTGGCCATTGTGTGCCCAGCAATCATTTATAGGTGTCTGAGAGAGTGTAGGGTCCACTGGCGTTGGTGTACATGGCAATCGTTCGTAGGTATCCGACAAAGTGTGAGGCCTAGCGGCGCCTGTGTGCATGACAACCATTTGTGGATGTCTTGAGAGATTTTATCAGCGACAATGTGCTTAGCAGTTCCTGAGCGTTTGGGAAATATTACTAACGACCCCCCCACCCCCCACCCCCCACCCCACATCTTCTCATAAAATAGAAAACATGATCATCATACAGAGTTCTTATTATCATGATTAGCCTACTGATGTAGCAACAACAACACTACTACTGCTACTAATGACAATAATACTAATAATCAATAATAATGATGATAATAATAATGATAATGACAATGAGAGAAATAATGATAGTAATAATCATTACTCTTATTATTATTGTTATCGTTGCTGTTGTTGCTGTTATTGTGTGTGACATTTTAACTGAAACAACACATAATAATAGACATCTTTAAATATGCGCCCAGTTAGCCACCACCCCACTCCCAACCCCCAGCACACACACACACACACACACACACACACACACACACACACACACACACACACACACACACACACACACACACACACACACACACACACACACACACACACACACACACACACATATACACACACACACACACACACACTCACACACACACACACACACACACACGCACACACACACACACACACACACACACACACACACACACACACACACACACACACACACACACACACACACACACACACACACACACATTCTTCCTAAAACGTATCCAGACAACAACAACAACAACAAAAACGTGATCATGAATGAACCTCAGTGTTTAACAGTCAGACCAGACAATACTCATCGATCCTCACTTCATTAAGGTCAACACATCAACAGTTAGAAGAAATACCCAGACGTAGACAACCATTGGTCTGGGGAACATATCAAGGCATCTTCGCTACATCCGAATGGCCAGATAGGAAAAGATCGATTTTCGATGAAGTCAGGACGAAGTCACACACGTCTGTGGTAATAAGAACAGGAAACTATCGATCTGCAGACCCCGGGGAAGAATCGTTGCGACGTTAAACACCACCCATCGTGGTGGAGCTGGCGACTGCGCATGCGTCAGTTATTCCGGTGCTTGCGCATGCGTTAGCAGTTTCCAAGACTTTAGAAGAGCAAGTAAAGCGGAAGTGGAATCTTGGCCCAGGGGAGGGTTTGTTGGCAGATTGCATTTTTTGGCATGTGGTTTATTTCGCAAGAAAAGATAATGGATTGATGAAGATATGTATTTACACGTCTGAAATTGTGTACAAGGCAATTAATTTTTCGCATCTATCCATTGTTCCTTTTACAACAGCTTTGTCTTGCCTCCGTATCAACGCTCGTGGTTATAACGACAGTAGTGTGTGTGTGTGTGTGTGTGTGTGTGTGCGTGTGTGTGTGTGTGTGTGTGTGTGTGTGTGTGTGTGTGTGTGTGTGTGTGTGTGTGTGTGTGTGTGTGTGTGCGTGCGTACGTGCGAGTACGTGCGCGCCCACGCACGCGCGCACGCGCGCGTGTGTATGTGTTTGACAGATTACTGGAATTTGCTTCAAGATAATTTCCTCAAAGCACCCGAAGCACCTTAGAATTAAATTTTGAATAAAGTTTCCCCAGATGTTTTCCTTAACAAAGAAGATCATGGCTATCTCTGCGTACTCCATCCCACCACATAGCAAAAATATTGCTGTATCCAAATCGCCATCGTTATAACAGGCATCTGAGTGTGATTTCACCATCATGTTGTTCTTCAGCCACTCTCTAGAATCCAGACATGTATAATATATCAAACACGGGACAGAATAATTCCTCCTTTTCCTGTTCTCCTATATTTTGTTTTTGTTTTTTTTTGTTTTTTTTTTGTTTTAAAGAGTGGAAATTCCGTTGAAACGAGTCATTCCACCGAGATTCGGGACAGTTTTGACAGTTCGATTCTGGATTTTCGAGCGGGAGATTTGTGGGATGGGTGGGTGGGTGGGTGGGGGTGGGGGTGGGGGGGGGGGGGGGGCATCGATTTCGTCTGGCGTTTCAAGAGGCGAAGTGTAGCGGATGGCGGTAGAACACTCAGTCATTTACGTGTTTGTCTCCTGGAGTGTCAACTCTTACCCCTTTTTTACTCTCATTGTCCACAATCCTTCCTTCAAGATGATAATGCACGAATGAATCGGCAGACCGACCGACAGATATAAATGCAGATAGATAGATAGATAGATAAATAGATAAATAGATAGACAGACAGATAGATAGATACGTAGATTAATAAACTAATAGAAGTAGGATGATATGAGAATAAATGGATGTTTCAACAAACACATGCAAGAGGGATGATATACGAATAAACAGACAGACAGTTTGCTAGACAGAGAGATAGACAGACAGACGGACAGATAGATAGATAAACAGACAGATAGATAGATAGATAGATAGATAGATAGACATATAGATAGATAGATAGATAGATAGACAGATAGATAGATAGACAGGCAGACAGGCAGACAGATAGATAGACAGACAGACGGACACATAGATAGATAGATAGATAGATATAGATATAGATGGAGAGATAGACAGATAAACAGACAGATAGGCAGACCAATAAATAGATATATAGATAGATAGGTAGGTAGATAGACAGAGATAGATAAATAGACAGATGGACACATGGACAGACAGACAGACACATAGATAGATAGATAGATAGATAGATAGATAGATAGATAGACATATAAACAGACAGACAGATAGGCAGACCGAGACAGACAGATAGATAGATAGATAGATAGATAGATAGATAGATAGATAGATAGATAGATAGGTAGATAGATAGATAGGCAGATAGGGAGAGAGATAGACAGATAGATAGACAGATAGATGGATGGACACATGGACAAATAGACAGATAGATAGACAGCCAGACAGATAGACAGACAGACAGATTGATAGATAGGTAGATAGATAGAGATAGACAGATAGGTAGAGAGATAGACAGATCGAGAGAGAGATAGACAGACAGATAGAGAGATAGACACATAGATCTGAAAGGCGGCACGGAGAGCGCAGACCCCAGTCAAGGTGGAACTGATCCTGGATCTGTCTTTTGACCCGGTATGACCGCCAAAGGTACGCAATGTATCGACCATAAGGCACATACACATGGTGTATCGACCATAACACGGGAGCAAAACAAAACAGGATCGGCATTCAGGCCTTTTTCTGCTTATGTATGTGTTTATGTATGTATGT
>CM031605.1:36351048-36356048 GCA_018398815.1 Conus ventricosus
GAGTATTCACGTGCTGTCTGTCTTGGGATAAGGGGACACTGTGTATGGACAATAGACTGGCAAAGTCAGGATAGTATGTCCCTACCTATAGGTTGTCCTTCCTCCTCCCTCCATCATTTGTTTATCCCCCCTCCTCTCTCTCTCTCTCTCTCTCTCTCTCTCTCTCTCTCTCTCTCTCTCTCTCTCTCTCTCTCTCTCTCTCTCTTGGTATCGATCAAAGTCTGCCTGTCTGTCTCTTTATCTACGTTTCTTTGTGCCTGTCTTTATCTGTCTGGATAAAGGACAAACAGCATGAAGATTAGGGGAGTAGAAAATAGAAGGACTAAGTCAAGAAGGAAACAGAAGAAGAAGAAGAAGAAGATAAAAAGAAAAATAAGAAGAAAAGGAGGAGGAGGAGGAGAGAGAGAGAGAGAGAGAGAGAGAGAGAGAGAGAGAGAGAGAGAGAGAGAGTTTGTGTCCAAAATCCTGAGAGAGAGAGAGAGAGAGAGAGAGAGAGAGAGAGAGAGAGAGAGAGAGAGAGAGAGAGAGAGAGAGAGGAGAGAGAGTTAACTGAAGTTTGCGTCCAAACTCCTTCTTATCTTCCACACACACACACTCCACCCACCCCTTTGCTGCAATTAACCCTCTAATGGCCTATGAAGGGCGCAGCCATTGTTTGGAGAGCCCCGGCTTGACGACACAACAGCCTGTGACAGCGCCTCGCCATCCCCGTTGATGCTGATCGCTAACCAATCCATCAGCCCCCTCTTCGCAAAGGTCATCCCTCTCACGCAGCACCTCGAAAGGAATTTTGGACTCAATCCCTGCATAGTGTGCGCTGGTGTGTGCACACACACACACACGCACGCACGCATAACGCACACAAAGACAAACACACACACACATGCACGCACGCACGCACGCATGCAAGCATGCACGCACGCACACGTTCTGTACACACACACACACACACACACACACACACACACACACACACACACACACACACACACACACACACACACACACACACACACACACACACACACACGCACGCACGCACGCACGCACGCACGCACACACACACACACACACACACACACACACACACACACAAGAAGAAGATTTGAGTTTGTATGCCTTTTACATGCTTATCATGATTGCTGTCATTTTGTAAATGTATGTTTGTATTGTATTGTATTGTAGATTTTTTTTTTTTTTTATTGACGTATGTGTGTAATTAGTGCTGCTGTTCTCCTGGAAAGTGCATCCCCACAGTACAGCGCCATATATATTTAATTTTTTTTAACGGGTATGTTCTAGTTTACCTTTCAAAATGGATTTTTTTTTAGAAATGAAGTGTGATATGAGTTCTCTTGCAAATGCAAAATTAATGTTCGGTGCATAGGCAACCGCAGTTCATCATCTTATCTGAAAGGAATTATCAGACCTTCCTCTCCTTCAGGGCCATGGAGAGTAGGAAAAGGAAAGAACCCTGCCTCCTCGGAGATCTGAACATGCATCTGGAACACTGTCGCATCTTAGATGAATTCGTTAATAGCGTAGATCAAAATGTTCAAAGTGTCGAATTAGACCCAGTAACTTTTTTTTTCTATTTTTTTTTCTCGCGGAGGGGGGGGGGGGGGGGGGGGATGGGGGGAGGGGGGAGGGGGTTATCTTCTGTACCACCCAGTAGTATTATCTCCCATACACTCCTGGTCCCTGTCCAGAAATCACACCCTAGCATGTGCCATGGCAGCCCCAGCACCGGGAATCTATAGTAAGAATCGATGTCATGAGGTAACACACCAGAGGAGACACTGCACTGCTGCCGAGTCAATTCAGTGGTGTTGAATGGTGCTTGTTCTGATCCAGCATTCACTGGACACCACCTGCTTAGCCCACCACTGACGACAATACTTGTTTTGTCACAGAGCCAGCGTGAGTGAACTTCCTTCTCTTGAGAGCGCTACCATGTCGGTCCGTCCCCCCTGAACTCGCCGATACCGACAAGAACTCACCATGGGCAGCATAAACGTAAAGAGGAAATCGAAACTGAGATCACCATGAAAGCAAAGGCATGAAGACTACGAACCCTTGGACCTTTCTTCCTTTCCCGATCGATGAGGATGATGAAGATAAAGCCAGGGAGTTCCATTCTGCTGTAATGCTGCATGAGAGGGTGTACTCCACGCTTACTTTCACAACGCATATAGATCTCGGCGTCAACCAGGCTCGAGAGAAACAGACATCTGCAGTCTTAGTCAGACAGTTTGCAACGTTCTCAGAGGCGCATCCACTAAGAGGATGAAACTCAACTATGTGGTTCCAGTCTTTCCGACTGAGCCTATAACAAACTTAATGCTGGTTAGGAGCCGGCCTTAGGCGGAAAAAAGGGCCTGTAATGTTACTACAATTGTGAAACGTATATTTTTGGACAGAAGAGAAATCCTCCTTGCGAGGAGCCAAAAGGAGATCTCAGCATATTGTCTCCACTTTATTACCGATTGCATGCTGCCTTGTTAAGTGTGCCACTAATTGTCTGTTGAACAGCGTGTTGCCTCTTGGTCTATTTCGGCTGTTATAAACATCATGGGACTAGCTGGCTGTAATCTGGAGTTATTTAGGAGAAAGAACTTGTAATGATCTCTACCGTTCCACTCTGTGCATGATTTTGAAGTCTTTGTGAGGACAGAGGGAAGTGTGTGTGTGTGTGTGTGTGTGTGTGTGTGTGTGTGTGTGTGTGTGTGTGTGTGTGTGTGTGTGTGTGTGTGTGTGTGTGTGCGTGCGTGTGTGTGCGTGTGTGTGTGCGTGTGTGTGTGTCTGTGTGTGTTGTGTGTGAGTGTGTGTGTGTGTGTGTGTGTGTGTGTGTGTGTGTGTGTGTGTGTGTGTGCGTGAGAGAGAGAGAGAGAGAGAGAGAGAGAGAGAGAGAGAGACAGACAGACAGACAGACAGACAGACAGACAGACAGATAGACAGACAGACAGACTGACAGACGAAGAGATAGAGACAGAGAACGTCGTAATGAAACACTGAATTCTATCCCATGTGTTAATTATACAACTGTCATCATTAACCCACTACCACCACAGGTGAGAAAGATCTCAAGACGCTACATTTCTCACAACCCAACACCCCTCCAACAAGAATAATTCCGAAGTTATTCAACTCAAACCCAACCTATCCGGTTCCCCCTTACAGGAAGGGAAAGCTAACTGAAAACGCAATCCGTAAGTGTCCTCCTTTTCAACGGTGATAAAAAGAAGAACAGAGTTGAAAGGAAACAAAGGAAATAAAATCCGAGTTTATCACACAAACAGACATCTACAGAGCAAGTCCACTATTGTGATGAAGGCTTGATACTGGGAAGAAGCGTTCTGCGGGCTAATTCCAGGGTGGGGGGCTTTGGTCGGGTCGTGATGTGTGTTCTGGCGCTGTCTACGTGAGGATCAGGGGAGACACGGCGTTTTGATAACAGATAAGCAGCGTCGTGATTGCCTGTCGTTTGTTTGATGTCGTCCTCCCCTCATATTCACCCGAACTAATCTCTCTTTCTCTCTCTTCACGTCTGTGTCTTTTCTCTAGTTTATTTCTTGCCTTCGCTCTCTTTAGCGACTCCATTTTTTCTCTGTCTCTCTGCCTGACACTTCCCGTGCATTTCTCTCTCCCTCTCTCTCTCTCTCTCTCTCTCTCTCTCTCTCTCTCTCTCTCTCTCTCTCTCTCTCTCTCTCTCTCCCTCCCCCCCCTCTCTCTCTGTATGTCTGTCTGTCTTTGTGTGTCTCCTGTCTCTGTCTGTTGCCAATCTATCTGTCTATCTCTCTGTCTGTCTGTCTGTCTCTCTGTATCTTTCTCTGTGTCTCTCTCTGCGTCTTTGTCTTCGTCTCTGTTTCTGTTTCTCTCCGCCTGTCTGTCTGTCTGTCTGTCTGTCTGTCTGTCTGTCTGTCTGTCTATCTATCTATCTGCCTGTCTGTCTGATTTATCTCTGTCTCTGTTTTCTTTACTGTCTCTGCCTCTGCTCCTCCCCCTTCCCCGCCCTCCTCCTCCACTTCCCTTCATTCTGTCTTTCGTACTCCTTATATCTGATGATTAAGAAAATAGAAAGACGTTGTGTAATTCACTTTTTTTCATGTACCAGTGAGTTTTGATAAGATCACATGAATCCAGTCTCAAGCGTACTGATGCTCCCGACTCCAACCCATACCTTCCGTTCCTTTCACTGCCCTCCCCCCTCCCCCCCCCATCCTCGCCACACACCACAAGACACAAAGAAGAAGAAGAAGAAGAAGAAGAAGAAGAAGAAGAAGAAAGAAGAAAAAGAAGAAGAAGAAGAAGAAGTCGGAATAGGAAGAGACACAGACCAAATAAAGGATGGTGCGTTGGTGTAATTGCCAGCCGCTTCCCGGTGGACGAATGTGTGGGGGAAAGAAAAACCCTACTCGCGGTCTCTGCTGAATCGACGGAGGCAGACGACCAGATACACCTGTCTGGCATCAAATCCCCACAGACAGAGATAAAGAGCTCTGCATTCCATCCGTTTATGGCACCAGCGTGACTAATAGCCCGCATAGTTAGCTTCTTCTGAATCCTCCCTCCCCCTACCCCCGCCCCCCTCTCCCCACCACCGCCCAACACCGTTCTCCCTCCGGTCCCTCTGTGCCAAGGGAGGAAGAAAGTTCCCACGTCAGATCTAGATCTGCTTCAGATAAATCCAGTGTAGCATCAATAGAGTGAGAGGTGGGGGGGGGGGGGGGGGGGGTATGGGGCGGAACGCGCATGGTAGTACACAGAACCTCCCTCCCCCCCCCTTAACCCCTCCCCCAACACACTAAACTGACATTGGGATACAAATGTTCTGTGAATATTAGACTGTGCTTTATAAAAGACCCCAAATCTGTCATATCATAAATATAAATTTGGAACTGGTTTACTGCTTGTACATTGATGACAATTGTACGTTTGAAACAGGTTTACCCCATGATTTCTAACCCAATACTAGCTCACAAAACGTCTTCAGCTGAATC
>CM031605.1:36363548-36368548 GCA_018398815.1 Conus ventricosus
CCATCCGAGCCACCGAAGGAAGTGCCAGGGAGAGCGTACTTTTTGTAACTGTAGCGTGGCTACCTGGAACTGACAGCCATTCTCCGCGAGGAATCATATATGGACAAGCTTATCTTATGTCTCTCTCTATATACATTCTTCAAGTATAGTTAAAAACCCGTGCCCCTCAATCCCCAGCCCCCTGCCAGGTGAGCCTGAAGGGACAATACTTCAGAATAACCTTGCAGAAATTGGGTCAAAATATCCCCCTTTCCACAATCCGTCATAGTTTTCGTGTTAGTGCTTTCGGCGTAAATGGGTAATCTTTGTAGCTCAAAGCCAACGTGAAATATGTGGGCTGGGGTTGTGGCGTATGCATACGCTGTAGGCTAAAGGCGGTGGAGTGTACAGCGTACGCCACAAGTTCTACAGTAATTTTCAAAGCATGAGCTGCCGAACGCCATATTGACTACCGTAGTGTTTTCTGCATTAAGGGATTCTGAAAACCATATTCACTATGGTAGTGCTTTCGACATTGAGAGATTCTGAACGCCATGATGACTATGGTAGTGCTTTCTGCATTGAGGGATTCTGAACGCCATATTGACTATGGTAGTGCTTTCTGCATTGAGGGATTCTGAACGCTATAATGACTATGGTAGTGCTTTCTGCATTGAGGGATTCTGAACGCCATAATGACTATGGTAGTGCTTTCTGCATTGAGGGATTCTGAACGCCATATTGACTTTGGTAATACTTTCTGCAATTAGTGATTCTGATCCCATATTGAGTATGGTAGTGCTGTCTGCTTTGAGGGATTCTGAACGCCATATTGACTATGGTAGTGCTTTCAGCATTGAGGGGTTCTGATGGCCATATTGACCATTGTAGTGCTTTCTGCATTGAGGGATTCTGAACGCCATATTGACTATGGTAGTGCTTTCTGCTTGGAGGGAGTCTGGCATTATACACCGGGCCAAACGTCGCAGACAATTTTATCTAATTGATCATGTGACGTTGACGCATACGGCAGATGGTCAGTCTTTCTCCATTAACCATATTAAGAAAAAAAAAGATTCATCTGGAGGTTTTTTTTAATCTTGTCCTTCATTACGCTGAGCTAGCAAAATGTGGCGGCTCGATTGGGCAGTGGAAGGCACTGGGTGGACCTGTTTGTCCGTTGGATCAAGCTACTAATTCTTAATTCACTTACTCATATGCAGAGAGGGCGGAAAGAAGACTGAAGACACACACAAAGATACAGATAGACGTACGCGTGCGCACACTAGCATACACACAGACGGGCCTACACACGAGGAACACACTCATACATCGACTGGTAAAGAGGTATGTAGACAGACAGACAGACAGACAGACAGACAGACATCAGAGAGAGAGAGAGAGAGAGGAGAGAGAGAGAGAGAGAGAGAGAGAGAGAGAGAGAGAGAACACACACACACACACACACACACACACACACACACACACACACACACACACACACACACACACACACACACACACACACGCACGCACGCACGCACGCACGCACGCACGCACGCACGCACGCACGCACGCACACACACACACACACACACGCACACACGCACGCACGCACGCACGCACGCACGCACGCACGCACGCACGCACGCACACACACACACACACACACACACACACGCACGCACGCACGCATGCACGCCCCCCCCCCCCCACATATATATATATATATATATATATATATATATATATCTGTCAATGATGTTAAAAAGGAAGGTTAAAACTCAAGGTTTTAACCTTGAGTTTTAACCTTCCTTTTTAACATCATTGACAAATGTTGCTCCCCAAGGGGTCGAGCACTTTTAAAATCATTTTAGGCTCTTTGATTATATTCATATATATATATATATATATATATATATATATATATATATATATATATATATATATATATATATATATATATATATATATATATATATATATATATGAGAGAGAGAGAGAGAGAGAGAGAGAGAGAGAGAGAGAGAGAGAGAGAGAGAGAGAGAGAGAGAGAGAGTTCAGACTTCAGACTTCAGATTTTTATTCAGTAAGGCCATTGGCCCATTTGACGAGAGAGAGAGAGAGAGAGAGAGAGAGAGAGAGAGAGAGAGAGAGAGAGAGAGAGAGAGAGAGAGAGAGAGAGAGAGAGAGAGAGAGAGAGAGAGAGAGAGTATGGAAACCGAGTTAGTGACACCACTCATGGGTATTGTGAGGTATAGGATTTTCGTCTTACAAAGTTAGGGACGCTCAGCTTTCACGTCACGTCCACCTACCTTGATACGGCAGACTGGGATAACAACCCCATGAGAACTTGGGGAGGGGTCCAGTCTAACACCACACACTTCACCACCAGGACGATGGCATTAAATGGGTATCGACAAGGGCTATTCTTATGTCAGATGTGATTAAAACCTGCCTGGATACAAAAGACAGCAGATCTAATATACGTTTCCCAGCCAGAAAGTACAAAACAATCCACAACACAACCTGATGACTAGGAAATGAATTAAGAGAGAGAAGGGGGAGTGGAGAAAGTGACAATTATACATAAAATTCCTAAATATCGAATTGTTAGCCCATATACCAAATTTTTGGCCTACATACCAAACTGCTATTTACCAAACCGCTACATAGGGGAGATTGTTAGGCTAGATACCAAACAGCTGTATGCAAAACGTTAAACGATATTCCAGGTTGCTGTATTTCAAATTACTAGACCATATATATTGAACCCTCTCAATACCAGACCGTAAGTGTATGTACTGAATTTAAATACAGAAAACTGGCAGACTTTACACCAAATTACTATGTATCAAATTGCTAGAGTGTAAACAAAAGTCTTATGAATGAAAGTGTCAGACTACATTCTACATTGCTCGGCTATACACAAAGCTGCTATATAAAAAGAATTGTCGATATCAAACCGCTATATGCCAAAATGATGAACTGCTATGTACCAAATTGCCGGACAACATTTCAGACTGCTGTTAACCAGTTTGCGCGACGGTATGTCAAACTGCTCTGTACCTCATTGCCGGACTATATACGGAATTGCAATATACAAAATTAGTAGATTATTTACAAACTGTTAGAATATGCACCGAATCGCTAGACTATATACCAAATCGGTAGACTACGCACTAAACTGAAACAAACCAAACTAATAGCTACATACTATGCAAATTGCCGTTTTTGTAATTGCTGGGTATCATCTCACCAAACTGTAGATTAAAATACCAAACTGCTATATACATTATCTGATTATTATTATACACCAGCTAAAAGACGTGATGCGGCACATATTCTTGAGTTGACGACAGTACTAATACTTTTTGGAGCGAGTGAAGCCAAAACGTGTATCTACATGTGTAGGATTACAAAAAACACATTGTCACTTAATGCATTTCGTATTTATTCTTTACAGAAATATGAAACTGTAGCATTTAATTAATCACGCTCGAGCAACGCTAACATAATGCAGTTTCGTTAAAATGAATTCCCTATGAATATCGTGATTGTGTTTAATAATCCTACGCTATCATTCGGTTTTCGCCCTATATTATCGCAGTTATTTAGATTTTCTGTAGAAGCATGTATTAAAGCATAATTTTCATTTCAGAATGTTGAAAAAATATAACGGAATTTCGCCGTTTGTTTATGTTTAACTCCGTTATTTTCATAGTTTTATTATGGAGTGCACTACCCAAAGCTTACTATGGCTTTTTTTTTATTTTGGGATACTGTTAAATATGTAATACAGTGTAAAACTTCACATCTATATGTTAGTGTTCTGTACTACCATATGCCAGATTACAGGACTCCATTTCTATCTATATGTTAGTGTTCTGTACTACCATATGCCAGATTACAGGACTCCATTTCTAAATTTTAAACTGCTGTCCTAACGTCCCTGATATTGTTCTAAACGTTACATGTGAAAATGGTAAACTGTACATTAATTTGTGTTATTACAAATGGTAAACGACCTGCGAAACGTAGATATAACACAATTATGTAGTGTGAGATAACAAGCACAGTCGGAGGTGTGGGAACGATAAACCTAGCCTATATCAAAAAATGTCCAAGCCAACGTCAGGCGTCTTTGGAGATCAATCTTACTTCTCAAAAACAGAACTATACATGATTATTGTCCATTGCCTTTCGAGGGCACAATTGTTTGCACCTGTGGTCCCTCGACATGAAACATAGATATACCACAGTCTACAATTCCGTGGTATTCTCACCACCAAGGGTTCAAACACGGAATCATGTGGCATCCCAAAGCAGCCAGTGAAGGGTAGAAGTAAAAGAGAAGAAAGTGTGGTAAAGAAAGAAAAGTTGCTGAAAAACTAAAGTCACATATAGAACATAAGGGTAAATCTTTGAGCCTATGCTTGAGGATCCATTTAAGGATGCAAGGGAGATTTTTAAAAAAGTATGAACAGTGAGAGTAGTCAGCTCAACTGTCAAATAACCCAAGCATTTTCAGCATCTAAGAATTCTCCCAGTGTTTGACCAAGCAATATGTTGAATAAATACGTAGTTGGAGAAAACAAGTGCGGGTTAACAATTCCTCCATCATTTTATTAATGACTTGGCAAAGATTTGAAGGAAAAAAAATAGGGGGGGGGGGGGGGGGGGGGGGGGGGGCGGAATAAAGCGTATGAGAATGGAAAGTCAGGAAAATGTATAATAAATACAAAATCCTTCGCTAGCAGCCTATGGAGACCATCGTAACCCATCTTGAAGGCAGAACTGTTCATATATACTGATACTGATCTCTCTCTCTCTCTCTCTCTCTCTCTCTCTCTCTCCTCTCTCTCTCTCTCTCTCTCTCTCTTCTCTCTCTCTCTCTCTCTCTCCTATATATATATATATATATATGCTGGACAATATACCAGATTGCTAGACCACATTTCAAACGGCTCTATACCAATTGCTAGACCATATACCAAATTGCTTTACCAGTTGCTAGATTA
>CM031605.1:36371048-36391048 GCA_018398815.1 Conus ventricosus
TTTACCACATTCTGTTATTTTCCCTTCGACTGGTAGCTGATGACAGATAATAAGTAATAAACTTGAAAAAGACTTTTTATGCTCCGACTGGTTTTCAAAGTATCATGGAAAAGACTGTACCAGACTTCAGTTTGGTCTGCAGACCATTTGGAGTCTAATTTTTAGAATATTATGCCCTTTATTACGGTTCAAATACTGTCGCACTATTTATTATATATGTTGTAGTGATGTTACTGTCCAGCACATTATTTTTTTTTACTTGTGAGTTAATGAAACATTTATAAAAATCGTTGCCCTTTACAGATTCTTAGAATGTTGGTGTTTTTGACTGTTTGGATTCGTTATCATTTGTTTCTCTTTCTAATTTTTTTAACAGTTGTGTGAAATTGTATTTCATAGATCACTTCAGAAGTTTATCTCTGATTCCTCCCTCCTATTCGTGTTCCTCATCCCAGTATCCAGCTGTTCCCCTCCTCTCCCCCTACCCTCCATTCCCCCACCTTTTTTGTAATGATAACATTCTGGTTTGATTGTGAAAATGATCTACATTACATTTCTACATTCACCAACACATGTGATGGGACATTCAACAGAATTTCTTCCCCCCCGGCGCGGAAATTAGCCCTCGCCACTGCTAGATTCCCGTGATGCTCACTGTTCATTTCCCACAGCTTATCAGGGCCGTGCGGGGAGAAGGAGGGTGTGCGTTTGTGAAAAGATGACCACTGCACCAGTTGTCTCCTCCTCTGAATGTCTTGGGCAAGTGCCTGGTTTGTAGCAAAACTCTCCTTGCTTTACTTCCTAATGCGGGTGGGGCAAGGGATGGAAAGAGGTGAAGGCATAAAAACCAAATAGTTCACTTCTCATTTTAACTTTGTGATCACCGGACCACAACCACCCATCACCATCACTACCCCAACCCCTCTCCTCCCACCCCCTCCCTCCGACCTGTGCCGTGTTCTAGTAGAACCAAGGAAGCGTCTGGCCCTCTTTACTCATGTCATTGACATAGTCGGTTCGTAAAGCCTGCTCTGTGCTCCGATTCCTCTCGGGATGAAACTGTTTCTGAACGCATCGGTCATTCCTAAGTCCTGTGCCGCAGAAGCAGGTGTTGGTTTTATTGCTTTCAAGTTCATGGAGGATGTTCCTGATTTGTGTATGGGCTTGTTGGTACTGAATAGCCAGCCTGTCATCGCAGTGAAAACTCCAAATAATCGTTTCCAAGATTAAGAAAAGAATCAGTTCAGTAGTTCAAGAACAAAACACTCAAACCAGGTACCGTAAAGACGTTGGCAGTCACCGGCGTTGTCTTTGATAAGTGATGAATTCATCTCTCTTTTTTCTGTCCCTATCTCTGTCTACCTGTCAGTCAGTCTGTCTGTGTCTGTGTCTGTCTGTCTGTCTAGCTCTTACTGTGTCTGTCTCTCTGTCTCTGACCTCCACCCTCTCTCTTCTCTCAATGCGTCTCTGTCTCTCTTTCTTCCTTTCCCTGTCACTACGCGCGCGTTCGTTTGTGCGTGTGTGTGCTTATGCGTGCGTGCGTGCATGCGTGTTTTTGGCACGTCTCCCCAAGATATGATTTTATGCAGAAATCAAACCAGCATGTTTTCTTTCTATAAATATGTCTTCTTAGGTCTTTTCCCCCTCTTTTTCTGTGTGGGAAGGGAATGGGACGAGGACAGGGAGTATGCTGTAAGAGTCTGGGGCAAGAGTGTCAACCCTTTGACGGATTATAACATACAAAGCATGCACCTGGATATTTAGAGAGGAGGTGGGCTTCACCAGGCACCCCTCCCCGTTTTGCGTTGTCCACTGAAATGCCATGGCGGACATACCGTATGGCAGCAACAGCACTGTCGCTCATTTCTCTTGCAGTAACTTACACCCAAAGCGTTTCTGAACTGTTTGTGTGTCATGATTTGAGCAGTCTGTAGTTCAGTAGGAATAAACACTTGGGAAAGCTTGACAGCAGGTCTTCAGAGAAGAACCCTTGCCCCTCCCTTCAGTAGGCGGTGTCCTGCGTATGTTGGATCAGAAAAGGCACCACTGAACACCATCGAAGTGACTCGGCAGCAGCGCTTTGTCTCATCCGGTGTGTTCCCTCATGAAGACTTGACATTGGGTGCCCCTGTGAATTGCCAGGCCGGGCTGTGGCTGTGGATGGATTGCTCGGAATGTGCGAATTGGGTGCAGTGCCATGAGGTGGAATAGAAGATGGGATAGCAAAGAAAACAAAGAAAACAACAAACAACATACAAAATAAAACCAAAATGGACCGGACTACATCCTGGTCCTGACGCCTAGATGCTCTTATGCTACCAGACTTTCTTCTCTGAAGTTGCTGGAATTCAAACCTGTACCTTCTGGATTGGTGGGCGACTCAAGGCCTGCTGTTTATATTTTTGTTTTTGTTTTTGACGGATGTCTTAACCACATCGCTATCGAACACTTGTTCTGACTAGGAAAGTTAAGCCTTAAGAAGGTCGCTTTTGCTCCTACTCGATTAGGTCCAGCTGGAAGTGTCCTGAAATTAACAAAGACAGCGTTTTTGTATTTGCGTTATTAGGGGAGAACAATTTCCTTTGTGGACAGTGATTAGTGTATCATCATGATTTTTATTTTTTTATTTTTTATTTTTAGCGAAGAACGATTTCTTTTGTAGACAGTGATTATTGCATCAGCATTACTGTGTTTTTAGTTGAGAACGATTTGCTTTGCAGACAGTAGCCTGATTTATTGCAGCCGTAGATTTATCCATAAGCTGATCACACTATGAAAGGGCATAGAGTGACCACGTACCCAACTGTGAGCAAAATTCGCAACAATGTGACTCTTCAACATGGAGAAGGAGATAATCTGTACCGCACAGAGAAACAGAAAGGACAGAAAGGTGGTTACGTAGACAGCACACCCACTTCGGAAGCGAGACACTTCCGGGTCCGAATCTCGTTCGGGGGCGCATTCTTCCCCTTCCCGTTTCCATTAGACCTGAAATGATGGATTGAGTGTCGGTCTTTCGGATGAACACATAAACGGAAGTCCCATGTGTATCATGCACTTCGCGCAGTTAAAAGGATCCTCAGAGACAAGGGAGTTGTTCCTGACAAAAAAGAATGCTCTAGGAAAGTCCATGTTGATAGGAATGATAACAAAAACATTTTTAAAAATATCCACCGACAGAAGCGCAAGTGCGTGCGCACGCACGCACAAACGCACACACACACACACACACACACACACACACACACACACACACACACACACACACACCACACACACACACACACACACACACAACACACACACACACACACACACACACACGCGCGCGCGCGCGTACTCGTATGCGCGCAAATGGGAGGCGCATTTACATTTGTCGGGTTTTTGGGTCCATTATCTGTTCCTGTCCAGAACTGAGATCCCCATGGGCTCATTTGAGGGGATCGGGACCTTGAAGGCGAGTTTCATCCACAGCATGGATGCATCTCTGAGAGTGTTGCTCAAATTTCCTGAACAACACTGCACGTGTCTGTATCTCTTGGGCCTGGTTGACGGCCGGATATTTCCTGACAGTGAGCGTAGCGTATAGTCCTGTCATACAGTCATCGTCTTCATTATCCTCATCAACCAGCTTGAAAAGAAAGTCTCAAATTCTATAGCCTTTCATGGCTTGCTGCTATGGTCACTTTTTTTCGATTTCCGCTCGACTTTTATACCCTTGGTGAATTCGTGTTGAGGTCGCCGGGATAGACGAGGGACTGTCGCCGGATTGTCGTCAGTGTGGGGCGTACACACACACACACACACACACACACACACACACACACACACACACACACACACACACACACACACACACACACACACCACACAACACACAACACACAACACACACAACACACACGCACACACACGCACCACACACCACACACACACACACACACACACACACACACACACACACACACACACACACACACACACACACACACACACACACCACACACACACAGCAAGGCACCACTGAACACCACCGAAGTGACTCGGCCGTATCTCCTCTGGAAGGTTGTCTTCCGATGACTTGACCTTGACTTTCCTCCGTCGAGTGCTGGCGTCGAAGGTTGAGACGGGACAGGGAGGCGTGTGGCTGTAGATGGGGAGCCGGGAGGCGCGGCATGGGAGTGATACCACCGTAGTGGCACAGACCATGAGGCAGAAAAAGGTGGCGCTAGTCTATGGCGAATCGCTTTCTCAAGGAAGGGCGCATATCTATGACAAATCACTCTCCCAAAGGAGGGCAGCCTAAATTTCACGTAAAGAAATCTCCTGTGACGATAGCGTTGTACAATACAATAGCACATCACAATACAATGCAATCAAAGATAATAATGTAGAATGCTGTACAAAAGAATGCAATGCAAATAAAAAACCGCCGATCCCAATGCTACTGCAGGGCAAATCTGACCTGGGGGCACGTTTCTGCCGTGACTCCGCCCAGATTTATCGCTGTGTTTGTTCCCGGTGTTGATTGTTTACTGGCCTTTGTAATTTGTTATGCTTTGTTTCTGATGTTTCTTGTCCCCGTCCCGGCGGGATTTCCAACGGCTCTAACTTTATGAAATATGGGGCATTCGCGTCTCAGAGCAATCGTCTCGACATCATTTGCCAGGAATTTCCAAGCTTCACTTTCTCTGTGATGGCATTCCTTTTTTTTATTCAGCCTTTTCTCCTTCTTTTCTGCTCTGTCTCTGTCTCTGTCTTTGTTTCTGTCCCTATCTCTGTCTCTCTGTCTCTGTCTGGCTATCTGCCCTCTTCTCTCTCTCTCTCTCTCTCTCTCTCTCTCTCTCTCTCTCTCTCTCTCTCTCTCTCTCTCTCTCTCTCTCCTCTTTTCTCCTCTTCCCCGTCCTTTTTCGTCACCGTCATCTTTTCTTTTCTTTCTTTCCTCTTGACTCCCTCCTCTTCATATTCTGCCACTTTTCTCCCACTTCCTTTTTCCTTCCTCATCTGCATTGCCAAGTTTTAAAAACGACTGTGTATATATTTGTTTATTATATATGTATTCCCTAAATTATTTTCTCGTTAATTACCTTCTTTCTTTTCTAGCGAATTAATTCAATTATCTGTTGACTGAGATAACAGGTTACATGAGAAAGTTCTCATGCCTTATACCTCATACTCATATTATACTCATGCCTTGAGTGTGTGTTGAGCGCAATGAGTTGATCCAAGAATTGCGCTATATAAAATCTATACATTATTATTATTATTATTATTATTATTATTATTATTATACGCCGGTTGGTATGCTTTGAAAAATTTCAGATTTAAAAATATCATTCCGTAAACCTCCTAGCATTAACTTTATTGTCATCGTGGTCATCTTCCTCCTTCTCCTCCTCCTTCTCCTCCTCCTCCTTTTCCTCTTCCTCCTCCCCTTCCACCTCCTCCTCCTCCTCCTCCTCTTCTTCTTGTTCTTCTCTCTCTCTCTCTGCGTACATGCGTGCGTGCTTGCTTGCGTGCGCGCGCGTGCGCGCGCGTGTGTGTGTGAGTCTATGTGAGTGAGTGAGTGAGTGAGTGAGTGAGTGTGTGTGTGTGTGTGTGTGTGTGTGTGTGTGTGTGTGTGTGTGTGTGTGTGTGTGTGTGTGTGTGTGTGTGTGTGTGTGGTTTTTGTATTCGTGGAAGAAGAAGAAGAAGAAGAAGAGAAGAAGAAGAAGAAGAAAGAAGAAGAAGAGAAGAAGAAGAAGAAGAAGAAGAAGAAGAAGAAGAAGAAGAAGAAGAAGAAAGGACAGTAACAACAACGACAAAACGAAGACTAACATAAGGAAGAAGAAAGGAAGGGAGCTGGAGAGGAGGATGAGGTTGCTGAGTGTTATATGTGTGGGAGTACAACTGGAGGTGGGATTTAAGAGTCTGGCCATTTAATGCATGGCCACATGCCGTGAAGGACGAGCTCTTAAATCGTGGACCTACCCAGACTATTCTTGAAGAGAGAGGGTAGAGAGGCGGTAGCAGCCTTCAGCTGACGTGAACAAAGTGAACTCAGTCGCACATTACTTACAGCATTAATGCCATTAGGCGCACAGTGACGAACAGACCGACGTTGCTTCACATCACTTCTGTGCGGGCTTTTGTTCAAGATGTGTTGAGTTTCACGTGAGTTTCACGCTATACTGTCGGATGGTGTTTCTTTAGAGTCCCAGAATCATCGCCAAATGAAAGAAGTTTCTGGAAGGTTCCAGGTATGGTTCCAAACAATTTGACGGGCTACGAAACGTCCGGGTTCCCGATTTTCCCAGACAGTTCCATGCAGTTTAATTGCCGATATTCCGTCATGATTCTCGATGTTTTGAGAGTATTCCATATTCGTTGATTGGATGTGTTAAACTGTGATTTCGAAACCTTTTTCGTAAACTATAGATCATTGCAGAAAATGCGATCTGAGAGAGTATTCAAAGAGAGCGATCAAGGAATACTGTTGAAAGACAAGCCTCCCTTGTAGGACCATTATGACGGTCGATCACATATAACCATTGATTTGTAAGTCATCTATTTGAAATGAAAACTTTAGACTTAATATCAGAGTCGACGATTTTCTTTTTCTGTACTGATTCAGTGAAAATTTAGAACTCTTATCATTTATGTCAGTCAGCGTCATACGTCCACTCAATTGTTAAGAAACAAGAGTTTGATTCTTCATCGTAACACTGCAGATACTTAGTATTTTTCAGTGCTTATTACTTCCGACGCATGCAGCTTCTTCACATTTGAATTAAAATTTCTTTCTACTTTACATGTATTAAAGCAAAACGGTCGCGGTGTTAATGTGAATAGGGTGTTCTCATATTATTGTACTTTTAAGATCTGCTGGTTCTACCACAGCATTGCTTGAATCGGTGCAGAAGTCGACGATTGGTGTTGAGTTTTAGACTTGAGATTTGGGGGTATAGTTGACCCAGTGGAAGAGGCGTTAGACTCTTTGCAACGTCTTGGATTCGATTCCTCACGAGAAAGTCAGGTTTTAAGAAAATTTGCCTTTAAAAAATGTACGCAGACTCTAGTCTCATCTAAGTACAATGAAAGAGACTTGAATCTGAGGTCCCGTGCGTGAACACATGCATACAAAAAAAACAAACAACAAAAAAAACTTGTATGCACGTGAAATCCATTCCAGCTTTCCGAGAAAAGTATGCCACCGTGTGCTAGTAGAACGCATCGCACGAAAATGACTCTCAGGCATATTCGTGTCGTGTTTAGACATAATCTCCGAAAACAGAACGTGGTACCTCAATGGTGGAATGAAAAACGGTCGCATACGCACAATCTGTGAGTGTAATGTTTGTAGACATGAGAACTATATGGGCAACCTTAGTCAGTGTGAGTAGTGTATAGATAAGATAGGATAATGTTGCTTATAGCCCAGCCGACCGCAAAGGGCCACATCAGGGCTGTCACCAAGTGTATAGATAACGTTTGTAAACGTGAGCATTGTATTTGTAGGTGTGAGCAATGTGAGTGTAATTTTTGTAGACATGAGAACTATATGGGCAACCTTAGTCAGCGTGAGTAGTGTATAGATAACGTTTGTAAACGTGAGCATTGTATTTGTAGGTGTGAGCAATGTGAGTGTAATTTTTGTAGACATGAGAACTATATGGGCAACTTTAGTCAGTGTGAGCACTGTATAGATAACGTTTGTAAACGTGAGCATTGTATTTGTAGGTGTGAGCAATGCTTTGATAACCATTGTAAATGTGAGCAAAGTGTAGATAACCTTTGCAGTTGTAAAGCAAAGCTGGATGGTCTCCCACATGCAACATTAGCAACCAAATGTTATAAAGCCACATCGTTGGGAACGCATAGCTCTAGGACCGTCCATACACGGCATTAGCTTGACCAGTTATTCCCCCTGATAACTCGCAGTGTACGGCGAGACGAGTAATCACTACGTCAGATTCTATCATCAGAAAACTAGCTCACGCGAAAGGTATTCTGCGTGCGGTAAACCGCTTTCGATGCAGTTTCTTCCACGACGCTCCTCCCTGACCCCCCCCTCCCCTCCGCACTCTCAGATTACCTCATGAGAGAAACGGTTCGTCCAACATAACGTTTGGCTTATTTCTTTTCACCATGTTTGGACTGCACTGAACAAACTAAGTAATCCCCCACCCCTTGCCCCCTGGCGTGGGATAGAAATTTAGAATTTCTATTTGATCGACAGGTGATAGATAACACTGCACATAATACCATAGTTATCTTTGTCTTGAGGGATGAAAGACAGGGTCATCATGAATAGGTCGATGGAGGAAATGTATTCTCTATGAACAAATGGGGTGCGGTATATTTTTTCAGGCAGTGAATTTATCACAGGATTATTTCAGGTTGTGCTATTTCATATGTTAAAAGTGCCTAATGCAGCAAGTCACACACACACACACACACACACACACACACACACACACACACATACACACACACACCACACACACACACACACACACACACACACACACACACACACACACACACACACACACACTGATAGAGAGAGAGAGAGAGAGAGAGAGAGAGAGAGAGGAGAGAGAGAGAGAGGAGAGAGAGAGAGAGAGAGAAGAGAGGAGAGAGAGAGGAGAGAGAGAGAGGGCAGACAGAGAAACGAAAGGGAAGAGAAGGAGGGAGAGACTGATAAAGAAGACAAAAATACAAAGAAAAAGACGAACAAAATAAACAGAAAGAGAAGAGGGAGAAGAACCAAAATCAGCAATAGCAAGAAGACTTGAAAGTGAACGAATGACCTTAGTAAGTGTGAATAATGAATGGAAGACCTTAGTGGACGCAAACAATCTACATATGACCTTTGTAGAAGTGTTTAATGTATCAATGACCTTAGCAGCTGTGAACAGTGTGTGTATGATCTTAGTAGGTATGAATAATGTGGATAACTTAGTAGACGTGTTCAAGGTACTGTTGACCTTAGTAGATGTGTTCAATGTATGGATGACATTGGTAGATGTGAATAATGTATAGAGGAGCACAATAGATGTGAACAATGTATGGATGACCTGAGTAGATGTGAACAATGTATGAATGACTTTAGCAGATGTGGTCAATGTATGGAATACTTTAGCAGATGTGAACAGTATATGGATGACCTAGCAGATGTGAACAGTATATGGATGACTCTAGCAGATGTGAACAATATATGGATGACCCTAGCAGATGTGAACAGTATATGGATGACCCTAGCAGATGTGAACAGTATATGGATGACCCTAGCAGACGTGAACAGTATATGGATGACCTTAGCAGATGTGAACAATATATGGATGACCTTAGCAGATGTGAACAATGAATGAACGACCTTAGTGGATGTAAACAATGTACAATGACCTTAGTAGAAGTGTTTAACGTATGGATGACCTTAGCAGCTGTGAACAATGTGTGCATGATCTTAGTAGGTGTGAACAATGTGAATGACCTTAGTGGGTATGTTCAATGTATGGATGACCTTAGTGGGTGCGAAACAATATATGGATAACCTTAGTAGGGGTGAGTAATGTATGGATTATTTTAGTAGGTGTGTACACTATATTGATGATCTTAGTAGGTGCTAGCAATGTATGAACGATCTTAGTAGATGCAAGCGGTGCACGGGTGACTTTAGTAGGTGTGTTCAATGTATGGATGACCTTAGTACATGTCGTCAATGTATGGATGACCTTAGTACATGTCGGCAATGTATGGATGACCTTAGTACATGTCGGCAATGTATGGATGACCTTAGTACATGTCGGCAATGTATGGATGACCTTAGTACATGTCGGCAATGTATGGATGGCCTTAGTACATGTTAACAATGTATGGATGACCTTTGTAGATGTGAGCTATGTATGGATGACCTTAGTACATGTCGGCAATGTATGGATGACCTTAGTACATGTCGGCAATGTATGGATGGCCTTAGTACATGTCGGCAATATATGGATGGCCTTAGTACATGTCGTCAATGTATGGATGACCTTAGTACATGTCGGCAATGTATGGATGACCTTAGTACATGTCGGCAATGTATGGATGGCCTTAGTACATGTGAGCAGTGTATGGATAACCTTTGTAGATGTGAGCAATGTATGGATGACCTTAGTACATGTGAGCAATGTATGGATGACCTTAGTACATGTGAGCAATGTATGGATGACCTTAGTACTTGTGAGCAATGTATGGATGTCCTTAGTACTTGTGAGCAATGTATGGATGACCTTAGTACTTGTGAGCAATGTATGGATGACCTTAGTACTTGTGAGCAATGTATGGATGACCTTAGTACTTGTGAGCAATGTATGGATGACCTTAGTACATGTCGTCAATGTATGGATGACCTTAGTACATGTGAGCAATGTATGGATGACCTTAGTACATGTGAGCAATGTATGGATGACCTTTGTTGATGTGAGCAATGTATGGACGATCATAGTAAATGTTAGAACATGTGAGTACTGCATACATGACCTTAGTATATGTGGGCAATGTTTGGATGACCTTAGTATATGTCAGCAATGTAAGGATGACATTAGTAGATGTGAGCAATGTATGGACGATCTTAGTAGGTGTGAAAATGTGGGGATGACCTTAGAAGGTGGGTGCAATGTAAGGATGACCTTAGTAGATATGAGCAATGTATAGATGACCTTAGTAGATATTAGCAATGTATGGATGACCTCAATGCACGTGAGCAATGTACGGATGACCTTAATACACGGGCGTAATGTATAGACGACCTTAGTACATGTGAACAATGTATGGACAGTCTTAGTACATGTGAGCATGTATGGATGACCTTAATTCACGGGAGTAATGTATGGATGACCTTAGCAGGTGTGAGCGATGTATTGATTACCTTAGTTACGTGTGGGCAATGTATGGATGACGTAACTGAGCGCAAGCAATGTTTGGATGACCTTTGTAGGTGCGAGCTATCAGCTTTCATGGCCTGAAACATTCCTGGTCATGGTCATGTGAGCATGAAGGATGGGATCTTAACATCAGGAAACTTCTTGACCCGTCTTTAGGGAGGAACAAAAATAGATATTGATCACGAAGGGGACGTATTGGAATCTAATGAAGCAGACACCTGTCGACTAGTTCGGCATTAAACGTCAGGGTCGCAGAAGGAAAAAAGTAGAAGAAAAAAGAGGAGGAGGACGATGGAAGTGGTGTGACGAAGGAAGATGAAGGTGAGTTTCATATGTGGGGGAGTAGGAGCATGAGATGAGATTTAAGTGTCTGGACATTTCATGCATGGCCACACGTACGTAAAGGACAAGCTCGCGCGTATGCAGGAGAGAGAGAGAGAGAGAGAGAGAGAGAGAGAGAGAGTGAGAGAGAGAAGAGAGAGAGAGAGAGAGAGAGAGAGAGAGAGAGAGAGAGAGAGAGAGAGAGAGAGAAACGTGGACTTACCAGGAAGAAAATAAGATACTGAGCGTCGGCAACAGTTAGTTTACAGTAACGAAGTGAACAGTGTTGGGCATTAGTTTAGCATTAAAAAGCCATTTAAGTGGAAACATACAGCTCGGGGACTATCAGTCGACACCACCCGTTCGGCTGATTTTCTCATTGTGATCTCAATGTAAGAGCCGAGACGAACGATCGTTCATGGCGCCAGATTGTATCAAGGGAAAACTCGCTCACGCAAATGTTCTTCTACGTCTGAGAAACCTCTTGCAAATATCGTTTCTTAGGCAACGTTTCTCAGGCGCTCTCAAATTACGTTTTTAGGGCATTTTTCATCCCATAGGATTTTTGCCTTCTTCTTTACGCTGTATTTTGATGGTATGTATGTATATGTATGTATAATGCTAAACAATTGAGTAGTGGGGAAAAAACAAGTGCAGGCTAACAATTTTTCCGTTATTATAGTAATGACTTGCCAAAGATTTGAACTTTTAAAAAAAAAGAAGAAAAAAAGGGGTGGTGGTGGTGAAGATGAAGAAATATGAACATAAAATGAAATAAATATATCATAGATATAAAAACCCTTCACTAGCTGCATGAGGGAACCATGTAATCCCTCTCGAAGGTAGATCTATTCATATTGCCTGCTCCTAGACCTTTCGTCCGCTGGATCGGACTCATCAGGGAGACGCGGCTGATTATGTCTGTGCTCTTGGCGTCAAATAGAGACACACCACAGTCCATAATTCTGCGGTGAGAGAGAGAGAGAGAGAGAGAGAGAGAGAGAAGGAGAGAGAGAGAGAGAGAGAGGAGAGAGAGAGAGAGAAGAGAGACTTTTGCCTTCTCCTTTATGCTGTATTTGGATCGCTTTGGACAGACTGAATCAATTGGAAAATAGAAGTCAAGACTGTATTTGCTGGTTTTCATCTTCTGTTTCTGCTTTAAAAACAACAACAACAAAAAAAAAACAGGACTGCGTTATCACGTGTACATTTGTTTGTAGGCATGGGGAACGTGGTCACGTAGTACAGAATGACGAATAAGGGTTACGCTGGAAGATGATAGTGGGATATGCTCTGTATTGGCCAGGTCATTCATTTATCGGTTAATATATTCAGTTGATGCTCTGTTGAAGAAGTCTCTACCAAAGAGAGAGAGAAAAAAAGAGAGAGAGAGGAGAGAGAGAGAGAGAGAGAGAGAGAGACATACAGACAGGCAGACAGACAGACAGACGGACTGGCTGACACAAAGACTGACAGACAGAGATAGAGAGACACTTTGACCACTGTACTATCATTGACAGCAAGTCCTAAATACTACGCCGACATGTATACCAAGAGAGAGGAGAGAGGAGAGAGAGGGGAGAGAGAGAGAGAGAGAGAGAGAGAGGAGAGAGAGAGAGAGAGAGAGAGGGTAGTAATAATTAAGATGAAGACTAAGAGAAAAAGGAGGAGGAGAAGCAGAAGAAGGCGGTAGAGGAGGAGAAAAGGGAGAAGAAGAAGAAGGAGGAGGAGGAGGAGCAGGAGGAGGAGGAGGAGGTGGGGGAAGAGGAGAAGGAGAAGGAGAAGGAGGAGGAGGAGGAGGAGGAGGAGGAGGGAGCAATAAAAAAGGAGAAGAATAAAAAGGAGGAGGAGGAAAAAAACAACAGAAGGAGAACAAGAAGATCAAAACAAACGAAGAACTGAATCCATGTGAATGACCTCAGCGGGTCTGGAGAATGAGATTTCAAAACCCAGAATCTTCCAGGACTCATTCACGTGCGCATGAAGAATGAGATCTTGACACGTAGCCACTCCCAACCCGTTTTAGAGGGCTATGAAAAATAGATATTGATGACTGGGAAGAGGCATGGGAAGCTAACTGAGCAGGCACTTGTCGATTACTTTGGCATTAAGTGTCACGGAGGAGGAAATTAGGTTCCGTTTAGATTAAACACACATAAATGACACCAGCTCGACCGGTGGTGTCCGTGCTTACATCTGCGAAAAGAGCGTTCATGGTTGTATGGCATTGTATTATATTGGACTTTGTTATGCTCTATGGTCTAGGTTTAACTTGAGCGTCACAATTTCTCTGTGAGGAATTCGGGTCGCACTGATCTTGGGAAGACCACAATGCCACAGAATCTCATCCTGTCTCCACCCACCCTTGTATCCACCTCCCCCATCCCCATCCCCTACCCTCGTAACCTCCTTTGTTTCCCGCTTCTTTTCCACTTTTTTTTTTTAGTATGCATAATTTATTTTTGTTTACCCGTCTGTTACAAACAGATGAGTTTGGTAAGCATTGTTTGTTGGTTCAGTTCTTTTTACTGAGTTGACTTCGATGTTTTCAAAACCTGTTCCACGTGACGTTTATTTACCAGATGACGTAATACAGGCAACAGATGTAGTAAGAATGCGAAAGTTTATTGAGAATCCTAAAGCCTTATGGAAAGTGCAAGCAGCTTGTAGAGGACACAAGAAATGGTTGTTGGATGTCCCACGTATTTTGATGGCTCTGCTACGTCCTCGTTCGCGAACTTTCTAGAATTCTCCATGTATTTTGACTGGCAGTGCCGCTGCATGATTTTGAAACCTTCTGATAAAAGTATCTCAGAGCAGAAGGGCATCTAGGTATCGTGACCTGAATGTCTACCGCCCTCTAGGATGTAAGGAGTACAGGGTCAAATCACTTGTCTGAGGGGGTTTCTTCTGTGAAGACCTGCTGTCAAGCTCCCTGCAGAGTAACTTCTTATCCCCCCCTCTCTCTTTTTCTCTCTCTCTTTTTCTCTCCCCCCCCCCACAGAGATAAATAGATAGATGAATAGAGAGAGAGAGAGAGAGAGAGAGAGAGAGAGAGAGAGAGAGAGAGGAGAGAGTCAGAGAAATAGAGGGAGACTCTGTGTGTGTGTGTGTGTGTGTGTGTGTGTGTGTGTGTGTGTGTTGGTGTGTGTGTGTTCCTTTGCCAGTGACAGTGGTTGCAATCTTGCCCGGGACCGCAATGAGGTGTGTTTTACTTAGGAGGCACATACCGAAATCTAAGGAAAACTATGGCTGAATCGCTGGACTGTCCAGAATGCTGATGTAATGCTGTGCATACGTGTCAGTCCTGGGCTTTCCTTTCACGAAACACTGGGAGAGAGAGAGAGAGAGAGAGAAGAGAGAGAGAGAGAGAGAGAGAGAAGAGAGAAGAGAGAGAGAGAGAGAGAGAGAGAGAGAGATTCAGATTCAGATTCAGATCTTTATTCTGTTAGGCCATAGCCCCTCAGAAGGGGGTACAATAATTGAGATAATATTCTAATATCAATGCTACAAGTAAAACAAACAAAAAACAGGTTCACAACGTTCACATTGTTACAAGTTTTAAGCCTGCGATGCATCAACGCTTACACTGCTTATTGTTATTACACTTAAACAAATATATGTAACCAATGTTAAACAAAATTCAAACATTTAACGATAAAAAAGAACCTAGGCTGTAAGAAATTTTCGAATCATAAATGCTTTGCACAAAAACAGAGCAAAACGCTTTACAAGTGTTTCATTTTTTGAAGTCATTAGCATAATCAGCTTGAAGATACATGGTTTTCTATAGTATTTTTTCTGGAATTAACTCTTGCCTAATACAATAAAGTTCCTGGCACGAAAATACAAAATGAACTTCATTATCAAAAGCCTCGTGACATAATGGGCAAGGGAGATGATCATCACTGAGTTCTCTATAACGATTAAAATGACAACTTATTTCTGTGATACCAAATCTAAATTTTGTTAAGATGTATCTCAAATGTTTGTCTAAGTTTATAGACAAATACAATGGCAATCTATGCTCTGCGTTTAACATACGATAGATATCATGTCTGTCACTTTCCAGAACATGAGAATGCCAGTTTTGCCATCGACAATCTATTAATCTCTGACGAAATTCGCGGATAAGCCACTATGTCCCCAACACCCTGACTTTCCCACACAAAGCCAATCCATATTCATACAATTTTAATCTTACCCTCGAAGCCCAATTTGTCTTGCCTTTGGCATCAAACTCAACTAACATATTGTAAGCTCTATGGGGTAATCTATGTGACTACATTCTTGTTAACTTTAACCAGTAACGAATGGAGCTGACATAGAAACTAAATATATAGGATACCTATTTGTCTCCCCGCTAGACTAAATCATTAGGCGTATATATAGATACTCCCAAAAACTTCTTCAGTGCGTATAAATGTACTTCCTCCACCTCATAAGCAGAGCTGCTAATACCCCACAGTTCAGCACCATATTGCACAATTGGTTGGATTTGAGAATCAAACAATTTTAAGAATAGTACTAAAGAATTGTTATTCAATATTGTCAGCTTTTTCATAATACACATAAGGCGTATTTAGCTCTGCTCACAAGACTTTACAAGCAAATGTAAAGCTCAGGCGTGTTGAAAAGAATATACCCAAATATTTATAAACAATTACTACTGGCATGATATTTCCGTTATAACTCCATCTTTCCCTAGCAGCAAGATAATCTCCTTTTCTAAAGACTATTATGTGCTTTTGTCATGTTTACATTTAATTGAAGTGATACAGCAGCTCTTTCTAGACTGTTCACTGTGTTTGCAGACCAACAATAGTTTCGGATAACAATACCACATCATCAGCTAATAGCAGAATAAATATTTCTAAGACATCATTTTACAAACCGCACGCCATGTCTTCCAGAATTAATAACTTCCAACGTTAATTCATTAATGAATAATGAGAACAAAATAGGGCTGCAAACATCTCCTGTTTTACCCGGATGTACAGTATATATAATCTGTAAGAGATCCTCCACATCTCACTCTTGCTTTTACAGAGTCATACATGCTGATAATGGACTTATACAATTTACCATGAACACCATTCTTGAGCAAAATCGGCCAAAGGATACTTCTATTTACAGAATCAAAGGCTTTCTCAAAATCTATAAAGGCTACATATAATTTACGATTCAACCCAAACTGTTTTTCAACAAACGACATCAAAGTGAACATATGATCAACTGTTGAATAATTCTGTTTAAACCCTGCTTGAAATTCACCAGTTAAGTTATTTTCTTCTACCCATTCCTGAAGTCTTCTATTAAGGACAGTGCTATATAACTTACTGCATATATTGCTCAAAGATATTCCTCGATAATTGTTTGGATTATTAGCATCAGCTTTTTATACAATGGAAGGATAATTGACTCTGACCAAATTTCTGGAAAAAGACCCCTGTCAAACAAAGCATAAAGAAATTCTTTAGAAAACAAACAACCAGTTCAGATTTTGCAAGCATATTTAACTATCTCTCCAATTATCCCGTCAGGCCTGCGGCTTTGCCATTTTTTAATTTTCTTAACGCCAACAGAATTTCTTCATTTGAGATTGGACGATTTAAAGGACAGTTACCACTATCGTTGCCAGCACTTTCGCCATCACTACAATGGTTGTGCTAATAAATTACCAACATCTTCATTTCTTTCAAGCAGTCCTTTAAAATGTTCAAACCAGTTCTCTAAAGTAATGTTATTTAAAGGTTGTTTCTTACCACCTCTAATCTTCTGTACTGTGTTCCAGAAATCTTTCTGAGAGTTTACAGACGCTACTAATTTTTCTAACAATGCTCTGTTAAAATCCCCTTTTCTTTCGTTTTCAGAAGTTGTTTGTATTCCCGCCTAGCATTACAATACAAAACTCGATCCGTTGAACGTTTACTACGATTTGACTTACTTAGTAATCTTCTAGCTTTCCTTTACTTTGGCGACACTCAGTGTCATACCAATCATCACATTCCCTACGACTATTTACATTTATCCGCTTTGTCATACATCTTGCAGCATCTTTTAAACAAGAATTAAAAGTACTGAGCGCTTCATTTACATTTACATCAATTAGTCTGATAGCCATTTCGACTCTCTGCTGATCTCAGATGAACACATCATGTCTGTAAAGTGATCTTTATCATTTTCATTCCAAACAAACTTTTCCCAAAATTGTTAATATTCTTGTCTTTGGGTTGATTCAATCGATTATTGTTAACATTAATGGTCAAAACAATAGGCATATGATCAGACTCAATACGTTCATATACATGAAGTACACAGACGTCAGAAACACTAGCAAACATATTCCTTGACATTAAAAATAATCATTAACACTATTTCCACTTTCAGATACGTACGTGTAGCGACCTTCCTGGTCGCCCTCACACATACCATTCAAATACATAAGCATAGACTTGTACACATATCAAGCAACATTTTGCCATAATATTAAGTTTTTTATCCTCAATTTCTGTCAGTGTATAATGGGCCGCTAGAATGCTGTTTACCAAAATCAAAGATATTTTCTCCAAAATCCTTTGAAAAATTTGCAGTTCTAGCATTGAGATCACCACTAATCAATACAAACACTCATCACAAGAAAGCAAACAATCATATATAAATTCAAACAATAAACTTATTCCATTTTCAAGATTGAAGTGCAAGTAATATGTGAATCCACAGGAGGCACATATGCACACACATATAATACATTTTTAATGGAACCAACCACAGATTTATCAATTATAAACGCAAAGAAAATTATCCGACTGAATATTTAAGAGTTTTACAAATGAGCAAAGTTCCTTCTTATCAACACAACAAACCACCCGAGTGTCTACCACGAGCTGAGAGCTTTATAGCTGGTTTACAATAAACTTCATAATCAAAAAATACAGAAGAGTGAAAATCTTCCACAAAAGTTTCAACCAAAGAAATAATATCAAACGAACGAACAAACGAGACAAAATCATTGTCGCGTAGTTTTGAAATTAACCCATTAACATTCCAATGTAAAAAGGTGGATTTGGAATCAATGTTCAAACACTCGTTTTCATTCATACTGTGCACAATGGCCGAAGGGGACAATCATGTGCATTTTCAAACACACAACACATATCAGATTGTAACACACGCATTCATAGCTTTCGTTTGTGTTGAAGGGGAAGCTGAACTAACGTCAGAAAACAACATGCCGTCAAAGACATCACGCTCTGCACGTGCTACCCCAGTGTCACCTATACTGCCACACAGCGAGGCAAGGACCGTGTTACACTAGTGTGTGTTCCCTTTAACCACGTTTATTTTCACACGATATTTGGCCGGCCGACACATTATTTCATTTTTACAAGCTCGTCGTTTCCATTTACAGTGAATTTACTGCCATCGATCAAAGATGGTCGAAAACCATAGTGGCCCGCTTACCCTCGCTCCTAGCTTTTTTCACATGGGGTGTCAACCTCTTCCTAATCTCTCTCACACGAACAGAAAAGTCTTCACCAACAAAAATATTTGTTCCCCGGAGTTTGCCCTTAGCCTTCAACACTTCTACTTTTTTGTTTATAAAACACGAATCTGGCTATGATGGGCGAGTCACGTTTGGGATTTAGTCTGTGCACCCTATCGAATTCAGTTTCTTGGGCAAGTTCCAACTGGTCAGTTATTAACTCTTTTAACACACTTTCACAGTCAGTGTTGGTTTCATTGTCGTTCCTTGGTATACCATAGAAGATCAGATTGTTCCTTTTCGACCTGCCCTCGAGGTCGTCTGTTTTCCGCTCCAGTCCTCGATCTTCTTAGTCAGGTCGTCGTTTTGTCTCCTAAGGTCTTCATTCTGTTTGCTGCAGTCCGCTGATCTCCCCTCGTAGCCTCTGAATTCATCTTGCATTGCCGTAGACTCTTCTCGTAGAGTTGAAGCTCCGACTTCAGCTCTCCGAAGCGACTGTCCATTCTTGTGCTCATGACTGCATCATGTCCATGAGGTCAGACATGCTGGGTTCTTTCGTTGTGTCTCTTTGGCTCGCACCTATGGGATTGCCCGGTCCCTCCATGCTGGTCCTGGCACCACTGTTCAGGCGAGCCTGTCTCGTGCTGCCTTTACCCTGAGTTGTTGGTCCGGGTTACTCTCCACATCGCCATATTGAAGAAGAAAACTGCCCCAGAAGAAATACTGAGGACCAGTCCTAACACTACACCGTCCGTTCTCCTCTTCAGTTTCAGAATGGCGGCACGCATGGCTAATTTCTGCTTCGCTCGCTTCAACATGAACGACTGGAACACTGCGATGAAACAGCCACACACTGCCTGAATTCCACTGCTGCAGACGCATGGTTCCTTGCAAAGCAGTAGGCAAACTTTCAGTCCATAAAACACAGTGTAGTCGTCTTGATTGTTAATTAATTGCAGGAGTCAAACCACGGTGACCTCACGAATGCAACAGTTCACGACCCCCGAGAGAGAGAGAGAGAGAGAGAGAGAGAATAATTACAAGTTAGATAAAGACTAAGAGAAGAAAAGAAGAAGGAGGAGGAGAGAAGGAGGAGGAGGAGGAGGAGGAGGAAGAGAGAAGAAGAAGAAGAAGAAGAAGAAGAAGAAGAAGAAGAACAACAACAACAACAACAACAGCAAGCACAAGAATAAGAACAAGAAAAAGGAGGGAATATAAAAAGAGAAGAATAAAAAGGAGAAGGGACAAAAACCTAACAGAAGAACAACAGCAAGAAGATCAAA
>CM031605.1:36396048-36398548 GCA_018398815.1 Conus ventricosus
AAGCTTATATATGTATATTGTCAGAATAATTCTTTTTCAGGGTGGGACGAAGTGGAGTGGAGAAGGGCGGGGGGGGGGGGGGGGGGGGGGGGAGGGGGTGAGGTGGGGGGGGGTGGGGGGGTGCTGAGGGTGGGGGGGGGGGGGGTGGGGGGGGGGGGGGGGGGGGGGTGGGGGGGGGGGGGGGGGTGTGCATCTGCCGTCTCCTCTCAGTTAGATGGCAATTTGTCCACACCGCGTATTCCAATTCGGCGCCAGAATATACATAGGCCCAATCCTGCTTGAGAGGAACTTAAATTCTTATATTTATCTTATATATGTACCCCCTCCGTTTGTCTGTCTGTCTGTCTGTCGTCTGTCTGTCTGTCTGTCTGTCTGTCTGTCTCCCTATCTGTCTGCGTGTCTTTCTGTTCGTCTATCTGTCTATCATTCTATATACATCTATCTGTCTATCATTCTATACATGTATCTATTTGTGTGTGTGTGTTGTGTGTGTGTGTGTGTGTGTGTGTGTGTGTGTGTGTGTGTGTGTGTGTGTGTGTGTGTGCAGCCTCAGACACATACCCTTCATCCAAAAATAGATACCTGAATTTTTATGAGGCACCTCTCCAAAATGAATGGTGAGCTCCAGAAAAACAAACAAAAAAACCCCAAAACAAACCAAAAAAAAAAACCCCACCCAAAAACAGTTGGCTAGATCCAGGAAAACCAGCATAAGAACTGTACTGACGTCTTCACTGCCCATTTTTCAAAGTGTTGTCGTTCTAGTGGTATCATCCTTCCCTTATCCTGTCCACAGGTTCTCCCCCTCCCCCTTCCCTAACCTTCTCCACCCCCCCCCCCCCCACACACACACCTTAGCCCTCTTCCTTTTCCAGGGATGATTTCGCCTGTAAGGAAAATTTATAAGCATCTTCGTAGCAGCGTGGAGTTAGAGTATGTAGATATTTGCTTGCGGAACAATTGACCTGTCTTGATGTCAGCACACACCATTGAATTGATCCCGCGGTCAAAGGGTTCAAACGTTCGCCTGGGGAACTGAGAGTCATGAGTTCGAATCACTCGTTGATTTTTTTTCGACTTGAAGATCCTCTGTGTGTACCAAGCAGTAAATGGGGGGAAGGGGATATGGGGGGAAGGGATTCTTTGCAGGGAAGGTAAAAGGAGGCAGAAACAGAGAAATGGGCTCCACTTCCTCTTATGCAGTGCCCCAATGCACGTTGAACTTCTGACATTTCACTGCCCCTACAGTTATTAGGCTGTGGGACTTTAACCTTTTTAAGCTATTAGACTGAATCTGCCATCTATTTTAAGTTAACGACTCCCCTCCCCATCTCTCTCTCTCTCCCTTTGCTCTCTCTCTCTCTCTCTCTCTCTCTCTCTCTCTCTCTCTCTCTCTCTCTCTCTCTCTCCCTCGCCTCTCTCCCTCTATTTCAGATCTGCTTTTATCTAGATACTGCCACAGGCATATTAACAGACACAAGCTAAAAACAGTCTGCTATATTCTGCCCATCGATTCGTGCCGTAAGAAGGTTGCATCCCTTAACATGTTCAACAACCCATGTTACGTAGACCAAGGTCGATTTGTTTTTAAGAAAGTTGAAACCGCAGTGAATTCTGGGAGGCGATTTCTTGGCTGGGTATGTCACACAGCCTCGTCAGAGATTCCTAGTAATGCGCGGCATTGTGTAGACAATTTGGTTTTGTGATCCAAATTCAAAAGACATGTCACTCCCCCAAGCCTACATTTAAAAGACATGTAGTCCAAATTTTAAAGACTGATCGTGAGAAAACAAGTAACCAACACCTGAAGGGAACGCCAGCCACGAAATATGAGAAGGTAAAACATCTACAACAGGAAAAGAGCTTCTGGTAGCTGATTCACAAATCAACCACAATGACAATGAAGCCTTTTAGGGGAGAAAATGTATATTTTAAGATAACCAAAAATGAAGTTTTAAGCCTAACTTCAGATCGAATTATCAGTTTATTACATAATGAAAACAAAGAAACATTTCATGTTGATCGCGAAAGTGAACTCTTATTTTGTGAGTGTATTAAAGACTGAACTCAATATGACAAAGGTACTTCTTGTGTCCATTGATAAATCTAACTGAAAATAACGATCACCGTATTTTATGCTTACCCGGCACCACAGTAAAAATCCAGTATAATCAAAACGATATTCCAGAAGACTAGTAGGGCCTACTCGGCTGTGCAACTGACACAGGAAATCTCACGGAAGGTTCTCTGAAAGTAAGAGAGCGCGCGTCGACAGTGGCAATAGACTTGTCATGCTTAGGATTCCCGATTTGCTTAGGGTGATTCAGCATGCAACATGGTGCCTTATCTATTTCTGTTCGAGCAATACATCGAATTCAAGTGATGGGTTTTATTCTATTTGTTTCGTAATTGACATAATCATTAGCAGGGCAGGAAGGAAAATGAAGTGATTAACTCAGAAGGAAAAGAAAGCAGGAGAAAAAGGGAAGGACATCGACAG
>CM031605.1:36408548-36416048 GCA_018398815.1 Conus ventricosus
CTCTCTCTCTTCATGTATGATTTCACTTCGATCAAACTACAAGCATAAGATGAGACATTTGGAAGCAAGCAATCCACTATAATTCTTCTGAGCGACACACATTGTGAAAAAGTTGCAGTCCTTTGCATCCTCAACAACGCATGTTTTTGTAGAGCCCGGCTCAACTTGTTTGCAAGAAAGCTAAACACGCTGCGAATTCTGGGTGGTTGTTTTCCTGTTGGGGAACAACATGCAGTCTTGTCATAGAGTTACTGCACTGCATCACCTGCAGAATTTGATTTAGCTGTCAAAATTATGCAAAAGGGGCGCAGATGACAAGTCTGAGACAATGCAGGTTCTCAAACACAAAAAGAGCTTGGCGGTTGTTCAGATCAACTGCAATGGAAAATCAGACTTTTCAGGCGAGAGAACATGCATTATTTAATGATTTCAGATAACGTTTAGGCGCGTTATAACACAAAAAATCGTAAAGATACATTTCATGTCGATTGCAAAAGTCAATTCTTGATGCGCATATTAAAGAATGAAAAATGTTTCAAATGCATACCATATGCCTATGACAAATCTAATTCGAAATTACATTCAGTGTGTTTTGTGCTAATTGGGCACGACAGTGAAAGTCCAGTACAATCAATAATAGTAAGCTACCCACTTGGGTTTACGGTTGACATGGAGCAATCTAATGAAAGGTTACCTGAAAGTAAGCGTGGACAGCAGCAAGGGGCTTGTACTTTATGATGCTTGGGGTAAGCTTGCTATGGGTAATGTTGCATGCAACATGCACCCTCTTTATTTCTGTCTGAGCGTTAATTGAATTCACGTTATGTATTATCATATTGTTTATTTCATAATTGCCGTAATCATTACCAAAAAAAAAAAGCAAAATGACTTGATGAACAAAACAAAGGAAGAAGAAGAGGAATGATAAAAATAAGAAGAAATAAAAGGACGACGAGGAAAGAGAAAGAAGAGAAGAAAACAACGCAAACTCCAAAACAATTCATCTGGAATTCCCGTATACGCCAAACTGACGCACAGACTATTCTCAACATGGCGTCACATCCAGATCTCATTCAGCAGCGTACTGATTTAGGACTGCTCTGAAAACAACAAATGGACAAAATTGTATCACTCACACACACACACACACACACACACACAACACACACACACACACACACACACACACACACACACACACACACACACACACACACAGAGAGAGAGAGAGAGAGAGAGAGGAGAGAGATGAGGAGAGAGAGAGAGAGAGAGGAGAGAGAGAGAGAGAGAGAGAGAGAGAGAGAGAGAGAGAGAGGTTATTCTTCCATGTTTATGTTCTGTGATCTTTGCTTTCAAAAGTTCTTCTGTTTTGACAAGAGCTAGGTTACGTCGTCAATAATGTAAACAAAGATGATGGGGAATAGTGAATCATGGTGAAATGGATAGATGGATTTGCTGACTTGGAGGAGAGGACAGGGGCAGGAGGGGGGGGGGGGGGGGGGGCTTGAGAGAGCAGGAAACTGCGATAGGGGACAGAGGGTGTTTCATTTAATTCAGGTGTTATTTTTATGCATTCAATTAGTCTGCTTCGATCGCTTGGAAATACTTGTCGAGGTACACCTGCAAACTTGACACCCTGTCAATCTCTGTTTGAGCTGTCAATTGAAGTCCTTTGATGAGGGATTTATATAGTGTTGGTTTTAACATGTTGATAAATGCATTATCGTGATTGATGGAGAGAGAGACAGAGAGAGAGAGAGAGAGAGAGAGAGGGAGGGAGGAAGGGAGGGAGGGAGGGAGGGAGGGAGGGAGGGAGGGAGAGGGTGGATTATGAAATAATGGGGAGGGGGGGAGGCGGAGAGAGAGAGAGAGAGAGAGAGTGAGAGAGAGAGAGAGGGTGGGTTATGAGAGAGAGAGAGAGAGAGAGAGAGAGAGAGAGAGAGAGAGAGAGAGAGAAGAGAGAAAGAGGAGAGAGAGAGAGAGTGAGGACTCATGAAGACTCGCGAAGGCCACAGGTCCTTTTACTGTTATGTTTTCGTCAATGCAGCGGAGGCCTCATGTCCTGCTCCATTTTCAAGGTGCATGTGTGAATGGTGTCAAAGATGTTACAAGTGAAAAGACCAGGCCCAGGTAGGCCTTTTTTTAAACAGAAATTGACAACAGTCGTCTCCAGGGCATGACCAGATTTCCCTTTTTTGCCACCCGCCTATCATTTCTGATTCTGTTATATTTTTTGATTTGTCAAATATCTAAAGTCCAAGTTCCAGTGCTTAATATGCAGAAAAATGTAACCGGTTACCTGAAAAGATGGGACTGGTAGGAAACAATTTTTATCTCTGGCAAGCATTCCAACATATCTGGGAACATTTGAATCCCGTTCTTTCTGTTCTTGATGCTATCTTCAGTAGGTTCATTAATACACAAAGAGATCAGAACTAGACTGGTCATTTCACCAAGTTGTGCCCTTGAGACTGTGCAGTGTTTCTAATGTCTTATTTTAGGCGTGGATACAGGCTTTAACATTTGTGTCACTTCTATGGAGCGTTTCAACTATGTTCCCTTTGGACCCCTGCGTCTTGTTATTTTTGGGTACAGGTTTCCATGAGAAACAATAATACGAAGGCCTTCTTAAAAGCAAAGATTGAAAGCAATAAATTTGTGTCTGAGTAAGTGCCTCTGAATCAGTGGATCTAATGTGAAAATGCGTTACAACTGAACGATCTCTCCTAAAGCCGATCTCTCCCTTTTTGCGTTGTATGAAAAAAAGGAAAAAGTTGATAAGTGTTATTGCTGAAAAGTTTACTGCAGATGTTTAGTAAGAGAACCTCTCTATAGCTGTCTAAGTGATGTACATATTATTCCTTACATAGACTGGTGGACGCTTATGTTCAAGATTCAAGATTCTGTGCTAATGAAAAGATGATAATGAATACGAAAACAAAATAGCGTGGTATTCTTCTGCCTGGGACGCTACATTTGAAAGTTTCAGAAATACCTTTGTTGAGATCAAATGCTTTGCTATTTTTCAGATGTCTGGCAGTTTTGGTTGCTTCCATTTATATAAATACCAGCACTAGGGCTTTTTACACAGTCATCATGAAATACAGACTCTGACAAGTAGGTATATCCTCCACCCTTCTCCACTCTGTCTACTTCTCTACAACAACGCATTCCTTTAAGAAAGCAGCAGAGTCATTGCAGTTTTGATATTTGTGAGAGTTTGATAGAAAATCGATTTGGAAATGCCCAGAACATTTTAGAATCATTTAAACTTTCAAAGTTTTCTGTCTAACTTTCTATGACATTTCATTTTTGTAGACGAAAACGTTGGTTTTTCTTTTTCTTTTCAATCTATGAGAGTGTATTTCTCCCTTGGGCGAAAATGAATTAGACAGATTGCGAACTCTTAGAGTACATTGCGCAATACTGTATACCCCAACCCACACTCGTCCCTGTTCCGCTGTAATTGTGGTTCCAGTGACGTATTCGCAGAACTAGGTCAGTCTTAGACTCACTTGAATGGGAGAGAGAGAGAGAGAGAGAGAGGAGAGAGGAGAGAGGAGAGAGAGAGAGAGAGAGAGAGAGAGAGAGAAGAGAGAGAGAGAGAGAGAGAATGAATGAATAGAGTTTAATGTCATCAGCAAAACCTGCTATTTGACATGGGGAACACTGCTTGAACAAAATTAAGAAAAATCAAAATTAAAGAGAATCAGAAAGCAAGTAGAAATTACAGAAAAGTAAAGTAGTGACGAAGTGAAGAGGTAGTCATGGCCGCTGCTTCTTTGGTGTAATTATCATCAGTGCTACATAGTCTGCGAAGTCGAAGAAACTGAGAATATGGATGCTTTCTTTCATGGCAGGAGGGTGGCTTGATGAGAACAGGAGGTAAGAGTGGGCATCAGTTGGTTTGTAGTGCACTGTTGTGTGGAGAGATGATAATTACACCAAAGAAGCAGCGGCCATGACTACCTTCTTCACTACTAGAGGCTACCCACAAGCTACAGTTCAGATGGCCCTTGAACGAGCACAGTCCATCCCCAGACACCAGCTCCTACAAGACAAGGAAAAGATGACTACAGACAATGACCGATGCATTGCCACTCTGACCTACCACCCACACAATCTACCTGTGAAAAACGTTCTGCTCCGCAACTTCACTATTTTGAAGGAGGATCCAGCTCTCCAAAACATTTTCAGTCTACCACCTATGGTGGCATTCAAAAGGGACAAAAATCTTGGTGACCACCTGATGCACTCTACCTTCCACCCTTCATCCCCCCCCAACCCAACCAGGCAATTTCCAGTGCAAGAAACCCAAATGCAAAACCTGTGACTTTCTTAATCTGACAACTACTGTGCAAGGCCCATCCGGACGCAGCTTCCACATGAAGTCTCACTTCACCTGCCAGACTCAGAATATAGTCTATGTTCTTAGTTGTACCCTTTGTCCCAAGATGTATGTGGGTGAAACATACAGATCTCTAAACGAACGTTTTAAAGAACATAGAGACAGCATCCTCACAGGAAAAGACACGCCTGTGGCAAACCATTTCAATTCGGACCATCACCATCTTTCCCACATCAGAGTAGCAGCCCTTTCGAGAAATGGTCGTCAAGAAGGGAACTACAGAAAATACATGGAAAGCCAGTTAATACAGCGCCTTGGCACCTTGAGCCCACATGGGCTCAATGTCAGGGAATGAACCATCAGACCTCCTCTTTCTCCCCTTTCTCCCCCCCCCCTCCTTTCTTCTTCGCCCCCCCTTTCCCCCCTGCCCCCTCCCTTCTTCTTCCCCCTTCCCCCCTCCCTCCCCCTTCCTTTGCTGTCCATTAACACTCCCCATTTCTATTGTGAATTATGATCACCCCTACACTCAATATTGCCCACCACTCCCACCTCTGCCCTTTCCACCCCTTCAAACCATGAACTGTGTTCAGTGACCCAAGTCAACCATCATCAGCTGTCATTCCCTGTTGAAGTGTCTACGACACGAAACGTTGGACATCCCCTCTCCAGGTACTCCTTTTGCCACCCTTTCCCTTTATTTAAGTAGAAATTAGTCAACATCATAAATAGCAAGCGACCAACAGGCCTAGGCAATCAGTTGAGAGTACAATAGGACTTAATAAGAAAGAACATTAATTCTACTTAAGTATTGAAAAGCTTCCTTTTTCGAAGATTATTTGCTTCTGTGATAAATTTAGCAATAGATTTTCACTATCACTCTGTAACAGAGTGACTAAGTCACGTTCTTCTGCTAATACTGATTTAAAGACATCGCATTTTCCCCGTACCTTTTCATACACCTCACACTGAAAGAAAAAGGGAAATTCATCTTCTATACTATTTTTTTTTTACAAATTGGACAGATACAATTTGGTTCATTATTAAATATACCATACCATCTTTCTCTAGCATATAGACCAAGGGTCCTTGTTCGAAAGCGTGCTAATGAATCCCTATGCCATTTTCGCGTTATACCGATAAATGCTTTTCTGGCTGTAAGTCACTATCAAAGCGCAAGAACCAAGAGTATTTCTCACTATTTTCTAATTCAGAGTGCCAGATCTGTTGGTAGGAGGATATTAAACGCTCTTTAAATTCTAGGATAAAAAGTTTGTCGTTCTCAACACCCTGGTTATTCCATACAAAACCAAATCCAGTATCGAAAAGGAGATTTTTTACTCCAGAAACCCCGTGATGTGATTCTTGTTTCAGATACGCCAGTTGGACTGCAGAATCAATTAAATGCACTAAATGGAGAGGTGGATAGACTAAGATTAGCGGTTAATATGGATAAGACAAAGATAAAGTTTTCAGAAAGTGAGGGTATTTGCCTAGGCATGAAAAATGGTGGTATGGCGATTTAGAAGACTGGTTGACAGTTTTCTTTCACAGCAAGCTGACACAGATGACGAACATCTTCCACTAAAGTTTCAGTCGGGCATATAAAATCGAAAGAATAAATAACTGAAAGAGAGTGTCATGTAGATTAAAAAATAAACCACTTATAAACTGATGCAGAAAGATTGGTACATCGTTATGGATGAGTGAAAAAAAAAAATCAGCACAACACTCACATTCTCAGAAAACAAATCTGATGTGAGAGAGAGAGAGAGAGAGAGAGAGAGAGAGAGAGAGAGAGAGAGAGAGAGAGAGAGAGAGAGAGGAGGAGGATCTCATAATCAATTGTCATCAGTGCTTCAAAACAAATCTTTTGCAAATGGTATTGCAGCCCTCACCATTAAAAATGGCCATTCGTCATCATTACTCGCTTTCGTTCCCACTGGAACACGGAGACTTCATTGCAGAATTCCGGTAGATCGACCTTAGCCTGCCCGTTTAGCCTTCACCAGGATATTACGTTTTCAGCTCATTTTTCGGGGTTATTCATTATGCTATTCTTTTTTTGTTCCTCCTGAGGATTCCAGTCCAATGCATATGGTGTGATGTTGTTTAGACTTCTGAGGAAGAGTGCATCCACACTGTCCACATTTTCTGGTTCTGATGGTTCCCACTACTGTTCTCTAGTTGGTGCTGCGCCAAATTTCTTCATTTGTGATTTGTTTTCGTTCATTTAATATGAAGTATTTGTTGCAAGCAGGTGTTAATAAAGACTTGCAGCATGTGTAGTAGTCCTCTAGTAAACAAACAAAGAAACGAACACCATGACATACAACTCTACACCTTCTCCATTCATGAATCAGATTATCCTCTCTGCAACAGAACTTCCTGTTCTGAGCACTGTGACTGTTCCTGAAAAGAATTCACACATCTTTTCTCCTCAGTCAATTCAAAGTTGCATTGCACATCGGCCACTAGCTGCAAACTTTGAACAATCTCACTTTGTTCAGCCGTAGCACGTGCTATAGCCTGTGACTAGATGAGATTTAGAGGGAACGAAATGGAATACGAAGACGGAATAGAAGTCTGGATGACAGCAAAGCGTTTCTTTTTCTGTTCGGGCACTTTCACAGGATCTACTTACAGCTGCTGTGCAGCTGCTTTTATTGATGTTGGACATTTTGAGTGGGATTGACGTAGAGAGAGAGAGAGGAGAGAGAGAGAGAGAGAGAGAGAGGAGAGAGAGAGAGAGAGAGAGAGAGAGGAGAGAGAGAGAGAGAGAGTTTAAAATCCATGGGGATTTTGCACACACCTGTTCTGGTGCAAAAATGCACTTCAGTTTCTTGAAGAACTTGTTGAGAGAGAGAGAGAGAGAGAGAGAGAGAGAGAGGAGAGAGAGAGAGAGAGAGAGAGAGGGAGAGAGAGAGGAGAGAGAGAGAGAGAGAGAGAGAGAGAGAGAGAGAGAGAGAGAGAGAGAGAGAGAGAGAGAGAGAGCACTTACGACTTTCCACCACTACTTACCACACATACTTCCCACACAATACCTTACTTCCCCTTACACACCATCGACGAGATGGGTTCAGAACACTGCACACTGGGGGACAGCATCGAGTGGCTGTTGAAGATTGAGGTCTGACACATGAACAATGCCAGCA
>CM031605.1:36423548-36433548 GCA_018398815.1 Conus ventricosus
TATGACCTGTGCGTTTTCTAACATACTTCTTTGCTCTTGACGCTCCACCTCAATTACACGCAACAGTTCTGTCGAGGAACGACTTTCAGGACGTGTACGCATAGTTCCATATCCTCTGAAGAATGCAGGTCTTCAGTGCTGTATCTGCTCTGGTGGGTTGCCTTACCGCAATCTGATTCTATTGCTCCATGTGGACTACCTGTGCAGGGGCTCCGAGGTGACGAGGCTGGGTGGGGCACTGCGTGTGGGCACTGAAATGAGTGGCATGGGGGTTATGCCAAAAGATGGGCACAGAAAATGAGACAACAGCAGCAGTAACAACAGAAACAAAGATTTTGATGTTTCGTCATTTACAAAGTCTCATTTTTTCTTTTTCCATTTGGATCCTCCAGCTGCCCAGTGTTTTCTTTACATATACATTACCCCGTGAATGGATTGCAAACACTGGGATAATAGATGAACGCAGCTGCAACTCCCCACCAATCACGAGAAAGTTAATAGTATTCGGTGAATGAGATCGCCACACACACACACACACACAACACACACACACACACACACACACACACACACACACACGCACACGCTCACACACACACACACACACACACACACACACACACACACACACACAGAGAAAGATTCAAAATAGTTTATTCAGATCAGGCCACAGCCCTTACTGAAGGGGGGGGGGGGGGGGGGGGGGGATCTATATACCATGACACATTAACGACGCAAAAAACATCAACAGATACATCAACATAATAATGACAGATTCTAACATCTTTTTGCTAAAAATTATAACAAACATATGATTCATATTAACATTCACATTCTTTAACTGAAGTCGCACGCCTTTTAAATGCCTTCCATAGGTACAAGTATACATTCTTCAGTATATTGATGTTACTATTTGCCATCGGTAATTCCACACGGATTTGCATGAAACTGGCAGAGAGAGAGAGAGAGAGAGAGAGAGAGAGAGTAGTGAACAATGTGGTCTATGATTTAGATCATCTCCATTTATAACTTTATAATTCACTCCCCTATCAAATAGAATCCACTCGTCTTCTTGTACCGCGGCCCACCCCACCCCAGCCCTTTATATACTATACAGAGTAACGTTCCCTGGTTGGTAGGGGATTCCTCTCAGTTTTAACTGCACATGTGAAAAGGGAAAGATGAGAGGGAGATGACAATGTCACACTGCCTATTGAAAGGGCACGGTACAGGATGCAACCAGACATAATATATGCCCTTTTCCCTCTTACCCCAACAGCCGTTTGCACATTTCTTTCCCTTGAAAAGATGGGATTGGAAACTTCAGAACCCAATGTGAATACATGGTAGATGAAGGGAGCTAATCAGCTCTCCACAGGAACGCCAGGGGACCTTCCAAAGCCATTCACTGCTCTGTTTGGGTCTGTCATGTTTGCCGTCAGATGGTTTCCTTTCAAAACTTTCCAATACTGAAGGCTGATTTTGTGACAACCATCGATGTGTGCAGAATCTCGTTTACCTGGCATTATCGTGGAGTTTGATTTCTGCAGAGTTTGATTAGGCCCTACAAGCATAGAAACTAAATACCAGTTTGTTTATGGACGGATGTTTGTATGTGTATTTATGTATGAATGTATGTATATATGTATGAGAGAGAGAGAGGGGGGGGGGAGATAATTTATATGATCATTGCATGGTGTGTGTGTGTGTGTGGGGGGGGGGGAGGGGAGGGGAGAGAGAGAGAGAGAGAGAGAGAGAGAGAGAGAGAGAGAGAGAGATTCGGATAGGGATAGTTTATTTATTAATAGGGATGTGTGAATATTATATAAAAGTACGAATAAGCAGAAAAGTAAACAAATCAAAAGAAGTAAGAATCACGCAATTAGCCATAAAGAGTACTATTAATATAACATTGATGTAATGAGACAGCTATTTCTCTAGGCTTAAATGCCTTTAAAACAAAGAGAAATCTCGAACGTCTTCAGAAGAAGATGAAGACACCAACCAGACCAATTTAAATACGGAAGATTGCCTATTATATTAATGCTTGATGAATTTATCCCGAGTGTTCCTGGGAGCAGGGCAACAGAAAACAAAATGTAACTCATTCTCCTATGATTCTTTGCAAAATGGACAAAGTCAATCATTGGAGAGAGAGAGAGAGAGAGAGAGAGAGAGAGAGAGAGAGAGAGAGAGAGAGTGAGAGAGAGAGAGAGAGAGAATGCGTGGTTAACACCCACCAGAGATATAATCAATGCCCATTTCACAGGCGATAATACCAGACGCGCTTCCAGCCGCCAGACATGCTATCAAACATGAGTGATGAAACATTGAGGTATGGACATTCCTCGCTCTTGGGAATGGAGAGAGAGACAGTAATAAAATCTGGAGCTTATCAGTGTATGATTTGCAGCAAAAATGTACCTTGTGTCTGGAGTGCCGTGCACCCGATAAACTTTGTCCTGCTTCTCCCTCTCTACTTAATCAAATATGATTGAATATATTTACAAGGGCTGCTGGCCGTTTACTTAAATAAAGAAATGTTTCTAGTAACATTTGCCAAAGAAAATATCTGCATTAACTATTAGACGTGTAACAAACAACCAACAAGCATATCTATAAATGATCATGTCTCTGACGTCCTCTTTTTTGACAGGAGATAATTATTTTATCACATGAGATAATTATGGCTGTATAAAATCTACTCGCCTGCCTGATAATGTATTGTTGTGTCACAACTGGATCTCAATGGACAGAAGAGGTTATTTCAAAGAAAAACAAGGATGTCAAGACGCTTTACGAAGTGCAATCCTCCGCCATACTTAAACGGATTCTGGTTACACCCATTGATTCAGATCCGTTCCGTCCTTTTCATCAAAACTAATCAAGATCAATTTTGAAGGTGTGTTTTGATTTTTCTAAAACGAATTCTGGTTTAACTCTTTGACCCAGGTCTGTACTACAGATCAAAGCCAAAATTAAATGGGTTCGTCCTTGGGTCACACATCGTTTGTCTACTGGTAGTTTGTGTGCAATATTGCAACGGACAGATGAACAAAATAACAGATACAGGTAAAAAAAGGTAACCTATATGGTGGATAAAATCCCTGGTCCCAGAAACTGTTTTAAGCATCAACAGTTGTAACGATGCGCTTCTCTTGAGCTGACATATACTGAGAGCATGACTTACACTGATTGTCAGTCATACATTTTGCTACATAAAAAGAAGACGTAAAAAAACCCACCTCTGAAGCCATACTTATCAAAAGACCTTTTTGACGCTAACATTAAGAAGGAGCATTTTTCCATGCTGAAGCTTAGCACCAGGACTGCAGCAGTATGAACCTGCACGTGTCTGTGAAAGGAAGAGTACGAATGAGCTGGCTTTGGAGGGATGCCACTGAAAAGGGCAGAACACGCAGCGAAGCGAATGGGCATTTTCCATCTCCTGCAAGCAGCAGCCAGAATTGCGCAAGGCCTTTCCTTTCCTTTTAGCGGCTGGCTTGAACCCAGTGTTTATACACACAGTGGATGAGCAAAACCTATGAAAAGGCCAAAGGCAAGGGTTTGTTTACCTTCCAAGATTAGGTATACCACTCGCCGCAGATCTGTCATGTTTCCCATCAAATAATTTCCTTTAATAACTTCAAATTAAAAAAGGAAAATGACATAGGATTTTCAAACTTTTCTAAAGGGTGTGAAGAATTTGTCAGGATAACACCATTTTACAGTTCTATAGATTCACAGAAAAGGCTAGTGGACGCTTCTGATGCCTATTAGAAAAAAAAGCTGATTCGACAGAAAGGTTTGAGGATAGAACAGTTTTCTTCATACTTGAGGTTTTTTTTTAAAGAGAGTTTGCTTTCCCTGACAAGGATGAATTTCACACTTCTGCAATCAGCGTGAATACCTGGAAGTCTGACTATGACTGATTAGCTGGCCAGAAGCAAGACCTGATTGAACCACGAAGCAATTTACAGCTCTCCATGTGAAGGTATATGTCAGGCAGTAAATCAATATTCATTCAAACAGGCAAAGAACTTCGTCTAGCAAGGACGTAAATCTCTAGGACTTCCTATGAGAGGCATGGATTCCACCTTAATTTCTTGTCCTACACATTCTAAAGAGCAAATAATGAGGTACATTCTTCAGAGGTAGATCGAACGATCTACCCATTGAAATACCAGAACGCCTAAATTACTCTGCTCCGTTGCCCATGCCTAAGAAAAGAGAACCGTGGGGAGTCCTGACACCCAATAATCGTCACAGTACCCCTACGTTATTTCCGGGGCGAGAGGAGATTCAGATGGTGCGAATGCTACATTACACACTAACACGTTAAACTTGGCATGCACCCTGTGATTAAAATAGAAAGAAAGAGGGGAAAAAAAAACAGATGGGCAACCCGTTGTGTAAAGAGAGCGTAGATTGTACAATGCTTAGAGTTTGGTCTCTAAACAGAGATAGACGCATTTCAAGAATTTAAGCAGGATTGTAGAGTGTTAAGAGCCTGGTTTCTAAACAGGGATAGACGCTGTTTACGATCATCATCATCATCATCATCATCATCATCATCATCATCATCATCATCATCATCATCATCATCATCATCATTATCATCATCAAAATCATCATCGTCATTGTCATCGTCATCGTCGTCGTCGTCATCATCATCATCATCATCATCAGCAGCAGCAGCAGCAGCAGCAGCAGCAGCAGTATTGAAGATTTCTTCTCGAAACCATCCAACCCTGAAAACTTTATACATTTTCAACACTAAGCGCACCGAAACAGACAAATGGATAAACTAATATGGAGACAGGCAGACACACATTCAGATGTACAACCAAGCGGAGAGACAGACTGGTAGACAAATACACAGCCATAAACCATCAACAGTTTGCAATACATCACCTTCATTTAATCTCGTATTCACGTCCACATTCTTCCGTTTCAGGGGGAAAGACACGCCCAGAGCATAAGCGGATAAGAAAACGATAAACAAGGAAGGACCATTACAACTATTAATGAGTGCTGCTTCATTTTCAAAGAACTTTTCAAAGGTCTCAGTGTCTCTTCTAGGTGAAGTCCTAGACTGCTTGAACATCACGGCGTTTTACCATGGTGGTGGCTGATATTCAAGTGAGAGTGGGGGAGGTGGAAAGTACAAGAAGGCAGGGGTCCGTATAGCACTCATTTCAGCTGATGGACGAGGAAGACTCCTTAGCACTGGGCTAAGCTATCATTGCCTTCAATTGGGAGATCTGACATGCGGTGTCCTATGTGTTCCAGGCACCACTGAACATCACCAAACTGAATCAGCAGCAGTTCAGGTGAAGCGGGGGAAGGGAGTGGGGGGTGAGGCATCCGACGGTTTGCACCTCTCATCTTACCCTGTTCCTCCTCCTTTTACCTATATCTATAACACAAACAAACAAACAAACAAACACGCACACACATAAACAAGCAAAAAAAAAAAAACACACACACACACACACACACACACACACACACACACACACACACACACACACACACACACACACACACACAAACACACACGCGCGAGCACGCACGCACGCACGTGCGCACGCTCAAACGCACCCCCCCCCCCCACACACACACAACACACACAACACACACACACACACACACACACACACACACACACACACACACACACACACACACACACACACACACACACACACACACACACACACACACACACACACACACACACACATCAAAGCAGCACGGAAAAAGAAAACAGAAATGTTATGAAAACGAGGGGAATAGAATAGTTCAGAAAACTGATGTGGAATGTAGTAACTCCCACCCCTTCACGCCAACCCTTAACCTGTTCATCAATGCTTTGACTGAGAGTAAATATCCCCTGTCTCCCCTCCCCTCTTACTGGGGTAAGCTCTACCTAACTCTCATCCCCATACCCCAGTCCCCCATCCCATTTCTTATGCTTCGTATTCTCTGTAGTGCACTTTGATTTGGTATGTGGTGGCGTGATCTTACCCAGCCATAGTCTCCTGTAGTGGGTGGTCTCATGTTTTCCAGATATTGAGAGCTTCCTATTAGACTGAGAGCGACGGGACCGTGACATACACGTGGTTAGGTGTAGCGTGGGTGAGAGCGACGAACGGGACCGTGGCATACACGTGGTTAGGCGTAGCGTGGGTTAAAAAAAAAGGTTGGAATGCTCAGCGTGAGTGTGATGCGGCGGAATGAGTACGAAAGGGGTGGGGGAATTGGAAGGCAGAGAAGGCGTAGAGGCAGGAAAAAGAAGCAGTTCCCCAAAGACAGAAACTGATTGAGCCTGATAAGCAATTTACGTTCTTCTACGAAACTGTTTCGCTTTTTACTTTGATTATTTGTTGCAGGCTTTCACATCATGTCAGTTGGTGAAGAGTTCAATAGAGCTAGGGAATGACGTGCAGAATTGTGTCAAGATGGAGTCATATCCGGTTCTTTTTTTTTCTTTTTTTTGAGAGAGAGAGAGAGAGAGAGAGAGAGAGAGAGAGAGAGAGAGAGAGAGAGAGAGAGAGAGATTTGAAAGACACTATTGCTACACGATCTGCTTCTACTCTTGAGCCTTGACACCCGTCAGGAAACGTTCGGGATGGAACGCTTAAAGCGATGGTTTTTTTTTAGCACATGAGTCTGGTGGAGAGGATCTGGAATCTGGAAATTATTAGCTTATGTCTGTAGTAAGAAATGCATTTGCAGGTGCTGTGGATGCCGTGAACTAAAATAACAACAATGAACCATGCATGTTTTCCCAGAAATCCTGTGTTCTTCACTGTCCACCTCGATGATATGCCACAGTCCTGGTGAATAGCAAATCCAAGACCTGTACGCACTGTGTCATCTCCGCAGAAGGAAAGTGGTCCTTAGTGTCCTTTTTTTCCTGGTGGTTTGCCTCACAGCAATCTGATCTTATAACTGCCTGTGGACTTGGGGCTGCGACGTGATGAGGATGAATGTGGCATTGTATGGAGGATCCAGATTGAGAACAAAAGAGTAATGGCACATAACGGGGGCAGAAGATGATACAACGACAACAACAACAACAACAAGAGGCGACAATATCAACAACAACAACAGCATCAACAACAACGAACATCTTGCTTATCCATCACTTACAAGCTCTTCTCGTTTTTTTTGTTTCTTATCTAGATATTCCAGCTACCGAACGCTTTCTTCATATGTATATTTCCCCGTGGTCTGCCAACACAGGACCAACAGGTAAACGGAGCTGTAAGTCCCCAGTAATCACTAGAAGTTTACAGTATTCCGCGAATCAGGTAGTACAATGCAAACAGACAAGGGACTGTGAGATATAAAAGAATACTGAAAACCCAGTCTTTGATTTAGATTGTCTACATTTGTAATTCACTAATATACACACAAGACTTTTTTCTCGTTAACATTCATCACTTTTTTTTAACCTAGTGTAGGCATCCTCTCATTGTTAGGAATTTTTTTTTTTTAGCAGAGTTGAAATGGCAGCTGATTGAGAGGAGTGTATGATAAGTGGCAATGTCACAGTGCACTTTGACAGGGCACGGAACAGGATGCAGCAAGACATTACGTGCCTTTTCCCTCTTACCCCAGCAGCCGCAACTATATTTCTTTCCTTCAAAAGGATGGGCTTGGAAACTCCGGGACCAAGTGTGAATACACGAGAGATGAACGGAGGTAATCAGCTGTCCAGCGGAAAGGCCTCGAGCCTTGCTGAGTGGTTCACTGCTCTGTTTGGGTCTGTCATGTTTGCCGTCAGATGGTTTCCTTCCATAACATCAGAATACACAAGCTGATTGTGACAACCAATCATCAATGGGGTGCAGAATCTTCTGAACCTTCCGGGATCTTTGAGCTTAATTTTCTGCAGTTTCAGTTGGGGTATGCAAACATAGAACCTAACCACTGGTTTGTTTATCGGCAGAGGTGGACGGATCAGGTATAATAGAAGAAGAAGAAGAAGAGCGAGCGAGCGAGGGAGAGAGAGAGAGAGAGAGAGAGAGAGAGAGAGAGAGAGAGAGAGAGAGAGAGAGAGAGAGAGAGAGAGAGAGAGAGAGAGAGAGAGAGAGAGAGAGAGAGAGAGAGAGAGTACTTTGTTGAGATTCATCAGAAAAACATGATCAATACTCCTTTCACGTTCCCTAATACTAGGCCTGCTTCCAGCCGCAAGGCACACTATGAAACATGAAGGATGAAAGATTAAAAGTATGGACATTTCCAACGCGGGGGTGTGGGCACACACACACAGAGAGAGAGAGAGGAGAGAGAGAGAGAGAGAGAGAGAGAGAGAGAGAGAGAGAGAGAGAGAGAGAGAGAGAGAGAGAGAGAGAGAGAGTGAGAGTGTAATGAAATAATAAGATTATTGGTGTGTGATTTGCAGCAAAAACGTATCTCGTATCTGGGGGTTCTGTGGGATCCTGTTAACGTTATCGTGCTTTTCCATGTCAACTGAATCAAATATAATTGAACTAAAAACGCAAGGCCTGCCAGCCATTCACATCTGGCACACAAATAACTTAAGAAATTTCACAATGAACTTGTGAAATGTGAAATAAACAACCGAGATTTCTATTTTTGAAGTATCCTGTTTTATATCCTTCTTTCATAGGAGATGATTATAATAATTGGAAATATATAGAGCGGTATAAAATCTGCTAAACTGACTGTAACATTTGTTGTCGTCCCACAACTAGACCATACAATAGTAACAATCATAATCAGGGAAGGGACGTTATTTTAAAAAGAAACCAGAAGAGCATTTGGATGTGTGGGAATCTCTGCCATGGTTGAATGGATCCTGGCTCCGCCATTTGGCGCACACTGCTCAAGATATCTGCACCAAAATTAAACGAGTTTGTCATTTGCTCACGCTCCGTCTTTCCACCAATATTTGTTGAAATCGGTTTCGAAAATGTTTTGTTTGGTAAGTTGATTGGTCTTTGTTGTTTTTGTAATCTTGCTGAATCCATCATTTGATCCAGATCCGTATCACAAATCCACACCCAAATTACTTGCATTCGTCCTTGTCCCACTCTCCATTCTCCTGCTAAGTTTAGTTAAAATCAAATCGATAGTTTGTGTGTAATTTTGCAGCAGACAGATGAAAAGACTAAGAGACTGACTTTGTCGATGTAATTACTGGGCCCAGATATTGTCCCTGTCTCAACGACTGAGCTGATACATACCGAGTGCACGACGTGCACTGTTTGTCAATCACGTTCATGGTACGTGAAAGAAGAGGGATATGGAAATAACCTTAAGCAATAACTATTAAAATATCTCTTATAAACGTGAACAATTTTCGACGGTGAGGGTTAGCTCTGGGACTGGTATGTGGCGAACTTGTGCGTGTCTGTGCATGAAAGAATGACCTGGGAGTGATGCCTCTGAATAGCACACAACACGCAGCGAAGCGAATGGGCATTTCCCCTCTTGCAGCCAGCAGCCAGAATTGCGCAAGACCTTCCCTTTCCTTTTAGCGGCTAGCTTGAACCTGGTGTTTATACACACAGTGGATGAACAAAACTTATGAGATGGCTAGAGGCAAGAACCTTGTTGACCCTTACAGGCAATTTTCCTCTCTCCCCTGAACTTTCATGTATCCCATGAAATCATTTCCTTCAACAACTTCAAATAAAAAACATAACGATGTCGAATATGGTAAGTTTTCTGAAAGGTGTGAAGAATTTAGTCAGCATAACATCATTACGCAGTACTAGGATTATTTTTACGTAAAATGTACTTCAATGCTTTTGAGGCGTAACAGGTAAAAGCAAATCGGATAGAAGGGATAAAAATTAAAACAGTTTCTCCTTTATTTTTGCTTTCCTTGAAAAGGATGAACTTGCACAACATCAATATGAATATCTCAAAGACTGACTAAGTCTGCTCAGCTGGCCAAGACTGCTTAGCAGGCCATTAGCAAAGCCTGGTAGATCCTCAGGACATTCACAGCTATCCAAGT
>CM031605.1:36441048-36458548 GCA_018398815.1 Conus ventricosus
ATTAATTCATCATGAGATGATCATCATGAGATGATCCAAGGAGATCAGTTATTGCTACCGAGCCACTTCGAGAGAGTGCATCACAGATGTTCAGACCATGAGTGTCCGAAACCTTTGTTCTCGAGTTCCAAAGACCGTAGAAGGGGTGAAAATTTACTGTAGCAAGCATGCTTCACTGGGCCTGTTGTGAACTTGAGGACAGAGTCGTTTTGACAGGCATAGGGAAGTGTATTTCCAGTTATGAAGTTCGCAGTATGGGGAGCGTCGCTCGTCCTGCTGAGATGAATTCAATATTCATAAATCAATTATTTAAAATTTTGTTTTCATCATAGTCGTAGTAGAAAAACCGTTAACATATGTTGTTTTCTTTAATTTATCCTTTTTTATCGTGATTACTAGGAACGGTACGTCCAAATCATGACAGGAAAATTGAAACACACTGTTAAGTGTGTCACAAAACAGTGTTTGAACCATGAATCTGAAAAGATGGGTCGAATTGTTGTTTGGTCTGGGTAGGTGAACAGTTAATCGATGCCATTGATCTCTGGAACTGGATAAATGTGGCTTTGTTAAGACTGCGTTAAACATGTTCTGTTAAGGAGTAATTAACGATACGGAGCTGCGTTCTAATTAGTCAGTATCAACAGTCTATTCCCACTGCGTAATAACATTAAGTCGAGAACGACTCAAGCGGTTTTTAACGCATAACTCTACATATATACAGGTTCTCCGTGTCGCTGGGACAGCTGATTCATGATGTCTTCCTTTGTTTGGTATTTCATGGAGGAAAATGTCTTTGTCGCCCTCTGAGCCTTGCAGCCAAGAATGACACATCAATACCCCCTCAGAAATCCTGAAATCAAACACAAGCAGTTTTTCTTTATTTCACTCGCAAAAGGTCAATGGTCTGAGTACCGATGGTACATTTCTCCCATACAAGCATACCCATGGTTGTTGTGAATATATCGGATGTGCAGTGGAACCAGTACGGTCCCTTCCCCCCTCCCGCCACCTACCACTGTTCCTGCTTGTTCTGCTGCATGCACTGCTCCATTCACAAGAGAACCTCACATTTGTCAAAATGGAATGGGCACGTCTAGTCAGTGCCACCTGGAAGATCTGATCGACCCGGGATTTGTGAGCACTTTTAAAATGGGAGATGAACTTGAAACAAGTGAGAATATCAAAAATGAAAGTTGTGAATTAAAAAAGGCTAATTTTGATAATGGTATGTGTATCCTCCACCTGCGATGGAAGCAAGAAATATCATCTTGTTTGGAAAAAAGCAAGTATGAATGGATTGCTTCATATATGGGTGGAGTTTTTTTTATTGTAATCGGAAGGCCACCACACTGGTGATAAATGTGTTAGCAGTTTGAAAATGAACAAACTGAATTTGGGCAAGAGCTGCAGGTCTTCAGAAACGGACTTGCAAAACGCACCACTTTCATGACCTACCATTCGGGAAAAAAAGCCAGATTAGAGACAATCAAGTTTTCCTTTGAAAGCTTCGACATAACCCTTTATGAACTCACAGTAGCCTGTATGTAAGCCGTTCATTTGTTCTGAACAATGATCCGCTTTCACAAGTTTTAAAGTGTTTGGGTTTTGAACACTCATGGTCAGTAAAACATTGTAATTGCCCTGCTCGAAGAGAGAGAGAGAGAGAGAGAGAGAGAGAGAGAGAGAGAGAGGAGAGAGAGAGAGAGAGAGAGAGAGAGAGAGAGGGCAGAGAAAGACAGACAGACAGAGACAGAGAGGCATCCTGACGGACATGTCAAAATCATGGACAGGCATCTTGTTCTGACAGCCGTGATTCGGCCAGTCATGATTCGGTCACCCATGACGCACCGCTTCAAGAATGTTCAGATGTGTCTGTTGTCTCTAACGTGCACAGGATTCACCCTGCTATGCCCTGTTCTGAGCCTGGCGTCTTGTCAGGCGATGTGCCAGACTGACTGAGAGCTTCCTCTGAAGTGAGGGCTTCTCCTTGAACACCCTCCAGCCGTTCAAAGCAGTGAATCAAGGCCCCCCAAACCTCTCCTTATTTCATCATGATTGATAATGAAAATTCGAGATTCAAGATTCTTTATCGGTCAATGAATTTCGGAAGGAAATTAGTTGGTTTTGCATTGCTCCAACATACAGACGGCATGCACATGAGGGATACAGATCAATACAAGCAATGCACATACGTAACGGGGCGAGTGTGCGTGCGTGCGTGCGTGCGTGCGTGCGTGCGTGCGTGCGTGCGTGGTGGTGTGTGTGTGTGTGTGTGTGTGTGTGTGTGTGTGTGTGTGTGTGTGTGTGTGTGTGTGTGCAAGAACATGTAGGTAATAGTTTAATTGAAGCAAGCACACACACACACACACACACACACCACACACACACACACACACACACACACACACACACACACACACACTTATGCCGGATGATGGCCATTATGTTTCATCACACAATTCTGAAGAGGATGGGGGGGGGGGGGAACTTAGTCATGCTTGATCACTGGAGCCAGGGTCTACAAACTGATTGTTTTAATAGCCAAGGAGTAGTCTCATACGGTTTGTTTTGCACGTGACACTGATGTATCTTCTACCAGAAGAAGAACACATCTGGACACATGGTTGGTTGCCTGTGCGTTAACGGATATACTGGATCTGGCATTCCGTCTTGTGTGTGCATATTGTGGACACCATCAAAAAGTGGTAGCTTTTCACGTTACAAATTTAGGTAGATTCGTAGGTAACAAATCTATTTTGAAGCGATCTTTACCACACGGTTCATGTTTTTTTCTCTCTGATCGAGGCCTCTTTACTAAATTTCTATTTCCCTTTTCGTCAGAGACTCTTCTCTGCCGTCGGACATGTTGACCTACCGCCTGTCATTGTCATCTGTCAGACGCTCATACAAGCGGCAGTTCAACACCTACGAAGGCAGACAAGAACTGTTCCTCGGCAGTTATTAAGTGTCGAAAACCTGCCTGGAACGGCATGATTTGATGAATCCTTGCCCAAGACCACCCTACGGGATACAGTGGAGGGCGGATATGATTCTGGCCCATGACTCCCAGCCCAAGACCAACCTAGAGGTTACAGTGGAAGGCGGGTACGATTCTCGCCACGATTCCCTGTTCAACACCCTCCCATGGGATACAGTGGAGGGCGGATATGATTGTCGCCATGACTCTCTGTTCAAGACCATCCCACGGGATACAGTGGAAGGCGGATATGATTCTCGCCATGACTCACTGTCCAACATTTATCCTGCAGGAATACAGTGTGAGGCGGATATGATTGTGGCCAAGACTCCCTGCCCAAGACCATCCTACAGGAACGCAGCGTAAGGCGGACGTTCCATCAGCAGCATGGAGTACTGGACAGACAACACAGGACAGAGAGTGTTACAACACCTCAATCCAGTCCCGCATACCTGAGCACAAAGGATCCATGGAAATGCTCGGTTGTCCAAGCGTGATCAAGACACCCCTGCATCCCACTGACATGCGGCAACACAGAAGAATAAACTGGGATGGTCATTCAAACTTTCTCCGCGAAGAAGCAATTCTGTGGTCAGTACACGGCTGCGTTGGCGGTGTCGTGTATGCGTTAGATCAGAACAGGCACCATTGAACACTGTGAAGTGATAAAACTTCTAAACACTGGAAGTGAACATCAAAGATACAAATTAAAATGTTGAACAGTCTAACGATCCAGACACACTTGGATTGCTTATTTAATCAAGCCAAAAACGAAAAACATCTTTTTCTTATTGGATGATAACGATTTAAAGAAAAAGAAAGAATGGTCTCCCTTTGAGCAGTGACGTATTATGTTTGGGGCTTCCCTTGAATAAATAGAATGATCCTGACATGTTCATCACTATCATAGCAGAAGATAATTCTCTCTCTCTCTCTCTCTCTCTCTCTCTCTCTCTCTCTCTCTCTCACACACACACACACACACACACACACACACACACACACACACACACACACCATAGACCACACAACACACACACACACACACACACACACACAACACACACACACACACACACACACACACACACACACCACGCACGCACACAAACACACTCACACACACACACATCACACCACAACCCACCCACACAACACAACACACACACACACACACACACACACACACACACACACACACACACACACACACACACACACACACACACCACACACACACACACACACACACACACACACACACACACACACACACACACACACACACACACACACACACACACACACACACAATACACACACACACACACACACACACACACACACACACACACACACACACACACACACACGCGCGCGCGCGCGCGCGCGCCACACACACGCACATAGCACGCATGACGCGTGCACAGAATTTGAAATAACTTTTTGGGTGAAAAGACATTAACCATCTCGGCTCGTGCCGTTTGGGGACCCAGCAATTCCTAACGCCAGTCGGTTTTACGGTCACCCTCTTTAAATGCTTGTAACCTTCTCTTTACCTCCACTCAGGCCGTGTTATCAAACCGCGTCTTTTGGTTTGTCTGTCTCATCACACAAAAACTGTCTAACTGATTTTGACAAAACTTAGTAGAAAGTTAGAAAGGGATTCAAGGGCAAATCCATAGAATGTTGGAGCAGGTCCATGGTGTGGATCTGGATGAAAAGGGCAGATTATAGTATCTGTTTACCAACATTAAGCAAAAGCTGCTGAACCAATTTGAACGACCCTGTTCTTTTTCTGTTCCATCTTCTCTGCTATTTGATGAGTGGCATTACTCCACGCCGCTCATTCCGAGTACCCGTTCACGCCCACACTTTGCTTTGTCGTGTCGTGGCCCCGAGATCAGCAATTCACAAGGAGCGGTCAATGGCAAGTCGTCGTGAGGGAACCCACCAGTAGAGACACCGCATTGCTGCCAAGTCACTTCGCTGGCAATCAGCAGTGCCTTTTCAGATCCAAAATAAGCAGGACACCACCTACTGAGCCCTCTACTGACGACAATGATTAATTAGTCGAGGAGCTAACGTGAATGAGCGTCCACCTCCGGTGGGTGCCACGACGTCTATCCAACGACGCTCCCCATACATCTCCGGATAGCGGCGACCTTAACACGAACTTATCTAAGGAAACAGGCGTGAAGAGGAAATCAAAACTGAAGTCACCAGGAGAGCAGAACATAAAAGGGCCCACAGTTTGAGACTTTGTTTTGTTTATCAATGACGATGATGAAGATGATGTTCTGGATCCCTTTCCGGTCTGAAACAGCGTGACCGGGATGTACTCGACATTTACTTTCAGAAGATATCCCTTTGTCAACCAAGCCCGAGAGATACAAGATACAAAGACATGCAGTGTTGGTCAGGCAATTGAAACGATACTTGGTGGAAAGATGATATGTGGCCCAGTCACGAACCCTTACATTTTGGTGCGAATGCGAATCACCAAAGGGACGGCCAAAATCTGTATAGCAAGATTACGCAAAACCTACTACTCCGATCTGAATGAAAACACGATCGGAAGATGGACTGTGTACCAGGAACGAATCGCTAAATTTGGGTACCAATCCGTGATTTGGATCGAAATCAAAGGGCGCACCAGCAAGATTACAGAAAACACTGAACCGATTACGACGAAGCTTGGTGGAGATACAGGATATGGCCCCAAAACCAGCCAGTTAATTTTTTGGTGCGGATCTGTGATGCGGATCTTTATCAAGGGGCAGATCCAGGATCTGTTTAGCCTGACGACGTAAAAGCTACCAAACCGAAGAAAACTTGGTGAAAAGATCAATTGTGGCTCAAGGACGAACCGATCTATATTAAACAAAGAAACATAGCGTAGCAGTTATAGCATCATGAGATCAAGAGTTACCGTACTTGTTTGTTATTTCTTGTTTACTGTTGCCCGAATCATTCAAGATTTCCTTGTATATTAGTTAAACCTTTATTGTTTGTTTCTGTTCGCCCGCGTGATCTGTTCGACTTTGTTCAAGAATCAAAAAGATTTTGCCAGTCCTGAATAAATGTTAATCTGTGTTCGTTCATTTCATCAGTTGTTGTCGGTGTGTACATGTGTCAAATAAAAGCTTGTCATGTCCTTATTTGGGGATATCTTTACATGTTCCTTGTGCTTTATTTTGGCATTTGTGCTATGTAGTTTGGTGTCGTAGGCAGCATTCGTCTTGAGTTACGAGCGTGTAATTGGCTCTTTATGGAACAAGATCTAACATACTTGTTTGTTACTTACTGTTTATTGTTCTCTGCCTCATCTAAGATTTTCCTTTCGATTTAATTCTGTCGAGAAACAATGAAGCGGATCTGGATCTAAGCGCGGATCTAGGATTCGTTTGACCTTTGGAAAGGTCTGCGCTTCCCTGACTGCCCTTCTCTTTTATGAAGCAGTTTTTGTGCTTTTTGTGGTAAACTAAATCAAAATGATTGTAATCTCCACCCTACTATCATTTTTCTCTTCTTTCCATCACGACAAGGTAACGTCTGTCCTAAAGTATGAGTTAATGGATGTATGCGCCGTTACTACCGTGCCTTGCTGTATAGCATTATGGCCATACATTGACCTCGTAAATGGATTATATTACAGAAAGAAGGAAGATGACTGAAGACAGCCACAAAACCTCAACGAAGCGACAACACTCTGATTCAAACACAAAACATCAACGAAGCGACAACACTCTGATGATTCAAACACAAAACCTCAACGAAGCGACAACACTCTGATTCAAACACAAAACCTCAACGAAGCGACAACACTCTGATTCAAACACAAAACATCAACGAAGGGACAACACTCTGATTCAAACACAAAACCTTAACGAAGGGACAACACTCTGATTCAAACACAAAACATCAACGAAGGGACAACACTCTGATTTAAACACAGTTTTTGAAGCTTAAAAGAGAGAGAGAGAGAGAGAGAGTGTGTGTGTGTGTGTGTGTGTGTGTGTGTGTGTGTGTGTGTGTGTGTGTGTGTGTGAGTGATGGTGTGTGTGTGTGTGTGTGTGTGTGTGTGTGTGTGTGTGTGTGTGTGTGTGTGTGTGTGTGTGTGTGTGTGTGTGTGTGTGTGTGTGTGTGTGTGTGTGTGTGTGTGTGTGTGTGGCGTGCGTGTGTGCGTGTGTGTGTGTGATTGTGAATAATGATGATGATGATGATGATGAGGAGGAGAGGAGGAGGAGGAGGAGGAGGAGGAGAAGGAGAAGGAGGAGGAGGAGGAGAAGGGGGACAATGAGAATATATATTAATGAGAAAAGGCGGGGGAGGGAAGGATGGTTGGAGAGAGAGAGAGAGAGAGAGAGAGAGAGAGAGAGAGAGAGAGAGAGAGAGAGAGAGAGAGAGAGAGAGAAATTGTCTGTTATGCACATGGTTTCATCTGTTCTAAACTTTGCTTGATTACAGTCAGATCAAGAATGCAGCTAGCCAATATTAACATGCACTGCAGTCCAACACCATGGTCCAAATGCTACTGACAATTCCTGCCATGATTTAGAAAAGAAAAACATCCAACGTTTGCGTTACAGACTTCTGCCATATGCGTTTGGTGTAAATTCGGTAAGCGTCTGAGAAAAAAGTAACATAAGATAGAAAGAGACTCCTGTGCTACCCTGGCAGTAAGTGCTATTTGTCAAATGATCAATGCTTTCTTATCTGCCCATATCCATCAGCTTTCTTTACCATGTATACTTCTCCTTTCCACCTTTCCGGTATGGTATGCTGAACTTAACAATCATAAACATATACAGCAGAATGGTAAAAGCATGTGTAAATACAGAAACCAAGAAAACTTGTTAGATACACAAACAGTACTGTGATTGTGATGTTCAGTCTGGGTGTAATTATGTCAAATACTACTCCTCAACCTGCGACTTTCATTGAAAGTGTCACCATCCAACATACCGACTCGGTGCACAATCATATGCAAATCGCAGTGCAAAATACTTCTCTTCAAAATGGATGCACTGCAGTCAATTTCAGTGGGATGCTATACTTACCATGGGACAACCCGTACAACATTGTCAGTGCCGAAACAGAAGCCGTTTCCAGCAGAGTCAAAAACGTGGTGCTGGTGTTCCTGTTTCTGATAGGAGGACCAGGAAACCTCCTCAACATGCTGGTGTTCTACAAACAGAGTCTTCAGGATCGTGTCAACCTGTGTCTTTTTGCTTTGGCCTTGGCTGACGAAATATACCTGCTCAGTACGATGTTTCACTACGCTGAACAAGTGTATCTACAGTTCACCACGAAAGAAGAAGTAGGTCCCATGTTCACATTCATGGTCAATAACCTTTTAACAGGAACCGGAGGATTGTTTTTACGTGTCCAGTGTCCTCTCTGCTGTCATTGCAACCGAAAGATGTCTCTGTGTCCTCAACCCGCTCAAGTTTCACACAATGATGCGCACCAGAACGATGATAGCAATAATCGTCGTTGTGTATGTTGTGGTCGTGGGAATGTTTTTCATCGTTGTTTTTCGGTATTCTGTGGGATGTGTCTATGATCATCACTCAGGCACAGAGATGAATCAACTGGTACATGGAGACTTTTATGAAGCTAACAGGAAGCTGGTGGACACCGTGGACGGTATCATTTTCGGTGCTGGACTGCCCGTGGGCACCATAACTGTGGTGATTATCACAACCTCCATCACTGTGGTGAAACTGGGGCAGGTGGTCACGTGGCGTGCTGAGACATCGTCCTCCTCGTTGTCTGCCCGGGAAGTGGCCTTGACCAAGATGCTGCTCTTCAACTCTGCCCTCTTTGTCGTCTGTCTGTTCCCTGTGGCCGTCACTCGATCCGCTTGGCTGTTTCTGCCAGAAATGCGATCTGGTAGGCGCCATCACAATCTCTTCCTCACCACCGTGTGGATCCTTGAAATATTCGCTTCCATAAACTCCAGTTTCAACATCTTTGTGTTTTACGCCATGGGTTCTCGATACAGGAAAACATTGTGGGCATTATTCGGTAAAAAAGTAGATGCAGAGAAAGACACAGGAACTGTTGAACTAAGTAAAAAGGAAGGGTTTCAAAATAGATTTAAAGTAGAGAATTTATCAAAATGCCGTGAATAACAAAGGCCATTGTCTTGAATATGGCGAGTGGCAGATTCAGTTAAAGTTGAAGGATTGTTGAAATAATTCTCTGTAAACACATCACTGCGTTTAAGAGTGATTTACTGGTTTTGATTTTTAAAACGGAATTTGATTAATACACATTTGTCTCATAAACTTTCTGATAACAGCAGTCTTTGATGAGTAAAAAGTGATCTGGAAAAAAGTAATTTCAATTAACCATACACGAGATGACCATATTTTGATTGGCAATACAGAAAGGATGAATCATTAACACAACGAGCTTCATCAATTCATTCACTTGTTCGTCAATTTATCAATCTAAAGTCATTTCCTGTTAACATTTACATGGTTTTCATATCTGTTTTCTTGAACGACCTTTACTCTCACAAGATACACAGGCAGATGTATAAGTTATAATATTTGTTAGAATAGAGTCTCTACTAGTGAATAAAGTATCATAATCTATGTTGTAACACGAAATTCTTAAGAAATACTTTTAAAAAACACTTCGGTTCAGTGTTACAGTTTCTGAACTTTATTTTTTTACACGAGGAAAATGTATTTCAAAAAAGATCTTTTTAGACTCACCAGGGGTGCAACTGGGTCTAAAAGCAGGTGGTCTAAATGCCGAAATAGGAAATAAATCATTCCGTTTAGTGCTGGCAGCACTGAAACTTTCCCGTTCTAAGTGCTAAGCTGAGTTTTATATATGTCAGTGTCTCAGCCAGAGAAATAGATCACCACGCTGGCCGGAGCCCAGGAAATAGAGGTCAGACATAGACGGTGCTCAGGAATAGAAGAACCCCATTCTGTTTCTATCTCAGGCCTCTTCCTCTGTGTTCGTGGATGGTAGCGTCTTCGCACGCTGGTTTTCACTCAGAAATTTTGACCACGTTTTTTTTTAGCTCAGAGAACTATGTCATCCAACCATGCTTATGATTTTAGGGATGCATACTCCAACATGTAAAAATAAAAAAATATGTTAAGTAAAACAAAAACAACCACACACCCGTCTTCAAAGTACACCTATTGATGCTGAATAAATTCTTTCCTCGTCAAATTAATCACCTTCCCGGGTTTTTTGTGTTGTAATTTCAATCACAGTGCAGGCGTATCACACAGTCCTGTATACTCCAATGAAGAGAATATTTTGCATATGCCCTTATCCTTCACAGATGAATTGTTAGCAGACTGAAATAAACAGGGTGAGTACATGAAAGATAAAACAGTAGGGTGGACTTAGTTATAGAATGGCATTGAGGTGTTCAGTCAGCCATGTTACCAAGTGAGTTCTGATAGGAAGAATTTAGTTCATGACAGGGAAGAGAGAAACACGAACACCAACCAAGCTAACAAGCAAGCAGAGGGACACAAACGTCACTTTGGAAGATAGTCTGGAATGAGATCCCTTTGCAGAGAGAGAGAGAGAGAGAGAGAGAGAGAGGAGAGAGAGAGAGAGAGGGAGAGAGAGAGAGAGAGAGAGAGAGAGAGAGAGAGAGAGAGAGAGAGAGAGAGAGAGAGAGAGAGAGTCTTTGTTGTTTATTTTGTAGCAATTCTTTCTTCCCGGCACCTGTTCATCCACATGAGAGTAACCATGAAAGCGCCTCTGCATGCGTATTAGTCCATATAAGCTACAGCACATCTGTTTAACTATGAGGCTAATGTGCTAAAATGTACACATGAAAAGACAGCCAAAATGGATCATGGAGAACGAGGTCATTTTGACTGATTCCTCTCTTGGTCAGTGTCATCCCCGCTCCTTTATTATCTGTGATAACAAAAATGCTGTATATCTTGGATTTTTGCTTTATAACCCCTTGATAACAGAAAGGTCTTTTGCGAGTGCTGTTTTTGTCTTAAACATTTGCGTTCCATGACTGCATGGAAAAGCAGAATCTACGGACACACAATTATACGGTATGACCACAGAAATACACTGTTACACTGATATGGTTGTAGCAATGCATATTTATACAGGCATGGATTCAGAAATACACAGTCGTACAAGCATGGCGACAAAAATACACAGTTATACGAACACCATTTCCTCAGCACTGCTGGCGAATGGTGAATGTGACCGTAGCTCTTAAGACCGAATCAATAGAGACGAAAGGAAGAAGCCAACTACAAATGTCACTTTTCAGCACATATTTATCGAACGTTTCCTGAAGCCTGGCATAAAGGAAACATGACACAAACCACAGAAGCATTAACTGCATGCTTCTGTTTGAGAATAAAACGCACGAAAAGATGAATCAAACACCTGTGTTTCCGAAAATGGACACTGAAAGGCTGACTTCACTGCCTAGTTCACTTCGCTAAATGGGTTGGATTTGCCTAAGTTCCAATGTAAGTGGGTCAGGAAAAAAAAGTGAGTTTAAATCTTGCACTTTGATTTAACAAAAGGAGAGATGATCTTCCTTTGTTGACCAGTACAACGCACACACACACACACACACACACACACACACACACACACACACACACACACACACACACACACGCGCGCGCGCGCGCGCGCGCGCGCGCGCGCATGCACATGCACAACACATATTTGCCTCTCTCTCACTCTCTCTCTATCTCTCTCTGTTTCTCTCTCTGTTTCTCTCTCTCTGTCTCTCTGTCTCTCTTCTCTCTCTCTCTCTCTCCTCTCTCTCTCTCTCTCTCCTCTCTCTCTCTGTGTCAGTGTGTGTGTGCGTGTGTGTGTGTGTGTGCGTGTGTGTGTGTGTGTGTGTGTTGTGTGTGTGCGCGCGCGCGTGTGTATGTGTGAAGAGAGACAGAGAGAGAGAGAGAGAGAGAGAGAGAGAGAGAGAGAGAGAGAGAGAGAGAGAGAGAGAGAGAGAGAGAGAGAAAACGAAAACAAAACAAACAAATGTACACTAAATTACATCCCATACAAAAGCGACATCTCTATTTTACGAAGTTGTCTTTAGTTACATATGTTAGTAATTTCATCTTGAATCATCATCATTATCAAGAACAACATCATCATCATCATCAACAACATCATCATCATCAACAACATCATCATCATCGACTTCTTCTTCTTCTTCTTCTTCTTCTTCTTCTTCTTCTTCTTCTTCTTCTTCTTCTCCTCCCCCTCCTCCCCCTCCTCCTCCTCCCTCTTCCTCCTCCTTCATCTCCTTCTTGGCAGTGGTGATATTATTACATCAATCACTCTATTGAATTCCTTTTTTGTTAAATGATGCAAAAGAATAAGCTCGTGACGTTTTGTTTTCATATCTTACCCTGAAATGTCTTGTTCCGCAGAGGGCTTGAGTTCCAAGGGTGATAGTAAGGGATGTTAGATATGAAGAGGGAAATAAAGAGCTTCTACAATAGCTTTGTATAATACATGTGGATTTATATCAAGCAAGGCCACTCACTGATACCGACTGCTGTATGCCGAGTTTGTTCCGTAGCATCGCAGAGGAATGATTGAGTTTTTTTTTACCAGTGTCAGCTCTATCCCAGCATATAAAACTTTTTGGATCAGTTGTTCGAGTGGTCTTCTCGTGGTATCCTAGAATAATGACAAGGGAAGAAATCCTTGTCGGTCACAACCGGAAGGAACGGGACAGAAGGAATAGAGAAGTAGAGAGATGGTATCAAGAATGGTGGTATTGGCGGTGGTAATGGTAAAGAGGAGCTGGAGGAGACTGATGGGTGGAGACGGGGGAGGGGGGGGGGGGGGGTCGCTATCCGTCACGTCTGTTGCTAACAAGACTGAGATGAATGAGACGACAGCACAGGGTCCATGACGCTGTTATCATGTTTCATTGGTGGGAAAGGAAAGATGATTGAGGAAGATGATTATTCACGTTCTGATTCCCGCCCTCTCTCTCTCTCTCTCTCTCTCTCTCTCTCTCTCTCTCTCTCTCTCCTCTCTCTCTCTCTCTCTCTCTCTCTCTCTCTCTCTCTCTTTCAAATGGATGGTCTGCAACATGCTTTAATTCTGTCTGGTTGTTGAAACTAATTGCCAGCCAAGAGGCAGAGGGCAGAAAACGCTGTACACTTTCTTAGGGTAACTAAACTGGACGTAGATCTTGTGATACCATCATTCAGAAATAACATGGTCTGCTGAGATATATCATGTAAGGGAGCATAGAGCACAGCCCTGTCATGTTGTCTCTGTCCGCTATGGAACTCCATAACATCATCTTTATCATCTTCATCCTCATTGATCACCATCAAAAATCCTGAATGCGTGGCCATTCATGCCCCGCTTTTACGGTATCCTAAGAATCGATTTCTTTTCCACGTCCGTGTCTGCATGGCGTTCGTGTCAAATTCGTCGTTACCGTCAAGATCATGGGAACTGTTGCTGGATATGGAGGTGCCCTCCGGAGGGCGGGTATCACTCACACTGGCTCTGTTACCAAGCAGTGGTTGTCGTCTACTGGGATTTAGTAGCCGATGTCCTACCAGTGTGGGATCAGACTAAGCGCCACTGAAACCAACCAAAGTAACTTCACAGCAGTGCAGCGTCCCCTAAGGCGTTTGAATCTGACTGCTCCGTGTTGAGCGCTGGGCAGCTGAGACTATTACAGGGCCACTGTAGCTGAGACTGTGACAGGGCCATTGTAGGTGTGACTGTGTACGGGCAGCTGAGACTGTGACAGGGCCATTGTAGGGGTGACTGTGTACGGGCAGCTGAAACTGTGACAGGGCCATTGTACGTGTGACTGTGTACGGGCAGCTGAGACTGTGACAGGGCCACTGTAGGTGTGACTGTGTACGGGCAGCTGAGACTGTGACAGGGCCATTGTAGGTGTGACTGTGTACGGGGCGCTGGGAAGAATCGCGTGGAGACAATGCCACTGGATGGGATGCAGGGGAAGGGAAGATGGCGAGCTTGAGGTGGGCGTGAAAGATGAGACAGACATAAGAAAGAAACAAAAAACTAAAAAGAAAGAAAGGAAGACAGGAGAAGGAAAGAAAAAAATGGAAAGAAAGAAAAAAGAAAGAAAGAAAGAAAGAAAGAGAGAAAGAAAGAAACAAAAGAGAAACAAACAAAAACAGTGTCCATAACGAATTGTCTCTCAGCCTTATCATCATTTTGACATCATTCCCATCACTTGTTAAAGAAATATACGTAAACCAAGACAAACAGAAGAAAGAAGAAAAGCGATACGATAATTATGAAGGTTGTTTTATACAATGTTTGTTATTTCGGTTCAATCAAGATTTTTTCATTTTCTTCAAAAGTTTTTTTTAACTGTTCCAACTGATATTTGTCATCTTACGAAGTTTGTACAGATGATGAAAGTCCATAACACCAAAAGTTTCAAAACAATTTTTGTGATTGTTCCTTAAATACTCTGTGCATTTTCATAGGTAAGTAGGCGTCAAGGTTTTCGAACTTTCGTTTTGAAAATCTATGAATAAGCAAGTTCTGCTGGTTCTAAAGAGAGCACTCTATAAATTTACTTTGGAGTAAAAAGTGACATACATGTCTGATGACTATTTTGAACAGTTGTACGAATAAAACTATGCATTTTAGGATGTGATTAAATTGCTACCAACGTCAACCTTTCATATTTTGATTCAAGAGAGGTAAAAACCAGCTTTACTCAGTTCAGTAATTGTCAATTGAAGTGCGTTTAAAGAGCAGGATTTTTGTCTATTGTAACAGAAGGAAGAAGGAGGGAGGGAGGGAAGAAAAAAAACGAGTAAAGGTCAGCAAATAAATTAAGTGAAAGAAGAGCAAAGATCTCAGCATCACCAGTTGAACAGAGTGCATGGCCCAGTAGTCTTGAAATGTGCCATTCATTTCAGCTCACCTGGAAGGGTCACTTCAAAACATGTCATTCTTCTTACTTTCCTGCTTGGCTCGCACATGACCTGTCACGTGACATTCGATTGTCATTGAAGCGACTTGTCTTCAAGGCAGATTTCATTTGGTTTTGCATCCTAGACTTCGAATAAATGGCATACTGATTTCTTCCGTCAGACATTACGATCGATTCGAAGCTATTTGATGGCCTTCTATTGATTTGATATTTAACAGAAAAAGGGTATGCAAAATAAACGGTCATGGTACATGGCTTCTCAGCTTATCTAACACGTCCTTTGCTTTCTACGCATACATAATTGGAGTTGCCTCCCTTCATTTTGTGAGATCTTGCTATGTCGTAGGACTCCAGGTGGAAGTGCAAAACAAACACTGAAGTAATTGGATAATTCTTGTATTTCTTTGAGTCTGGGTGAGTATCTCCTCCTATATTTCAAAACGATATTGCTGTTTTATTGGATGTATCTCGCCATCACATCAGTAATTAATTGTCCTTTTCTATGCAGTCATGATTTAATCAGAGCACTTCTTGGAGTTGATCTTTCTCAATGAGCAATAGGTCTATAAACGGGAAAATGAGAAGTCTGTGGACCAGGGCGGAAATGTGTATGGATTGTTTGAGCTTACTGACATTGATGATCTGCCGGTTATTTTATTAGGACTATGTTGGAAGAAAAGTTCAAATCTCACTTGTCTGAGTTCCTGTGAAGTTCTAGAGACATAAATGAATACTTTGCATTGGTACCCTGCATCGAACAAAGACGTTGTTAAGCCCTGTCTCTAGAGTTAACCAAGACTGGATCAAATGAATCTCAAAGAAAAAGCAGTGGACCTAATCCCTGCCTTGGCATTAGAATCTCAAAAGTAATATGCATTCTTATGCTGGCATTGCTATTTTAAAAACACTCTCTCATAACGTGAAAAGGAAATTGATAATTACCTTTGTCGTTTTTCATACTCAGTTAATGTGGCAATAGTCTCGCATTTTCTAGACCAAATGAAGACACGGCAACTGGGCATGACTCTCGCTCACTTTTATCTTCCTCCCTTTCACCAACATGGACATTTCATGCGTTGATCTTCCCTTCTTCTTTGGAACTCTCCATACAAAGCTCGAGACGCCGTGTACTTTCGGCAAATTCTGTGACAAGAGTGAAAAAATATCTCTTTGAACTTTATTTATATCGAGCAACCACTACGTTGTTTACGTCAGAAGACTCTTTAAGCCTCGACGGCACCATGGATCACGATGGAACAATAACTTTCAAAATGTCGTGTTTCACGTGCCGTCTGCTTGAAAGAAAGATGTGTAAGGTGTATCTGATCAGAAAGACAAGAACAGAATGCAGCTTTCAACAAAGCCATTTTCTCTCAAGAAACCGTGCTGCTCAGCCGCTTGAATCGTACAAGTAAATGACATGTTGATCACTAATCTGTCTTCTTGTATGACACTATCAACCGGTCACTCCAACCTTCATGTGTTACAAACTCTGTGTTAACTATCATAATGTATTAGTTCTGGTGATCCTAAAATGATGGGAAGGCTTGATGGTTGATGATCCAAAAATGATCAATTGTCATTCTTGGAACAACATTACAAATTCATCTAAAATCCAAATAAAAAACGCAGTACCTATTACAGATGCCAAGGACAATATCAGAAATGAATCTTTTAGTTTAAATTTCTTATACCAAACTAAAGTGTATCACTTGAGACGACTGTCACACGAAATGACACACACTACATTTCATCTTCCTCTGTGTTTCTGCAGTCTGAGTGGTATGCAATATGTAATATTCAGTGTGAACTAGCACACCCCACTCCTGACCCCAAATATAATGAAATGAAATAAAATAAAAATCCAGAAACGTAGGGGTTCACAATAGTTGCTACCACACTTGGGTGATGACAAAAAAAGTTTTCAACTTAGGTACCTTATCCTGAGTGATAAACAGTAATCAATGTCATTACCACCACATTTGAATGATAGCAATAACAGTGTACAACTTAGGTACCTCACCTCGAGTGATAAACAGTCGTCAATATCTCTACCAACATACAGTTGAGGATACCATACATGGTATACCAACAACAGTTTATGATATAGATAGCCTGCCCCACTTTCAATCTTCAATATCATTGCCACCATATATATCATAACAACAACAGACAGTCCTGTATATTTTCTTTAAATTAGATTTTAATCAAACAAATTGAGAAATCACAGATGCGCCAAAAGAAACAGTCCTGCATATTGTTGCCACCACAACACAGGTGAAAACAACGAATGATGCCAGATGACTCGGGTGACACTCTTCAGCATGATTTCTGAGACTACACTGGTAAAACAATAAGCAGTTCACGAAGTCACATTCTCATGACTCAGGTGGTGCACAGCCTGGAGCATGGTTGCCAGCACAATCTGGGCGAGAGTTACACACAGTTCACAAAGTGATACTAAAACATCTCTTCCGATACAAAATAACACTTTCAGCATAACACATGTATGCAAATGTTAGTGTTACACAGCCAAAGAACAAAAATGTTTCGATGCCACACCTGGGTGATTTCACGATCTGAAT